>OX101784.1:57589498-58189498 GCA_944452715.1 Ophion slaviceki
TTCTCCAGCGTACTAGTTAATCTTTTTGTCACACGCATGTCTCGATATCTTTTTCTAATGATAATAACACTTTTGTATGCTCCTCAGTATTAGGGTGAGGCGATTTGTATAAATTATTTGAGAAATAACTGTCTGACTTGATCATCGTAGATCGCGACCGTGAGATCTCAATCTCAATAAGTAGAAGGAAAAGAAATATGTTTCGCTCATATGAAGGCTGCGCACTTCGTTCTGCGCTGCTCAGCTCGTAGCGGGCGGTGCAGCGATACGCTGATCGTTTCCCCCACCACGCGCGACGCAGAGTGGGGGCAGCCGCTCGGTTTTTCCCCTTATATCAAGATCCAAGCATAGTTGCCTCAACTTGATTCCGAATCCACGACGATTGTCCTACGAGTGCAGAAATAGAATTGATTTCTCGTCTTCCGGCTATAGAAAGCGAAACATATTTTTCCGGTGTCGGAAATCATTGTAGTGCGACGGAAGAAAAAAGGAAGAAAAAAATGCACGCACACGTCGGAAATGGTGAATTCGGTAAACCGCAATTCTGATAGCATTTTGTCAACGGAAAAGTGAAGGAAAAATAAAAGAACAGAACACTCTTGGTACGCGAATCGAACAAAAGGACATGAAATATAACCTCAAAGCTTCGCCACGAGTCCCTTCGTGTCATGGAATTTCTCCAACGATTCGGTAACTTATGATACCACTTCCTACGGGCGTATACCATTCTTTATGTATTTATCTGTCTCGTGTGTGACTCTCTCGCATTGTACGACCTCACTGCGGTAGAAAAAGCAAGGGACAGCGTATAAGAAACGAATAAATGCATTTGATTTTTTTTCTTCTGAAAACAATAAAATACACTTCCCCCCTGGGCTCTGTTTCAATTATATTGCGATGAGACGATGTTCATCAATTTCGATACAAAGTATTGATTGGGGTACGACTTTGATTGATTCTGGTACAAGTGATGAACTATCGATCTTTATTGATTTTTCGGTCCAATTTTGATTGATTTTGGTACAAGTGCTTCATTATCGATCTTTATCAATTTTCATTGATCATTCCATCACGAGAAATGAGAGCTACCCCAAGCCTTTTCTATGCATAGCATATTCTTGAACAGCAGAAAATTGTGCATCGTTCGACACCCACGATCTTTTTCCTCCCCATCTGAGAAACCCTCACCCCAAGGGTACTTCATTTTTTCCCTCGTCTCAGTTCTCCAACAATTTCATCGTTTTATATAGTTCTGCTGTGCTGTTCCCGCAACTTGAAGAGTTTCGTTTCTACAGCTTGATTATATTAGATCTCCCATTGTCCCATCTTCATTCTAGAAGTCTTCGTCGCGAGCGGCAGAAATCTTCCGAAAATCGTTTCCGGTTCTCGTTCTCTCCAGCCGCACTCGTCTGGAATTAATTGCACTGAGTCTTGCGCTTTAATTGACAAAGCAACGGCACGGTAAAATTTCTTTGTGCGAGTGCAAATTCGTACATATATTTACATATCTATATATAAATACATATATACCGGGTGAAGCAGAAACTATTAGCAGTAGAAATATTTCCTAACCTATCAGACTTAGGAGAAAACTTTTTCTACAGAAGCTGCATAGTTCGAAGGAGGTCATCGAGTGGTGGCTACGAGGTTCATCCAGATGGAGGCGCTTCGGAGATTTCAAGGTCACCTACATTTTAAAAAATGGGACCACTTTTTTACAGAACTTCATTAAAGAACTAAAAATAAGTTCACACGTGAAATTTCAAAATAACCGATCAAGATTTTGTATAAAATATCGACAAAAAAGACATTTCAATGTTTTAGCCTAAAATCGTTTTAAAAAAAAGTGCAAACACTCATTCCTATAAAAAGTGCTCAAAGTGATGGCCACCACTTTCAAAGCACGCTTGCAATCTGATTCGCATTGATTGCATTGTCTCATTAAGGGAACATTCAAGTGTACATTTTTTGACAATCGTTTTTTTTGGCATTATACAAAAATATGGACTTTCATAAATATGCTGATTCCGGCCGCTACAGTCTTCCTTAGGAAAAGGTATTCGACGAGCTGCGCCCTGGCGCGGACGGATCTCGTACTCGAAATTTTAAACGCGTTCTTCTCGAAACGTTTTTCAAAACGGTGGAAGATTTTAAACGGAGAGTTCTCCAGCTATGTGTCTCAAATTTTGCCACATCATTCTTCACACCGTTTTTATTTGAAAGTTCCACATTTTTTTAAGGAAAAATTGGAAAAAAGGCCCAATTTGACCATTAATGTTGAAACGGGCACCATTTCGTCAATTTTCATCGAAAAAAAATCCTTCGTACGCCTCTACGGTTTTTCATTCTGATTCATACTGATTTCATACTAACATTGTCTAGACAAATTTCAAAATTGACGTAAAATCACTTCTTGATAAAAAAAATTCTTGAAATAATTCGTCGCTTTATTGAAAATTTTGAAACTTTTAAAACTTCCATAGCCGAATTATTTTGACGGTGTTCAGATTTTCGGAGTATTGATCTTTCGGGGTAGTATTCTATCGGAGTTTTGAGCGTTCCGATCATTCAAAGTTCGGAATTTCAACCCAGCCCCAACTATACGACTCTTGTAGCAAAAGCTTTCTCCTGGGTCTCATAGGTTGAGAACTATGTCTACTGCTAATAGTCGTTGCTTCACCTACCAATGCGAAAGATTTTTTTTCACCAATCGCTAAGAGTTTTAGGAACATGATATAATTATAACCATTTTTTTAAATCCAAGTATTCGTGAATTAAAAATTCCTGGATGTTTTAACAAATTTTTCATTTTAATAAAATGTATATATAAATTCCTTTATTGCATTCGCCCCGCCACAATTCCAGAACTTTCGAAAATTGCCCCATTGAGAATTGAAGACTCCTCCTCTCCTCTCTCTCTCTCTCCCTCTCTTCCTTTCTTTATCCGCCACGGTGTCTTATCTCTGTACAGAACCAAGTTGCAACGACGAATACGACGAATTGTCTAGAATAATAAAGCTTTCCTTCATTTTATTAACACCGGACACGATTTACGCGGGCAGAGTCGCGCGGAGAGTTAAGACACAAATAATACACCGAGCTTTTGCTCGATGAAACTTGGTGAAAATGTGTCTATTTGCATTGGAACGTTTCTCTACGTCTCGGGAGAAGCAGTTAGAATGCTCCGGGGATATTTCGAAGATTCAACGACCGGGACGGAAACGTGGCACGGAAACTTACCGAATTACTTTCGTACGTTATTGCTATTGTTGTTTTTATTTGTTATTTATTATCAGTGCTAAAACTAGTAGTAGAAATATTGTCGCTATTATAGTAGTATAGCTAGTATAGCCGCTCCATTCTATTATAGTAGTACGCTAGTATAGCCGCTCCATTCTTATTTGGATAAATTATTTTATATTGGTTTTCTTATTTCTATCCTAATTGCTGGTCTTTCAAATTGTCTGATGTAATCTCATAGTTGCTTCGCCGGATACATTTTCAGTTGCGCTTCTAGTTGCGGTCTCAATTTCTAGCCCCCTGCTGTTTTCCAACCATTGCTCCAATTCATTTACTATTTCTCGGTTTAGTTTTCCCTTAAGGCCTTAGGCCACTCTAGAGGCCGAAAAATAGGCTTTTTGGGGATTTTGTCCTTCAGAAAAACTACAAGATAAATCGAGATTACAAAAAGTCTCCGTTTTTCCAGGGTCCACGGCCGGACAAACAGCTCCTGTAGTTATTGAATTATAATGAGCCAATGAATTTTTTCGATTATATATAATAACTGTTATAGAAGTACGTAGGATTTTTTCGATATATTGATTTTTGGCCAAATGGCACACTTCTAAAGTGGAAAGTGAAAAATTTGCCTAAACAATCGTCAGATAATTGTTAATAACAAATGAACTATGCAATATTTAAAAAAATCCTACGTACTTCCATAGACAATGTATTTTTCAAGATATATTCAACATTTCAAGTGAATCGGTTAAAAATTGTCTGAGTTATGTTTCCTGAGTTATGTTTATGTTTTTTGAAAAGTCTAGAGTGGCCTAACCCCTTAAAGCCTTAAGCCACTCTAGAGGCCAGAAAAGGGCATATTTTGTGACTTTTTTCAGCGAAACCTTAAATTAAATCGAAATTACAAAATAGGGGATTTATTATACACGCAATTGACTATACAAAATTATTTTTTCACAGCCGTACATGTCAAAATGCCGAGTCTGCAGCATTTTTCCGATGACGCCTTTATTTCTGCAAGGTCAACGGCCGGACCAACTGCTCCTATAATTTATGAATTATGATGAGACACTAAAGTTTTTTTTTTGATTGTATATAAGAATAGCTATAGCAGTAAGCAGGATTTTTTTATATATTGTTTTTTGTCAAAATGGTGCATTTCTAAAACGAAAAGTATAAAATGCCATGAGAAAATCGTCAGAAAATTGTTTATAAAAAAGGAACTATGCAATGTAATTTTAAAAATCCTACGTAATGCCTGAGAAAATGTAATTCTAAATACACGGTTAAAATTTCAAGGAAATCGGTTGAAATTTGCTCGAGTTATGAGTCCGGCTCATTTGAAAAATGTAGTTTTGAGATAAACGCGTTTAAAGTTAGTAGAAAGTCACGACATGAATAATGTTTCAATACCTTTGATCTTCAACGATCTTCGAAAATCGAGTACTTAGAGATTTTTCACACCCATAATCTTTTGGAATAAAATTTTAAAGGTACTAAGGTACCTTTTTAACAAAAAAAAATCGATTTTTGGAAAATTCTAGAGTGGCCTAAGGCCCTAACTTCCGTATACAAATATGTCTGAAATTTTCAATTGCCTGCTTGCATATTCTACATTTGGCGTCTACATACCCCTTTGTCCCGTCTTTCAGGACATTACCACATTTTATCCTCGCCCACGTTTTTTCCAATTCTCCGCTAATCATCTTGTTCTCCCAATACTTTTCCACGTGTATATCTATTCTCCTATGTTTATATTCCTTGCAGTATGTTGATCCATCGATTTTGCTCTAATCGTATTGAATTTCTTGATGAATTTTAATTTGTATGTCTCCTTTTTGTCTTTCCAGCTCCTTTACATTTCCATTCCATACGGTCTGCCAGATTGCCCCCTCACCGACGCTTTTCATTGCTTTTTTTATTTCTTTAGTGTTAAAACTATTATTAGTATTATTGTTGTAACTATGATCGACAGTATTTTCATTTATATTGTGGAGTAATAAAATATAAATAAAATTACGTTAATAATAGTGAATAATAATTAATATTACCAATGCTGTTAGTAATAACTATTAATTTTACTATTGCTGTTGCTGTTATTATTATTAAAACTCCTACTGTTATGAATATAATATTAATAATTAATACTAATAAAATTAGTAACATCAATCATTACTACGGTTTTACTAACTATTTACCATTATGATTACTATTGTCATTATTATTATTACTAATATAATTATGGTTTTTTATCTTTTTAATAATTAATAATCATAGATAATTACTATTGTCATTATTATTTTTTTAAATTGATTAATGGGTCCCCGATTTCCATCACATCTAATCGCGCCCAACGTTTTGGTTCAATATAAATTTAGGAATATTTTTATGGTACTTTGGTTTTGAGAAATAAAAAATTGTAGTTTATTTTTTAATTAGTAGAATTGTTCAGTTAAACAACGATCGACGCTAAGTGATTGGTTGGGGCAAAAATGAACATGTAATTAAAATCTTTTCGCTGAAACGTTCAGTTTTTCCATCACGTCAAGCTCTTCAAGCCCTTTCTACGCAATTCGTAGCTTAGAAGTCGTACTTTGTAGCTAATGGTATATTGTCGAGGCGGCGCGGGAGGGGCAGGGGAGAATTTAGCGTTCGGCAATAACCAGGAAAGAGCTTGCGAACAATTTGAAAAGGGGTTGCGGAAATACGTATGGCGGGGTCAAACCACTCGATCTCGTGTGTATGCGGTCTACGGCTGTACGTCTCGACGCTCAGGCAGTTACGTGGATGACGTGTGCTCTCGTTCTCGGACATTGTTGTACCAGTAAAATACGTCGTATTTTTACGAGTAAGTCAACGAGACTGCACGGTTTTACGTTTAAAGAGAGAAAAGCGACGACAGAGAGAGAGGGAGAGAGAGAGAGAGAGAGAGAGAGAGAGAGAGAGAGAGAGAGAGAGAGAGAGAGAGATATGGCAAAAGTGGCATAACTGCACAGCGAGCCACTCGAATTTTATTACGTTATATTGTTAATGCACTTAACCGACGAAAGAATATCCCTTTTTTCATAATCATAAAGAGCGAAGGGCATGAAATATTTTATTTTCCCTCGTTCGATCTGTACTCTCATCACTTATCGACTCTGACTTCACCCTTCACTCTGTAACTCCTGGGTCGTTCGAAGGCACCGTAAGGCTCTTTTCTTTCCAACAGAAAAAAAATCCACGATGTTACTCTTCCGATTCATAGCCCATATCCGATCCTACATTCCCTCTCGTTTCACTTTTTCGCTCATCGCGGGAGAAAAAACGTCTTCGCTCGGGCAAATTTCGTTTATCAAGTTTTTCCTACTTCGTTGGTAAGCATTTCTCAATGCTTCGTGCAGAATTGCGGTGAGAACGATGTCGATACGGCATGAAAATATTTATGGCTATTGGGGAATTTTTGTAATTACGAGGTAGAAGGAAAGGGCATATAAAAGGGACAGGACATAAGTAGGATTTTGAATATAAATATTATAAATATATTTTTAAAAATAATGGGAATGGCTGAGCGAGTGAAGCAAACAATGTGAGCAAGAAAAATAAATTATATTTTGTTGTATTATGTAAAGTATGAAGTATAAAGCTTTCTACACTTTATTACCTTGTATTATGTAGGGTTAAATTATGTAAAGTATAAGGTACAAAGCTTACTTCTAAAAAATGAACCTAACATGATTTGCAGTATAAAAATTCTATAATATTATAGGGAAAACATATGTATAGGGGGGGGGGGGGGTACTGTGTAAAAACGTGAAAGGTTATACCTGGGAAACAAAACTCCTACTACTACTACTAAATATTGTATATTTAGTATTGTTCATATTGAAAATATAGATAATATTGAGAAAACAAAGTATTATAGTACATAAAATTGTTATTATTATTCTTATTATCCTGATATCATGATATAAACGATACATAAAAGCATATATTGTTTTTCCTGTGTGCTGGTGATACGTTTTCTTCCCGTTTTCTTTCATTGGCATTTATCATTGAGAGGTCTGCATAAGCTTGAAATTTCAAGAATACGATTTTTTATTGCTCAAGATGTGATTTGCAACAGAGATTTTGAAGGGTCAGATCGCCCACCGCGCTACGACGAACCCAGCTGCGATTCACCCTTTTTTGTTCTGCGTTTTTTTCGAAACTATATATTATGGAACGGGGTAACTTGTATCTGAAAATCTATTCGTTCGATCCACCTCAAATTCGGACAGAGTATAGTTTATAACATTTTCCATCGCATAACCGGATGATTTAAAAAAATGTTTATCCATTTGTCAATAACAAATGATTAAAGGTGTTCTCGTTGTCGAAAACGAACTTTTTTCACAGCTTGCCGTTTTCGTAATTTTCTGAATACCCAAAAAGTATCCCATCATCCGAAAGTTTAATTATAATACTACATGAGTTTTATTTTTTATTTCAGATTACCATAATTGTCGGAAGCACCTACACCGATTGGCTATACAGCAACGGCGAGAGTTTATTCAGATAATAATATTTTTATTGATAATCGTTATTTTTCAATGGAAAAAAAAACTCAAATTTGGAAAAACGATGTATTAATTGTGTGTAAAATTCCGACCCCGGAATGCCAATACTCTCATCAGAAAAAAAATCGACAATGACCTGCTTTTTAGGCCTTAAGCTCAAGCAGACTCACTAACGTTTCTTCCCCTTTTCGTCTGTTGCCATTTCCTATTAAAGTGAGTGTACATACGTGTATAAAATCCATATGTAGAAGCACCTGAATCAGAAGCTTGCCCTCATTGCTCGGGGTGACTCACGTAGTTTTCTCCGTGGAAAAGCCACGACGCAATATACTTTTGCTTCGTAAGCCAGATCAAATAACGAAGAAGCACTGGGCATTTTTTTCCATTTTGACCGGCTCATTACCTTTCATTTCGTGTGCGTATGTGTATTTTTTTTCTTTTTTCAATCCTCAACGAAGGTGCGAAAACGTGTACCAGGCCGGGGCCGTCAGGTCAATAAAGGGAGTGCAGCGAAAACGAGTTAGCGCAATGAGTTGTACATTAGGGTGAGCCAGGCGTCCGAGAACTTTGGGAAAATGAGAATTTTCACGGCGATACACACCGGGAATGAAAGCAGTCCGCAGTTGTGTCACGTATCCAATTTTTTTTCCTACTGTGAACGAGTACGACGTGGCAAAAAGTGCAAAGCAAGGTATCGTGTGCTTTTTCGAGATATTTGGTACCGCGAAAAAATTACGATATCATTTTGATATTCAAAAAAACAACTTTAACCCAATTTTGACGTAACGAAAAAATGTTGAACGTGTTTATGAATAAGCTTATTGTTGAAATTTGTCGGTGAAATAAATTGGCGGTCGTGTTGGAATGCAAGCAATAATTTTATCGCATTTCGCTACACTGACTGAAATGTATCGTGCTTTTAAACATATTTTAACTATATTTTATATTTACCTGAGAGGAGAACGATAGTTTATAGCCATAGTTACTGCCAAAAGTATAGTAGTGCTTATTGATATTTTAGCAATTGCATAAATTATGCACATATGTCAACCGCAGCCACCAATCTTACAACCATACGTTAAGGGGTCTTCTCACTTCAGACGCTAAAAAAGGCTATTTCCATGAATTTTTTTGATAGGTTTATATTATAGATATTGATATAAAAATTGTTACACTTAATAAAAACACTTTCGAGATACATTTTTTTTAAATATTTATTTAAGTCACTATTTATAGACGAAAATGGTAGTTAAAAAAATGTCCTAAAAAATTGTAGGTCTTCGCTGTTAAAATCACGGAGATGGATCATTCGAAATGAAAAAATCAAACAATTTCAGATTCAATGTGTTAATGGCTATAGCGCATATAATACGATTTTTGATATATGCAAAAATAACAAAATGGCGGACATTTTTTTCTAAAAAACAAAAAAACGTATTTTTCACCGTTTTTAGCAAAAAAAAATTAAATATCAAAAAAAAATTTAATCCTTGATATTCGCTATAGCTATTGTTGTAAAGGATATGTGGTTAAAATTTCATAAGGATCGGTTCAGTAGTTTCGAAAATGATATCAACAAGCCGTCGAAAAACGTTGTTTTGAGAAAAACGCGTTCAAAGTTTGTTTGGGTTACATAAATACATTAAAAAATGTTTTTTATGTATTTCGAAAGTGTATTTATTAAGCGTAACAACTTGTATATCAATATCTGTAATATAAACCTATAAAAAAAATTCATGAAAATACCCTTTTTGTAGCGTCTAAAGTGACGAGACCCCTTAATTGTTCAATGCTATATTATATAGTAGGTTTTTGTGATTTGGATATTCCCTGACACTATCAAAAATTGACTCCCCCAAGATCCTAATAGTGAACAGAACAAAAATATATATACATTGATTAAAAATATTGCTTGTGATTTACGCCGATGTTTATCGTGATTTCTACCACATTATAAGATACGACCTGCAATATGCACAGTTGGTGTGTTATGTGATTATTTTCTATACACTGCATGCGTGTTGGTTCAAGGCATCAATGCCCGTCTACTAAATGCATAGAATCTTTCATAGATTCAAAATAAAATAAAATACTCAACTGAAAGTTCTACCTCAGTGATTTTTTATTATAATTCATCATTCTGTGACCTCCTGTAATAATGTATTGCGACGAAAACATTTCGCCTACACATGAAGTCAAACCTACAAGCTACCTGGGCATCTTCGGCCTATATGTGCCTCGCGGCATCTTGATCGCAGATATGGCATAACAGGCAAAAGTAATTCCGGCTGTACTTCCGAATAGCCGTTACCTTCGATTTAGGTGAAATTTGGCACAGATTTTTTGTTCATAACATACGTCACTGCTTAAATGGATTTTTGGAGCATCGCAATAGTTTTGTACCATATAATAGTGATTTGCACTATATTATATAATACGACCTGCTATATGCATCGTAATGTATGTGTATAAGAATTAAAAGTGAACTACAAGGAGTGTTGAACTGATATCCTATTTTTGCAATGCAACAAACATGCCATATCACAGTTTGGTGGGCACGCGTAGTTCTTAAGGGGGAAGATACCTTTAGATGAGGAAAAAAATTGCTGATTTTTATGATTTTTTCTAAAAAGGAAACATTTCTTCACCATTTTCTGGGCTTAGGGAATGTTTTATTACTACTTATCGCTGTTACATGGTTTTTTGTTTATTAATCTTTAATAATAGCGAAGGTATGGTACGGTCCCCTAATTGCATTTTCAAAACTGGCGTATAGCCAAAAAACTAATCGAACGATTCTGATGAAATTTGGTGTAAATCTTTCTAACCTTATTGACTAAAACATGACCCTAAATGTTTTAGAAAAAAAGTATTTTTTTTATTGCAAAATGTAGCCATTTTATTTTGGAAAATTCAATCTTTCTGCTTCAAAGCATACCATTCAATCGATTTTCAACTTTTTTCACTTTTTTTGGATCATATTCTGCGTATGTATGGGTGTTAATAAAAGAAAAATGTTCGTTGGTGTCACGCCGTCTGACATCATCCGCCGCAACCCGTTTAAAAGACCGTGCCTTACATCATAATAGCCAAAAGTAGTAATAAAACAGCCCCTAAACCACAACAATGGTTGAAAAATCTCTCCTTTAAAAAAAATCAGTACTTTTTTCCTCGCCTAAATCTCCCCCCTTAAAACTACTAAGCCGTGGTTGCTCCAACTGCAAATGATTTACGTCTTCGCTATAAGTAAACATTGCCATAATTTTTTTTCGAAGTGACTTTTCCCAAGGTCTTCTAATAAAATATACTGGACAAACATTAATGTGAACCATATCAATAGTACAAACTTGAATAGAATAGTAGAACTTTGACCTGAACAAAACCTAACGTGCAGTATACATCATTTGTATTTTTGAGCCGATTTTGTGATAGCACTGAATTCACCATACCTATATTGTCAAGCCATTTGCAATAGTTATAATTATTTCCGTCAAACACGTCACCCAAATCGCATGTTTAGATATACTTTTCGCTTATAGTTGTGTTAATCATTATATGATTGCAGTGTCAATGAACTATAGGGAATTTTGCTACCTCCTCTTTTACTATTGGCGTTTTTTGTAAATCCGATGGTCTTTTCTGTCAGTGTATGTCGCTGTGCCGTCGCCGAATTGAGGAGTGTGGCAATCGAGCGCAAAAATTTAGCTAGCATTCCTGAGAGTGTACGTGCATTTATATCGATCCGCGTGCTGCAAATATATATATATATATATAAAGGTGCAATTGGTACGTTAGCGGCCTGGATTCGCCAACTATTTTATATACGAGTGTACATTCCTTACATGACTCACGGGAAGTAATTCTTCCCCCCCCCTTGTAGCCCCGTCACCCGTCTGCGGGACTGGCTCGATAGATAGCCGATAAAGTGGCGTGACTCGGAGCCAGTCGCGAGAATATTTGCACCTTTAACAGGAATTTCGCGTGCTCGCGAAATCCACACGGCAAATAGGCAGAGAGAGAGAGAGAGGGAATTCTAGTGGAAGAAAAACCAAGATACGTGTCCGAACAAAAGTAAATACGGGATAGTAGAAGAGCTATTTGAACGTTTGCCGAAGTGGCAGAATCATTTATGGATCCCGGGATCGATTTATTTGGTCATAAAAGAGATGAGGTGTGATCGATATCCCTACGAGGGGAGAGGAAAAAATCGCAAGAGGTAAACTAATATATCGGAGATTCGTTCAAAAGAACATTTGCACGCTTGCGTGACTCTATTGGCCTGCCTTCTGAGTCGTGTGGGTGTCATCTAGGGTAATGCAAGAACAAGATACGCAAGACTAACAGGGTGTCAAACTTTGCCCCGAACTGAAATTGCATGACATTTAAGGATTTTTAAGGCAAGAAATGGGGATTTTTTCATGACTCTTAGTATGACTTTCTGGCATAGAAGTATACTTAATGACTCTACAGTGCGACCAATTTTCTAAATTTTTATATTTTTATTTCGCTCTTTCAAACAGATGTGTGTTGGATGCCAATAAAAAGTATACGGAATAAACGAAAAGTCACCAAACTGTACAATTCCATACGTAGTGAAAAATGTGAGACAAACATAATTTCAAGATTGCTGTAAAGAAATATATTTTGGGAACATCTCGAATAATATTACATACATTTAGGAACTTTGAGTAATATCATCTAGTCGCTTTACACGAATAACAAAGAAAAACTAATATATGTTGAGATAACGCATCATTTTCTTTTACTTTCTTCTATTTTGTTTCTATCGATTCGATATTCGCTTCTCTATCGACAAGTAGCACAAAGTTAGTTCATATTGAATATAGACTCAACGATAATTTGGTAGGGTATAATAATTCAGGTAGACTGGTAATTTTTCACGACATTTCATGACTTCTTCAGGGTCGAGTGTAATTTCATGGCATTTAAGATTTTTCATGACTTTTCAGGTCAGTAGACACCCTGACTAAGGAGTCACACTATACTTTATTTCGTTATTTGTAAGATCCGGTTTTTTTGTTTGCAGAGGGCGGTTTCCGGTGCAACTGTCTGGTCCGCGCTGTCACTGACCATCTTTTATTTTTCTTGCACGGCAAAGACGCAACAATAATTTACTAATAATTGAGAAGTGACGAGACGTTTATTTCGGGGCTTCTCAAAAAGTTTATACAATATGTATTTCATAACTATGAGTGCGTGTATCGACATTTTTCCCGATCAAAAACAAATGATTGATTCTCTTTATTAAGTATCTACCAGTTGCGAGACCAACAATATAGGCTGATAGCGAGAAGACCAAGCGATTCTCGGTAAAGGGGAGCTGAGGGCCAACAAATTTTTATGTTTTGCTACGTTATTTCCAAAGACAGGAATACCGAGTTAAGGGGTCAGGCTACTATGAAAATGACCAACACTCGTTCGTCGCTTGAGGCAACTCAAATTGAAGACGAAGGTCCAACATATGGTGCAGGAATCGCAGATTGCAGTAAACTTATTATTAGGTGCGCAACCAAGTTTCCTGGTTTTTTAATAAATGAAAAATTGAGAATTTCAAGAGAAATACAAAAAATGATTTATTCAAAATATCGACCCTCGCTAGCTACACATTTTTGCCAGCTCTCTAGCAATACAGGAATAGCACGACAATAATACGACGCGTCTTTGGACCGAAATCATTAATCCAACCAATTTTGCACTTCTTCGAAATTGACCAAGTGTAGTCCAGCCAAGTCAAGCGCTGTCGACCGGAACAAGTGGTAAACGAAAGGGGCCAAGTCTGGCGAGTACCGCGGGTGCGATAGCAGATCGCATTTCAGCGTTTTGATGGTGACCTGGCGGTGGAAGTGCGACGGCACGGAGCGGATTTTCCATCTGTCTCTCACAAGGAAAGGTTGTGAGGTCGATCTCGCTGATTTCGATGAAATTTCGCATACTTGTAGAATGGGTAAAAATAGGCGACACGTATTTTTTTATATCTGCGGAACCCCATTTTTTAGGGGTGAAACACACCCTCGAAAATAGGGGTGTTTTTCGTTTTTCGTCGATAACGTTATCGTTCTCATCTCCAATGTATAGTAAACGAAAAAGTACACATTATTGCAATTTGAATTTTTTTCATATCTCGTACAGTTAAAACGTTATCGACGAAAAACGAAAAACACTCCAATTTTCGAGGGTGCGTTTCAACCCTTAAAAATCGGCTTCCACAGATATAAAAAAATACCTGTCGTCTATTTCTACCCATTCTACAAGCATGCCAAATTTAATCGAAATCGGACAGATCGACCTCGCAACCTTTCTTCGTCACTCAACTCATACGGCACCCACTTTCCTCCCTTTTAAGTTTTTCCCATGGCATGTAAAGGTTTGAAAATACCTTGGCGAGTCATGTTCAATGCCTCCGCAATTCGATCTTGTGTTTGCGTATAATCTTCATCCAATAACGCTTGCAGATCGGCGTCCTCAATTGTTTTTGGTCTTCCGGAGCGCTCCTTGTCCTCACAAGGAACATCACTTTGGTGTCCTCCTCCGATTTTGTTGAACCTTTTTTATGTGGAAGAGTATCAAAAACTAAGAGACACGTATTTTTTTAACGACGGAAAACCCGTTCTAAGGGGTGAAACGCACCCTCTAAAATAAGGGTGTTTTTCGTTTTTCGTCGATAACGTTATCGTTCTCATCTCCAATGCATAAAAAATAAACATTGTTGTAATTTGAATTTTTTAATATCTCGTAACGTTAGAACGTTATCGACGAAAAACGAAAAACATCCCCATTTTTGAGGGTGCGTTTCACCCCATAAAACCGTTTTTCCGCCGATTAAAAAAAAATACGTGTCTCTTAGTTTTTTATACTCTTCCACGTAAAAAAGTTTTGAAAAAATCGGAGGATACCAAAGTGATGTTCCTTGTCAGTGTCGAAATCGCTACTTCTAAAGCGTTTAAACCAATCACAGGTAGTTTTCGATGGGGCATGTTCGCCGTAAGCCTTCTCAAGCAAACGTTGTGCTTCAGCTCTATTTTTTTTCAAGTTAAAGCAGAAAAGCAATGCTTCCCACAAATGAGGTTTATTTGGCACAAAGCTCGACATCTTCATTGTTAGAAAAAATATTTTTTTCGTTGCAATGTGTTGGTATTACGACTGGTTATTATTGACAGATGCAGTCCTGCATTTGCCAATAGGCCGTATCGGCAGCCGCCTAAGGGCGGTAGACTTTAGGGGACGGCGGATTTTAGCGGCACCTAAAAAGGTCTAGGTAAAATACAAATGATTAGGATAGAAGGGGCGGCTCAAAGTCACGTGGCCTATACTTAAGGGAAAGGTAGGGGTTTCGGTGTGAAAAAAAACTTTTTAGAGTAAATTTATTGAAACCTTTTGTACATTGTTAAGTGTCATTTTAAGAACATTCCGTGAAATTTGTACGCGAAAATATCCACGAACAAGCCGGTGACAAAGCTTTTCCAAGAACGCCTTTGGAAAAACACGATTTGCGGTGTTCACTGTATCTCAGCTAGAAATTATCTGAAATCAAGTACCATTAAAATTTAGTCAAAGTATCATCAAATCTTCCGCCAACGGTCGTTGATAATTTTTTTCTTACCTTTCTAAATTTTTGGTGGTCATGTAAAGTGAAAAGTGCTATTTTTAACGAAAAATTCTGCCATTTTGGGGGTGGAAAACCGCCTCAATGTAAAAAAAATCTCAAACTAACCGTTGGGGTTTAGTCGTATTTTATATGTCGTTGTATTTTATATGTAGAAAGTATGTATTTTTTATATGTATTTTATATGTAGAAAGTGTGTACCAAGTTTGAAATAAATCGGTCATGTAGTTTTGAAATGGCAGTGAACACGGACTTAGAAAAAGTGGTTTCGAGAAAAACGCGGCACCGGCTTGTTTCTGGATATTTTAGCGTACAAATTTCACGGAATGTTCTTGAAATGACACTTAACAATATACAAAAGATTTCAATAAATTTACTCTATCCATCTACATGAAAAAAATTTGCAAAAAAGTGTTTTTTTTTCACGCTGGAACCCCTACCCTCCCCTTAAGAAAAGTATAAATCTGGCACTGGACAGACGTCCAACCAAAAAAAAAACACAACTTTAGACATGTGTGTCGTTCGCGCCACCCATGTGTGAAACCCGGAAACTTAGTTGCGCATCTATCACGATAGAACTCCTTAAACCTTTGACGCGTTTTTGTCAAAATTGTTTTTGAAAACAGTGTACACAATTCCTCGACATCTAATGATCAAGGGAAAAACCGGAACCAACTTCTAAACCATCCCG
The DNA here is from genome assembly GCA_944452715.1 of Ophion slaviceki. NCBI lineage: Eukaryota > Metazoa > Arthropoda > Insecta > Hymenoptera > Ichneumonidae > Ophion > Ophion slaviceki. The sequence goes on from OX101784.1 coordinate 57,605,592, forward strand.
TGAAGAGAGAAAAGTTTTACTTTGTTGTTGGGGCGATTTCAAGGGCCTGTTGTATTATGAGCTTCTTCCGCCTAACACCGCAACAAATGTCGAGAACTACTCTACACAATTACAGAAGTCGTCTGAAATTATTAACGGCGGGGTAAGGTTAATTCGGTAAAAAAAGCCATGCTTTAAAGATTTTTTTGGCGATACAGATAGTGTTAGTTTATTCAGTCAATTTCCATATAATAATGCAACATTTGAACAATACTTTCCTAAATTTTCATTGCAAAATATTGAAAATTGAGCGAGTGACAGTGAATCTCCGGAGGCGCCTCGAAAAAAGTTGTTTTGCGGTGTACATCATAACTCGCAACAGAATCATCTGAAACAAAAAAATCAAAATGCATTTGTTAAAGAAGATGTTTCTCGAGGTAACGTCGGGAGGATTTTTTTTCGATTTTTCAAATTTCGTAGCACTTGGGAGCCGAAAAATCGATTTGCGCTAAAAAATCGGGTAATTTGGTGTTGTAAAATTAATAATTATTAAAACAAAACAAAAAAGCTCCTGACAATACCTGGCTAATTATATGAAGTACTGTGCAAAATTTCAAAACGATTGGTCCAGTAGATTTTGAGTTATGGCGTACACGGACTTCAAACATGACAAGTTTCAGAAAAACGCTTTAAAGTTTTGCACACTGAAAAATTCAAAATAAAACTCGATAATTTTCTTATACTCACACAGAGTCGTCGATGCCAGGTCCGTAGAGCAAAAATCTTCCATCAACATGATCTAGAGCATTTTTTTGCATTTGTCTACACAAAACTCTTCGTTCTTTACTGTCGTGCGCCGCTTGCTCCTCTGCTCTATCAAAGCTATAGAAAAAGCTATAGAAACCGGTCTGGAGCAACGGACGCTCAAATACTCATAACTTCGTCAATTTTGCTCCGATCGACTTGAAATGTTGACACAATATTCTTCAGATATTTACATTCATTTTAAAAAATATTAAAAAATGCAAAAAAAAATTAAATACCCACCCCCCCTTAAACAAAAACGTCGTAAACATCGACAAGTTCTTCTTCACAACCCTCGGCCCCACATAGCTAAAATGAGACAAAAAACTATTTCAGAATTAGAATGGAAAGTGCTACCCCATTCACCATACTCACCGGACTTAGCCTCGTCGATTATCATTTATTTCGGGCTTTGAAAAACTATTTACGTGATAAACAATTTGATAATCAAACGGATATTCAAAATACCCTCGCAGAGTTTTTCAATTCAAGGCCTTAGGATTTCTGCAATTCAAAGTTTACCAGAGCGTTGAACACAAATTGTAGATGAAGAGGGAGACTATGATAAATTAATATTATCTTAAGGGAGACTTTGTCCTTGGAGTGCCATATTTCAGGTGTTTACATTTTATTTTTTTTTTAAAGAAACGAGTAGCTTTTTGAGTGCGTTTTTTTTCTCGCTTTTATTCATGATATACAGAACGTTAAAAAAAAATTTTTTTGAAAAAAAAAGCCAAAATGGCGGCCGTTGCAGCTCCGCGAAAACAGGTCCTCAAATCGCGGGAGGTAAACGGCTGACATCACTGCCCCCTCTTTGTTGATCTGAAACACAAATTCAAAGCATATTATCAATCTGTGACCCTTTGGTCATGGAATGACGGATGGATTTTTCGTTTAGTACAAATTACGGAAAATGGCGGCAATTTAAAAAAAAATCGAATTTTCGCGTTTTTTTCGCATAAAAAGATAAATAATAAATGCAAAAATGTATCTATCGAAAAAACGATCCGTCATTCCGTGAAGACATATTTTCTGAGTATGCTCTCCAAATTTCAGGTCGATATGTTAATTACAGCGGTCAGGAGAATGTCAGCCATTTTTAAAAACGTGTTTACGAGAAAAACGCGTTTAAAGTTTTGTAATGTGTTTACACAAATGTATTTATAATTACCGCTAATCGGCAATTCCTGGTCCATAGAGGCATCCCTCCTCTTCTTCTAGCTGCTCATGTTGAGCCGCTAACATCTCCCGCTGCTTTCAAGGACAAAGTCTCCGTTAATAAAATGTCAGGTTTATTTAGAAAGTATCGTTTGTGCCGCAAGACTTTCTTACGGACCGAGTAAGTTTTGAGAGTCTGTGAAAAGAAATATCAGTCATATTAAAACATCACTAGGGCCAGTATGACCATCACATCCTCAATTTAGATAACACGTCGAGTTTCTCGATAAGAAAATCTGTAAATGTAGTCGAACAGGTCAAAAAATAAATTACGTTGGTGTTTTTCGAGAAGAAAAATTCTAAAAGAAATCGAGATCGAACCGATGTCGCGACTGATGGAAATTCGCAAATAACTGGAAGTGTTGAAATGTTTTTCTCGTAATTTCACCGTCTGGGCTCGTTTAACGTCATTTTTTATGACGCCTTTTTAATGAACGTAAAATTGGAAGAATGCAAAACGACATTCAGGCCCCATCACAAATAAGCCCAGACACCAAACAAACCCAGACAAAACACATATCCCTAAACTATCGAATACAATTTTTTTCAAAAGTGCTTAGATTTTTTTGAGACCCAAGACCCAACCTTTCTTCAATTATCGAAATAAGTCGAGGCTCTACCCGGAACACAGGGCACTTTTGGAAAATCAATTTGTCGAAGCTTTCGTTACCGTCAGTCGGTAATTCGCGCCAGATTGAAAACGGACCGACGGAAGTGCGCGGTCCGTTTCAAATAAACTTCCGCAACGCTCGCAAAGGGCGCGAGACGCAAGGGCATACAATTCCGCAAAAAAAACGGTGAAGCAGTACGACCCCTTTATTTGCTGCAATTATTATAACAATTCGTACATCGTCCTAGACTTAATATTTTTCGAAACGGGGCCCGCAGGCGGACCCTCAACTTTCGCAAGTTTCGAAGTATTGAGCCAAAAGTTCTATCGAGTCTCTTTTTCTTTCTCTTTTTTTTTCCATCAGGTAAACGAAGTATCGTCGCGGTACAATTGATAAGTTTCAGTCGGCGAAAAATCGTCGTGGTGAGTTGCCGCGATAATTTGGAATTCTTTTTTCGTTCTTGCGAGAAGTTATTGCGATCGCACTGGCTTCAGTTACAGTTTTTTGTTTGTTTGTATATCAGGATAAAATTTTGTACGTAAATGCAGTTTAGTTTGGAGAATCATTGTTGTCCAATTTCGCGAGGATCGACCGAGCTCTTACAATTTTTTAAGTATTTGGCGTTTTTTAAATAAATTTTCGTTTGGGTTCGACACTTTTCGCTGCCACGCGCTCCAAGGCTCGATTCAATTTTCTTTTCGTAGAACGTGAAATGTCATTGAGGTAGTACATGGAAAAAAAAGGCGCGAGACAAAAAGTTTCGTAATTCAATACTAATGTCGTCCAGGGTATATTGCATACGTTTGTGAAATTTGAAGTACATTGACCATCCCGTTATCGAGCTACTTGCTCTCGAAATTAGCGTTTTCAATGCGCGCTCCGTAAGACAAGTCACGAAGAACGTCACATTTCTGTTGATAATGAAAAAATGACGAGGCAGAAGCTCGTAAAAAACAATGCAATGATAGAATGTTTTACAGTGGAAACGAAAATAAAAATTACTTTTAATCATAAACTTTTCAATATATGAGTGCCCAAAGGATGAAATAGTAGATAAAACTCCATAGACTGCGTTTTTCTTTAAGTTTGGTCTTTACGAATCTTTTAGCGCAGCTATTTTTTCATTTTCTTAAGGTTGGGCTACTGTGAAAATAAATTAAAAAATCGATAGTCGCTTGAGGCAACTCAAATTGATGAGGAAGGTTCAACGTATGGTGCAGGAATCGCAGATTGAAGGTAAACTTACTATTACAACGATAGAACTGCAAGTCAAACTTTAAACGCGTTTTCGTCGAAACTATGTTTTTCAAAACGGTGTACATGATTTCTCGACATCTAATGAACGGATTGACTTGAAATTTGGTACACTCATTTAATGTAATAGTAGTTTAGTCTTGACCGACGTTTTTCTGCTCAACTTTTTTTTTCATTCGTTGTTAACAATAATGTGATTTTTCCGAGAAAAATCGAAAAAAAAATCAAAATTATTTTGCGATGATCGAACATGGTAACAAAAAAAGCTTGGTCAAGTCTTAGCTAATCTTATCTAGTTGAAAAAACGCGTTTTTTCGATTTTTCTAGAAAAAATTCTTTACTAGAAAATATTCCGATTTTTCTCTACCCAAACAAATTCAAAAACTATATTTTTCAAAACGGTGTACACGATTTATCGACATCTAATAAACAAATTGACTTGAAATTTGGTACACTTATTAAGTGTAATAGTAGTTTAGTCTTGACCAACGTTTTTCTTATTAACATTTTTTTAAAATTGTTATTACCAATAATGTAATTTTTCCTAGAAAAATCGGAAAAAAAACTTCGAAATTATTTTTTGCATGTTGAAGCACGATAACAAAACAAGCTCTTTCAAGTCTTAGCTAATATTATCTAGTTTAAGAGAAAAAACACGTTTTTTTCGATTGTTTCGATTTTTCTAGAAAAATTATTTGCTAGAAAAGATTTCGATTTTTCTCCACCCGAACAAATTCACAATTATTTTTTGATGACTGAAGCACGATAACACAAAAAGCTCGGTCAATTCTTAGCTAATATTATCTAGTTGGGAAAAAACGCGTTTTTTTTTCTAGAAAAAACTCTTTGCTGCAAAAGATTTCGATTTTTCTCCACCCAAACAAGTTCGAAAACGATGTTTTTCAAAACGGTGTACACGATTTATGGACAACTAAATAAAAAATTGACTTGAAATTCGGTCCACTTATTCAGTGTAATAGTAGTTTAGTCTTGACCGACGTTTTTCTTCTCAACATTTTTTTTTCATTTGTTATTACCAATAATGGAATTTTCCCTAGAAAAATAAAAAAAAAAATTGAAAATTCTTTGTTTTTATGCTCAAGCACGATAACAAAAATGCTCTTTCAAGTATTCCCTGATTTTCGGATCGTCGAAGTAGCCTAACCCCTTAAACGTACGTTTGCTTTTGAATAGGATTGTCCCGCATGTACTACCTTAAGGAATTCGAAGCGTTCGAGCTCTCGTTTTGCGCGACCCCGCGGCAAAAACGCCGCATAATATTGATTGAGAAACATCACACCAGAGGGCCGGGAAAAAAAAATTCTCAGCTTTAGATCGTATTTTCACATCTAAAAACCTGCAATTGGTCAGATAGCAAAAAAATTCGACACGTTTTTTTTCGGAACGTTCTTCAAATTGGCTTGCAGCATAACTTGAACAACTTTCATCCAATTCACTTCAACTTTCTCACCGGAGCTTGCAAAAGCAATTCTCGACGGAAACGAGAAGAAATTTCTCGATCTTTTTAAACTCCTGTTAAGATTTTCTTCGCAATTTTTTGTTCCGGAAAATGAAACGTTTTTTTACCACATGTTTTCCATTTCTGTGAGAAACAATATTGTTTCAATTTTCTAATTTCTCCTGTCATTATCTTGCTGGTTATGACAATTTTCGGTTTTTCGATCAAGGTCGCAAGTTTGCTTACGTTGCACGTCCCGAAATTCCTCCCGCAAAAAACACGTTTACATATAGCTGAGGCTTAATTTGTAATTTTTTTTCATCGTTTCGTACAATTCGAGGCACGTACGATCAAAGTCCCCCAAGTAGATTTAAGATTTTTTTCTTTAACATCGAAAATTTTTCAAAGCTACACGTCTTTTCCAGGCCCTTGAAATAGTGTTACCCCTTAATCATTTTGCGCAAACAAAAATGAAGTGTCGCAAGTCGTCGAATTTTGGCACGACCAAAGTGTAAATAATTTTGGTCGTAGATCGAAAGCACTTGGTTTTTTTTTTCGTCCCGTTGTAAAATGATCGTATGTCGAGCGAGCACGAGTCGACTTTTGTTTCAAAAACGTAAAAAAAATCGGCGCTCGAGTGCGCACCTCGCGAAATTCCGATCTGTTTTATTTTTCTTCTTTTATTATTATTTATCTTACATCGGAACGATTTTTTTTCTTGTGCTCGTTGAAACGTGATACTTTGGATTGCATATGAGTATGAGATTTTGGCAATTTTAGCGATTTCGGAATATCTCGTAATATTGGCTAATGTCCGAGGCGCAGTATCTTGCCGCAATGCGTGTCCGGATCGAACAGGAATAAATTGTTGTGTGGCGCTTCCTTCTGTGATACCGCTTTTATTATCTCCTGGCCCATTACGCCACCGACGATCGCGCAGACCGGACTTATCTGCGCGTAAAGATCGCCCCTGCGCGTGGAAATAAACGACAATTTTACGAAGAGCAAAATAGAACGGGATGAAGAATGTATGGGAGATGAAAAGTCAGACATAAGCAGTCGAAACTTGACATTCCTGAATGGAAGGCGTACATGAAGAGCCACTTTTCAACTCGCCAACAGTTTACAGCGTCGCCACACAGGTTAGTAAGACTTTTGGAGGTTAAGGGGGAAGATAACTGTAGGCGAGGAAAATTTTTTCCAATTTTCATGATTTTCTTTTAAAGGAAAAATTTCTTCGCCATTTTTCGAGACTTAGTGAATGTTTTATTACTACTTTTGGCTGTGACATGGTATTTTTTTATCGTTAATCATAAAAAATGGTGGAAGTTTGGCACGGTGTTCTAAACTGGATTTTCAAAACTGGCGTGACGTATATCCTAAAATTTGGTATAAATCTTTCTAACCTTATTGTCTAAAACACGATCCTAAATGTTTTTGAAAATAAAAGAAAAGTATTTTTTGTTGCAAATGTAGCCATTTCTTCGGAAAATTCAATCTTTTTATTTTAAAGCGTACCATTTAACCGATTTTCGACATTGCTTACTTTTCACAAGCTTTCATTTAAAGTAATCCTATCACTGCACACTAGTCGTACCACTGATCATACTTGAGACTTGTACAATTTATATTTTTAACGTATGCAAAAAAATGATTTAAAACAACTAAAATGTTTCATGTGTGAACTGTTTAATGAATGTTCACATTTAATTAGAAAAATGAAAAAATAGTTATTCCAACGATTCGCGCAGTATTTCTAGGTTTGATATTTGGCAACATTGGTTCTATCTCCATCTCTTTGTACTCAACCAGGTGAGTTTAACTTCCATGCTTTTCAACGTCGATCTGTCAAAACAATGTGCGGGAAATATAAATCATTGTATTCGATCCTCAATTGGCAAAAAGAGTGGAAAATTTGTGTCAGCGAAATATGTCGGTTAAGGGGCTATACCAGTGTGGCAAAGGAAAAAAATCGATTTTTTTTTCCTTTTTCGACAGTTTATACTTCATACTTGCCGTTTATACTTAGCAGTTTTTATGGTAAATATCATTTTATCTTGCAAAAATCGATAGTTAAATCTTTAAACGCGTTTTTCTCGAAATGAGATTTACAAATTTTCGGACATTGTAACTCAAAGAGCAATTATCCGATTGACTTGAAATTCGAACTGAGTACTCTTGAATATATTTGCTCTACAATGACGTAGGATATTTTTGATTGGATAAAAATTGACGATTTGGCATTGAAAAAAACGACCATTTTATAGGCAAGAAAACAGACTTTTTTTTCATAACTACGCCATTTTGTTAGATTGTGATATTTTTCGAAAATCCCACGTCATCGTATAGGAAATACCTTCCAGTTTAACAACATATTTTCCTTTTCCGGTTTCAGCTACTCAATCGGCCGGAATCATGTCAGCAGTGGAGGAACTTTTTTTTGCGCCTCCGAAGGCAGCACATTAGTCGCTTGGATCTCAATATTTTTCTATGAAAAAATTATGTGATATAGGTCAAATACAGCCAAATATATTCTTAATTTTCCGAAACATTTAATTAAGTACTTTTTTCCAAAAAATTCCCGAAAATCACCCAAATTTTCAGCGTTCACACTGCTATAGCCCCTTAAGTATATAAATCTGATTATTTTTGAGAATCTGACGGATTCCCACTATTATATAGACTTTTGTAGCGACCGGAAGGGCGTTTTCGTATGTCGTCTCGGAATTCCTTCACAAAAATACGCAATCTTAATATTTCTGTTCTCTGTAATTAGGTCGATAAACGACCCTGAAATTTTACAGAGACGATTATTAATATATTTAGTGAAGCTGAAAAGAAAAATTATGAGAATCCTATGAAGCCGGGCGATAGGACTACCTTAAATAAAAGCTTGTTTTTGCAGTGTTTTATGTTGATTTTTTCTTGGTTCATATTCTGCGTATGAGTGTTAATGAAATAAAAATCTTCGTTGGTTGTTTTCAGATTAATCGCGCTGACGTTACATGTCACGTCGTCTGACAACATCCGCCGCAACCAGTTTAGAAGATCGTGCCATACCATCGCCATTTTTAAAGTTCGATAAAAAAAAATGATCCAACAGCCAAAAGTAGTAATAAAACACACCCTAAGTCTCAAAATGGACGAAGAAATCTTTTCTAAAAAAAAAAAAAAAAAAAAAAGCAATCTTCGCCTAAAGGTGTCTGCCCTCTTAAATTCTCTCTAGAACAATACAATTTATTTTTTGGTATCGTTTTTACTCACTTTATGAGATTCTTTATGCTCTCGTCGAGATTGTTCTCGCTGATTACCGCGAGCGCCTCGTCCACCAAATTCTGCGAGTCTCTTTCCGTTGGCAAAGGATCCTTGCCGTAAATTTCACGATAGTTCAGCATTACTGCAAAGAAGCAGATTGAAAATTATATTGATTTGCTTGTCTATATGCAAAAAAAACGCATAAATGTTTATTTATTATTTGAGTTGATATTTATTTTCCGTTGTTCTTTTTTGTTCATAAATTTTTTGAATCATTTCTCGAACTCAGAAATATTTAACGCAATTGATGAAAATTGGTCAAGAGCCTTTGTCCCGACGTTTACTCACTCTGCATAAGATAGTACAGCTCGGAGCCTTTGGGTATACTTTTCTCGTTGAGAATTTGCTCAAACGGTACAAAGATCTCGATTCTCTTGATGACATTTACGGAGCTCTCGAACTTGTCCACGTGGTTCGCCGATTCCCCGGGATCTTGCCGAGGTTTTTTCTTCGTCTGCACGACGTCTCTGTGTATCGAAGAAGAAAAAACGCGTGTTAAAGAAAAGGAAAAGACATAAAAGACGACAAAAAAAAATTTTAAAAGACAAATTATACAAATCAAGACCGCTCTGTCGATTTCTGCACAAACTAAATGTGTACTAGAACTAGACGAGACGCTTAAGCCTTTATATCACCGTATGACGGTTCTGTACCAAGCCATCAAGTGTTCAAAAAAGCCCATATTAACATTTAAGGGGGGCCCTCCAGAAATCAATTTTTTTATTGCTTCAAAAATTCATTTAGTATCTGAAGAATATATTTCCAAAATTTGAAGTCCAAAAGAAAGTCCTAAAGGTCCCTAGGAAGTCACTGAAGTGATGCCCGAGAAAGTACCGAGAGTAGGTAAACGAGCACACGCCCTTTGCGGTCTCTACCTTTTAATTTCTTAGCCAAACAAGTTTGCTAGTTTACCTTTTAAATAATAGGGGGCACTTCCGACGATTGTAAAGAAAAATTCGGCCTGTGTAACCGTTGTTTTTCGTTTTCACACAAACAGTTCACACAAAAAGAGAAAAATGCAGCCCAGATTAGTGATTTCCTAGAAGGCTTTTTTTATGGCTCTGGCATCGCAGATTGAGCTTGGGTAATTTTAAATCACTCGAAACTCTACTTTTCAAGAACGAAAACTTCAATCGAGTTTTTCTCGAAACGTGTTTTTTTCCTCGCCGTGGAATGTGACTCAAAAAGTAATGAACCAATTAACTTAAAATTTTGTACAGATATTGTTTAAGGCCTTAGGCCACTCTAGAGGCCGAAAAATAGGCTTTTTGGGGATTAAAAAAAAACTACACAATAAATCGAGATTACAAAAAAGGGTGTTTATCATACATATCTGTGACTGTATACAATAATTTTTTTGAAGCCATTAATTTCAAAATTGCGGCTGTGCAGCGTTTGTCTCAAAACTGCATTTTTTAAGTTGGCCGGAAGCATAACTCAGACAATTTTCAACCGATTCAATTGAAATGTTGAATATATCTTGAGAAATACATTGTCTATGGAAGTACGTAGGATTTTTTTTAGATTGCATAGTTCGTTTGTTATTAACGATTTTTTAGGCAAATTTTTGGAAAATGAAAAATTTGCTTAAAAAATCGCCAGATAATTGTTGATACCACATGAACTGTGCAATATAAAAAAAATCCTACGTACTTCCATAGACAATGGATTTTTCAAGATATATTCAACATTTCAAGTGAATCGGTTGAAAATTGTCTGAGTTATGTTTCCGGCCACCTTAAAAAATGCAGTTTTGAGATAAACGCTGCACAGCCGGTTTTTTCAGTGACTGTACTGTGAAATCTTTATAATTTTGTTTGGGTTTGTTTGTTTGGAGCGTTGTACAGCGTGAACCGAGCCGCTATCCGGACGACTAACATACGCTTATTCGTCCGATAACCGAACGGCTAGCCGCAGCGAAAAAAACCGTTAATTTATTGCAAAGTGTAGCCATTTTTTTCGGAAAATTCGATCTTTTTGTTGCAAAGCGTACCATTTTATCGATTTTCAACATTTCTCACTTTTTCTTGGTTCATATTCTGCGTATGAGTGGTAATGAAAGAAAAATCTTCGTTAATTTTTTTTCAAATAAATCCCGCCGACGCGACGCGTCACGCCGTTTGTTTGGGTTAGAAGATCGTATCATACCTCCGCCATATTTAAAGATTATTATTTAAATAAAACATTTCAAAAAATACCATGTAACAGCCAAAAGTAGTAACAAAAAATACCCTAAGTCTCAAAAATGAAGAATTCTTGCCTTTAAATAAAATCATGAAAATCAGCAATTTTTCTCGGCTAAATATGTCTCCCCCCTCAATTTCGAAACTACCCGGCCGATGCTTTCTCCAGCGTGTTAATTGTTCCCAGCATTGATCTGCAAAATCGACCAAACGATTCTAGAATCGTCGATTGCCCGTCTCGTAGCCCTTTAAGCCCGCGAATCAAGCGAATCGATCGGTCGCTCGCGAGTTCGAGCTGCATGTGCAATTACTCTGGAATGCCGCAAGCCTCCCCGTCGTTCCGCCGCCGAGCTCGTTGCATCCCGTTTTTACTCGCACACTCGCCCGCCTCGCGAGATCCTTTCGCAATAAGTGTATCGCTCAGCGGGTTGCCCGAAACGTGCATTCGCATCACGCGGTAGCGTTGGCAGCATTGCCGGGCGCCAGTGCATACGCCTTGCCGCTCTCCCCCACAGAACCCGCCCAACTCCTCCGATCAACAGTCGCAGGATCAACTACGCAACGACCACAATTCTCGAGTCCCTCGTACATGGACGCGTTTATGTCGAAGATGCCAATTCGCGCTTTCAATCCTCTCCCACCCAGAATTCGCGTCCACACACGAACTTCGCGCAGGCATTTGCAGCATTGGAATGCAACGAAAATTCTTCTACGAAACCCGAGATTTTTCACACAAAAAATCTTCACTCTCTAATAAAAATACACTGAGAAAAAACAAGGCCCCCAATCGGAATCTCCAACTCTTCGGATGTTTTTCCAGCACGCAGCTCGCCTTGGCCCAAGACCCAAACAAGCCGAAAAAGTGCACGTGCCGTGCAAAGCGCAAACCGAAGCGACGAAAAAAAACAGGTTGGCTGCCATTTTCGTATATGATTTGTTTGTTTCATATCGATAGGGATGAAAGTTCAGATCAATACGAATCGATTTGGTCCAGTCAATTAAGGCGGTCCTCTAGTTTCTCGGGTCGAAAAAATCGATTTTTTTTTCTTCATAAATCACATCTACAACATGTGTAGAAAATGTGTGCCGAAGGATTTTTCGATATTCCAAGTGGTTCACAAGTTATGGCCCTGGAACGGAGCAGGTATACTTTCAAACGTGTTTTTCTCGAAACACCATTTTTCGAAACGGTGACCACGATATTTCAGAAACTACTGCACCGATCTTGTTCAAATTTATACAGCATCTTTAATATGTTATAAGCCAGCGATTGAACTAGGATTATCATGATTGCTTCGACAGTTTTTTTTGTACGAGCGAAAAACTTAAGAAAAAATGAGTAAAAAATAGAATGTAATTTTCAAAAGTGTATAAAAAAGTCAATTTTTGTAATTTAGAATTCACTCTAGTTCAATCGCTAGTCTTAAATATGAAGATTAAAATGCCGTTTGGTTTTTTGATTTCGGATAAGCAGACCAGCCGCAATCTTGGTCACCGTCAAGCACCTCTTTTACTTGATGTCTTCCTGTCGGCCACTATAACTTTTATTCTATTATATATTTTGACTTCAAAAAATTTGTAAAGCTTATTTAAATGTTAATAAAGATTATGCAAAAACAATGAGATTGATTATTTCGATGCTTTGCCCGTAAAAAAATATTGAAAAAGCCGTAAAAAAAACAGCCGAGAAACTAGAGGACCGCGTTAAGGTCGTATGTCGCAGCGTTTTTGAGTCACAGCGCCTCAAAAATGTAAAAAAAAGGGGTATTAAATCATCTGTTCATGTCTGGGTTTGGATGTCGGCCTCTTCGATGTTCATCGCTTTGAGGATGATTCTGACCATCAGTCCAAGAGACAGACATGAACAAATAATCTAGCACACTTTTTTTTACATTTTTGAAGCGCTGTCAATTGAGAACTCAACGCTACCATGGTGGCAGACCATTTTTCTGTGGTTCTTCGCATTGTCTTTAAGGGGTTAGGCCACAGTAACGGGTATAAAATCATGTGCGAATTTAACAATCTTTTTTCGTATGAAAAAGTGATTCATTCGTAAAATTAATTACACATCTATTTAGTATGAATATCAAGCTGTTAGAAAATATATATGTTTTTTGTTCAATGTACAAAATGGCCGACTACTCGAAACTTCTCGAAACAGCTTTTTTTCAATTGGCGTGACAAATGACTTCAACAATTTTCACTCGATTTACTTCCAATTTAAAAGTTATGTCCCTAATTGCATTTCGCAGAGAAGTACGTACGGAATTTCTGATTAATCGAAAACTTCATTTTACGAGCAGTTCATGAGCAGTTGTAACGAAACTTTTCACTGAAAATTCATTTCTTAAGTTCAAATACCTACAACTTTTGAATAAAACAATATTTTTTAAATTTCGTAGGTATTCTAATGTAGATTGAAGAGAATTTTTGTTTTTTGTTCTAGGTAAAAAAATGTGGATGCTAAATGTGACGCCGCGGAGCGCCTAAAAAAAAGATGACAAAATAAAATATTAGTAGTCGGCCATTTTGTACATCGAAAAAAAAAATTATTTTCTAACAGCTTGATATTCATACTAAATAGATGTGTAATTAATTTTATGAGTGAATCACTTACTCATACGAAAAAAAATTGTTAAATTCAGGTCTGCTAAGCATATCATATACACGTTTTTAAATCATAGAAAAAACGTAAAAAATTGATTACTACAAAAGTCAGAGGTCTGGATATCTGCCTCTGCGAAGTTCATCGTTTTGAAGATGGTTCTGACCATCAGTCCAAGAGGCAGACATGAACAAATGATTTAGCACACTTTGTTCTACATTTTCGAAGCACTGTCAATTGACAACGTAGGGTTGTCATGGTGGCAGACGTTGTCCTCAATGTTTCTTATGGTACAAACATCGATATTAATAATGTCTGCCACATAAACAAATAATATAGAAATTTAGCAGCCAGGTACCTAACTAAAATAAGTTGGCCTGCAAATTGCGAGCTCCCAACGACGAATAAAAACAGCATCAACCCTCACAGTCCTCAGCTCAAACTCAGTCCCAAGACTTGCGGTGAATAAATGCTTCAAGGGACAACAACAGGGCCATTCGAATCGCCTTTAAGGGGTTAGGCCACTCTAGAGGCCGAAAAAATAGGCTTTTTGGGGATTTTTTTTCGGAAAAACTACAAAATAAATCGCGATTACGAAAATGGGTGTTTATCATACATATCACTCACACAATTTGTCACTTTCCAAAAACTTGCCTAAAAAATCGTCAGATAATTGTTAATAACAAATGAACTATGCAATGTAAAAAAAATTAACAATTATCTGACGATTTTTTAAGCCAATTTTTCACTTTCCAACAATTTGCCTAAAAAATCGTTAATAACAAATGAACTGCAATATAAATATGCAATATAAAAATGCAATATGAATATGCAATATAAAAAAAAATCCTACTTACTTTCATAGACAATGTATTTTTCAAGATATATTCAACATTTCAAGTGAATCGGTTGAAAATTGTCTGAGATATGTTTCCGGCCAACTTAAAAAATGCCGTTTTGAGATAAACGCTGCACAGCCGCCATTTCGAAATTAATCGCTTCAAAAAAATTATTGTATACAGTCACTGATATGTATGATAAACACCCTTTTTTGTAATCTCGATTTATTTCGTAGTTTTTCTGAAGAAAAAAATCCCCAAAAAGCCTATTTTTCGGTCTCTAAAGTAGCCTACGGCCTTAAAGGGGCGCCTCTGGGCGAGGAATTTTTTCTTCTGATTTCCAGGTTTTTTTTTAAAGGGAAGATTTCTTTACAATTTTTGAGATTCGGGGTATTTTTATTACTACTTTCGACTGTCACGTGGTATTTTTTTTATTAATCTTTAAAAATGGCGGAGGTACGGCACGGTCTTCTAAAGTGCATTTTGAAAACTGACTGTGTGGCTGAAAAAACTAATCGACCGATTCGCATAAAATTTGGAAATAAATCTTACTAACCTTATTGTTCAAAACATTACCCTAAATGTTTTCGAAAATAAAAAAAGGTATTTTTTTATTGCAAAATGTAGTCATTTAATCGATTTTCAACATTTCTCACTTTTTCTTGGTTCAAATTCTGCTTACGAGTCGTAATGAAAAAAAAAAATGTTCGTTGGTTTTTTTTCAGACCCGTATAGAAGACCGTGCCATAGCTCCGCTATTTTTAAAAGCTGAATAAATTTTTCAAAGTACCATGGAACAGCCAAAAGTACTAATATAACATACCCTAAGTCTTAAAAATGGTGAAGAAATCTTTCTTTTCCAGAAAAAAAATCATGAAAATCAGCTATTCTTTCTCGCCTACAGGTATCTCCCCCCTCAAAAGCCACTTCGACAAACGAATAAGTATACTATCTGCGATTGGCTCACTCGACAAACTCGTGTACTCCAAGATCCGCGAAGGTGTACCCGAAGGTGCCCCAGACATCGCCGCAGAAGAATTTAATAGCGTGATCTCGACAGGCCGTGTTGATCTTGATGAGCTGCGATATCGTGCACTCGGTGGCGCAGACAACGTCGAAATCGCTGTAAAACGTTACAGACTTGTTGTCAATGTCGGCGGGTTCCGCTGTAATTTCGACCATGGGATTCAATTTTTTTGCTCTCTCGAGCGACGCTACGGCTCGCTGTAACGATCCAAACGAGTGTTGTTAACGATACTGCGTCCAATGGCTCATTACCATATACGTGTAAATATTATATTCGTGTGGTTGTATACGTATACAGGATGACAATATTCCAGCTTGCGTCATTGAAATGCAACGAAATTTTTGTTATTTTACTTACAATGTTTTTTTTGCCAGATCAGAGCTTTGTTTATCTTTTTTTGAGATCCTCATTAGAGACCTACAACCCAATTCTATCGAAAAATATTCTGGATAACAATAAAAATGGAGAAAAAGGAAATGAAAGAGAAGTTCCGTTACATTCCAACGATGCAAACTTTAACAGCATTACAGGATGTCCCAATTGAATCAACGTGGTCAATGATCTTCGAAGTCGTCGATAATACTAAATTATATTTCGGACCAGAGTCAAGGCGGAGTAGAAGCTGCGTCACGTGATGTACAAGGGCGAGAGACATAGCTGGACTTTATATCGAAGTTTGCATCGTTGGACGGCAACTAAAATTTCGTAACCCAAATTTTGTCGACTACAGTAAAACTTCAGTTCTACGTTTTTCAAGGGGTACATCAAATATGACGGATAAGTGAGAATAACGTAGAAGAGAAATACAGTGTGTATGCGAAACGCTTCAACATTTAAAAATGGCGATTGGTGCTTAAATGGTGCGACACTTTTAAAAAATCGTTTTTTTGCCTCATTCAACAGTTTATACTTTCAAGAATATCTTGTAAAAATTTCAAGGCCTTATCTCTAATCATTTTATCTTGCAAAAATCGATAGTTAAATCTTTAAACGCTTTTTTCTCGAAATGAGATTTGTCAAATTTGCTGACATTGTAACTCAAAGAGCAATTATCCGATTGACTTGAAATTTGAACTGAGTACTCTTGAATATATTTACTCTACAATGTCGTAGGATGTTTTTGATTGGATGAAAATTGACGATTTGGCATTGAAAAAGACGACCATTATAGGCAAGAAAACAGACTTTTTTTTCATAACTACGCCATTCTCGTAGATTTTGATTTTTTTTTCGAAAATCCTACGTCATTGTACAGGAAATACCTTCCAGTTTAACGACATTTTTTCCTTTTTCGGTTTCAGCTACTCAATCGGCCGGAATCATGTCAGCAGTGGAGGAACTTTTTTTGGCGCCTCCGAAGGCAGCGCATAAGTCGCTTGGGTCTCAATATATTTCCATGAAAAAATGATGTAATATAGGTCAAATATAGCCAAATATATTCTTAATTTTCCGAAACATTTAATTGAGTACTTTTCTTCCAAAAAATTCCCGAAAATCACGCATGTTTTCAGCGTTCACACTGGTATAGCCCCTTAATTCCCGATGTTTTCCATCAGCACTGCCTCTATTGTGTTAATGTTTGGTTTTCCAATTGAAAATTTGGTTGGTAATAATTGAGTAATGAGGCAACTCAAGTTTTCGAATTTCCGTTTACAACTTTTATTTAAGGCGGGATATACATTTACGATAAAAAAATCAATTTTTTTTTTAACGATAGTACTATATATGTAGAATATTTTCCTAAAGTTTCAAAGCGAAATTCGAAAAACTTCGAACGTTACAGACCGTCAACGCTGTGCCTCAACGCTCGCATTCGAAGCGGGCGTGAACGTCAAACGCGTTTTTCTCAAAACTGCATTATCGAAATTGGCGTGCAGCATTACTAAAAAACTATTAAGCCGATTGAATTAAAACTTGGTAGAAATATTGATACTGGTACCTTCTACTTGACGAGAATTGTTTTTGAAAAATTGGAAAAAATACTTTTTTAATCTACATTTTACAGAAATGTTGCGTGAAATGATGATTTTTTTTTTGCAAATGCATGCCATTTTCTTAGACTTGCATTTTCTTCATTTTAATTACCGTCACGTAAAAGCTATACATGTTCTAACTGAAAAAATGTTTGAACTTTTTTGCAAATCAAAGTCTACGGGCAGCTAGACTGCACGCCGATTCGCAACTTCTGCGGCGACCTTGCTGTCAGACTCTGCCACAGCTCCGTCATTTTGATGATGAATTAATTAAAAAAAAATTGTTTTGTATACTTAAATATCCTATTAAAGTACACCTAAAGTTTTATAATTGTAGAATAATTATTTCTTAGTTTAAAAAATCCCTCAATATTGCTTATTTTTTCCTGTCTAAATGTATATCCAATCTCAATGCAAGTTTGTAACACTAAGCTTTGACGTTTTAGACTAGTAAATAACAGACAGGTGCGTATTGATAAGAGATATGTAATCACATGCATACAAAGTCGAGGTCAGAAACAACAAAACATCGAAATATCAAAACATCAAAATTCAGTCAATGAAATTTTCTCAGACGAGAAAATGTCATGTGTGATTAACGTATAACTGAGAAAAACGAACCCCGAAACTGACGCTGGGGAATAAAATTAATAACGTATAAGCGCGAAAAACTTAGAAATAAAACTTTATTACAATTTTACGTATAAACTATAAAAACGTATAAGTGCAAAACGTATAAACGAGGTTTCACTGTATAAAATGTTATGGAAGCAGAAGCTTGTGTACATAATGTGTAAGAAAAATGTAAAGGGGAATATGTGAATAGGGGACTATGTGTAAACGCCCTTGAAGAGTACCATGAAAATACCATGGAAATAAAAAAAACTACCAAAGTAGAGCATTTTTTTTCACAAAAAATTGATATTTTCACTTTATCCTGCGGCCATAATTTTAAAAATCAATATTTTATTACATCCTTTGGCCAAGCACTGGATAATTTAAAGCAAAAACTAGACACGTTTGATTTTATTTCAGATTATTCGTTTCCGAGCAGCAGTGGTCACCACCCAGGCTGTTCTTGAAACAGAAATCTGCACAAACCATTGAATCTACCACATTTATAAATATTTTTCAAAACGATTGTAAAATATACTCAAAAACAAACTTGTCAATGTAAAAAAAAATATATTAACCTTGTATACATTTTCGCAGAAAAAATTCAAGAAAATTCCTCTCTTTTGGCCACTAGCTAGGTGCAACCCCGTAATGCTTTTCTATTTCTCTTTGAAAAAAAAAAACGTTTTTTCGTTATATCTGCCAGAGAATCTGAGCCCCCTGGAAAAGAATGTAAATTCCACTTTTAGTCCAGCTGAACGAAGATAATTAAATTCCGAATACGAAACACTCCTGAAAAACATCATTTTAACAGACCTAAATTCCATCTATCCACCTTAAAATGCATCTTCGATAATTATTTTCTCGACGACCAAAAAAACGTTTTTCAGAAGTCTTACGTATTCGGAACTAAATTACCTTCGTTCCACTGTACTGAAAATGGAATTTCAATTTTTTCCAGAATGCTCAATTTTTTCGACCAATTGCTACTCGTCACAAAAATACGCTGTATTTTTTTCACAAGGCTTGAAAAACCATTACAAATTATACTTTTTTCAGTCGCGGAATCTCTCCGTGATTAAAAAAGAAACACAGCCACCTTGTAATTATCATCCTGCATATGTATATGTATATATAGATCTTTTTTTACGATTTTGATATACGAGAAAATGGCGAAACATACGTTTTTGCCGATGTCGGTCTTGCTGACGAGGAATTGCGAGCAGGTGTCGGCCTCGGAGACGTTTTTATGGTCGAGCAACGTCACGGACTTGACCCCAGCGAGAATAATATTTTTCGCAACCTCGGCGCCAAAACCGTTTAGCCCGACGAGCAATATTCTCGCGGCGCGCAAACTGTCGAGTAGTGGAAAAACAATGAGAACGAGCGTAGCGACGATTTTCATTGATGACACGAAACGGACGCGGGAGACGCCGGTTTATTGTAGGTTAGGTGAGAAGAGTGTTTTTTTTTTCGTTTCGTTTAGTTTTCTATTTACCGTTTTTGGGAATCCAGACCCCAGAGACGAATTTGCCGATCGTAGAGCTCGGCCTCGGCGTCCGTCAAAGCGTCCGAATTATTTTTAACGTCGACCATCTCGATTTATTCGCGGCTCGGGGAAGTGACAAGAGCACAAAGTGTGTACAAAGCGACGCTACCAGCACCGGTAATGGCCGCCGAC
Source organism: Ophion slaviceki (assembly GCA_944452715.1). Classification (NCBI taxonomy): domain Eukaryota; kingdom Metazoa; phylum Arthropoda; class Insecta; order Hymenoptera; family Ichneumonidae; genus Ophion; species Ophion slaviceki. The sequence continues at coordinate 57,625,155 of OX101784.1, forward strand.
CTGCTCCAATTTCTCTCTTTTTTCTCTCGCTCTCCCACCGTTAGTTCGACCCGACGCCGCATGGAGACTAGTCTCCATGCGACGCCGCTTCGCGCCCCTGACGCCATCTTGAATTTTCTCGCGTGTGTGTGCGTTTTGACGGCGAGAATGCGTGGCGATGCATTCGCAAAGCGTGCGAGCCTAACGATACGTACGACTATTTCCATCAAATATTGATCACGCTCGCGCGTATTTACACTCGTCGATTTAGCAGTTATTTGCCGCGCGCGGCTCTTTCGTACACTTAGCAGAAGCGATGCGAGATCGTGAAAAACGACGCTGAGTCGAATCACGTTTTATCGGGTCGCGTAAGATCTTGGCAATTTCCGAAAAGTTGTCCGGAAGTCGTCTGGGCATGCTTGGAAGTTACCTATTGGTCGTGTGTCCGGAAGTTATCTCTTCGGATACCGACAACTGGAAGCCATCTTCCGGGACATCCGGCACCCGTTTGGATGATTTTTGGACGACTTTATGAAAATTGCTACCTGGGATTTTCACTTTTCATTACTTTTGTAGTGACAATTATTTGTTGAAACTTTACTCCCAATGACGATTATTAAGGGGTTAGGCCACAGTAACGGGTATAAAATCATGTGCGAATTAAACAATTTTTTTTTGTATGAAAAAGTGATTCACTCATAGAATTAACTACACATCTATTTAGTATGAATATTACTAATAATTTCTTTTGTTATCTTTTTTTTAGGCGCTCCGTGGCGTAACATTTCGCATCCACAATTTTTTACCTAGAACAAAAAACAATAATTCTCGTCAAGCTACATTAGAATACCTAGAGAAGTACGTACGGAATTTAAAAAATATTGTTTTATTCAAAAGTTGTAGGTATTTGAACTTGAATTTGAATTGAACTTGAATTTTCAGTGAGAAATTTCGTATAAAACTGCTCATAAAATAAAAAGTTTTCGATTAATCAGAAATTCCGTACGTGCTTCTCTGCGAAATGCAATTAAGAATATAACTTTCAAATTTGAAGTAAATTGAGTGAAAATTGTTGAAGTTATTTGTCACGCCAATTGGAAAAAAGCTGTTTCGAGAAAAGCGCGTTTAAAGTTTTACATATGCCTCTGGCCGTGCCAGAGGTGGGCTTACGGTGTACGCTCAAAGTCGGTGAAAAAAAATGTTCTTGCTATAAATCGAAAAGTAACTTATTCTTATGTAATAAAGCACCGTTTTAGCGGAAAAAAATCGATTTTGTGAAAATTCTACTGTGGCCTTCCCCTTAAATAAACTGATCAAATCTGATATCAAGATTTATTTTTCTTAGGATAATTCAACGAACTAAAAAAATCTCGAAATCCAGATTAATTTTTCAAATTTAGATAATTAAATAAACTGAAAAATCTTGATATCCGGATTTATTTCTATAGTTAGGTTTATTAAATTAACCAAGGAAATCTCGAAAGCAAGATTTATTTTTCTAATCACGATATCTAAACGTACTAAAAAAACCGCGGAATCAAGATTTATTTTTCCAATTAGGATAATTAACTGAACTAAACAAATCTCGAAGTGAAGATTTATGCTTCTAATTACGTTTATTTAACACACTTTAAAAAATCTCATAATCAAGATTTATTTTCGCAATTACGATAATCGAACGAGCCAAAAAAATCTCGAAAGCAATATTCATTTTCCTAATTAGGATAATTAAACGAACTAAACAAATATGGACATCAAGGTATCATAATTACGATAATTAAACGAAATGGAAAATCTCGAAATCAAGATTTATTTTTTAATGACAATGATCAAACAAAATAAGAAAATTCTAAATGAAAATTAATTTGTCTAATGACGATATCTAAACAATCTAGATGAATCACGAAATCAATTTTTTTTTAATTGACACAATCAAGCAAACTAAATAAATCTGTGAATCAACAATTATTTTTATACCTGCAATCATTAAACGAACTAAAAAAAAACACTGAATGACGATCTATTTGCCTAATGACGATAATCAAACGAACTAAAGAATTTCGAAATCAAGATTTATTTTTCTAATTACGATAATCAAACGGACTAAAAAATCTCGAAATCAAGATTCATTTTTCTAATTTTTCTAACGGCCGTTAAACGAACTAAAAAATCTCTCCATCCAGATCTAATTTCCTGATTACGATAATGAAACGAACTGAAAAAAAATCGAAATCAAGATGTATTTTCCCAATTACTTCAATCAGTTATTTTATTAACTGTATTTTTTTGCTCCGAAGAACGTTGCGGATTGTTTTAACATTCCAAAAACAAAACTAAGCACAATTTATACTTGAATTTCTAAACGCGCAAACAAAAATGCGAGTGCAATTTCTCGTAATCAAATCGAGTGCAAGTTCTCGTATTCAAAAACACACGTGAACGTCATTGGACGTGAAATAATATTTCACAATATATACCTGCCGTTGCTCTAAAAACCTAAGAGATGGAGTTCCTACTCGTGCGTACTTCGACGCACGCATCGAGGCTCGAGCGCATTGCTCTTTGTGAATTAATGCGGTATACGTAGAAATTTCCGTGCGCATTAATAAATGGGCTTTGATACGTAATCATCCAATTGCACGAATCATCCACACGAAAAGTTTAACTCGGATGAGCTCGCGGGAACGGACACACGAGGACAAAGTGTGTCAATACGTGGGACGATTGAGTGTCGAGGACGAATCGCCACGAAAAAGAGATTAGACTTCGGCGGCTAGCATTTTTACATTAGCTATATATAAATATAACGGAAGATTTTATTCATACATTAGTATTTTAAATATAATATTGTTTATTATATATATATCGAATTAATATTTTTTAATCTGTAAAAAATCTGTAAAATAATGTGTGAAAAAACAATGTTCCTTTAAGAAGAAAAACAACTTTCCTTTAAGAAGCTTTAGGCGCGAAAAAAATCGGTAATTTCCATGATGTTTTTTAATGGGAGGTACCTGAGTAAACGGCGAGAAAAACAGGTAAACTTCGGGAATTTTTATCACAAAAACTAATGTTTCGATTGGATCCGGGTTTTTTTTTATTGGAAAATATGTACATTGAGGTATGTTTAGGAATTTTTTTAAATAAATTCGTTTTCGAAACATAGTTTTCAAAGTCGGTGCCAGATGTATCTCGAAAACGGCTTGTCCGATTTTGTCCAAATTTGGATACAATATTCTTCGATAGTTTTTCTCGTTTGCCACGCCGTGTTACACTGTGATGATCCCTCAACTGCGCTAGTAGTGTAATAAGGGGGATTTTGGATAAAGTGACGGCGAGGGGGGTGCGGGGGCGGTGGAGCCCGGGACGGGGGGTAAGGGGAGGGGTTTGTTCATGTGGTGGGGGAAGTGTGTGGCGCGGAGTATGCGGTGAAGGGGAGGGGGTGAGGAGCCTATAGCAAGGGGAGGGAGGTGTCTGGCTGTCGCGCGAAGGTCTAGGGCCCGTTTGGGGAATTGGGGGAGGGGGATTTGCGGCTCGCGGATAGAGGTGCGGTGAGTGACGTCACGCGGGGAAAAGGATGCCCAAAACCATGGGTCAATGCCCGAAAGCACGAGAGGATAACAGTTGTAGGTACGGGCCAAGGGGGGCACCGGCAGCCAGGGGACATCGTACACGATGCGTCGCTTTTCTAAGGGGCGTTATTGATACAGGTGAATTGTTTCCAGACAACGGAGGAAAATTTCAAACATGTGGATATGCATGTGAAAGCCAGCGTCTATGATACACTCTCGGCAACGTAAGGCAATTGTAATGCTAGTTGTCAAATGAGACTCTACAGATAAACTTGTTATGCAGCTGTAGTAACAAAAGCTAGCTCTTACAAAATTTAATTGCATCCGGTCTTGTATTTATTCCAAAAGATAACATCAGGATGTTTGCATGTGTGAGTGTGCATGCAGTGCACCCGCCAAGAACCCAATGTGGCGGGTTGCGGAGGTGTGCGAGGAGTCTAGCGAGTAAGCCGTGTGGGTAGAGGATGCCCGAAACCACGGGGCCCATGGAGGAGTGGATAGCAGTTGTAGGCGCGGAGGACACACGGCAGGAGGGACGTTGGTAGCTAGGGAGACATCGTAGACGATGCGTCATTTCTCTGAGTCAGAAAAGGCGGCTTTATTGATACAGGTGAAACGTTTTTCCAGACAAAGGTGATTTGTCTTAAACATGCGGATATACATATGAACACATATAGGAGACTCGTTTGAAAAATGAATGCATTAGAAGTAGGTATTCCAGCACAAATTTTGGATAAAGGGCCCAGATCTTCCGCGCTCATGCACCAAATCGAATTCATTGTGTTCCCATGCTTCCATACTAGTCTTATAACATTGTAATATAAAAACTATGGTGAGGTGGCACACTTCTAAGATAGAGGAGAGACAGAAAATAATTTTTTTCCGAATGAAAACGACTTCTAGCACCCAAAGCCGCACACTTTTAATCGAGCAGTCACTTTGCTCGCATCATTTCTTGGCGCCTTCGTTTAACGCGTGTGCAAATGGCTGAGAACGCTCCGCAATTAGAACAAAATCTGCGCGATCAAGCTGCACTAATAAATTCGGTGGATGAGTATATAGTGTGGGAGCAACAATGTGATCAATGTGTAGAGTCGTTGGAAACGCAAAGTCGAATTAAGCGACCGCGATTATCGCTCGGAAATCGGCAATCATTGGTAGCACAAATTGCTCGCTTAGAAGGTTTAAAAAATGTTCTACGCAAACGGTTTTTACATGTGGGCGCGGGACACAGTGATCGCGGTTTGATTTGGCGAGAGATTGATACAGCGTTCGAAAATCGTATCCTGACTGGCTGCGTCATCAATAACGACCATATTGAACCTCGTCAGTTTCTCGAAGGCGCATGTGATATAATGCTTTCACATGTGCAAAACATTATCAACAAACACATCAGTGTAAAAGTGAATACAGTTTTCAATGGTGAATTTGAGGCAGGTGACAAACGTGCAAATAAAAGTATCAACACGAAAAACTTTGAACTTTTTACTACATCAAATTTACGTGAGTGGTATACACAACGAGTTGTCGAGCCTACCTTAGCATCCCTCGAAGATTTTCAAAAACGTGATAGCGGATGGACATTGTCGCGGATACTGAACTTAACTTTAAATATCAACAAATACAATCCAATGCGTGTCGGATGTCAAACTGTTTTGTCGCGGGAAATAATCATGAAGAAAGCGGTGGTGAATATAAAGTCGAAGGATAACGCGTGTTTTGCGTGGTCAGTGGTAGCTGCTCTTCATCCAGCGAAAACAAATGTGAACATGATATCTTCGTATCCTCATTACTCAACTGTACTGCAGCTTCAAGGCATTGTTTTTCCAATGACTCTAAATCAAATAAAGAAGTTTGAATCGCAAAATAAAATTTCAATTAATGTATATACATTTGAAAAGAAAAACATCGTTCCGATTCGAGTATGCAGCCAAAAGCTGGATAAACACATCAATTTGTTATTCGTGGAGGATTCCTCGGACCACAACGTGGGACACTTTGTCTGGATAAAAAATTTATCCAGGCTTGTGAGCAGGCAGCTGAGCAAAAAAAAAGTGAAAAAACACATCTGCGATCGGTGAGTAAAAACCCCACTCGAAAATATACCTATGAGTAATTATGTACTTTATAATATAAAAGTGATATCGCCGTTTTGTTACAGGTGTTTGCACTACTTTTACACGGAGAACAAATTGCGAGCACATGAGGTGGATTGTGGAAAATTGAATGATTGCGCCATTCGATTACCTAGTGCAATGGACAAATGGCTGACATTCAAAAACTTTCAACGAAAAGAGCGACTTCCATTCGTGATTTACGCCGATCTCGAGTGCGTTCTGGCAAAGGTTGCCGACAAAAATATATATCAGCATCATGAAGTGTTTAGCATTGCGTACTATGTACATTGTTCGTATGACAATTCATTATCAGGATACCACTCACGTCGCAGTGCTGACTGCGTTTCATGGTTCGTCGAAAACCTTAAAAATTTAGCTCTGCGCATCAACGATATTTTATCGGATAATGTTTCCATGATACCTCTAACACCAGATGAATGGGCAGAATATCGAAGCGTCACTCAATGTCATATATGCGAGAAACCATTCGTCGAAGACGACATACGTGTTCGCGATCATTGTCATCTGACTGGACGTTATAGAGGCCCCGCTCACTCTAATTGCAATTTGAATTATAAGCAGTCGTTTTTCATTCCTGTAGTTTTTCATAATTTGTCTGGTTATGACGCACATTTCATCATCACGGAAGTAGCCACAGCGTTCGAAGGAAAAACCGACGTGCTTCCCATAACGAAGGAAAAATACATTTCTTTCACGAAAACAATTAGAACGACAGACAAGTCACACCAGATTCAATTACGTTTCATCGATTCATACAAATTCCTCAATGCAAGTTTGGATAAACTGGCATCATTTTTGACAACGGACAAACTCAAAATTTTACGGTCACAATTTCATGACATATCGACAGATAATTTTTTCCTATTAACTCGAAAGGGTGTCTTCCCCTATGAATATATCGATAGTGTAAACAGATTGAACGACTGCCACCTACCACCACGAGATGCATTTTACAGCCATTTGACCGGTGACACTGTAAGTGAGAACGAATACGCTCATGCCGTGGATGTATGGGATCGGTTTGCTATTCAAACATTAGGTGAATATAGCGACTTATACCTGAAAACCGATGTTTTGTTACTGGCCGACGTTTTTGAGAACTTTCGTAATACCTGCATCGAAAGTTATAGGCTCGACCCCGCGTATTACTACACTCTCCCCGGATACACCTGGGATGCAATGTTGAAGCAAACAAAAATTAACTTCGAATTGCTTACCGACGTTGACATGGTATTATTTGTTGAACGTGGCATACGAGGTGGTCTCAGTCAATGCTCAAATAGGTACGCGCATGCCAATAACAAGTACATGGAATCGTTCGATCCATCAAAGTCTTCATCATACTTGATGTATTTCGATGTAAATAATTTGTATGGATGGGCAATGTGTCAACCATTACCCTATGCTAATTTCCGATGGATCGATGACTTGTCAACATTCGATTTATCATCGATCGCGCTAGATTCCCCGACAGGCTACATTCTTGAGGTTGACTTAGAGTACCCGGAATGTCTACACGATGCGCACATGGACTTGCCGTTTTGTTCAACACATGGTAAACCACCTGGTAAGCAACACGAAAAACTGCTTGCAACCGTGCACAACAAGGAACGGTATGTTATTCATTATGGCAATCTGCAGCAGAGTGTACGCCACGGTCTCAAAATCAACAAAATTCACAGGATACTTCAATTTTCGCAATCACCCTGGTTACGATCATATATTGAGCTTAATACGCAGTTTCGAACCCAAGCAAAGAATGAATTCGAAAAAAATCTTTATAAATTGATGAATAATGCAGTGTTCGGGAAAACTATGGAAAATGTGCGCAATCATGTAGACGTTAAGCTTTTGACACGATGGGAGGGCAGGTATGGTGCAGAGGCAATGATTGCAAAACCAAATTTTCATAGCCGGAGCGTTTTTTCAGAAAACCTTATTGCTGTTGAATTACGCAAACTGGAGGTGAAATTCAATAAGCCGATATATGTGGGTATGTGCATACTCGACATATCGAAGACATGTTTATATGACTTTCATCATGAGTATATGGTGCCTCTGTATAAAGACAAATGTACGGTGTTGTACACCGATACGGACAGCCTCATATACAACATTGAGTGTGAGGATGTGTATGATGACATAAAGCGCAACATTCATCGTTTCGATACTAGCGACTATCCTGCTGATAATGGGTATGATATACCGCTTGTCAACAAAAAAGTCCCGGGACTAATGAAAGATGAAAATAATGGTCGGATAATGACGGAATTCGTCGGGCTTAGAGCAAAAATGTATGCGGTGCGAGTCGATGGCAAAGACGATACAAAGAAAGTAAAAGGTGTTAAGAGTAACATCGTTGCAAGAACGATCTCGTTCGAGGATTACACGAAATGCTTAAACGAACAAATCGAAATGACTCGTCAACAATCGTGCATAAGATCGAAGTTACATGAAGTGTACACCATGAACGAGACAAAAATTGCTCTAAGCCCGCACGATGACAAACGGTATATCATACCCGGAACCACGAAAACGTTACCGTGGGGGCATTTTAGGATACAATCGTAGCATGTATTTTGTAATGTTTTATGAATAATCGACTCTATAAATAATTGTGTTGTAAATAATGAATTGGTTTATCGATTTTTCAACTGAAGAAATAAAGAAAAACACCATTATAGTTTGCTATGTCACATTTTTCCCTACACCTTCCCGGTACACGTTTGTGAGAAAGACAGGTTTGAAAGAGCCAGCAGGAGAAAGCTTGCTGAGTGGGAAAAGACATGCTACGCTGAAGAGAACGGTCAACCCTTTGGAAGACAAAGGCCTCATCATCTGGAATGAGTAGAGAGAGAAGAATCATCAAATATAAAACATTCTTTATTGTTTGCTACAAATCAGATTTGCTTATCCAACTATTGTGGGTACTATCGAAACCCAACCATTTTACAAACATTTGATTACCACGCTTCTTCAATACTTTTTCAATGAGATAAATATCAGGATGTTGAACTTTAAGTAGCTCCTGATCGTAGAAACCACCTGCAATGGGTTCATCGTCATAGTCCTTGAGATGAAATGTTACAGGTTTCGTGTTTTTCACTCTATATATGGTAAATATTTCCGTTGTCCAATTCGGTGTGTAGCCCTTTTCGAAAACACTCTTGAATTTACTGATTCTTACTTTATCGCCAATTTTTAATTTTGATGTCGATGACTTTTTCAAGGAAGTCTTACGATAAACCTGTTGTAGTAGCTGTTTCTCATTTCCAGCGTTGACATTTCTCGGTTTCATCTTAATCGTGCGGTGTACAGAATCATTATACTCGGCTACTAGGTTGTCAACTATATCGATCCATGTATAATTACCCCGACGGCTAAATTGCATCCACATCTTATTTTTCAATGTACGATTAAAACGCTCGCAAATGGAAGCTTTTAAGTTGCTATATGTTGAATACATGTGGATATTGTACGTTTTCATTAGGGTTTTAAAGTCACGATTATAAAACTCTTTTCCTTGATCCACGTGTAACTTCTGCGGTATGCGTCCCTTTACGAGTATCGACTTCAGTGCGGTTGCTGCATCTTTACCATTCTTACTCCGCATCGGTACGGCCCAGGCGAATTTTGAGAAAGTATCGATGACGGTTAGGAGAAATTTATGTTTGGAGTTTTGATGTGCGTACGATGACATATCGACGAGATCAGCTTGCCAGGTCTCATCCAAACCACGGATGTCCACATGCCGACGCGGATAGTTTCGGCGAGCAGGTTTGTGCAGCTCCCGCACGAGAGCGTTCTTTTTCTCATCCATTTTCCAGTCTTTTCAGTCGTGCATCCAGTTCAGCAATGATGTGTGAATTGCGAATCACCAAGTCTTGTAAAGTTTTGAGATCTGCATCGAGCGTCCTCGCAATATCTCTCATCGTAGCTTCTAATCCATTAACCAACAACAGGTTACTCTCATTTATTTCTTTACGTATGTTCTTAATGATTGTTCGAGATCTTTTATGTAAAGCACTTAGATTGATAGCATCGTCTTGTTCTTCCGGATTGGCGATATTACACAATCGTTTTTGCCCCAAGTCATAATGACCATCTGCGGTAGTTCTAAACCCAATCCCCGGTCTGCCTGGAGGACCTTGCTTATTGAGGACGATATTCTTTTTCAGTTGGCGTCCGAACACATCGACACTCATGTTGATAATGCGTGAAATTTCAAATGTTGGGTTAATAAATAATTTTGGCTTCACGCAATTCCTCAACAATCGATACAATTTCATTTGAATGTGACGAATTTCCAGCTGCTTGTGATGCTAGAAGTAAGCGAAGACGATCTACTAGCTCATTGGGACTATCCCAATAAATGTAATCCAATTGGGTATTTTTTCTCGCCACCTTATACTTTGGCATACCCTTTCCCATGTGCTTGTGATGATCAACTATATTTGCGATATAAGTATCGAATTTGTGACCCACACTATGTCGTATAGCCTCACCAGGCTTGTAATATTTTTTGTGAGCATTCGTGGAGATAATGATTTTTTCATAGTTTTTCAAGTCATCCGGTGTCAGAGCTTCGACGTTGGGAACTTTTTGAAACAATAGCTCTGCTAATCCAACAGTTTTTGGATAGGTTGAATCTCGCACACGAATATTTTGAGAATCGAAGAATATAGGAGAATCGCCAATCATTAATTTGTTGTTCGCAAGGTTCCGTACACCATATGAGACATCTAAGCTTGTCTTTCTATTTGTACGTAATAACAGAAGATATTCACTGATTAAATCATCAACATTTTGGGTTGGTGAGTCATCATCATCGTCATATACCAGCTTAAAAGAGTCTTGTGTTTCACTCTTGAAAGAATCTTGTGTTTCATTCTTGAACTGGGGCTCGACACCATCCATCAAATATTCCATATCATTATCCATTACTTTTTCATCTTTAACTTCCATCTTTACCACCTCATTGTTTTTGTTTGACACTAATTGTTCCAATGGTCTCACTATGGGTTGAAAGACCTTTTGCATTCTCTGCTTATCGATGTCTCTTCCGATTTTGAGTATTCGATGCTTTCGTCTGATTGCATCGCTCGCCTTGGAGATTTCACGCAATACATCTTTTTCCCTCAACAGCTGTTCGCTCTTCATGTTGTCGCTATCGGTGTGTACATGATACTGTCTTTTCGCAATCAATGACGGGTCATTTATCGAGCGTCAGAAAATAATCAAAACCTTGCCTATATCGACCCTCGTTAATATTGGTATCCTTATCGATTGTGATGAATGCATACTTGTCGGAATTCCAACATTTCGTGCACATGTTTTTAAAGCATGTATAAGACATATCCGTATTAACATGATCATTGTACACGTGCTTGAGATTCGTATCATCCTGCTTGAAAAGCACCACAAAATTCGCATTATCTCTCACGAGATGTTTGGGGATACGAGTGTATGTCTGACAAAGATAGAAACTGTCAACAATCTCATGTCTTCCCATGGAAAAGAATGCTCTCACATTATCCTGTTTTTCACATGCTATATCATCAAAAATGAATATAGAGTTGGGTTGTGCGTCACTTGGTGCTATAACTTGTTCATGCTCATTGAATGGATAATACTCAACGCCACTTACAGGTTCGAGTAATCGTTCGAGCAACTTATATTTTGGCTGTTTCAGCGACTTGGAATACAGATAAATATTCTCAAATCTTAAACCATTGGGGTGTATTATGAGAGTGAGCAATGCATTCGTTTTCCCACAATTCGATGGACCACAAAAAACGGCGCGTATGCTATCCGGCAATATATTTCCATGACGTTTTTGCCTCTTCATTCTTCCATCGTCGACAAATTTATCAAAATTTATTACGGGAAGCCCGCCTCCGAAAGTTTGTTTCTTGGACGCCATCTCACACACGACTAATGGAAAATCACTATAAAAAGGCATTTTATAGGGATTTGCTATCAGTCGAGTATTGTCCTTAGTCATGATCGTTCATGGCAAGAGCGGTAAAGGTTTTGTCAACCAACTAATCAACAAACTCCCTGTTGAATTACATTTGCCTGGGTACCAGTATTGTGGGCCGGGTACAAAGCTGGCTAAGCGCCTTGCTCGTGGTGATCCGGGAATTAATCCGTTAGACACGGCTTGCAAACAACACGACATTGCATATTCAAAAAATCCAGATAACCTTGAAGCGAGACATTCAGCGGATAAAGTGTTGGCCGAACAAGCTTGGCACCGCGTTACCGCTAAAGACGCTAGCATCGGCGAGAAAGCAAGTGCTTGGAGTGTGTCAAATATTATGCAGACAAAGAGAAAATTTGGCATGGGGATGAAGGGAGCACGTAAGGGCGGCGTTTGTTTGAAAAAAATTATTCGTGCTGCGAAGAAGACGATGATTCAAAGTAATGATCCACATACGGTTATTAAATCAGCTCTAAAGGGTGCTCGTGTAGCGGTAAAGACTGAAGGTGGCAAAGTGCGCGCACCGCGGGTTCTACCTATACCTCATAAAATTGGTGGTTTATTGCCGTTTCTGATACCTATATTTGCGGGTCTCAGCGCTGCTGGGGCTTTGTCGGGTGGTGCGGCTGGTATAGCCAAAGCTGTAAATGCTGCTCAAGCGGCTAAACGTGAATTGAATGAAAGTAAACGACATAATCGAACAATGGAAGCGATTGCTTTAGGTAGGGGGTTACATCTGAAACCGTATAAGCAAGGATTGGGTCTTCATATCAAGCCAAAAAACGTCTAGTAACGCTACCACACCGACCGTTGACCGACATCGACCTACTCAAATATGCAAGAGTCGTGAAGGTTCCACATTTCCGTGGCGTGTACATGCGGGATACATTACCAATGAGCGGGCCACTCAAATATGAATCAGCGATTGTGAACTTGGATGAAAATGTAGGCCCTGGCACACACTGGGTTGCCTACAAAAAGATTGGATGGAAAGTCATGTACTTTGATAGTTTCGGCGATCTTCCACCACCATCTGAACTCATGAGATATTTTGGTGTAGGTAGCGTGAACTATAATTATAAGAGATATCAAGAATATGATACGATTGAATGCGGACATCTATGTCTCAAGTTTCTTTGTCAACAATTACGATACAAAGACAAATACATGCTATATATACGTGGAGTATAAGGCTGAGAGTTTAGTTGTCAAAGTACCAGCGTCATGGAAGATAGTTTAACATTGACCATATCTGGATCGTCATCCATACTCGAGGCGCAATACTTTCCCCCCATAGAACTCTCACCAAACAAAAATTATACTCTCGGTCTCGTGGAACTATTAACATTCAACTCTATTCCCAATATAGACATTAACCACAACAAACTTTACGTGGGAGATGAGGTGTTGACAATACCTACGGGTAGCTATGAAATAGAGGATATTGATACATTTGCGCAAGCCGAGCTGTCACGGAAAAACATCAAAATCAACATCAAACCTAATAATAATACTTTGCGCAGTGAAATCGAGTGTGATCATGGTGTAAATTTTGAGCCTGAAGATTCGATTGGACATCTACTGGGCTTCACAGCACGTAAATTGGAAGCGAATAAAAGACACGAATCTGATCTTCCAGTAGCCATTCTCAAAGTGAACGCCCTACGGGTTGAGTGCAATATAACCGCTGGTGCCTATATTAATGGACAAAAAGTTCACACCATTCATGAATTTTTCCCATCGGTCCCTCCAGGATATAAAATCATTGAGGTTCCATCACACGTCATTTATCTACCAATCACAAGCCGAACGATAGACACAATACAACTTCGAATAGTGGATCAGGACGGTGACTTGGTGAATTTCCGCGGTGAAGTACTCACAATACGGCTGCATATAAAATCATAATGGGTATAGTCTTTAATAGAGTCACTAATAACACTAAACAACCATGGGTAAAAACAATCAGTCGTCGGTCCGCACCCAAAGTGCTCACACCTCAAAACGTGCTACTCTTGAAGAATTTGGGTCTGAAAGTGCGTGGGGACAGCGTGTAAAACACTATTTATTTTATGCTTTGTGCATCTGCTGCGTGCAATGGAAGAAGAAATCGTAAACATTCAGGAGCCCGTAGTCTTCGACGAATCCATCATACATTGTGAAATTCACGCTCATCAACCATATGCATCTTCGACCTTTAATAACAGCGATGAAATACGTATTGCCATTCAAAATCAAGATCTATCCATTCTGCCAAGCAAAAGTTCCTTGCACATCTGTGGAAAATTATCTAAGCGTGATGGGATGCCAACCGCTGCCACAAGTCTCGTCAACAATGCCATCTGCCATTTGTTTGAAGAAGTGCGATATGAGTTGAATGCCATAGAAATCGATCGTAATAAGAATGTCGGTATTACGAGTGTAATTAAAGGATATTCGTCTCTCAGTCCAGCTAAGAGCTCTATGCTCGAGAACACGGGATGGCTCGACGTTGAAGAGACGAAGCAGATTGTTGATGTATCGGGAAATTTTGATGTGTGTATACCACTGAGCATGCTGCTCGGATTTGCCGAAGATTATCGGAAAATTGTGGTAAATGCCAAGCATGAGCTAATTCTTACGAGATCGAAGACTGATGATAATGCCATCATGCAAACAGCTTCCGAAGACTACAAACTCGTATTGCATAAAATCGAATGGCTTGTACCGTATGTAACAGTCTCAGATCAACGAAAAATTCAGCTATTGAAATTTCTCGCCAAAGATGCACCAATTTCCATGAGTTTTCGAACGTGGGAATTGTATGAATATCCACTACTCCCCGTCACCTCTAAGCATGTGTGGTCTGTCAAGACTTCCAATCAGTTGGAGAAACCACGATATGTCATTCTCGCGCTGCAGACGGGGCGAAAAAATATGAAAGAGAGGAATGCGAGCCACTTTGATCATTGCAACATCAGCGATGTCAAGCTATACCTAAACTCCCAATGCTATCCATATGGAAATCTAAACCTAAATATCAATCAAAATCAGTATGCTTTACTCTACGAGATGTATACAAACTTCCAATTCACCTATCACAACAAAGAAGCTGAACCATGGCTAAATAAGACGGAATTCTTAGAAAAAGCCCCCCTCGCCATCATTGACTGCTCAAAGCAAAATGATTCTCTTAAGGCCGGCCCCGTGGATGTGCGTCTCGAATTTGAATTGAAAACGAATATTCCGCCGAAAACTGCTGCATTCTGTTTAATCCTCCATGATCGCATTGTCGAATACAATCCGATTAGTGGTGCGGTTAAAAAATTGGTATAAATCTTGTCAACTGTCTGCGGACTCTTCAGTCAATATGGAGCTCGTCGTCGATGTGCAGGGGTTCAAGAGACCCATCAACGATTTTGTCTTGAAGGAGATTTCCATCGTCAAACTCCACGACAAGAAGGCTGAACCGCTGACGTTTTTCTTCAACGCACCATCTGCATGGGACTCGTTACCAGACAAATACAAAAAGACAAACAAATGGTTGGAACGCAATTTTCATGGATTACGATGGGACCACGGTGATATACCATACGAGGCAGCTAGAACGATAATTCGAACCATCTTGCAAGGAGCTCCTACCATCTACGTGAAGGGATTCGAAAAATGCTCATGGATATCAAGATTCACGGATCCTGCAACCAAAATTGTTGACTTGGAGACCCTGGACTGTCCCTCGCTGCAGAAATTGTCAAACATCTCCGACTTTGAATGTCCCCATCATTTCTTCAATATGAAATACAATTGCGCCAATGCGAATGTAAAATCGCTGAAAAGCTGGTTGAGTGTATACGAAGCGCTGCGTGAGCGGAGGATTTAAAAAAACATTTTTAAATAAAAAAAACATTTTGACATATATTGTTTTCGATTGTATTTATTCTTACATCCAACAGCAACGTGGAACATTTTTTATATTCGATGAAACTTATCCTTTATACATTGTTGTGAGCCTGTTGAAAACTCAACGATGTTAGCGACCAATGATGGTGATGCCGTTGAACTCATCATTTCCGACCAGCACAATGGTGTGCTCACTGTTTATTGAACGCGATGCTGCAGTATTGTCCGCCATAATAGTTCATGTATAGTTCATGTACAGTTCGTAATTGCGAGCCATTTCCAATATATTCTCGAACATCTTTGGACCGTGATTGAAGGCCTTCATGAGCCGTGCTGGTAAAAAGACGGCGAACTTGTCCATGATGTCCACTACGTAACGCTTTGCTAATTTGGTATGGGCAGCCCTCATGTCGGAGATTGGATAACACGATGGAACCTTGAGACAGCTTCTTCGTTGGGAAGAATTCCGCCGTTTTGCTGACAATGAGAAATCCATTTTTCATCGACGAAACAACTTCAAATGTTTCGAGGAACGTTTATTTTTTCTCACGAATAATATTGTCTCCCTCACAACACTTTTCACAATTCCGTTGCGGAGGTGGGGGGCCATCAATATGATCCAACATCTCAGGTGTATTGTAATGCTTCATGCATGGAAGATATGATAATATTTCACTGTCGTTTCGATGATGTTCCGGCAAACGATCCCATAGCATACCAATGTGTCGACTCCAATATTTTATGAGCAAGGTCTTTGGAACGTGTTCGAGCTCATTCTTCGTCAAGTCCCACGGGTTCTTGGCTGGGTGCACTGCATACATACTCGCACATGCAAACATCACGACGTTATCTTTCGGAATGAATACTAGATCGAATGCAATGTAATTTTATAAGTGCGTCCGTTACTATAGCTGCATAAAAAGTTTATCTGTAAAGTCTCATTTGACAACTAGCATTACAATTGCCTTACGTTGCCGAGAGTGTATCATAGACGCTGGCTTTCACATGCATATCCACATGTTTGAAATTTTCCTCCGTTGTCTGGAAACAATTCACCTGTATCAATAACGCCCCTTAGAAAAGCGACGCATCGTGTACGATGTCCCCTGGCTGCCGGTGCCCCCTTAGCCCGTACCTACAACTGTTATCCTCTCGTGCTTTCGGGCATTGACCCATGGTTTTGGGCATCCTTTTCCCCGCGTGACGTCACTCACCGCACCTCTATCCGCGAGCCGCAAATCCCCCTCCCCCAATTCCCCAAACGGGCCCTAGACCTTCGCGCGACAGCCAGACACCTCCCTCCCCTTGCTATAGGCTCCTCACCCCCTCCCCTTCACCGCATACTCCGCGCCACACACTTCCCCCACCACATGAACAAACCCCTCCCCTTACCCCCCGTCCCGGGCTCCACCGCCCCCGCACCCCCCTCGCCGTCACTTTATCCAAAATCCCCCTTATTACACTACTTGCGCTCTTAAGGGGTTATATACAGTTCAAATTTTTGAAAAATCGATTAAAAAAAAATCGTAATAAACATATATTTAAGTACACAGGGGTTGAAAATTCCTAATTTTAATGTTCCGAAATTACAAGGTTCGTCAAGATTATGCCAGCAAAAGTCTACACAGTTGACTGCAAATGATGTAGAAAGTATAACATTGTCTAGGCAAATTTCAAAATTGATGTAAAATCACTTCTGAATAAATAAAAGAATCTTTAAATAATTCGTCCATTCATTGAAAATTTTGAAACTTTTAAGGGGTTATATATAGATGGAATTTTCGAAAAATCGATTTTTTTATTTTTTTTTTCGTAATGTACATATATTTAAAAACACACAGAGGAAATGCCTTGTCAATCCGGCGAATATTCTCGAAGTTACACGCGCATTTGTAATCACGTGTCAGAGCGTTCGAATGTAGGAGGGCGGAGCGCCAGCCGTCTATTGTGAATGTACCCTTCTATTGTATTCAGATACATGGAGTGACAGTGTAGTAGTGTTGTATTTACACCTGCGAAGTAAATTTAACTTTTTCTGTTCCCAAACTGGCAAATATTGAAGAGTATCAGTCAGTCTGAACAGGCAAGCCAAGCAGTAAACTTGTAAGCTCGTTTATACTTTCTCCTGTGATCTTTTCATGAAAATGAAGTGAAGCAGAGAAATGAGGGCATCTTCTAAAATGCAAAAGTCGAGATCGAAGAAGCGAAGAAATGTCTTAAATCCAAAAACGGATTTGAAACGGATGAAAGTAGTTTTAGTGCCTCTGCGAAAAATTCAAAATGCAAGAGGATATCTTAGTGCCGCGTGATTCGTCTGTTGAATATTGAGTTATGAAGTTTATTACAGTGTTGGCAGCAATTTCTGAATACGTGAAGTGCAAATTCCGTCTGTGACGGAAATGTTAAGGGGTTACCCCCACTTGCGATTTTGAAAAAATCGATTTTTTTTATTGCATTTTTTTGAAGTATAAGTATCCGGGCCCATACAGAAGTATGGGCCCGGAATAGATGACTCTATGTAAGTTTACAAAAAAAAATATTTTCTTCGTGTAAACTGAAATTGAAACTTTAAACGCGTTTTTCTCAAAATGGCATTTCTGAAGTCGGTGACCAAGATTACTCGAACACTAATGAACCGATCTTCTTGAAATTTTGCAGGCTTATTTTATATATAAAAATGTAGTCTTTAATCGTTCGATTTTTTTTTTCGAAAAAATGGCCGTTTTATAGCCAAAAACGGTCGTTTTTTTCGTTAAAATCGAACCATTAACTTTGACTGTCCGCCATTTTGTGAAAAATGAATATTTTTTAAAATCCTTCGATTAAAGACTAGTTTATACTTATATTTGACTAAATCCAACCGCATTTTTTTTTCTTCAGATGATTCACTTCGCCGCAATGTTGGTCACCGCAAACCGTGTATATAAAAACATTATTTCATTGACGGCCATTTGCCACTAAACAATGTAATATTTTTCAATAAAAAAATTACTGAAAGTTCTTCAAGATGTGTTCTTTAAGATGGTATACTGATCGATTAAAAAGTTTTGTAGTTTTCTTTAAAAAAAATCATGAAAAAGGCCTTTTTTGCGCTACAAGTGGGGGTAACGCCTTAAATTTCAAACTGTTTTTGAACGAGGACTTGGTTTTAGAATTGTTTTGTCGTGTGATAAGTGTGCATTTCGTACCATCAATTCTAGTCCTTTTGTCGGACATTCTTATGAGATAAATAGACGTTTTTTTTATTTGTCATGAGAGTTCTCGGATTAGGATTGAAAGGCGCAGCAAAAAATTTCACTTGGGCCCAATGCACATTCATATGCCGAAAGAGAGGATGCACAGCGCGTGACGATCTCCGACCGAAGAGCGCATGAGAGCATATGAAAGGGACGAATGGTCCGCAGACAACAGCAACTGGAGTTATTGGAAGCTGCCGAAGGGGCGGAGGGTTTATTATATGGCCATGGAATAGACGACTCGATGTGTGTTGAATTTTTTTTTTTTTTTTTTTTTATATATGTAAAGTGCTTTTGAAAGTTTAAGAGCCTATACCAGTGTGACACTTTAAAAAAATCGATTTTTTTTTGCCTTTTTCGACAGTTTATACTTTCAAAAATATCCTGTAAAAATTTCAGTCGTATGTCTATCATTTTATCTTGCAAAAATCGATAGTTAAATCGTTAAACGCGTTTTTCTCGAAATGAGGTTTTTCAAATTTGCTGACATTGTAACTCAAAGAGCAATTATCCGATTGACTCAAAATTTGAACTGAGTACTTTTGAATATATTTACTCTACAATGACGTAGGATATTTTTGATTGGATGAAAATTGACGATTTGGTATTGAAAAAAAGGACCATTTTGTAGGCAACAAAACAGACTTTTTTTCATAACTACGCCATTTTGTTAGATTTTGATATTTTTCGAAAATTCTACGTCATTGTACAGGGAATACCTTCCTGTACAATGGTATTTATAGTTTAACGACATTCTTTTTCGGTTTTAGCTACCCAATCAGCCGGAATCATGTCAGCAGTGGAGGAACTTTTTTTGGCGCCTCCGAAGGCAGCGCATAAGTCGTTTGGACCTCAATATTTTTCTATGAAAAAATTATGTAATATAGGTCAAATATAGTCAAATATAGAAACATTTAATTCAGTACTTTTCTTCTAAAAAAGTCCCGAAAATCATCCAAATTTTCAGCGTTCACACTGGTATAGCCCCTTAAGCGCGTTTTTCTCAAAACTGTGTGTTCTAAAGTCGGTGAGCAAGATTTCTCGGAAACGGCTGAACCGATCAGTCTCAAATTTTAACACAATATTTTCAAGTATATTTTTCAGTATTTAATCGAAGGTTTTTTCTCACCGATAAATATTGTCCATTTTATAAACAATATAAGACCTAAATTTTTGTCAAAAATAGATTTTTTTTTTGAGAAGCCGCCATTTTGTCAAAAATTATTATTTTGCTTATTCCTTCGATCAATTGCAAGATAATGCATTATATTAACGAAATATTTTTGGTTTTTTCATTTTAGACGATCCAGTCCAGAGATATCGTGCTCACCGCAAGACGCCTTTTCTTAGAGGTGCTCCCGGAGATCAGCTATAGCAGCTTTCAAAATCATTATTTTTACAAATAAAAAATGTTAAAATACAGTTAAAAGTTACCATAATATATGTACAAATTTTTACGTTAATAGATTTAAAGGTCTTCTCAAGAAAAATTCTTGTAAGATCGATATTTTTGGGTCTCCTGACTGTATATAAACCCTTAAAGCCTGTGGCTAACTTATACCCGTTATACTTATAACGTAGCCTTTTTTTATTAATATCCATTTTTTTTAAACAATTTACTGATTTTTTTGGGCAAAAAATCGATTTATTTCTTTCAAAGGGCGCCATTTGTTCAAAATTTGAAGAAAAAAATCCCTACGTAGTCCCATAGCTAAAAATATGTAGATTGTAATTTTTTTTTGTTTTTGTTCCAGGTCTAATACTTAACGAGAAAACCGTCCTCCCGTGAAGCTATTTGGAAAAAAAAACACGTTTTTCAAGATGGGTTCTGTAGCCGCCATTTTTTGTGAAAATTATATAACATTTTTTTATACTTCAATATGTGTTAAATAAACCGTCTCAAAAGAAATCCTATTCCTTTTTTCATACTCCCGAAATAAATTGTCAAAGTGAGGCCTTATTTTCTGCCGCCAGAGTGGTGCTATCCCTTACACCTCTGTTATCGTGCGATTTTTTCAGAAATTAAGGCCTTAGGCCACAGTAACGGGTATAAAATCATGTGCGAATTTAACAATTATTTTTCGGCTGAAAAAATGATTCACTCATAAAATTAATTACACATCTATTTAGTATGAACATCAAGCTGTTAAAATTTTTTTTTTTCGATGTACAAAATGGCCGACTCCTGATATTTTCTTTTGTTATCGTTTTTTAGGCGCTCCGCAGCGTGACATTTAGCATTCACAATTTTTGGCCCAGAACAAAAAACAAAAATTCTCGTCAATCTACATTAGAATACCTAGAGAAGTACGTACGGAATTAAAAAATATTGTTTTATTCAAAAATTGTAGGTATTTGAACTTAAGAAATGAATTTTCAGTGAAAAGTTTCGTTACAACTGCTCATGAACTGCTCGTAAAATGAAGTTTTCGATTAATCAGAAATTCCGTACGTACTTCTCTGCGAAATGCAATTAGGGACATAACTTTTAAATTTGAAGTAAATCGAGTGAAAATTGTTGAAGTTATTTGTCACGCCAATTGGGAAAAAGCTGTTTCAAGAATTTTCGTCCGTCATTTTGTACATCGAAAAAAAAATATATATATTTTCTAACAGCTTGATATTCATACTAAATATATGTGTAATTAATTTTAAGCGTGAATCACTTTTTCATACGAAAAAAAATTGTTAAATTCGCAGAGGATTTTATACCCGTTACTGTGGCCTGAGGCCTTAAATCTTCATCACGTGAAGAAGTTGGAAACTGGCCATGAGGGAAGAATTATTACGTAGCCGATTCGGGAGTCTAAATTTGTTTGGGTCTGAGAGCCGGAGGGGCCAATGTTGGTAGTCCGGGGGGAGAGGTTTTATTTGCATTTTTAACAAACAGCAATTACATCTCCGGCTGCGTGGAGCAGTGGAACCCTATGAGTGGATTCTTCCTGTTGAGGCCCCTTCTCCTACTGTTTTAACCCCATCGCGAAACTTGCAATTCTCTCTCTCTAGCTCTCTCTTTCACTCCTGTGGGAATAGATATAATACTTGTAGAGAGAGAGAGAGAAAGAGAGAGAGAGAGAGAGAGAGAGAGAGGGAAATATAGACGAAGAGATAAAGGAAGATATATATAGACATCTTTCTCTATCTCTCTTGGTCCCGCCCTTGTATTCTTCTCTGCGCGCTCACTTTGTCAATCTGGCTTCCTGGTCGCGCGGGGCACATATTATTCGCTTGATTGACGCGATCCGAATTGTCTGTGAGCTCGGGCACACAAGACTCGCGGAGATTCGCGTGTCAAACGGTGGAGGCTGTACCGTCGCGATCCTCAACTCTCTTTCTCTCTAGTCTTGCGGCGAATTTTCTTTTCTTCTCCTCTTTTTTCTTCTTTCTTCCTTCCTCGTCCTCGTTCGACGCGTCATCCGCGAACGACAATGTAATTTCCACTTTTCATTCCTCCCGTTCGACCGTTTCCTGCTTCTTCCTTTCACTCGTCGCGTCTTCACTTCGCCGCCGACGGCGGAACGCGAAAGTTCTCGAGCTTCGTCTCACGTGTTTATTTACTTTTTGTCCTGCACGCGCTTCGGACGCCGGAAGTGCCGCGAGGCGGGAGAATGTGAAGTGCGACGGTAAGTTCGAATTTGGCATTGGGCGAGCTGATGATCGCTGGAATCGACGAAGATCGACGCTTGAGGTGAATCGAAATTCTTTGCGGGAACATGTTCGAGTCCTGACGCTCGCCGGTAGGAGAATCCTCGCTCTGACGACTTCGGTAGCTCGACGGGCGAATCGAACGAGCTCGCTATGCCACGCGGAACGGAATTGCCCGTAACCGTGGCTGATTTTCCCGGGGCCTCGTCGAACTCGCCGATCAAAAACGAGACCTCGTAAGTTTGATGGAATCGGAACTCGAACTTGGACCAGATCTTTTTTTTAGTTTGCTTCTTTTTTTTATAAGCACGCGGAGAAAAAGAAATAGTACAAAATACAGGGGCTACACAGTTCGCATTGGACTCGAGCGATTGCACAGCGATATTTACTGAAACACAGTGCTCAAAATACAGTGGGCTCAAAGTAAATTATTACAGTTCCTATACTGTCCTCTTTGGACTCGAACCGCTCCACTGTATCTTTTACTGGAACACACAGTCCAAAATAGTGTAGTCCAAAGTAAATTTTGACAGTTCAACACTGTAATATAAATTTAACAAAACTTGTAATTTGACAGTTGGCTCATCTGTATTATGTACAATGAATGCGCCAGTTACATCGACAGAGTTTACGTAGACACACAAAAAAAAGTTTATCCATAAAAGAAGTTTGAAAAAAATGTGTAGAAAATATTAAAAAATCAGTCACATACACAAGAACGTACCTTTTTGTAAATAGTTATCTTTTTTATAATTTCTTGAATTATGTCGCAAAAATTTCAACGTTCGCATCCTATCGACCACGCACCACTAACTGGCAATCCTTTGTGTCCTGGCCACGTGCCTCACCCCACGCGCGAGACAAGTCCTAATTAGACAAGAACGTACCTTTAAAAAAATGCTCTCTTTCTTTATAATTTCTTGAATTCTGTCGCACAAATTTCGATGTCCGCGTCCCATCAACCACACGCTACTAACTGGCAATCCTTTGTGTCCTGGCCTCGTGCCTCACCTCGTGCCTCATTTGCGTACAGTATAAAAATCAGTGAACGCATTTAAATTTTACAGTTGAATATTTTTACTGAAATCACTGATGTATTCACAGTATCAATGGGCAAATAAACCAGTATAACTGTAAAAATCTCAGAGCGCACAGATAACGTCACGAACTGTCGAAAGAAGCGTAAAACTACCGTGCCACACTGTGAAATTTAATGAATCACTCTGTACTCAACAGTGTACACTGTAACCCTTGCACTTTACGTACAGTGTAAAAATCAGTGATCTCGTGTAAATTTTACAGTTGAATATTTTTACTGAAAACACTGATGTATTCACAACACCGAACTGTAAATAAGCCAGTGTAACTGTAAAAATCTCAGTGTGTACAGGAAAATTCATCATTTTTGTAGGACAGGATTTACATTACTCTGTTTTACTGTAAAGTGAAATATGGCACCCTGTTTTTTATGCGGTTTATACTGTGATTTTCGCTGTTTCTTCTTTTCCGTGCAGTTCTTTAGGAGTTTGGGTTTGTTTGTTTGGATTTGTTCGGGTTTGTGCTGCCGCTTTTTTATAAGCACCTCTTTAGCAGTTGCTCCATACTCTGCGAATCGAGAGGGCCTGACCTGAAAAAGTTTAGGCCGGATGTGTTTAAATGTTTGGCTGAGGCTTTTTAAGGATGTATGGCAACTAAGTTATTTACTACTGTTCGAATTGAAACTCACTGATATTGTAAAGGAAAAATCGAGAACTTTTTGAGATTAAAAAAACAAAATTTGCCCACGTGAATGCTGAGATAAACGAATTCAAAGTTGGGTCATTTAACACGGGGAACATAGGACTGTACGTCCAAAATTCCCTTTACATTGGCAAAAAAGGTATTTCCGGAGTACTCTTTTGTAAAAAAAACTTTTGTGCGGTATCGCTGTAATATGCATGATACGTTAAAAAAAAATCGACATGTGCCCATATATTTTGCGAGATATTGCGAGTTAAATGGGACCGTTTTCGTATTTCTTTAGCTCGTATGTCGTAACCACGACAACGTCAGGGAAAACGTACATCAAATCAGCAGCTAAATTTGCAGTTAAAAATTGAAAATTCTTCTTTCTGTACCGCATGTTTTACTTTGAGCTGTGGTAAATCTCCTTTTTAGCTTCAATGAATACTACAATTATTTTATTTAGTCATTAAATGCGATTTTTGCAAATTGCATAATCAGTTCTGTAACGACTCTGCAGTAGCTGCCATACATCCTTAAGCGCTTACACCTAGTTGACATTTTTGAAAATATCGACTTTCCAGTTTTTAACAAAGTGGCACAATGTTTAAAAAATATTCTCTCAATTTCAAGTCGGCCCGTTCAAAATTGAAGGGGTTATGGGTGTTTATTGGTAGGTTGAGAGGCTATACCAGTGGGAACGCTGAAAATTTGGGTGATTTTCGCGAATTTTTTGGAAGAAAAGTACTCAATTAAATGTTTCGGAATATTAAGTATATATTTGGCTATATTTGACCTATATTACGTAATTTTTTCATAGAAAAATATTGAGATCCAAGCGACTTATGCGCTGCCTTCGGAGGCGCCAAAAAAAAGTTCCTCCACTGCTGACATGATTCCGGCAGATTGAGCAGCTGAAACCGAAAAAGGAAAAAATGTCGTTAAACTGGAAGGTATTTCCTGTACAATGACGTAGGATTTTCGAAAAATATCAAAATCTAACAAAATGGCGTAGTTATGAAAAAAAGTCTGTTTTCTTGCCTATAAAATGGTCGTTTTTTTCATTGCCAAATCGTCAATTTTCATCCAATCGAAAATATCCTACGTGATTGTAGAGTAAATATATTCAAGAGTACTCAGTTCAAATTTCAAGTCAATCGGATAATTGCTCTTTCAGTTAATATGTCAGCAAATTTAAAAAATCTCATTTCGAGAAAAACGCGTTTGAAGGTTTAACAATCGATTTTTGCAAGATAAAATGATATCGATATAAATGATATAAATGATAATGGTATTCTTGAAAGTATAAACTGTCGAAAAAGGCAAAAAAAAACGATTTTTTAAAAGTGTCACACTGGTATAGCCCCTGAAGGGCTTACACCGAGTTGACATTTTTTAAAATATCGATTTTTCGCTTTTTAACGAAGTGGCAAAACGTTCCAAAAATATTATCGCAATTTCAAGTCGATCCGTTAAAAATTGACGGGGTTATGGGCGTTTATTGGTAGCTTAAGGGGTTAGGCTACTGTAACGACCCAAAAATGTGTTATTTTTAAAAATAACTCAAGAAGTTTGAAAATAATAATTGAAGAAGTTATAAACAATCTCATAAAGGGCCTCCCGGTTGATGTGAACCAAAAAGAACGAGTTTCTTTTTCTTAAAATAGATCATATTGACTAAGACTTGACCGAGCTTTTTTCATTATCGTGTTATTGCTTTTAAGATAGTTTTTAAGATAATAAATGTTATTATCGGTTGTTATTTTTTATTAGCATTTTTTTAAAAATTGAGAATTTTTTTTTTTCGATTTTCCGACGCGATGTGATATCATTATTTTTAATAACTAATGAAAAAAAATGTTGAGAAGAAAAGCGTCGTTCAAGACTAAACTACTATTACACTGCATGAGTGCACCAAATTTCAAGTTAATCCGTTCATTAGATGTCGAAAAATCGTGTACAAAAAGTTGAAAACCTACACACGTTTAGCCAGAAAAAAATTTACGAAAGTTCCTCTTTTTCCGGCCACGAGCTAGGTATAAGCCGTTAATTTCGTTTGTAGAGGAAAATTATCGTTATTTTATTATTATTATTTTACCGGAACAAAAAAACATCCGCGGTTGGCGAGAGAAAATAAATGCGCCTTCAGTTTGTATTACTTTTTCTTCAGCTGTATATCAATCGAAGGGATAAAAGTGGAATAAGGTGGAGACGTAAATGGGAAGATACACGTGGATTAGTAAAAATAAAAAAATATATATATGAATCGAAAGTATGTGTTATTCTATATATGCTTCTTATGTGCAAAACACTATTCGAGTGGAATCTTTGTGAATGAACCCCGAGTGTGTAAGGCCCAAATACATTCCTAAACGTTACTAATTTGCTAAATTTGATAAACCCAAACAAAAAGTCATTCATACCAGTGCAATTTTTATGCTCGTCAGCTTGATTTATTTTTATTTATAATTTGGACATTCCGCAGAAACTTACGATCGATTTTCTCTCTCGAGGAAGTTTCATCTACTCGTTAACGTGAAACTCTACGTGTTTATAAAAAAGAATTCACAATCAATGTGATTGTACTTTCCCGTCGAGACATACGCGACAGAATTTAATCCTGCTAGCAGGCAGGGAGAACTTGCCCAAAATTCCGATTGGTTTGCAGTGAAAAAAATGTCGCCAAAAGTAACTAAAAACGTTAAAATTTAATTTTCAAGTATCGCGAATTAATATTGCACTTTCAACAATTAATATTACATCTTTGAGGATTAATTTACGAAGTTCTAGTTTTCGAGAATTAATTCGAATTGAATATCGATAAATTAATTCTCGGAAATTGAATATGAAGGAGGGAATCAATTTATTGATATTCAATTTTCGAGAATGAGTTTATTAATATTCAATTCCCGAGGTATATAACTTTCTAGTATTTAATATTTAACTTTTGCGAATTAATTCAAATTGAAAATTAATAGATTATCTCTCGGAGATTGAATATTAAGGAGGGAAAGAAATGGTTGATTCCCAATTTTCGAGAACGAATTCATTAATATTCGATTTCCGAAAATGAATTTACAGATATTCAATTTTCGATAATTGATTTATTCGTATTTAATTTTCTAGAATCAATTTGTCAAAATAATAATTAATGTTGATGAATTCACTATTTTGGTAAATATTTACAAGTGAGGCTCCAGCTAGAAAAGGGGTTCAGAAATTTTGTACCGAGTCGATGTGTTTCAGGGCATTATGTTTATAATATTTAAGTCGGGAGAAGACAATTTCAACCCCCAAACGCTTTTTCAAAAACTTTTTTAAGGGTATGGAGGAACCAGGTTTGGTAACATCAAGTGAGTCAAATGACATGGGTTTAACCCAAACAAACAAATTAGAGTAAGCACACAGAAAGCGTATTTCAAAAATCGAATATTTCCGGAAATTTTTGTTTCCTAATAATACATTCCTTCTCCATCATGAAAAACATATTTTCATACTGCAGAATAGCCCCGAACACGTGAACAAAATTTTTGGAGCCGATTAGGGCTGGAGTTCCACTCGTAAATATTTACCACTATTTTTAATAATTCAGTTGATAAATGGCTTAATTTATCAATCAATTTATTAATATCAATTATTGGATTTTTGAATTGATTCTTGAAAATGTAATGTTAGTAAATTAATTCGCGACAATTGTATATTAATAAATTCATTCTCGAAAATGGAATATTCCAAAAATGAATTCCCTAAAATTAAATACAAAAAAACTCAATCTCGAAATATCGAGTAGAAATTAATTCGTTCCCTTTTCAATATTCAATTTCCGAGCGATACTTTATTAATATACAATTTTCGTCGATGAATTCACGAAACCGAAATTTGCTAACGATAAATACGCATCAGCTGTGGCGTGGAGGAAATAGAAAAAATGGCGTCGGACGAAGAACCGGAAGTGAGGGTCCAGCACGAATTCACGCCACTCGACCGGCTCCAAGCGGTAAGAACGAAGCGATAAAATCACGCCAACAGTAAGCAATTAACGAGAAAATAATTACGTCGAGATTAAAAGTGGTTTGGTCTTCGGTTGCTGCTTCGCCCCGCGATGACTACGACGTCGAGCAGGTGGTGGATTGGATGGGAGCGAACATGCTGATGCTTCTCACAGTGGCCGGTGTGACGATCGGCCTTGCCGTTGGTTTTCTCGGACGTTTGGCCGATTTCTCGCCCCGCTCCGTAATGCTCGTCAGCTTTCCCGGCGAGATACTTATGCGAATGTTGAAAATGTTCATACTTCCTCTCATCATTTCCTCTCTTATCACCGGTGCGTGTATATTGGTTACCTTAGTTGAGAAAAAAGAAAGTCAATATCGGTATCCGGCGAGAACGAACGGAGGGCCGTTTTTTCCTACATTCCAGGAATGGCTCAGCTGGACGTCAAGTGCTCCGGACGAATGGGCGTCCGCGCTCTCGTTTACTATCTCGCGACGACCGTCTTGGCCGCGATGGTTGGTATCGTCATGGTCCTCCTTATACACCCTGGTGATCCGAAACACAAGGGCCTCATCACCGTCAAGTACGCCGAGAACATCGAAGTCTCCACGTTGGACGCCATTTTAGATATAGTCAGGTACACGTGACTTCATTTTCGAGGGGTGGAACGAAATAACAAGGGTTGCTTTTTTAAACTCTATATGGGTCATTCCATGTCAAATCGACAAATTTTTTACCTGACCCCCTTTGATTTCGCTGAAAATTTTCTATCTTTTTCTACCCCCCGAAAGTTATTTTTCAGAATTTTTTCAAATTTTTTTTCCCGACTCAAAAAAAGTTATGAATTTTTGAAAAAAACCGCTCTTTTATTTTTAAATTGCCAGAACTTTTTCAAAAATTGACCGTTTGGGAACTTTTTTTTTTCAAAATTTTTGTTTTTAAATGTAGTTTTGGGAAAAAAATATGAAAAAATTTTCAGAATCCCAGATATATGAAATATTTTAGTTTTTTTGAAAAAACCGTAATTTTCTCAAAGTCCGACCGTTTTTTTTTTTTTTTATTTTGCTCTAAAAATACTTCAACTAATTCTGCAATGATCCCCGTTAATCAAAAGATGTGACGACAATCGCTTCTAATTTTTTTTCTTGATTATAAAAAAATTTTTGTTGAATTTTTGCTGATTTTATATAACTTTGTTATGAAATTTTTTTTATTTCCTCGTGAAACCTCAAAAGTTAAAAAATAAAATTTTATTGGAGAATTTCAAGTGATTATCGTCCAAGAAATTGTTATTTAAAAAAAAAAAAATTTTTTTCTCTCATTGACGTTATTTTTTTACTCTTATGGACGTTTTTTTTTTGGTACTGAAATATGACAACTTAACGTCATTTTGGTACTGAAACATGACAAAATAACGTCAATGAGAGAAAAAAATTTTTTTTTTTTTTAAATAACAATTTCTTGGACGATAATCACTTGAAATTCTCCAATAAAATTTTATTTTTCAACTTTTGAGGTTTCACGAGGAAATAAAAAAAATTTCATAACAAAGTTATATAAAATCAGCAAAAATTCAACAAAAATTTTTTTATAATCAAGAAAAAAAATTAGAAGCGATTGTCGTCACATCTTTTGATTAACGGGGATCATTGCAGAATTAGTTGAAGTATTTTTAGAGCAAAATAAAAAAAAAAAAAAACGGTCGGACTTTGAGAAAATTACGGTTTTTTCAAAAAAACTAAAATATTTCATATATCTGGGATTCTGAAAATTTTTTCATATTTTTTTTCGAAAACTACATTTAAAAACAAAAATTTTGAAAAAAAAAAGTTCCCAAACGGTCAATTTTTGAAAAAGTTCTGGCAATTTAAAAATAAAAGAGCGGTTTTTTTCAAAAATTCATAACTTTTTTTGAGTCGGGAAAAAAAATTTGAAAAAATTCTGAAAAATAACTTTCGGGGGGTAGAAAAAGATAGAAAATTTTCAGCGAAATCAAAGGGGGTCAGGTAAAAAATTTGTCGATTTGACATGGAATGACCCATATACCTTCATATCTGAGCATCAATAGAGTCAATCTTAATTGAGGCGTTACCTCCACTTGTAGCGCAAAAAAGGCCTTTTTCATGAATTTTTTTAAAGAAAACTACAAAACTTTTTTAATCGATCAATATACCATCTCAAAGAACACATCTTGAAGAACTTTCAGTAATTTTTTCATTGAAAAATATTACATTGTTTAGTGGCAAATGGCCGTCAATGAAATAATGTTTTTATATACACGGTTTGCGGTGACCAACATTGCGGCGAAGTGGATCATCTGAAAAAAAAATGCGGATGGATTTAGTCAAATATAAGTGTAAACTAGTCTTTAATCGAAGGATTTTAAAAAATATTCATTTTTCACAAAATGGCAGACAGTCAAAGTTAATGGTTCGATTTTAACGAAAAAAACGGCCGTTTTTTGGCTATAAAACGGCCATTTTTTTCGAAAAAAAAAATCGAACGATTAAAGACTACATTTTTATGTATTAAATAAGCCTGCAAAATTTCAAGAAGATCGGTTCATTAGTGTTCGAGTAATCTTGGTCACCGACTTCAGAAATGCCATTTTGAGAAAAACGCGTTTAAAGTTTCAATTTCAGTTTACACGAAGAAAATATTTTTTTTTTGTAAACTTACATAGAGTCATCTATTCCGGGCCCATACAGAAGTATGGGCCCGGATACTTATACTTCAAAAAAATGCAATAAAAAAAATCGATTTTTTCAAAATCGCAAGTGGGGGTAACCCCTTAAGGTCTTAGGCCACAGTAACGGGTATAAAATCATGTGCGAATTTAACAATTTTTTTTTCGTATGAAAAAGCGATTCACTCATAAAATTAATTACACATATATTTAGTATGAATATCAAGCTGTTGGAAAATATAGGTTTTTTTCGATGTACAAAATGGCCGACTACTCGAAACTTCTCGAAACAGCTTTTTTCCAATTGGCGTGACAAATAACTTCAACAATTTTCACTCGATTTACTTCAAATTTAAAAGTTATGTTCCTAATTGCATTTCGCAGAGAAGTACGTACGGAATTTCTGATTAATCGAAAACTTTTCATTTTATGAGCAGTTTATGAGCAGTTATAACGAAATTTTTCACTAAAATTCATTTCTCAAGTTCAAATACCTACAACTTTTGAATGAAACAATATTTTTTAAATTCCGTACGTACTTTTCTAGGTATTCTAATGTAGATTGACGAGCATTTTTGTTTTTTGTTCCAGGCCAAAAATTGTGAATGCTAAATGTCACGCTGCGGAGCGCCTAAAAAAAAGATAACAAAAGAAAATATTAGTAGTCGACCATTTCGTACATCGAAAAAAAAACAATTCTAGCAGCTTGATATTCATACTAAATAGATATGTAATTAATTTTATGAGTGAATCACTTTTTCATACGAAAAATAATTGTTTAATTCGCACATGATTTTATACCCGTTACTGTGGCCTAAGGCCTTAATTTCTGAAAAAATCGCATGATAACAGAGGTTTAAGGGATAACACCACTCTAGCGGCAGAAAATAAGGCCTCACTTTGACAATTTATTTTGTGAGTATGAAAAAAGGAATGGGATTTCTTTTGAGACGGTTTATTTAACACATGTTAAAGTATAAAAAAATGTATTATAATCGCTACAGGACCAATTGCATATTGTTTTTATGGCCACAAAGAATCTTTTGAGTAAAAAAAAAAACGATTTTCCCAAAATCCTAGAGTGGTGTGTCCCGTAAGGGATCACCACAATGTAAGGGATCGAAAAATGGCTGATTGGCGATTTTTTTCCGTTGGTTAAAGTACACTAGTCAGCCTGATTTTTATGTCAAATCAGGGCACTCGTGAAGAACAGAAAACACATTTTTAAACGTTCATTTTAATCTTTTTACTTTTTTTTAACGGTTGAAAAAGTCTTCGAAAAAGGGGAGTTGTGGCCGTAAATATTATCTGGAACAAAATTTGTAAAAAGATTATTAATCAGTATGAAAGCCGCTATCTTGCCACGGAGGTTTTTTCTAAATCAAAATTGACAAAATGGCGGCGGTTTGAAAAAAGTATCGTATTTAGCCTATTTTTTCGACCCTTTTTCGTTAAAAACAATATGAAGATTTAAAAAAAGCTTTCGTACCAATGACGTAAAGAATGTTGTGTCAAAATTTGAGATGGATAGCTTGAAAACTCTTGCTTTGAGAGTGTACACCGTTTTGAAAAACGACATTTCGAGAAAAAAAAAGCGTTCAAAGTTTTGAGTGTGGAATTTTCATATAAGTTGCTTCATATAAATTGTAAATCA
Organism: Ophion slaviceki; assembly: GCA_944452715.1. Taxonomy (NCBI): domain Eukaryota; kingdom Metazoa; phylum Arthropoda; class Insecta; order Hymenoptera; family Ichneumonidae; genus Ophion; species Ophion slaviceki. Next base: position 57,657,639 of record OX101784.1, read on the forward strand.
ATCGGCGATGCCAGGTCCATCTTCATAACCGTCTATACTATCGGATAATGCAAAAAATCGATTTTTTGAACATTCTACACTGTGATGAAATTATCTAGTGCTTGGACAACGGATTTGAGAAAATATTGTTTTTTTTAATGGCTGCAGTCCAAATTGAAGGTATCGATTTTCGGTGAAAAAATGCTCTGTTTTTGTTGACAAAAAAAACTATGCACCTAAAAAAGAATCCTTCATTTAAGTCCTGCTTTTTTATCTGTAAAAAAAGCTTGTAGAATTTGAAGTTAAACGATGCAGGGATTTTTTAGATATCGTGGTCACCAACCTTGAAAAAGTAATTTTGAAGACAAAAAACGCGTTCAATGTTCGCCGGTTTTCGGAACTTAACTATAAACGCCTATAACTCCCTCAATTTTGAACGGATCTACTTGGAATGGAGAGATTATTTTTTATACGCATGAGAGGAAAACGTCATTTGAAAAAATCCAACTAGGTGTAAGCCCTTCAATTTAGATTCAGATCAGTTAGAGGACTGTTTTGTTCCTATAAAAAAAAAACTCATCGTGGTTTTTTAAATATTATTTTAATTATTTTAATTTTATTATTTAGTTATTTTTATTTATTTATTATTTTATATAATAAACCATATTTAATGGTTTTTTTTCACTTATAAACGTTTATTTTTCATATAAACCATATTTTTTAAATTTATTTTACAAACCGCATTCGCCTATGCGACGTTTCATTTTATTTTATCGACCAGCACGCACGGCGTTTAACAAACCAACGGCCTCGACATTTTCAGAAATATGATGCCTGAAAATTTGGTGCAAGCTTGTTTCCAACAAGTGCAAACGACTTACACGAAAAAGCCGACGATAGTGATCGCCGGGAGCAATTCCAGTGACTTTGTGATGGAGCACACCCTCGTTTACAAGGACGGCACAAACGTCATGGGAATGATTGTTTTTTGCATCACGTTCGGTCTCATTGTCGGGCAGATTGGTCCCCGTGGCAAAGTCATGATGGACTTCTTCACAGCGCTCAATGAAATTGTCATGAAGCTCGTCAACACCATCATTTTGTGGTGAGTGCCTGAAAATGTTTATTTTCAATTCAATATCGATTGGAATTTCATGTGTCAATTTATCATATTTATTATCTCGAAATTCAAAAACCAATTTGATTTTTGTGCTAAAATTATATATAATATTGTCGAAGAAATTTGTATGAATGTAGGTTTTGATTGAAAAATTTCAAAGCGACGTCGCGCTTAGCCGTAAAAGTTCGAACACGGAAAAAAAGTATGATTAAAAATTTCAGGTATTCACCTTTCGGGATAATGTGTCTCATAGCTGGTAAGATAATGTCGATAGTGAATCTCGCCGAAACAGCGAGAATGTTGGGCCTCTATATGGTGACGGTGGTCTCTGGCCTCCTGATACACGCGGTCGTAACGCTACCACTGATCTTTGGTCTTATAACGCGACAAAATCCAGCAGTGTTTTTCAAGGGCATGCTGCAAGCTTGGATTACTGCGCTGGCAACTGCTTCGAGGTATGAACAATCCGAAACGAAGGTCCTATTAGTCTATCCTATTTTTTTTTTTTTGAATACCAAAAACATTGATCAAAATTATTTAAAATATTACTATTTAAAAAAAAGATTAAAAAAAGAGAGAATTACAAATTTTTGGTGAAGAGGAAAGTTTTGATTGCCTAAAAGTTTTGAAAAATAAAAATGCCAATAATAGGGTTTTATTTTGCTCATAATTATTATATTATTAATAATATGAATGATTTATTAATAATATGCTATAATTATCATAAAGTCAGTGTAATTATTATTATTGTAAAAAAGTAAAATTGTTTCAAAAACAAAAATACTTTCAATTACTAAAAAATGTTAATGATTTAATATTAATTACACCAGAATTAATATAATAATTAATAATATCGATTCATTTCGGACTAATTTAAGGATGTATGGCAGCTACTGCAGAGTCGTTACAGAACTGATTATGCAATTTGCAAAAATCGCATTTAAAGACTAAATAAAATAATTGTAGTATTCATTGAAGCTAAAAAGGAGATTTACCACAGCTCAAAGTAAAACATGCGGTACAGAAAGAAGAATTTTCAATTTTTAACTGCAAATTTAGTTGCTGATTTGATGTACGTTTTCCCTGACGTTGTCGTGGTTACGACATACGAGCTAAAGAAATACGAAAACGGTCCCATTTAACTCGCAATATCTCGCAAAATATATGGGCACATGTCGATTTTTTTTTAAACGTATCATGCATATTACAGCGATACCGCACAAAAGTTTTTTTCACAAAAGAGTACTCCGGAAATACCTTTTTTGCCAATGTAAAGGGAATTTTGGACGTACAGTCCTATGTTCCCCGTGTTAAATGACCCAACTTTGAATTCGTTTATCTCAGCATTCACGTGGGCAAATTTTGTTTTTTTAATCTCAAAAAGTTCTCGATATTTTCCTTTACAATATCAGTGAGTTTCAATTCGAACAGTAGTAAATAACTTAGTTGCCATACGTCCTTAAGGTGTTGCATCTGAGTAGAAAAAAAATGTTTACCTTTTTTTCATTGGCTTGAATGGTGTTCGAACATCACAAGAATGACATACAAAAATAAACGTGAAAAGCTTTTTAAAAACAAGCTTTTATTTAAGGTACTGTAACTAGGTACTGTACTAAAAAGTAAAAAACAATGTTCGGTATAATTGAAAATCAAAACAGTATAACTACAAAAAGTACCTTCCTTGGTCACTCGCCATAGGTGCAATATATACAAAACATTTGGCAGGCCAATATCAACCCTTATTGAGGGGTTAAATGTGGAAAAAATTAATATCTCGGGAAATACAGACATGCTCAATACTTTTCTTTGAGTTACAAATTATCTGTAGCTTCTTTGATAGATTCTCTTGAGGTAATCCTATCGTCAGGCTTCAATAGAATTTTCATATATTTTTTTACCTTCACTAAATATATTAATAATCGTCTCTGTAAAATTTCAGGGTCGGTTATCGACCTAATTACAGAGAAAGAAAATATTGAAATTGCGTATTTTTGTAAAGGAATTCCCAGACGACATGCAAAAACCCAATTTCCGGTCGCTACTAAAGTGTATATAATAGTGGGAATCCGTCAGATTCTTAAAAATAATAAGACTTACTGTATGTTACGTATACAGTAATCCAATGCTCTCAGAAAAAATTACACTTATTCACCTAATTTTTATGTAATATCAAGTTTAATTTGAACTTCCGGTATTGGATTTATTGCGACTTGCTACGATAAAGAGACGTAACAGCAAGGCAACAGCTGACTGTAGTCCTAACCTCATTTCACTCATTCGAATTTCCACACATATTTCATTTTTAACCAACATATTTCCACGATCGTCTATATTTCCACGGTCGTATATACAGGTCTGGGCACTCCCGTATATTCCGTATACCCCAAAGCGTGCCTCTATCTGACGCCTCTCTTTGCGGAACTGACCGCAAAAGCGTGGAGCGCTACTATCTCGGAGGCATGTGCGACAGAGCGCGATGTATGCGCGTATGCGAATTGTCTTTCCCTTCACGTGGCTGTGATGAAAAATTAACACATCCTAAATATTTAGTCGAGGACAAAAACTAAAAGCATAAACCGAAAATATGAGCGATGAGCCATTAGTTAATGATACTCATCGTCTTTGACATGGATATGCTGATTTAACCATCGCTCAATCCAATTACATTTTATTTTCGTTTACGGAAAAGAAGAACATTCGAAATTTACGTATAGGACGCATTCCTTTCATTAGTAGTAGTAGTAGAAAAGTAGTAGAAAATATCAGTAGTCATCATTGGGAATTTTAAATAATGAGACGTGCTCCGGGTCATTTATGTATCCACTTCTGCATCCCGGAATCATGCACCGTTTCGGCATCGCAATATATAGACCCGTCATCTTTTGTTATTCCGCACAGTAGGAGAAAAGCCCAAAAACCTGGCCAAAACCCCAAAAAATAAATTTTCGAAATAGGGTCAGTTGAGTAGTCATTCAGGTAGAGGACTAGTAACTGCATTCTATTGTGGAAGGGAAAGCCCTTTAAGTGTATACCTGCGCCGCAGCGTCAGTTGGCAGTTAGTGTTCGTGAAGAGTGTACGTGTCACGCGCTGAACAGACGAAAATAACGCTGACTTCAAAAACCCATAACTTTAAAGTGACGGGTTTAATTTCAATTCTGCAACATGGATACGACTTCTGGAGGTATGTAGAACATGTTTTTACATCGGTTGAATCTAAAGTTTATGTATAAATGATTGAAATGTAGTATAGCCTTCGGCATAAATAAAATTGAATAATTTTGAAAACTTATATTTTCAACGGTCCGAAAAGTTATATATTTTGTCACATTTTGCAAAGCTCCTAGTCTCGGCCTTTAGTTTAATGTATAAGCTTTCGAAATTTACAAGAGTTACCTGCGGAAAACGTGCGTCTTGTCCGTTATGATTTTTTTCGCATCGTGCGGTAGCCGAGCGTGCACGCGGCACTATTGAGCAGCCTCTGCGCCTCTACCTGAGAATGGGTGAAGTAGCATCATAACGGACAAGACGGCTGTTATACGCTTGAAATAAATTATTTTAATATATATGTATGTGTATATATATATATATATATATATAAATTTTCTGTGATTTAATTATGATATATACGTTCGCATATATATATATACATATTAAAATCAACCACATAAAAATTTCTTAAATATGAATGAAATGTTATAACATTCAAATAAAATATTTGAATATATATATATTATATAGTAAGCAAAGCTTTCTTTTAACCAAATCCATGTCAATATTTTCTGTCTAATTTTCTTAAAATTATTTCAATTATTGCGGTTATTTATTTGGTAAAATAATGTACATTGTTCAAGTTTTTGTATTAATTGAAAATTTTATCTTTTCCTTTAACACCAATTTTCTACAATTTTATGTCTTTATTACAGGATCCGGTTACAAAGAATTGGTGCTGACAAGGAAAGAAGTATTTCTGATAATCAGCGAGCATTTATCCGATAAATTCGCTTCCTTGATCGAATTTATGGTAGAAAAAATTTCCAAGGACACCGGACGTACAGTTGTAGTGCCTGAGGACTCGAAACAGACTTTTTCGATACTCTTTAATCAAATGAGAACGAGGTGGCAACAAGCTCACAGAAAATCCTGTGTATTTTTCAAGAATAACGGTGAATGGCTTAGCAAGCAGGTATGTTTTGCCGCACCTACAGACACTGTAGTAACAAGCCCGGGTAATACGGGCGGCCGCCCGTCCCTTGAGTTTACAATGTCCAGTGAAAGATCTAAACGAAGGAAGACCCAAGATATTCGTACATCGTTCAACTCGGTCGAGTTAGCATACGCTACTCAGATGAGCCTTCGCTCTTCAGGACAATCCGACGCCGCAAAAGTTATTAAGGACGTAACAATGACGAGTCCTTTAAGAGCTTCCAAGTATCGTAAAGCTTACTCAGCAACGGATGAAATTACTTTATCCGAAGAGGCTGCACTTTCCGCTATGATTGAATATAAATTCTCCAAGAGTACTTACCAGGGAATGAGAAGATTAGGGAAGGAAAATAACTGTAAGCTATATCCGTCTTACGAAAAAGTGATGAAAGCAAAAAAGCGTTGTTATCCACCACGTGATGCAATCAGGATTACAGAGAGTAGTGCAGAAGTCCAACTACAGGCACTATTAGATCATACAGTTGAACGTATTTTACTCGTCCAAAATGTACTCATTCAAAGATTGACTCCAGATAATGTTCGTAAAATGGACTTGATTTGCAAGTGGGGTTGCGATGGAAGTTCTGGGCAAAGTGAATATAAGCAGACGTTCAGTGATGACAGCAAATCTGATGCGCATGTATTCTTTACTTCAGTCGTGCCATTACAACTCGTGTGTTATGATCAACAATCGAAGGAAGAAATAGTTGTTTGGAAGAACCCCAGACCCTCGTCTCCACGATTTTGTAGACCGCTTAGACTACTGTTTCTACGCGAAGACACAGAGTCAACACTTAATGAAGTCCAAATTGTTGAAGAACAAATAAAGTCACTTCGTCCATTCGAAAGTGTAATAGATGGAAAAGAAATCTCCGTAATGTACAAGTTGTTGTTCACCATGATAGATGGTAAAGTTTGCAACGCTGTATCATTGACGAAATCTGCTCAGCAACGGTGCTATTTGTGTGGAGCAACCAGCAAAGATTTTAATGCCATCGACACTGTATTGCAAAGGGAAATCAATGAAACAAATTTGAAGTTCGGATTGTCGACGCTGCATGCGTGGATACGGTGCTTCGAGTATTGCTTACACGTGTCTTACAAACTCGGCATTAAAAAATGGCAAGCTCGAAGTGCCGAAGAAAAAAAAATTACCCAGGAACGCAAGAGGGCCATTCAAGAAGGATTCAAGAAGCAATTGGGTCTAAATATCGATCGCCCAAAGCCTGGATACGGCAGCAGCAATGATGGCAACACAGCTCGGCGATTCTTTGAAAATTCGACGGTTTCCGCTGCGATAACGGGGGTCAACGAAGAAGTTATTAAACGCTTGTACGTAATCCTACAAGTTATATCGTGTGGCCACGAGATAAACTGTGAAAGATTTGAACAGTATGCTATTGAAACGGCAAGAAAGACCGTTGCATTATACCCTTGGTACTCCATGCCTACTTCGGTGCACAAACTATTAATTCATGGTCCAGTGATAATAACTCATGCTCTATTACCAATCGGCCAATTATCCGAAGATGCTCAGGAAGCTCGAAACAAAGACATCAAACGATATCGAGAAGATTTTGCGCGAAAAAGTTCCAGGGTTAAAACTATGGAAGATGTTTTTCATCGGCTCTTAGTTACTTCTGATCCGTACATTTCAAGTGTCAGAAGACTACCACAGAAGAAGCTGAAGAGTTTGTCGCCGGAAGCTGTAGCGATGTTGATCGCTCCTAAAGTGACTGCTGCAGCAGACGAATTTTGCGCCGAGATTGAAGCCGTGCCGCCGGGAGTTGTAATAGATACAAACTCGGATAATGATTCTGACTCCGACTCCGACTCCGATTACGATTTTGATTAAGAATAAAATTTTCTATTTTTGAAACGTTCCGTATGTATTTTGGAAATAAAAATAATAATTGCGTAGAATACACTGTTCACGTTTATTTTATTATGATGATTTTTTTAAATATATTAATTTATCTATTTAGCAGGATACTCGGCCATTTTGTTTATAACAATTTGCTGTAAGCTCTTTGTTGCAAGTTATAAACAATAGATATCGGATTGGTAATCAGCGACCTTGAAAACCCGTATATACCAATTTTTGTCAACATCTGGTAACTTTTTAACGTTCATGTCGGCCATATTGGATCGGCCATTTTTTTACGATAATTTGGCTTGCGGATTCGTAATCAGCGACCTTGAAAACCCGTAAATACCAATTTTTGTCGACATCTGGCAACTTTTTAACATTCATGTCAGCCATATTGGATCGGCCATTTTGTTTACGATAATTTGGCTTTCAGATTCGTAATCAGCGACCTTGAAAACCCCTGTAAGCCAATTTTCATTCCCGTCAAAGGTCATTTGAGGTTTTGGCCAGGTTTTTGGGCTTTTCTCCTACTGTGTTCCGTATTGAATAAAAACCGTGGCTACGATACACTCGAAATCACCCCGCCAAAACGAGGTTAGGCCACACGTACATACGACCGTCACCACACACGTGCATGCCATGCCCCGTAAACGCGGTATAAACAAAAGTGCCTCCCCTTCACTAGCGCCGCGGTGGAATGCGCAAATAGAGGCGTCACTTAGAGTCACGCATTTTTTAACGGAGTGCCCAGACCTGTATATACGACCGTGGTCGTGGCCCAAACACAATGCTTTACATTTCCCGCACCTGGCATTGTTTTGACAGATCGACGGTGAAAATCATGGAGGTTAAACTCGCCTGGTTGAGTACAGACACGGAGATAGAACCAATGTTGCCAAATAATCAAACCTAGAAATACTGCGCGAATCGTTGGAATAACTATTTTGTCATTTTTCTCATTAAATGTGAGCATTCGTTCAACAGTTTACACATGGAAAATTTTAGTTATTAGAAATTATTTGTTTTGCATATGTTAAAAATATGAATTGTACAAGACTCAAGTATGATCAGTGGTATGATTAGTGTGAAGCGATAGGATTACCTTAAGAACACACGGTTTTTACGATTCATCGACAATGCTCGTTTTTCTAAACAAAATAAGATCGATTTTTTAGCTAAAATAATTGTTTTCAAAATGTAGCCGTTTTGCGTAAAAACCATTTTTTTAAATAATCGTGTGTACTTTTCTAGCTGATGTAAATTGCGATTTTTTTAAATTTTTGATTCTGTTGCTAATCCACAAAAGTTCTGCGTCCTCCCGCAGGGCGCGCAAAAAATGCTCTTAGTGTAGCTACAACTGAGCCGTCATTTTTTTTATAATAAAATGTTGTTTTGTATACATCAACACATGTAGGATAAACCCTTCGAACCCCATTTTGTTTGATGTTTTAATATTCCCAAAAAAAATCTCAAAAAGTCTCAGTTTTCGGTGAGCCACATAGATATAACCCCTTAAGTTCTGATAAAAAAATCATTTCAATTATCTAAAAATGTTAATAATAATTTTTATTTAAAAAAAACAACATATATGTATGTATGAATCTTATCATTGCATAATTGCTATATAAATGTTAATATTTAATTTCTCAGAAATACATTTTTCGGTCAAATAGTTGATCTAATAACCAAAAATCAATAATATAGCTAAACTTCCGAAAACTTCATTTTTCTTCTCTCTTCATGAGATTATTTTCGCCTCGTATGTTTTTTTAAATAATTGAAATCCATTTGCGACGCGATTTATGACACAATTGACTCTAATTAACCCTAAGTTGACACACTGGGTCATTTTTACCCGAATGATTTTTTGTAAAACGCTCACTTTCCCAAAGTTGAACATTGTCGATCACCTTTTCAAACAATTCAATTTGATATTTCCCGAATATTAATTATGCAGACATAATAAGACATTTTCAAAGTGTGTCGTTGATTTTTTTTCAATAAAAACCGACTGAAAGGTTGTTAATGGCAGGTGGCTGAAGTACTATCAGGGTCAAAGTGACCCGGTGTGTCAAAACCGTAGCCAATCATAAGTGTGTCAACGAAGGGTTAAATTTCAGCGCTGCCACTCTCCCCATTACTTTCCGATGTTTGGAGGAGAACAATAAGATCGATCGAAGAGTGACCAGGTTCGTTGTCGCTGTTGGCGCCACCGTCAACATGGACGGAACCGCCTTGTACGAGGCTGTAGCTGCCATTTTCATCGCTCAGATGAACGGTATATCTTTGGGATTCGGTGAAGTCATCACTGTGAGGTAACGTCCATCTCCATAGAAAAAAAAAAGAACTTTGTGCCAGTAAAGTTTTTCAACTATTGAAACCTGCCAACAATTTTTTAAAATTTTTCCTTCGCGTATTAGAAAAACATTCCATTCTTTTAGCGTTCCGTACCCAAAGAGTAAAACGGACCCCTATTGCTGTCACTCTGCTGTCTGTTCGTCCGTATGACAAGGGTCTCTAGTTCGTAAATGGAATGAGTTACAGACCTAAAATTTGGATATTTTGTGTAGAATGTTGACCCAAAACCGAATATTGAATTAGAAATTCTATAAATTATTTTTTATGGAGGTCTCATACATGAAAAAGGAGCAGAAAAAAATGCCTCACCCCGCCATGTAGGGTGCGATTTTCGAAAGCTCATTGAGTAGAGTACAAATATATTTTTTCTTTTTTATCTTCAAAAATAAAGAAATGGGGGGCAGTCAAAGTTGTCAGTTTTAGACCATTTTTGTTACGGGGTCTACCTCAAAAACTAAACTAGTTAGGAATTTGGAATTCCTGTACATTATGTACCATATACTGTATTTAAACAACAAATACTGAAAACGCCAATTCATAATGTAGTATATATAATTATTTATTGTATACATAATACAATAATTTTATAATGAAAATATATAAAATTATTGTCATTTAAATATTTACAATACCAAACGACTTATTTTTGGAATCGGTGCCAGTCAAGAACGAGAGCTTGACGTCACGGAAGAAACGAGATTGCAAATTAAAAAAGACTGTAGATCGTATATTTCATTTATTTTTCTTCGCCTCCTCTTTGTCTGCTAAAAGTTTGACGATATTGGCAATTGGCTGGTACCTGCCCCCTGACACTGGCCTACTATTCCTATACCACGGCCTTACATACAGGTCTGGAAACTCCTAGGGTGGATAGTGACTCACAAGGAACATCCCTCAGGTGACACCATTCAATTTTGTTGAAATTTGGATATGTTATAAAGCACCGAAAAGTAAGCGATACGTATTTTTTTATCGGCGGAAAAACGGTTTTAAGGGGTGAAACCACCCCTCGAAAAAAGGCATCTCTAGGGGTAATATAGCAGTTTTACACACAAGGAGTTCACCGATTTTAATGAAACAAAAACGAAAATTCTTCTGATCCGAAGCAATGAAAAATCCACTATAGTGACATTGCAAAAAAATTAAGGGATGATCCACCCCTATATTAAGGGGTGCTTTCACCCCTTAAAACCGTTTTTTGCCGATAAAAAAAATACGTACCGCTTACTTTTTGGTGCTTTATAACATATCGAAATTTCAAAAAAATCGAAGGTTGTCACTTGAGGGATGTTCCTTGTCAGACAATGAGGCAAGCGGGCAGTTCTCGCTTCTGCCGCCCGAAGCGCTGCTAGGTAGAAGTTAGCCAATCAAACCGAGGTCCGATCAGCTGTGCAAAGGCGCAGATTTTTAAAAATAAACATAGAGTCTTTTCGCTTTCGCTACACTTTCTACAATTTCAATAAATACAGTAATAGAAAGTCCTCAGAAGGCGTAAGAAGTGTAGAAAAGTCTAGCGAAAACGAACAGACCCACTATATGTAAGAGCGATATAAATGGAAAATTATTGATTATTTTTTCACTCCTGAACCCCCGGGCAGAATGAGAATTATTATTTCAGTGGACTGTATTTCTCGTATGTTCGAACTTCTGTAATATTTTTACTTGGTCTTTCGCCATTTGAGCAGATGGGGTATGAACAAATTTGTGCGGTCTAAATTTTTGTTCCTTATAATTCATGATCATTCTTAGTATATTGCATTGCTTGTTTCTTTCTACAACTCTGATTTTTGCTTTTGTTTTTTTAACAATGTTAATAAGAACCTGAAAATAAATACAATGAAAGAGGAATAAAAAAAATGAACGCATTGTGTATGTTTAAACGGTATCGCTTTTTATTGATTTGTCAGTTTGGAGAGTTCGATGCTTGCAAAAAATTGTTTTTGCCGTTTTTGGTTTTGTTGGTAGGCGAACTGACGCATCCTCAATCGAATATAATAAAATATAGCGAAGTATAAGGCCAGGTCCACACTATGCGGTTCTACCGGAGCGTTTCATGTAGTTTAGATTTCTAGAAACGTTGTGAACACGGGCTGTCAGGTTATTTTTCCATTGCTGTATATCTACAAGACTACTTATACTTGACAGCGCTTCCAGTGGATAAATGAGGAACTACGTTTTTGCCTCACTAACAGCCCCCTGACACCGGCCGCTTTTCCCACACGACGAAACGATTCGCGTTTTGTAGCCGTTTCTTAATTCTGCTAGCCCCCTGTACGTGGCGCTGGCACTGACGTGACTGCCTGAGATTTCCCCTTCTCCAGCGCTATAGGTCATACAGCCATTGTTGTTTCATTTGAGCGTTCGAGGTTATCTTTGCGTAAACGAATTCGTGTAAACCGTGTAAACCTTGTCAACTAAAAAATTATAAATATAGTTTAGTATTCGGTGTGCTTAGTGGTTTTTTCGTGCAGTAATTATAATGGTATTTATTCAGATTTTCCATGTCGCCCTGCACCCTTGTCCTTTTTGACACCTTCGTTCAACTTGCATGCTTACTACCACCATGTATGTTGTAAAACTTTGAAAAGTCATAGGCAGGTAATGTGACTAACCTACCGCCCCCCCTCCTCTCATTACAGCGGTTTTGAATATTGTAAATTATTCATATTTTTGTGTTGCCCCCTACACCCTACAGGCAAACCCATCCCCTGTCCAGGTCCCATTACAACAGTCTTGTACTTGCCAGCGCTACAAGCGGCAAAACTCGGCGACAATTCCGAGCCGATTTCAGCGGCCAGTGTCAGGCTCACTAACGATGACACTTTCCACCATGCAAAAACATCGGATTTTCCAGACCTGTATGTAAGACCGTGTCCTATACGATAAAGGAAAACGCGTTTTGTCCCGGCTGTTTAGTTCTTGAAGTCGCCACTACCGAGCGTTGGCTGTTGTGTGACAGCCTTCGGCTCTAAATACTCCGATCAGCTGAACGATTCGACACTTTCGTGGCTTTCGTTCTGTTATCGTTATTGCGACGTTATTTATTGTGTTCGAACGGAAAATCATTCCAAATATATCAATAGACTTTTATTCATGTAAAATATTCGAAACACTGGCGCAACATACATATATCTGCATACCTGTCACGGGACTACTAGCGCCACAGTGCGGCAAGGACATTTAGCAAACAGCATTTATCTGCCAGTGTCAGGAGTCCAGCTGGTACCAACTCCAAAAATAAGTCACTTGGTATTGTAAATATTCAAATAACAATAAGTTTATATATTTTCATTATTAGCTTACAGCAGGCGTGTACAAAGCTTTCTTTAGCTATCCTCACCCCATGTGGTTTCAGTTTAGTACTGCCTAAAAAACCTAAGACAGAAAAAAAGCATTACCTAATTGAATATCTACGAGGGTCGTTTGGAAAGTCTGTGCAAAAATGTAAGCTACTTAATTTTTTGGGATAAACCTTTTTTATTTTTCAACATAGTCTCCTTTTAGGCTTATACTTCAATGGCTTATGCTTCATCCAACGCTGCTCTAGTTTATCGATCCCTTCCGGATAATAGGATTTGTCGAAGTCTGCAAAATACTCATTGGTTTCTGCAATCACCTCCTCGTTTGAATAAAATCTTTTTCCCGCCAGCCATTTCTTCATATTGGGGAACAAATAATAGTCCGACGGAGCCAAATCTGGAGAATAGGGGGGATGTGAAACGAGTTGGAACCCTATGTCCATTAATTTTGCGGCCACAACTGCTGAGGCGTGAGCTGGTGCGTTGTCGTGATGGAAAAGGACTTTTTTGTGGCCCAATCGTAGACGTTTTTCTTGCAGCTAGGTTTTCAAACGGTCGAAAAACGACGAATAATATGCGCCTGTAATAGTTTTAGCCTTTTCCAGATAGTCGATGAGGATTACTCCTAGCGAATCCCAAAAGACAGTCGCCATAACCTTCCCGGCCGAGGGAACTTCGCTTGTGCCCATATGGTCACTCCGGAAATTTTGAAACCACTTATAAACTGTTCTCATCGAAGGTGCAGTCATCATAATGTTTATCAAGCTTCTCGTTAGTCTCCTGAGGCGTTTTGCCTTCCTGAAAGTAATGTTTAATCAACACACGAAATTCTTTTTCGTCCATTTGTTTAAATCACTCGACTTCCTCAGTTCAAACGAATGCCAAACACATAGAAATACACCGAGCGGGCTGAAACTTGGTATGTTTTCTTTCAAGAGATGGTACGAACTGAAAATAACCTCGATACGCGCCAGTAGTGCCATCTCTCTGACTTTGCACGGACCTTTCAAACGACCCTCGTAGTTAAAAAAAAAGTGAATTGGTCATATGTACGGAACCATAATAGAGCGAGGCCCCAGTCGCACTTGGTCGACGTTTTTCTCACGATGAGAAATATTTGTCCAAAAAGAGACTGCGCTCATTTTACGGGCCAGCGAATTGAACTGCATAATTTCTTCAGCTTGACAGCCACCCTGGCAAGCGTGGGCGCGGCCAGTATCCCAAGCTCGGCCCTCATAACAATGCTGTTGGTGCTGACGTCACTGGGACTCCCAACGAACGACATATCTCTCCTGTTCGCGGTCGATTGGTTCCTGTAAGTTGAAACCCTTTTTTCGCTGCCTTGGAAAAATCCTCGTCACGCGGATTGATGATCTTTACATCTGGCGCTTCGTTTCCCCAGAGATCGTCTGAGAACGTCCATCAACGTGCTCGGCGACGGCTACGGGGCCGGTATCGTTTATCATCTGAGCAAAAAAGAGCTCGCCAAGATGGACATTGATCGTAAGATCGAGTGCCTCGAATTGGGCATGTTCCCGAGCTCGGCACCCCTCGTTTTCAAATTCGACGACACCAGCGAGACCGACACTTCGAATTTTGCGAAAGTTTGAATCCTTCGTGAAACGCTGATACATTCATGGTTGTTACGCATCATTGACTCAGAAATTACCTGACTTTTACAGGTTTTGGCAATATTACAGGAAAATTGGAGTCAAATAAAGAGCATCATTTTTTTAAGATCCAATATATTAAAAGTGTTAATATTAAAATAAAGATTTTAAACATTGAAAATCGAAAAATAATTAGGACATTGTGAAGAAAAAATAATACATTAAGGCGGGATATACATTCACAATGATCGAAAAATCGATTTGCTTTTTTTGTCTTTAAACGATAGCACTATATATGTAGAATATTTTCCCAAAGTTTCAAAGCGAAATTCGAAAAACTTCAAACGTTACAGCCCGTCAACGCTGTGCCTCATCGCTCGGATTCGGAGCGGGCGTGAACTTCATACGCGTTTTTCTCGAAACTGCATTATCGAAATTGGCGTGCAGGATTACTCAAAAACTATTAAGCCGATTGAGTTGAAACTTGGTAGAAATATTGATAATATTCGTACCTTCTACTTGACGAAAATTGTTTTTGAAAAATTAGAATAAAACTACTTTTTTTATCCACATTTTACAGAAATGTTGCGTGAAATGTTGATTTTTTTTTTGTAAATGTGTGCTATTTTTTCGAATTTGCATTTTCTTCATTTTAATTACCGTCACATAGAAACTATACATGTTCTAGCTGAAAAAATGTTTGAACTTTTTTGCAAATCAAAGTCTACGGGAAGCTAGACTGCACGCCGATTCGCAACTCTCGCGGCGACTTTGCTGTGACACTCTGCCACAACTCCGCCATTTTGATGATGAAATAATTTTAAAAAATTGTTTCGTATACTTAAATATGCTATTAAAGTATACCTAAAGTTTGATAATTGTAGAATAATTATTTCTTAGTTTAAAAAATCCCTCGATATTGCTTTTTTTCCTGTCTAAATGTATATCCCGCCTTAAAGCAAATACAGAACCTGTTCTTTATTATAAACAGATATTTTTATGTCGGTGCCAATGAATGGGAAATAAATATAAACACTTATTTACGATAATGATTGTGCGGTTGTGAATCGACAAATCGAATGCAAATGTATAGAGCTTCAGAGTAAATTGGTTTTTAGTTTTTGCAATTTTCAATGTTTGGCACTGACGTAACTTTTTTGGGTAAGGTTCCGAACCCCTCCCTTCGATCGAACTGAAATTTTGCTAAAAACCTTCCTTTTGATATTTTAAGACAACCTCTAAAGGGATTTTTGGCGACGCGTAATCGTTCTTGGGTTTGGGTTTATTTGCATTTGGCTATTGGCTAATCCAGGATTGTGAACGGAGACGGGCGTTAAAAAAAAATTTGCCAATCCAATATCTCGAAAACTATTGCGAGTCGTCAAAGATCCTTTCAGGGCTTGTCTTAAAACATTAAAAGGAATGTTTCGACAAAATTTCAGCTCGATCGCAGGGGGGGGTCGAAACCTTATCCCTTTTTTGTATATAATGAAGAATAATATAAAATATTAAAAATAAACAAAAATGTTTAATTTTATACCTTTCAAGTTTCTTTTCGAAGTCGGTTTAATTTTTCGTAATTGTTGCAAAAAGTAAATTCTGGAGAAATACCAGAGAATTTTCAAAATTCCACGAGTTTTGCCAGCTTTCCATATGCGTAACAGCCACGAAATTGTGCCAAACGTTCGAAAGAATTCCAAAAACAGTCATTTCCGGAAAAATCCGTATCCGAATTACTTCGGCCCACGTCCTCGAGCGGGCGAACCACGGAATATTTGTTTTATCACACAATACGTCTAGACATTCGTGTCGTTAATTTCCACTACCAAGGGCTGCCACAAAAAATTAATTCACAAAAATCCGTGAATTAGATTTATCTTTTTTTTTTATCGCCCGACACGCCTACGTGTCGCAGAATATTTATTTTGTTATTACGTCAACGGATTCTTACGAATAATTCTGCGAAGAATAAAATGGCGAGAAACCTCGATGTATCATCGTATTATTTATCGACAGTGGAGAATATAATAATTGATCTTACGCGTTAATTTAAACTTGTCTTTGGAGTGTACGGGGGTAAAAAGAGAAAAATTCAATGTACAACGTGTGGCGGATGGATAATAAACGTGGGCCTCGAACCGCGAGAGTCGAGGAAATGCGTCATTCTTTGCTACATGCTAGGGCCGCGTTTTTCGTCAATACACGTGGACCATGCCGTAGAGGAATCTGATGAAATTGAGTCAAGGAACGTCTAATTTTATCGCTACTGTTCGTTTGAGAATCGAGCCAAACATTTTCTCCCACGGCAAAACAAAAAACTCTCCGCATACTTCGAATTAAAAAGGATACGTCCAGAATAGTACGTAGGTCTGCAACACCGTCGCGAATGACACTGGCGTCAAGGAAGTTACTCACATTTTGTGCCTATCGACGTGAACTTTGGAATTGTTAGCTTGGCGCGACGTTAAAGGATACAAATAGTCCGCCGAAAAATCCATTTGTCAGCAGGCTGTACCTACTGATGAAATATTTCTTCCACTGTCCTCCCGCTTTGATCAGAAGCATCGCCTTTCGCAGGAGAAAAAAAAAGAACAGTGTGAGAGAAATTCGTGCTAGACGTTTTTACGTCGGGGCACCACTGTGACGGGTCGGAAAATCCATTTTTTGTTGTTGAATTTTCTCAAATCATACATGTTCAAGAATATGTGAAAAAATGGTCAAAATTGGAATATTGGAAATCGACCAAGTTACGGACAATTTAGTGAGAGCAGGTAGCGCAACGATTTACGTATACTAAAACTTTCAATCGCGTTTTTCTCGGCCTGCCCGGTATCATAACCCTAGCTGTAATTGTCCGATTTTCAATTTAAGGGGAGATATACACCTAGATGGTCGAGGTCGAGGATTTAGAAGCTATGAACATTCCGTCGACCGTAGAAGACCTACACTATGGGCCTGGTATCGATGATTCCATGTAAGTTGACAAATTTCATGATTTATTCATTCCCAAATTTTCAAACGCGTTTTTCTCGAAACCACGTTTTTCAAACCGGTACCCAAAATTTCTCGAAAACCAATGAACCGATTGCCTTGAGGTTTTTTGTGGTTATTCTATACACCATTATCTAGTACTTGTCATAGGATTTTTTTTTCCGTTACTCAGTTTTTGTTTTATAGGCAAAATAATAACTAATTTTTGGCCTATAAATCACTATTTATGTTCAAACGTCCACCATTTTCTCATAAATCGATATTTTCAAAATCGGCTATGACAAGTACTAGATTATAGTATCTAATTTAATAATCTTTTTGGCTTTTTTTCAGATGATTTTTGAAGAAACGCCAGTGGGTACCGTATACGCAGATTTTTTACGACGCTCCGAGGATCATGCAATATCCTTGCATATTTTTTATATTTTTAAATAAAGAAAGTTAACCATATTTTTGAATGTATATACTTTTAGATAATTATAATCCCAATCCGAAATTTCAAATACTTTTCCTTGAAAACATTCACAAAAATTACCTTTTTTCCGGCTCCTAGGTGTATATCTCCCCTTAAAGCACCGAAAATTTCCGCAATTTCAGTAGCTATAGTTGTACGTAGATTTTTCCCTTTAATTTAGTATTTTTAAGCCCCTAAATATAATTAAAAATTTCGCCTAAATTACACTTCTCTTCGAACACCCGCCATTTTGTGAATTTTTTTCTCGTAAAACGGCTACGAGAACTACATTGAAATAGATTATACAACTTTATTTTGAATTATCGAAGCAGCCATTGTCAAGTTATCGATCCGGGTGTTGGACCACATTTTTTTATACGGAGGCTCTAGTAGTAATAAGAAGTTTTATTTGCATCCCCTTTTAGCATCGCTATTTTACAATCTAACAATAAGTTGTGTCTTTCCACGTTTATTATTTTTAATTTTCGTCACGCTGTGCATTCTCTCTCTCCATTACCACCATTTCTCTTTTGTTCACTCTCTTTCCATTTCCCTAAAAAAATTACACATATTTACATCTATCTCCCCTCTCAGCAACCCTATTAATTTATCTTCTACTCCCCCCTTATCCTTTTCCACCTTGACCCACTCCTCTATATATGTTTCGCTTCCTTAGATATGCCCCTCTTCGTTTTTCACATGAAATCAGGTGGTCCATTGTTCCTCTTTCTCGTTTACATATCCTGCAAGTTCATTCCACTTCGCCCTTTTTTCCATCCCTCCCTATATTTCCACACCTTGTCCTCGCCCATGTTTCCCTATCCTTTCCTTTAATATGTTTTGCCGCCCAATACATCCACGGTGCTTCGTCGTTTTCTACTATCGCATTGTACAAACTATCATACGTGATTTTTTTAAATCCGTTGTTTTTCTCTCTCTATGGTCTTTCTCTTTAAGTTCTTCAATCCCTTGTCTATCAAATTGTCAATTATTTTTATTACTTTCTCCTCTTTTATCATATCTATTATTTCCTCAATTTCTAATTCCCTTGACATTTTCAAGTCATCTTTTTCTCATTTCGAAGGCTTCCTGTTAGAGATGCCCCTTACTTCCTCTCTCAAAGAAATATTCGGCCATCTATTACTTTTCATTATCACTAATGTTATATACCTCAGCGCTCTTTCCCTAATTTTGTACTCGAATGTTCGTATTCCTAACTCTGTTCTCCATACTAAACAGAGGCTCTTTTATACCTCGATAACGTTGTTGATTTTAATTTTTTTTTTCTAAATCAAATTTTACACAAAATAAGTTCAATGTATGGTTAATAACATAACGTTTTTGAAAATCCCGAATAAATAATCTAGTAGACAAAAATAAATGCGGAAAAATCGACCTTTTTAGGCCTGTCACAGCGATGGCATCCCTTGAACGTTTTAATGATTTTTCGGACAAGCCCTAAGGGTGTGGATCTTTACCCATAATCCAACGACTGCGAAGATGTAAAACCCAAAACCGTAGAAACTTGTTAGTCCGAGCAGTCCGGCCATACCTCCGGACAGAGCCGCCATAGATATTCTGCAGTACTCCACAACCGCCGCATTGTTTCTCACTGCTCCTTCGCTGTAGGCGATTATTTCTACAAGAAATATCAATATTGATGTCAATATATATATATATATATATATATATATATATATATATATATATATATATATATATATATATATATATATATATATATATATATATATATATATATATATATATATATATATTGTGTGTGTGTGTGTATGTAGATACAGGGTGTTAGAAAGGTCGAAGCAAAGCCTTAAGGGGGTGATAGGTCACCTCGTTAGGAACATATCTACCCTAAGTTCCCTTAGTCCGAAGTCTAAGGATTTCGAGTTACCATGGTAAGTATGATTTTTGGAAAAATTCCCAAAATTAGGTACTAACTCTTTTACCTCTTATGTTAATGCTATTTTTTAAAAAATAGTAATAAGGGGTTAGGCCACAGTAACGGGTATAAAATCATGTGTGAATTTAACAATTTTTTCGCATGAAAAAGTGATTCACTCATAAAATTAATTACACATCTATTTAGGATGAATATCAAGCTGTTAGAAAATATATATTTTTTTTCGATGTACAACAATCCACAATCCACAATTTTTTACCTAGAACAAAAAACAAAAATTCTCGTCAATCTACATTACAATACCTAGAGAAGTACGTACGGAATTTAAAAAATATTGTTTTATTCAAAAGTGGTAGGTATTTGAACTTAAGAAATGAATTTTCAGTGAAAAATTTCGTTATAACTGGTCATAAACTGCTCATAAAATGGAAAGTTTTTGAGTAATCAGAAATTCCGTACGTACTTCTCTGCTAAATGCAATTAGGAACATAACTTTTGAATTTGAAGTAAATCGAGTGAAAATTTTTGAAGTTATTTGTCACGCCAATTGAAAAACAGCTGTTTCGAGAAGTTTCGAGTAGTCGGTCATTTCGTGCGTCGAAAAAAAATATATATATTTTTTCTAACAGCTCGATATTCATACTAAATAGATGTGTAATTAATTTTATGAGTGAATCACTTTTTCATACGAAAAGAATTGTTAAATTTGCACATAATTTTATACCTGTTACTGTGGCCTAAGGCCTTAACATAAGTATTTTTATTTTTTGACCAGTTTTTGATTATTCATTTAGTTAGTTGGATGGATACAAATGATTGTATTGGTGTTTGTCCATTGAATACGCATTAAGCTAAGACACAGATAAGTTTTTAGTTACCAATTACTGTCTGTTCGAACATTATGAACGAGTTAGTGACTAATTTTGGGAAATTTTCCAAAAATCATACTTACTATAACTCGAAATCCTTAGACTTTGGACTAAGGTAACCTAGGTTAGATATGTTCCTAACGAGGTAACCCATCACCCCCTTAAGACTTTGCATCAAACTTCCTAACACCCTGTATACATGTAACATTAATATTTTTTCATGAATCTTGGTACACAACTTTGTTAATGTACATACAAATAGATGTCCAAACGATTTTTCAATCGTCTTACTGATTCCTTTTTTTTTAATAACCCCAATTGTTGAGTCGTCACAGTAGCCTAATCCCTTAAATTCATTACTATGATAGGATAATTTTCACACCGCATTAAGTTTTGAAATATCAATAAACTGTTACGTGTGACAAACATTGGCAAAAGTACAATCAACCACCTGACCGTTAACATTGACTTTTAGTTTTCTTAACCTTCTCGACACTAATGCCACTATTGCACCTATTGATATGGAGTACGGAAAAAAAGAAGCAACAACGAAGAAAAATGTACGAACGAATTATGATAAAATGGAAAACTAAAATAATGAGATATAATTAGAGACTTTTTTAAGCTAAAGTGACCCTGGAATAATTTAATTCCTGTGACAATCAAGAATCTACGATCGATCTAACCTAAAAACCATTCTCGGCATTTTTGTTTGCCTCACGCGTAATTGTCATTGTTCGGAAGTAACAAAGTTACGTACCGCCACTTTTTTCTTGCTTCGTCCGAACTTTTCCTGACATTTTTTCGCTGCTCGTTGCCAACGAAATTACTCGGAACAGAGATTGAAAATACTTATCTTCGAGCGAAACGTAAACACTCGCGACAAAGCAGAAAACGGCTAGGTTGACGGAGTGTCAGATGGTCCTTGCGGGCTGGCGTCTTTTCGCGGCGGACGAGTCGCGAAGTTGCGCGATCTCGTCGCGTCAAACTCGGTCGGGGTCGCAGTTTCCGTCGCGAACTCCGTCGATACTAATTATCGACCCAAAATTCAAGTAAACTACGAAACATGTAGAATCAAATATATTATGCAGTGTAAAAAGATTTAAATTTTCAGGATTATGTCAAAATGGATCATGATCATTTTATCGAAACGGATCTTCGGTTTCCGGATGCGAGGAATCGATTTTGAAGCCTCGACTTTGAAAAAAAAAACTAATTTTCGACGATCAAACGACTAGATTTATTTCTACAAACTGATAACCTCCCAATAATAAAGTAAATTTGTCTCTGATTCGTCGTACATAGTTAATGTCCATGTTTTGAATTTGCTACTTCAGTCTTCGGAAATAACGTAGCAAAATATACACATTTTCATACCGTTAGCTCCCGTTTGCCTAGCATCCTTAAGGGGTTGGGTCGCTGTGATGACGCGAAAACCAAGGTTATTTAACCAATTTAATTTTGTAGGGATAAGTGAAATGATTGAAAAATCGTTTGAACATTTATTTGTCCGTGCATTAACAACGTTGTGCACCAAATTTGAATTAAAATATTAATAATTAAAAAAGTTATAAACAATCTCGTGAAGGACTTTAGGACGTAAGGAGCTCAACCGTGTACTTCATTTTGGCCCTTTAGTCGATCCGAAGCAAAAAAAAAACGATTTTTTTCTTCAAATAGAAAATATTGGCTAAGACTTGACCAAGCTTTTTTTTGTTATCGTGTTTCAATAAAAAAAAAAATTGAATTTTTTTCGATTTTTTTAGGATAAAGGGGAAAGGTGCCCAATTATTGGCTCTTGAAGACCAATCATTGTCACCTAAAGGGCCCAATTATTGGCGCTTTAAGGTCCCAATTATTGGCACTTTAAGGACTACTGTGTAGGTCGGAGAGATGTGTCAATAATTGGTGGGGTGCCAAAATAAAGTCATTTTACTCTACTATTACACTGAACAAATGTACCAAATTGCAAGTCAATCCGTTTATTAGATGTCGATAAATCGCGTACACCGTTTTGAAAAATATAGTTTTGCGAAAAACGCGTTTAAAGTTCGTCTAGCAGTTCTATCGTTGTAATCATAATTTTATTTTCAACCTACGACTCCGCATGTTGGACTTTTCTCTTCAATTTGAGTTGCCTCAAGCGACGAACGAGTGTTCGTCATTTTCACGGTAGGCCAACCTCTTAATCAAGGAAAACAATCATTTGCTTCTGATCGACAAAAATATCGATACACCTACGCATAGTCACGAAATACATGTATAAAGTCTTCGAGAAGCCGGAAAATCATCGTCACTTCTTGAGCACCTCGGCAAATATCCAAAAATATATATCAATAAAACCCCGAGATTATTGTGGGCTTTGAAAAAAGAAAATACATTACGTAACACGAGTTCGGCTGGGTTAACAAGCATGAGCGCGAGTATACAAGTCCAAATTTTCTTCTCGACCTGAAATAATGGCTTTCTAAGATTCAGCTATATATACATACACACACACACTAACACACATATATGGATATATACAGTCGAACCTCGATATAAGGAAATCCTCGATGTAACGAAGATTTGTCCATTCCCTTCTGATCGACACCCAAAACCTTTACAGAACGACATAATAATATACATTATACTCTAATTGCTAATTGCTTGTAAAAATTGCTCTAATTAAAACCTTTTTTTTCTTGGAAAAATATCTCTATATTTATAGTACTAATAATTTTTTTTAAAGAATATTTTAAGGAACTTGACCTCGATATAGCGAAACCTCAATATAACGAACTTCCCTAGAAATTAGTTATATCAAGGTTCCACTGTGTGTGTGTGTGTATATGCGCGTGTATATATATATATATATATATATATATATATATATATATATATATATATATATATATATATATATATATATATATATATATATATATATATATATATATATATATATATATATATACGCGCATATACACACAAGCCACGAGACCCTGGGGAAAAGCCACCACCGCATTTTCGTGCTTTATGCCGAATGCCGGAAAAATATATAGCTATTACCAAACACTATAAATATCTAAGATCTTCCCGCATGCATTCGATCTTTCCGCGCACCCCTCCACCAAGTTCGTCACCCTAAATATGACAAGCGGTTCTTTCGAAAGCTCGTAACATAATCGGCTTTACAATATTTCCACTCGAGTGTGTAAAACGACGTATAGTAATGACAGAAAACGACGCGGAATTAAAGAAAGGGCTGTGGAGTATTAATTGTCGAATAACAAAATACATTTGTTCAATACCATTATGAAGCTTCGATTACAGCTTATGTTTCTACCGATACATCGATACAGCATGTTGTTAAGTTTTTCGTGAATTTCATCCGAGACCTCAATCGTCCGTAAAGGCAAGAATCAATCATCTTCTCAGCGATTTTGATCTTCGTTCTTCCCTTGCTAAACAAGCACTTTCGTTTTTAATCATTAAAAAAATTTATTCATTAATTTTGTATTCGATTTCTCAGTTTTTTTCTCTATTTTTAATTTGGTTTCTCAGTTTTTTATCTTACTTCTTAATTTTGTATCTTATTCCTTAATTTTTTACTTCATTACTTATTTTCCTATTTCGATTCCTCATTTTTAATTGAATACCGTTTCATTTTATAATTAAGGACGTTGCGTGTCTCGAGTTGTCGTCTCGCGACGCGACGATGAGTCTTGAGGAATTGTTGGCAATGATTTTGATATCAATGGCCGCGCTAATTGACGATGTCAATCGACAAGGCACATAGACGACGTTGTTATCCTAGCATATCGATATATACGTGCATAGCAAATATATTGGGCAAATATAACATTCGAGACACTTCGTGGTTTTGCGTGCAATCACCCGTGACTGATTGTGAGAGCTACCAGTTTATTAATTGCGATTGAATATATATAGTTATATATATATATATATATTGCAATTTATATATTTGATGTGTGTACATGCATATATATATATATATATATATATATATATATATATATATATATATATATATATATATATATATATAAGGTAAAATATAGAATATATTATCTTATCGTGTATGTTGACGGATATATATTGACATAAAGTTAGGGTGACAATTATGAGGTGGCCACGTGTTTTTAAGGGTCTTGCGCGGAAACTTTGCGACCAAGAAAAGGTAATTCTTTAGATAAGTGACTTTTCCGAAAAATGAGCCTAACATTTCTTTGCTGTTTTCTCATTTATTGGGTCATAAATGATGATATTCAGTCGGGGGAAGCTGAATTTTTTCATAAACCAATTTTTAACGTGCAAAAAATCGTTAAAAATGTTGAATTTATCAAAAACTCCGGTATTGAAACTTCCATGTGGAGGGATTTAGAAGAGAAGTCTTCCTGAATACAAACAAACCCAACCCCCTCACGCCGGGGAGGGTTGGGTTTGTTTGTACTCCGGCGTGAGGGGGTTGGGTTTGTTTGTATTCAGGTTGAACCAAGAAAAAGTGAGAAATGTTGAACATTGATTAAATGGTTAGCTTTAAGGGGTTACCCCCACTTGCGATTTTGAAAAAATCGATTTTTTTTATTGCATTTTTTTGAAGTGCAATTTGGAGTGCATTTTTTTTTGTTGCCCGGAATAGATGACTCTATGTAAGTTTACAAAAAGAAATATTTTCTTCGTGTAAACTGAAATTAAAACTTTAAACGCGTTTTTCTCAAAATGGCATTTCTGAAGTCGGTGACCAAGATTACTCGAACACTAATGAACCGATCTTCTTGAAATTTTGCAGGCTTATTTAATACATAAAAATGTAGTCTTTAATCGTTCGATTTTTTTTTTCGAAAAAAATGGCCGTTTTATAGCCAAAAAACGGCCGTTTTTTTTCGTTTAAATCGAACCATTAACTTTGACTGTCCGCCATTTTGTGAAAAATGAATATTTTTTAAAATCCTTCGATTAAAGACTAGTTTATACTTATATTTGACTAAATCCATCCGCATTTTTTCTTCAGATGATCCACTTGGCCGCAATGTTGGTCACCGCAAACCGTGTATATAAAAACATTATTTCATTGACGGCCATTTGCCACTAAACAATGTAATATTTTTCAATAAAAAAATTACTGAAAGTTCTTCAAGATCTGTTCTTTAAGATGGTATATTGATCGATTAAAAAAGTATTGTAGTTTTCTTTGAAAAAATTCATGAAAAAGGCATTTTTTTGCGCTACAAGTGGGGGTAACGCCTTAAAACAAAAAGATTGAATTTTCCGAAAAAAAGTATCTACTCTTTGCAATTAAAAATACGTTTTTTTTTAATTTTCAAAAACATTTAGGTGCGTGTTTTAGACAATAAGGTTAGAAAGATTCGTACCAAATTTCATCAGAATCGGTCGATTAGGTTCTCAGCTATACGTCACGCCAGTTTTTAAAATGCATTTTATAAGACTGTGCCATACCACCGCCATTGATTAAAGATTGATAAAAAAAATACCATGTAACAGCCAAAAGTAGTAATAAAACATCCCTCAAGTCTAACAAACGGTGGAGAAATGTTGGCTTTGAAAAAAATCATGAAAATCAGCCATTTTTCTCCTCGTTCCTATATATATAGGGCCTCACTTTGGATCTACAAACTCACGTGTGTGTGTGAGTGTGTTAGATCCGAAGGTGCGTTTTGTGCGTCTTCAGGGCCACGCGGGAAATTGGGGGAGGGGGTGCTCTCCTAGAGCGCGCGTAAATTCGTTTCGTCTCTATCGACGGCGAGTAGGGCGACGACGAGGCTCGACGATGACGACGACGACGAGGAGACCGTCGACTGGGTGAATTAAAAATAGCCGAGCAGCCACTTGGTCTGACCGACACGAGCCAGAGGCACCGAGCGGCTCTGTCGAAAATTTCGGCCGGGCTATTTCGGCCGGGTTGTAGAGAGAACCTAAAGACTCTGCATTTTTCCTCGCGAACGAGGAAAAAAAATATAAAACGAACCTCAATATCTCGCGAAGATTCGAGTACAGCCGGAAGTGCGGTGTCTTTTTTTCCCCCTCTATACGATCTAATTCGACGGGTTCACGGGAAATCAAAAAATCTTCACGTGTTGTAATATCTGTTTTTTTTTTTGCTATTTGTGACCCGTTCGTCGTGTTACGAAATCACGCGATTTTTGCTCTCCTCGTGAAGTGTGTAAGTGTGTTTTGTCGAAATTTCGGCTTGTGCAGTTTTTTTTTATTTTTTTTTTTTTTGGTTCTTTTAAAGGAAATACAACAGTGTTTCGGGTGGAATATGATCTCGTTACTCTCGATGGGTGCATTCGAAAGAAATCCTGATCCTCGTTGCGATGAGTGCACGCAAGGCTGACGATCTGCCTGTCGGAAAATGACACTCGTTGATCCCTCGTTCGATCAGACCAAAATTTTGGCTCGCTTATTCGCGTGGTTCGATCTTGTGCACGTAGCGAGCGGCGCGGCGTGTTTCGAAACGTTGAGGATCGAGGATAGTCCATTTTAACCCTCGTTTTATTACTTTGGTATCGCGAGACACAGGGGAAGAATTAATTCACCGTGGAAGAAGAAATTTATCGCGATTTGTCTTGAATGAGTATCGAAAAATTAACGAAAAAAAATATGAGCTCGTACAGTAGGTCACTTTGAAAGATATTCCCGAAAATTCGCTCCGGTAATGGAGCTCTTGACTATGTATCGAACGATAAAAAATACACACAAGCATGAGAGAATTTATGTTTCGAAATTGATTGTAAAAAAGGAAGAAAAAGGTTTGAGGCGTTAGACCACAGTAATGGGTATAAAATCATGTGCGAATTTGACAATTTTTTTGGTACGAAAAAGTGATTCAGTCATCAAATTGATTACACGTCTATTTAGTATGAATATCAAGCTGCTAGAATTTTTTTTTCGATGTACAAAATGACCGCCCAGTAATATTTTCTTTTGTTGTCTCGTTTTTACAATTTTTTACCTAGAACAAAAAACAAAAATTCTCGTCAATCTACATTAGAATACCTGGAGAACTACGTACAGAATTTAAAAAATATTGTTTTATTCAAAAGTTGTAGGTATTTGAACTTAAGAAATGAATTTTCAGTAAACAATTTCGTTATAACTTCTCATAAACTGCTCATAAAATGAAAAGTTTTCGATTAATCAGAAATTCCGTACGTATTTCTCTGCGAAATACAATTAGGAACATAACGTTTAAATTTAAAGTAAATCGAGTGAAAATTGTTGAAGTTATTTGTCATGCCAATTGGAAAAAAAACTGTTTCAAGAAGTTTCAAGTAGTCGGCCATTTTGTACATCGAAAAAAATATATATATATTTTCTAACAGCTTGATATTCATACTAAATAGATGTGTAATTAATTTTATGAGTGAATCACTTTTTTATACGAAAAAGAATTGTTAAATTCGCACATGATTTTAACCCCGTTACTGTGGCCTAACGCCTTAATCCTTGGTGAAAATTCGGAGTAAAAAAATCCACGCTCGAAAATCTTCAATCCACTTTGTCAATTTTGCCAAAATTCTTTACTCTTTTCTATTGCTTTGGGCTCGCGAGAAATAGGGGAATAATTATTTTACCGTGGAAGAAGAAATTTATCGTGATTTGTCTAGAGTGAGAATCGAAAAATTAACGAAAAGAATCTGAGCTCGTATAGTAGGTAATTTTGAAAGAAATTCTCGAAAATTCGATCTAGTTGTAAAGCTCTCAAATATGTGTATACCGAACGATAAAAATGACACACAAGCATTCACGAATCCATGTTTCGAAATCGCTTTGAAAAAAAAGAAGAGAAATCCTCATTCAAAATATGCAGCTCGAAAAATCCACGATCTAAAATCTTCGATCCCATTTGTCAATTCTACCAACATTTCTTTCCACAAACAAGTGCCCTTCTCACTCGACAACATCAATTTTTTGTTTATCATGCAAGAAACCAATTCCAATCTACCATCAATGTAATAATAAATTACAACATTCTCTTTCTTGTTATTGTTACTACTAAATTAGAAGTTATTATTTATAATTATAATAATAATAATTATTATAAATATTATTATATATAAAATAATAAACATTATTCTTTATAATAATATATTATTATTGTTATTATTATTATAAATAATTATTATTCATAATAATAATTATCCCTATCGACTATTATTAAATTAGTACGTTAACAATAAATTATTACGTTCCCATTCAATCGTACCGCCAAAAAAAAACTATTTTCGTTGTGACCAAAACAGCAACGCGAACGAAGGGAAGTGAAAGCACAGAAAATCCCTACCAACTTCCAACAAAGTTCGAACTTACAAAATCGCGTAAAATCTCCATTTCTCAATCTTCACGAAAATTGTTTATTCATTATTTATTGTTTCCTCGCAATCGATCATTTTTTATAGACGACGAAAAAAAAGTGTCCCTAATTGCCTCAACGATGAATCTTCCGAAAAAAATGAGTGTGCCCGAAAGTGAGTCGCAATTTTCGTTCCAACATTTCGTGCGTGTAATTTAAATAAGGTTATCGAGGAGTGTTCAAGGTAGAGCGCGAGGGTCGTCGGGTCGGTACAACAGTAGCGAGAAAATACGAGACAATTTCAGAGAGGGTGCGCGGATCGTATAAATATATATATATATATATACATACATACATACATATACATATACATATATATATATATATATATATATATTTAAAAAATGGATTAAAGAGGATGTACCAATGCAAAAGCTCGGCGAGGACGCTTGCGCGGCAATCGCGAGGCCACCCTCTCTTCTGCGGCAACCTTAAAGTCCATTTCCCCATTCCGTGAGATAGGTCAGATCGTCAGTCGCGAGCAAACGAGACTACGAAGGGGTTGTCGGCGTTCGCATCCTTCCCCCTCCCACGCGTACGTGTGTGTGTGAGTGCGTGCTCGTGTGTGTCCTTTTGTTTATTTATTTATTTGCTCACATTGTTAAACGAAGGTGGGGGGCTTTTTTGGGGGTTCGACGGGAGAGCAATAAAATGGGTGAATAACTTTTTAGAAAACGCTGCCCGAGAACGAGATCATGCAGATGCTAGAGTCCAACGGTACGTGACTGGGAAAAGCTCTTCGGAGCGTCGGGGAGCACGAGAGTCACAAGACCTCGGACGTCGGACACGCGATTTTCGCCTGAGTTTCGTGATCGTCCACGAGTTTCGGCGCACCCCGTGTGCGCCTGTGTGTGTGCGTGTGTGCGTGAGTGCGCGTGGGTGCCACGAAAAAAAAGGGAAAAGAAAGAAGAAAAAACGAAGTTTTGCAACGATAAGAACCGAAAGTCGGAGATTCGGGGCCGAGGATGGCCGATAGCGAGGGTGGATCCGAACAGGATGATGTATCCTTCCTTCGTACGGTAAGTCTCACGGTTTGTCGATTTTTTTTACTGTTTTGGGACCACTTTTGCCGAATTGGGCCCATTTTTGCCGATTTGGGCCCATTTTTGCCGATTTCGGGACATTTTGCGGATTTGGGCCCATTTTTGCCGATTTGGGCCTTTTTGCCAATTTGGGCCCATATTTGCCAATTTGGGTCCATTTTTGCCAATTTGAGCCCATTTTTGCCAATTTGAGACTATTTTTACCATTTTAGGACTATTTTTCCCGATTTGGAACTGATTTTGTCTGATTCACAGGCCGGTTTTCTAAAATATGGATATTTTATCGATAAAGCTCGGTCAGCCCGAAGCTTCGGTTGCTCGTACAGCAGTTTAACGAAATATTTTTGGACATACAGGAGTTGTTGAAAACGCACATATTTTTGAGGTTAAGAATCTTTTGGAAATACATATTTTGGATTCAATTTACTATTCTTCAGTAGAAAAATACAATGCCGTTCTGTATTTCGAATTTGTCCACTTTATATTATGGTTTTCGTATTTCTACGCGTGTGACTAGATTTTTGAATCTCAAAGAGGTTATTGCGATCCGGATTTTCGGTCCCGGCGTGAAAACGACGATTCGTCGCGACACACGCGATCTCGCGATTCATCGGGAACACGTGATTCGTTCTGCGCTATTATCAATATTCCATTATTCATGGTTAATTATTGGCAATTATTTTGCACCTCTGCATTTCAAATTAAACGGCATTATTAATTGAACATTTCCGGACTCATTACTTATTAAAACTATTATTGTTTTAATAAACATTACTACTTTATTTCAATTATTATTATTTGAATAAGTGTTATTATTAAAAATAAAATAACAACGATTTCAATTTTTTTTGTCATTCTTGTACGAAGAAATTAGTTTAATAAATAACAAAACAAGGTGTCGAAACGCATTAATTCGCTGCCATCAGCGGGTTTCTGCTTTTGTCTTCTTGCAGCAAACCATTTCCGGAAGGGTCAAAGTTACACTGCGAAAATAAGGAGCCGGGTTGAAATTCCGAACTTTGAATGATCAGAAGGCTCAAAACTCCGAAAGAATATTACCCCGAAAGAACAAAACTCTGAAAGAATTTTACACGAAAGACCAAAACTCCGAAAATCTGAACACCGTTAAAATAATTTGGCTATGGAAATTTTAAAAGTTTCAAAATTTTCAACAAATTCCCGAATTATTTCAAGATTAATTTTTTATTAAGAAGTGATTTTACGTCACTTTTGAAATTTGTCTAGACAATGTTATACGTTCTGCATAATTTACAGTCAACCGTGTAAACGTTCTCTGGCATGATCTTGACATGGGGGCCGGGTAGAAATTCCGAACTTTGAATGCTCCGACGGTTTAGAATTCCTAACTTTAATGTTCCGAAATAACAAATTTCGTCAGGATTATGCCAGCGAAAGTCTACACAGTTGACTGTAAATTATGTAGAACGTATAACATTGTCTAGACAAATTTCCAAATTGACGTAAAATCACTTCTTAAGGGGTAAGGCCACTGTAGCGGGGGAAAAAATAAGTATATTTTGGCAATTTTTTTAGCAGGGCAATGGAATAAATCAAAATTCTGAAAAAGGTCCTTTATTGGACATATCATAAACTGTATAAACAAAATAGAAGTATTGAGACATTTTTCCCACCTTAATCCTTTGAGTATGTCAATTTTAAGATATTAAGGCGTCTTTAAAACAAAAAGATCGATTTTTTTATATTTCTACAGTTGCCTTACCCCTTAATGAAAAAAATTCTTTAAATAATTCGTCGATTTATTGCAAATTTTGAAACTTTTTAAACTTCCATGGCCGAATTATTTTGACGGTGTTCAGATTTTCGGAGTTTTGATCTTTCGGGGTAGTATTCTTGCAGAGTTTTGAGCGTTCTGATCATTCAAAATTCGGAATTTCAACCCAGTCCCGAAAATAAACGAGCTTTATTTCGTGTTTTTCGATAATTTTCGGGATTTCGACAATTGGAGTAAAATTTTCGTTCGGAGGCCAATGATACGCGGTGCGGACCGATTCAAGGATAAAGCCGTAAACTGATGGTGAAAAGAGGCTTAACCTCGATCATACATAAAACAAAAGAGACACGTTAGCATAAAGCAGACGTTGGTTGAAGCACTTTAAAGCTTCTTCCTTCTCTGGCTCACCCCTTCAAGTGACCCTGACCTCGTGGTCCGGTGGACTATATAAGCCCACGGTACCGTACACATCAGCCGTACTTATCCTCGCGGATGCACTTACACTTTCTTACAAAGCCAATCGGCTATCGATGTACCTTCACGACATCCATGAACGCGGCCCTTGCGCGCTTTCCGCAAGGATCGACAACTTTTCTCTATTCCCTTTTTTTTCACGTTCAATTTTTTTATTATTTTAATTTTAATTTTTTATTCGCATCGAAAAGTGGGGAAAATGCCACCCTCGTTTATGCCCGAGTCACCGGGCATAAACGAGCGATGTATCGACCCCGCTCGTTAAAGACTTGTCCCTCGAGCGGACACGCACACACGTACACTCGATTAGGCTCGTCGCGGACTGCACACCGACGCTGATAAATCACTTTTTATAGATCGAACGCACGAGGAAAATGCTCGCGAGCCTTTTTTTTCCCTCGCGCGGGGAAACAAGAAAAACCCGGTGATCGAAGCAAATCGAGCCACCGTAAAGAGCCCGGACGATAAAAAGTTGCGGATAACGCGTTGTGGCAATATGCGAGAAAAAAAATCAACCTCGTGCGTCAGGGTCGATAAATCACCCCTTTTTGAAGCAGGGTGGTAGGTTTAAGCGAGGAAAAAAATGCTGTTTTTCGTGATTTTTATTTTAAAGGAAAAACGTCTTCACGATTTTTCAGACTTAGGATATGTTTTATTACTACTTGTGGGTGTTACGTGGTATTTTTTGTTTTTATTAATCTTTAAAAATGGCGGAGGCGTGGCACGGTCTTTCAAACGAGTTACGGCGGATGTTGTCAGACAGCGTGACACGTAGCGTCGGCGGGATTAATCTGAAAGAAAAACCAACGAATATTTTTCTTTCATTAATACTCATACGCAGAATATGAACCAAGAAAAAATAAGAAATGTTGAAAATTGATGAAATGGTACGCTTTGAAACGAAAAGATTGAATTTTCCGACAAAAATGACTACATTTTGCTATAAAAAATACTTTTTATTTTTTGTTAAAAGAAAATGTAGGGTCATGTTTTATAAAATAAGGTCGGAAAGATTTATACCAAATTTCATCAAAATCGGTCGATTAGTTTTTTAGCTACGTGTCACGCCAGTTTTGAAAATGAAGTTTTGAAGACCGTGCCATACCCCCGTCATTTTGAAAGATTAATTTTTAAAAAACCACGTAACAGCGAAAAGTAGCAATAAAACAGACCCTAAGGATTGTGCAGAAAGAGGTGCAAGAAGGAAGGGGGGGAGGTTTAAACTAAGAAAAAGAGAAATGTTGGATAGTGTCAAGGAAAAGATAATGTAGAGTCTTTGCGGGGCAGGCGTCAAGAAAGGAACGCATATGCTTAGACACGGGCGCCTGTAACGGCTGCCAACCCCGAATAATGATATTTTCGGTTACGCAAAATAAATAAATTTCAGCGAATAAATATGTGGAATGCATATAATTGACTCTTTATAATTGGAATTAATCGTTTTGGTTTATTTACATCGCGAATACCTTATAAACCAAGTTGAAATGTGGCAAACGCGCATTTTAGTTCTCAGTAACTGGTATCACTGAGCTCAGATACGAACGCCACATCGTGAGCGCGTAGCTGCCAAACGTCCTTCGCTAATTCCGTTTTTTTGTTCTGCGAAAATGAAAAGATGGAAGGGAAAAATGCAAACCGAAAAACAGTACAATCGACGGTAGGAGCAAGTGCAACCTGGAAAGCGGCGGAAAAAAGTAGTTGAGCTGGAAAATGAATGCGCAGTTGAGGGACGACGCGTCATTGATTTGAAGGTTATGTCGAAACACATGCATTGAAGCTTCTGTAAAGAATGATTCAAAATATTTAAATGCTCTTTATGAAACCGCGGTAAGAAATTTATAGCAAGGAAGCAATAGTTTGTGCGTTTCAAATTTTGGCGCCTATTCAAAATGGCCGACTTGACAGCAGCGTTGCCACGTGCCGTAGGGCGCTTTATCGTTTTACGCGAATCAGCTGAAATTTCCTATTTTATTTCCCGAATATCTCGATAACGAGACAGACAAAAAACGCTGCACTCTTCGTTGAAATTATTCATAAAAATTTCAAGAATTTTTTCCGCCTATTTCCATTAAGGCCATGTGCCACACGCCAGAAAATTTCGACGCGGCCTCTCGTTACGTCGGTAGCGCAGATCTCGTAGTTTTTAGCTACGAGTCGCTACCGACGGACAGCGCAGCGATCGCGAATTCGGTCTCGATGCTTCGCACTGGGACGAAGAGTCGAAGCCAAATAGACGGCGATCGCTGAGCGCGCGCGTGTGTGTGTGTTTGCTACGCCGCGCCGACCGCGTGGAGAAAGAACGAATACATTCTCGCACGCCGTTCGGCGTACGCAAGCACCTTACATCTATGTGTGTATCACACAAGTCATACAAGTATGCGTAGCGACCATGGTACACTTGTATTGGAAGCATGCGCTCGCTCGGCAGGAGAGCGGTGAAACTTTGTTGCATTTTACTTTGTATATGCAGCCATCGAATCGATTTTTTTTCGACGACGGCCACAACCAAAAGACTCAGGCATTTTCCCATACTTTTTTAATTCATTTAAACAAATAAGCTCGAACACAATTTGTTACATCGATGCCGCTTATCGTTAACGATATCGATAGCTGCCAAAATTTCGAGCGACCGAAATTGCTCGAAACTCACTCTACAAAAGAGTGGTAAAATTTTACAATGCTCATTATTTAAACAAATGTGTTCAGCATTTTTATCTCTGCCAGGGTTCATATTTAGCAGCATTTTTGCTGGTCAGCTTCTCGAACAATCAAGATCGCTAGCCTCGCTCTACGGAAGAGCGGTGAAATTTTGCGATCGCGCATTGTTTAAACAAATGCCCTCGAATCGTTTTTTTGTCGACGGCGATCATCGGTGGAAATTTCTTTATGGTTGAACTTTCTAGCAAACGGGGTTTGCTAGAGACTCGTATGGTGGAAGGGTGCATTTTCCCATTCTTTTTTAATTAATTTAAACAAATAAGCTCAAAGACTATTTGGCATCTCGGTGTCGCTCATCGTCGACGAATTCGATGTCTGCTAAAATCTCGAGTCTCGACCGAGATCGCTCGAGACTCACTCTACAAAAGAGTTGTGAAATTTTACAATGCTTTTTGTTTAAACAATTGCGATCGGCATTTTTTTCTCTGCCATGGCTTATCTTCGGCTGGCTGTCTGCGGTCGACCAAATTCGCGAGCGAACGAGATCGACCGGGTCTCACTCTGCGAAAGAGTGGTAAAATTTTATTATTACTGCAAAAAAATACGTTTAGCATTTTTTGTCTCTGCCGGAATTCATCTTCGGCAGGTTTCTCCAAAGATTCGAATTTTCTAGCAATGACGATCGGAGAAGTCTCGCTCTACAGAAGAGCGGTAAAATTTTACTATCGCGAATTGTTTAGAGGTCATCGGTGTAAAATTTTCAAAAAATCGTTTTGTTGGAAGCACTTTAAAAAAATCCTTGGAAACTTAAAAAATTTTACAATGCTCTTTGTTTAAACAATTGCGATCGGCATTTTTTTCTCTGCCACGGCTTATCTTCGACAGGCTGTCTGCGGCCGACCAAATTCGCGAGCGAACGAGATCGACCGGGTCTCACTCCGCGAAAGAGTGGTAAAATTTTATTATTACTAAATTATTACTAATTACGCTAAAAAAAATCGTTTAGCATGTTTTCTCTCTGCCGGAATTCATCTTCGGCAGGTTTCTCCAAAGATCGAATTTTCTAGCAATGACGATCGGAGAAGTCTCGCTCTACAGAAGAGCGGTAAAGTTTTACTATCGCGAATTGTTTAGAGGTCATCGGTGTAAAATTTTTGAAAAATCGTTTTGTTGGAAGCACTTTAAAAAAATCCTTGGAAACTTAAACAATTTTACAATGCTCTTTGTTTAAACAATTGCGATCGGCATTTTTTTCTCTGCCATGGCTTATCTTCGGCAGGTTGTCTGCGGCCGACCAAATTCGCGAGCGAATGAGATCGACCGGGTCTCACTCTGTGAAAGAGTGGTAAAATTTTATTATTACTAAATTATTACTAATTATGCAAAAAAAAATACGTTTTGCATTTTTCCTCTGCCGGAATTCATCTTCGGCAGGTTTCTCCAAAGATCGAATTTTCTAGCAATGACGATCGGAGAAGTCTCGCTCTACAGAAGAGCGGTAAAATTTTACTATCGCGAATTGTTTAGAGGTCATCGGTGTAAAATTTTCGAAAAATCGTTTTGTTGGAAGCACTTTAAAAAAATCCTTGGAAACTTAAACAATTTTACAATGCTCTTTGTTTAAACAATTGCGATCGGCATTTTTTTCTCTGCCATGGCTTATCTTCGGCAGGTTGTCTGCGGCCGACCAAATTCGCGAGCGAATGAGATCGACCGGGTCTCACTCTGCGAAAGAGTGGTAAAATTTTATTATTACTAAATTATTACTAATTATGCAAAAAAAAATACGTTTTGCATTTTTCCTCTGCCGGAATTCATCTTCGGCAGGTTTCTCCAAGGATCGAATTTTCTAGCAATAACGATCGGAGAAGTCTCCCTCTACCGAAGAGCCGTAAAATTTTACTATCGCGAATTGTTTAGAGGTCATCGGTGTAAAATTTTCACAAAATCGTTTTGTTTGAAACACTTTTAAGAAATCCTTGGAACCTTAAAAATTATGATGCATATTCCTTTGTAGCTGAAAAAAAACCATTATAAAGTGGTTTTGGACCTATTTTTTAAGGAAGTCTCCGCCGCTGAAAACCGTCTTTGGCGATCTCTCATGCCGGTAGGCGCAGTTCTCAACTCTTGTAAGCCTATTGTGGGAACGAAATGACCGACTAAAAATAGTTTTATTTTCGACCAATAGGTGGCATTAGGGGGCGTCCATTAATTACGTGAGGCGTTTAGGGGGGGGGGGGGTCGAGCGAAATGTCACCCAATCTCACGTGGAGGAGAGGGGGGCTTCGGCAAATATCACGTACTTTTAGTAATTTTAGTAATTTTAGTAATCATGTAATTTTTATCACGTAGGGAGAGTCTCCCTACTACTTTACATGGTGGAGTAAATGGTACTACAACCGCAGTTACTTCTACTACAATTTATTTTCCATGAACGTATGCATTTTGAAAAATCTCACGTGAGATTAGGGGAGGGGGGAGGGGGTCGAGCAAAATCTCACGACATCTCACCAGGGGAAGAGGGGGGGGGGGGGGGGGTCGAAAATCGCCAAAATCACCTCACGTAATTAATGGATGCCCCCTTAGATTACGGGAAAAAAAACTTGTTCAGCTGTAGCGTCTTTGAAACCGTTGGCTTCAAACACGTTTTTTTCAAAACCATGTTTTTGATATCGGGACGGAGCAAAACTCAAACAATGTTCGACCAATCGACTTGAAATTTTAACTGTAGTTTCTTAGATTGCTCTACCAGTCAAGGACGAGCGCTTTTTTTGATTGACTGAAAATTGTCAAAAATATATCACTTTTTATACCCAACCCCAACAAATTAAAGAAACAAAAAATTTCTTCACTTTTTAAAGTGTTTTTTGAAAGGCTGTATCAATGTTAAAAATAGTCGTATCAAGATGAAAAAGAAAAACATTATTAAGCTTCAAGTCTATA
The DNA here is from genome assembly GCA_944452715.1 of Ophion slaviceki. NCBI lineage: Eukaryota > Metazoa > Arthropoda > Insecta > Hymenoptera > Ichneumonidae > Ophion > Ophion slaviceki. The sequence continues at coordinate 57,695,565 of OX101784.1, forward strand.
GTTTGAGATCCTTTGGCAAAATAATTTTGTGAGCTACGGTTATCGCGTAGCTCACAATCATAAGAGTAGCGAGAAAATTATTTTTCCAATTTTATTTTTCAAGGGATTTTTTACAGTTAAATCAATGCATAGGTCCGTTAGCTTGTTTATTCAGTTCCAATTTGGTTTTTTTGTGGTCTCTCTACGTCAACTTTTTGCTGAGATACCCGACTTGTAATAAAAAATGTTCCTTTTGTGTTTGATCAATGATATGACAGCAACCAATGATCGCCCAGGAAATTATTGGGCAGCCTTAAGAAAGTTGAATCAACTTCGTACAAGACGCTTTCGTTGATTTTTGAGAAAAAAAATTATTTTTCACCATTAACAGTAGTTTGAAAAATAGGACAAAAAATGACATTTTATGGTTTTTTAGTAAATCTACTACTCCATTACAAATATTGGTAGAAAGACTAATGTCACCACGTTTATTTTTCAGCTTAATGTACCCCCAATAGCCGTGTAAATTTTCAAATTGATCCACCGACCCGTTTTTCCGGACCGATCGATCAAATTGTTACAAAAGAATTAAAGGATCAAGTGTTCCTAAACATCGTGTAATCATGATCAAAATGAAAACACCCATTTTTTTCGACTATTTTTAGAACTTTGCAGTAATTGCTTGTTAAATTTAAGAAAAAAAATTGAAAAATTAAAAAAAAATTCTAATCTGTTTAAATTTGTAACATTTTTCAGGAAACAATGGTGACTCGTTGTTGCCACGCTTCGGCTTTGGCGCACCATAATTTCACTCATCTTTAATTGCATTGATTAAAAGTTGATACCCCTAAGCGATATTCACTAGTCGATCTGAGAACTTGTATGCCATTAATTGTCAATATTTTCTGCGAAGGTTATTAGGGATACAAAAAACACTTTTTTCAAAAATGATCTCTCGTTTAGAAGGAGATACCAATGAACAATTTTTTTCAAAAACTAATCTTTTTTTGGTCAATTTTTTCTACGTTTTGGTAAACAAAATTAATCTAATGTTTTTGTAAACTCTCATTTTTTTTCAATTTTTTATCATGCCTAGTTTTGAAAAAAAGATTTTTTTCCATAACCCTAATAACCTTCGTAGAAAATATTGAGAATTAATTGCATAAATGTTCTCAGATCGACTATTAAATACAGCTTGGGAGTATCAATTTTAATTGATGCAATTAAAGACGAGTGAAATTAAAGAGCGCAAAGGGCGATTCGTGTAAAAAATGAGTCAGTATTGTTTCCTGAAATATTTTACAAATTAAAAAAAATGTCCATCTCTCGAATTTTGTTCTTATATTTAACAAGCAACTAGTGCCAAGTTGTGAAAAAAGTCGAAGAAAATTAGTATTTTTATTTTGATGATGATTACAAGATGTTTAGGAATAATACACTTGTTCCTTTAATTGTTTTGTAAAACTTCGATTAACTTTTGATGGAAAACGGTTCGATGAATCAATTTGCAGACTAACAGGGGTATTGGGGGTCACATTAGTCTTTGCATCAATATTTGTAACGTAGTGGTAGATTTACTGAAAATCCAGAAAAAAGTCATTTTTTGTCCTTTACCAAATAACGGTTAAGGGTGAAAAAAATCACAAAAACCAACGGGAGGGGCTGGCAAGAAATTCATTCGACTTTTCAAAGCTGCCCTCTAATTCCCGTTGCGATAATTGGTTGCTGAGATATCGATAATCAAAGACAAAAGGATCTTTTTTCATTCGAAGTCGGATATCTCAGCAAAAAAATTGACGTAGAGAGATAAAAACCAAATTAAAGCTGTATAAACAAGCTAACTGACCTATACATTGAGTTAACTGAAACAAAATTCCTTAGTCCGATGACCCCTGAAAAAAAACAAATTTAGAATTTTTTCTCCCGGTATTTCTTATGATTGCGCGATAGCCGTAGATCACAATTTTTTTGCCGAAAGAACTCGAAACTATGATCTTGAAGCTTCAAAAGGCTTTTTTCATCTCGATGCGACAATTTTTCACATAGACACAGCGCATAAATCAAACCAAACAAACAGACCTAAACAAACCCTAAAAAATGAAGAAATTTTGTTCCTGTAATTTTTGGAGTCGTATATAAAAAATTATGGTTCAAAAAACGAACTTTTTTTTAACTCGTCTCTTTTCTTTAATTATTTTAAAGTTTCCCCTCATTTAACTGCTAAAACTAACGTAATAAACGAAAATATTTTACTCTTAGTTCCACGATTAAATTGACGATAGTTTACTGCGTTCCACGGAGAGGGTATGAGGTTGAAGTTTGCAACGTTGGAACGTAATAAAAATTAAAATTTGTTAAGTCCTTTTTTATATTTCGGCAACCTTTGCTTACAATAATCCTCCAACCATTTTTCAAGATTGTTGAAAAAAATCGTCACCGTGTACTCCCATCTAAGGGGTCACACCACTGTAGAATCTTAAAAAAATTGTTTTTTTTTTTTACTTGACTTAAACGATGCTTTGAACCAATTATAATAAGGGGAAAGAGTTTGGCACCTGTAAAACAAGATCCGCAGGCCCGTATGGGTCTGCGGTGGCAGTGGCTGACCCGTGTGCGAGACATCGACCGTTTTTCTCGAAACACAATTTTCAAAACGGCACGCAGCATAGCTCCAACAATTTTCATCATTTTCACTCTCAATTTTGGGTACATGTTTAAAATAACATTCCGAAGAGAAATAAGTACGGGCTTTTGTATGAGTTAGTTATAACATTAGTTATTACCGAATGATTGTCCTTTTTTTCTGTCGAAAATTAAGTTTTTAGTTTAATGCTTGCCAATTACACAAAAATTAATATTTTCACAATTCTCTACGTATTTCTCTAGCTATACTCGTGTAAATTAATAGATTTTTTAAAATTTTATTCTAAAATCAAATTTGCGTCAGCTATACTGCGTGCCGCAGAGCGTCTCAAATTCAACATGCCTCGCCAGAATGGCTCCAGCGTCACCTTTTGGCATAATTGTTTAATATAAATTTCATTTTGTTCACTTGAAAGATATGGCTAATAACATCCTTGAATATTAATATTCTCTTATTCCTCCTTCTACAAAAAAAAATCGCGAAATATCACTCAATTTTGGACGTTTACAGTGGTGTAAGCTCTTATGGTAAAACGAGCGTGCGCTCTTGATTTCTATCGATTTTGTTCAAATTTAAACCAGACATTGTTCATATTATTATGCAAGTTTGAGTGAAATTTCAGAACAGTTGACTATTTAGATTGGGAGATAATGGATTTTTTAATTGCAACTTTTAACACTGCAGGGTCTGCATAGGCCGAAAGTCAGGTCACATAATTCGGCGTACCATTCTATTGTGTTTATGGATTTTGAAAAAAAAAAATATGATTATATAACAAACTAGTTAGGGAACGAGTGGAAAAGTTTGAATTGTCTTCACTATTCAGTTTTTCTAAAGACGTTCAGTAACGACAGAATAACTCTCGGTAAAAAATATTTATCCCCTATAATAAGAAGACATTATGCAACACCGCAGAACAGCATTGTTCAATATTTCGATAAAAAAGATAATTATTGTGTTCCTAAAGTTAAACACATTTAACGTGAAGAAAAAGATTTGCGTTCTAAACATTAATATTTCATATTGTTTATGTTATTGCATTGTGTCTTCTCATAGAGGACAAATATTTTTCACGGAAAATTACTCTGTCTAAATTTCAATACAGACCCTAGAGTGTTAAAAGTTACAATTTCAAAATCCATTATCTCCGAATCTAAATAGTCGACTGACCTGCCATTTCACTGAAACATGCATAATGATACGAATAATGTCTGGTTAAAATTTGAACAAAATTTATAAAAATCGAGAGTGCACGCTTGTTCTACCTTAACGCGTTCAACCATTGACCATTCAATTCTGTTGCCCTGGAGGTTTGGACCCGGCGACTCTGAGTATGAGATGATGGTAGCCGTAAACATTGAGATGCAAGAAGGACGTTGCGTCCTCGCCCTTTGTTTTGAAACGTACATACGTTAGCGAAAGACCTTGCATAGATTGGTGGTGCGATCCATGGTGAGATATTGTTTCTGAGCGAAGCCGAAGGGTTCAACAAGTTCCTTGAGGTCAGCCTCGCTGGTGCTCTCGCAGAGATTGGAGACAGCGGTGATATCCGGGCGGATACTGGAACTGTATACTGTGGCCGCAACAATTGATGCGGTTTCTCATCCTCGGCAGTACGTACTTGATGCCCTGGATAAATCCGATGGTCCATCTAGATGGTAAATCGATGCTACATTAGTTCTGTTTTCTACATGATAGCCCAGGTACCGTACCTACCATGTGTATGCGTACGTTATCGGTACCAGTTTAGTATGGTGAGGATACGGAACCGGTATATTTTACTATTGCACAGTGTACCAGTACCATGCTAGTAACACATACATTTGCGTGTAGTGGTGTACTACCGTACAGGTTCACCGAGGGTCTTCTATCTTTGTACATCATACCAATAGTACTCTCGGTCATCAGGGTGAAGCTATCGAGGAATCGCCAAAGGTCCACAAATAATCCGTGTTTGAGATGTGACAGTTTTGCGTTCGTAGGCAAAGGGTGTTGAACTTTCGTGCATAATTTTGGTCGCACACTGATCAGGAAATCGAGGATTTCGAGGGGTAATGGAAATGGCTACGGATCATCGAAAAATATGCTATCTGCGATTTTTTCACGAATAAATACCGAGGTATTTCTGCGAAGAGCAAATAAGCTTGAGTTTTTTGCACCGGAGCCGTTGGCTGTTTGACACATCGGCGAGCGAGAAAACAATGCGAGGGAAGATCGTGGCAAATTGCAAAGAACGTAAATTGAGGTTATAGCACGTACGTACCTTGACTTCCGGTGTTTTCTCCTTCGACTTCTCGCTGTCACTGTGTTCCTCGATCTTCTTCATGTAATCGGCCGCTGCGGTTTTCTCGTAGATTATTTCTTTGTCGTCGGTGGTGTGCCGGCGTCCTGATGCGTTCTTCACAGCAAAAAAAACTCACCAAAACGCGACGAAAACAAACTTCACTCGATCACACACACTATTTACATTCTATCACACACATCGTATGAAATATATTTCGAACGAATGTTCGAGGTTATGGCCGGAGGTTATGGCTCCGGCTTTCGACCTGTCAAAAAATAAATTGTTCCGGGAGGAGGCGAGCGCGGTCGGTAAACACAGGACGAAGCGAGCTGCGCGCCGCCAGTGAGAAAACGGATGCACTGAACGCTCGCTCCGGTACATGATATTTTGAGCTTTGTTGGTACATTTTTGCTAAATTGATGTAAAAATTTCAAAATGCTTTTTCTCCGCCATTTGTTCATGAAAACAGGTGAAACGAAGCTCAAAATGTGTGCTCTTTCACTGTCGAGAGCATGATTCGCGCCAAATTAACGAAAATGCGATGCAATGGTTAATAATTCACAGTTTTTCGCATGGTAACCACAAACTGCAAATTTTTTTTCGAAATTTTGGAAAATTTTGCGAATCATGCTCTCGGAGCAAGCATCCTGCATGCACACAACAAATTTCAATCCAATTGGTTGATCCGTTTGGGAGAATTCCCATTTCAAAATTTCGATGCGGTCGGAGGCATGTGGCACATGGCCTTAAATTCTTACTATTTTTATTATGTTGCGACAGTTGTATTAGTGTTCTCATAAAGCTTTTGCTATGTCGCCCGTGTGTAAGAGCCTAACTTCAATAATGAATTGCTCAACAATCACGCAGACGAAGCTCTTGAAATTTTACACGGAGTCGTAACCCCTGTTCGCAAATATCCTCAATAAATTTCTGCAAATTCTTACTATTTCGCGATAGCTGAGCAACCTCCTTAAGGAGGCATTCCTCTCTGGGAGTCTAATATGAAGGGTCAGAATGATGAATTTTTTTCTAGTTACACATTGGTTGGAATATATTAATTTTTTCCCAGCATGTTGTACACATGTTTCTGGTTACAATGTAATTTTTTGGGAGAAAATCTTTCAAAGTAATCTGAAACGAAAGTAATCTAATCCAAATGTAATCTGAAACGAAAACAAAAAAAAATCCTCAAATATATCCAATTGGCTATGGGTTCACAATCCACTTTTCGAAATTTCGAAAAATACGAAAAATGACAGCTTCTTAAAAAAAACCTCATATTATTTGAAAAAAAAATTTGTTATAAAAGTTGTGCAAATAAAGCTCGATTTGATTGATTGAACACATACCCTAAGTCTCACAAATAGCGAAAAAATCTTTCCATTTAGAAGAAAAACGTGAAAATCAGCAAACTCTTTCCCCGCTCAAAGGTATCTCCCCCCCCCCTTCAAAGGTAGTATTGTTGTCTACAGCGCTGGTGTGGTGATTTTTAGGATGGAATAACTTAAAAATAACTAAAATAAATCGAAATTTTTATTGATTCTTCAAAAACATTTACAAAGTAAAACGAAAAAAATGTACTATAATGTTCTTTTGTTCGTTTGTTTACAACAGTGCGCGGAAAACGCCCCGAATTTGCGAGCAGTTAGGTGGACGCTGAATGAATCTGTAAAAAAAAACCAACCAAATTTCTAGAAACCAATACTATCAAGGAATATCATCAGGAATTATAAAGAATTATCATAGGGAATAATAATACTTTGCTCAAGAATAGCAATTTTTTCTACGTTTTAGAAAAGTATTCGTCTTTTTACCAGTGAAAAAAAACAACTCTTACTGACGTATAGCGGGAATGAAATTGTTAAATGTTAACGAATAACGTGTTATTTCATTATTCTACTAATTTATGTTATTTATTTATTATTTGTGAATCGAGTTAATAAAAAAATGAAGTATAGAATGATGATGAGTAAATGTTAAAGTTAGCATCGTTGTATGCCATGAAAATGTTGTTTTATATTTCCTTATTTTTTATTTTCTGTTTACAAAAATCTTTTTTGCAGATTTCCATTGTAGATTTTCAAATAAAAACCTTAAAAAATGTCGGATGAATCTTCATAGCCTAAACATGCGAAGAGAAGTTGGAACAATTAGAAAAATAGTTATTTTCATTGCGTTTCAACGATGCAAACTTCAATTTTATATGAAAAACATATTATTTCTTTATTTTATCTATTCGAGTAATTTATTTATTTTTTGTGAATGTTAATTATCTTGATGAATTAATTGTATTATTGTATTTATAATATATATTATAATTTATATAATATTTCACGGATTCTATTTATTTTCTATTTAAACGTCATCTGTGAAAGTATCATTGAATGAACGTTCACAAAAATGCTCCAATACGTGTGACAAGCTTATGGGTAATCGATAAAACGATCGGTCGCTCACGTATGGAATAGTATCTCCACAGAGATGTTTCGAAAAGTTGATGTTGCACGAACCTATAGATGTACCTTCGGCGAGTCACTATTTGGTTAATTAAATTCGAGTTCGTATGCGACGGCAGTTCCAACCCGTCAGTTAGTCAACAAAGCTTCTTTTCAATGTACTCTCCGTGCTTTCCTCAACATTTCCGCATGGCTGGTACAAGAATAGTGCAACACCGAGGAGGCAGACAAAAATTATGGTCGATCGAACGAATCGTAGGCACATATTGATAAATATTAAAATATTTGATATTTACATATTGAAATTTATATCGATTCATAAAGAATAAATATTTATATTGATAAATATAAAAATTGCTCGAATTATATCGAATCGAATTATATACTGAATGAATTAATATCGACAAATATAAAAATTGAGCGAATAAATCATATTGATAAATATTAAAATATTTCATATTTAAATATTCACATATAATCAAATGTTTGATATTTTAATAATAACAAATATTTAAATATATTCAAATATCGAGTCGTAGTGCGATTTTCAATTGTAAATTTTCATTGCAAATAATTTTGGGTCAACAATAATTTTCAAAAAATACACAAATATTTTTAATAATATTCTACATAATTGTGTTTCGATAAAGAGTTGATTTTTTTTCCCACCCCCACAAAGCGATCTTCGAAGTGTCAAAATCTCGCACAAAAAACGGCATAAAATTGTACAATTGTAAAAAAAAAGATTATTAAATTCAATCGATGAGCAAATTGTTCCGATCAGCATTTTTTTCGTCGTTCCGCTTTTTTGCACATTTTCTGCCTTTTCGCGCTCTCCTGGCGCGCGATCTTGATGTACATAGCTCTATCCTTCTCGGACATCGAGCACCATATTTTCGCCGCTTCCACCGCGACTTCCGTTACTTTTCTGTGAGGATTTTTGTACCACCTCTCGAGGTAGAATACTATAAACGGATTGTAGTGGGCGATCGAGCGTCTCAATTTTCGCGCTTTCGCGGCGGCGCTTTCACTGCGACCGCAGGCACTCTTCGGCTTCTTCTCCTTCTTACAAGTTTCCTTTTTCTTCGGCTCGCATTTGCTCGACGAAAAAATACCCTCGGTGACCTCCTCCATGCTCGGGTCATTTGGGCTCGGCTCTTCCCTGTCATATTTCAGTCAAAATCAATCCAATGATTCACGCTGCGGCAATGAGTTGCATGCATTATGCAGTCCAACGCTGGCTTTCAGCCACGAGGACATTTCCGGCTGCTGATTTGCCGCGTTCATTTCGCAAGCAGCCAAGAATTTAACGAAAAACGAGAATATTCAAACCGTTTCCGGTAATCGCGAGCCTCGTGCCAATAGACAACAAAAACGTTGGTTACAAAATATCATTAATAAATCCAACATTTAAAACAAAAATTATTTATTCATGATAAATGGGGATAAGGTTCCGAACCCTCCGATCAAGCTGAAATTTTCCACAAACCTTCCTTTTAATATTTTAAGACAACCCTTAAAGGGATTTTTGTCCACTCGCAATAGTTTTTGAGATATTAAATTTTTAAGTTTTTTTTTTAAAGGTTAGGTTCCGAAAACCTCTCCCCCTCCGATCGTGCTGAAATTTTGCACAAACCTTCCTCTTAATATTTTAAGACAACCCCTAAAGGGATTTTTGGCAACTCGCAATAGTTTTCGAGATATTTGATTTTTAAGTTTTTTTATTCAACGCGCACCGACTATATCTATATCTGCTACATCTTCCTTCATACCTATATATGTTATCGCACTCTTCGTTTTGCCCAAACAAACCCAAAAAAACCTAAATTCATACAAACACAAACAAACCCAAATCCAAACTCAAAAACCATTGCGCTTCACCAAAAATCCCTTTAGGGGTTGTCTTACAATATTAAGGAGGGGGGTTTTCGGAACCTTACTCATAGATCGTGTACAATAGTGAAGTTTGGATCGTTGGAGTGTAATAAAATTTTAAATAGCTCATGAAAACGAGAGTGGAAAGAGAATGGATAAATTAAACATTTTTTTTATGTGAACGAATAGGTTAAAACTTATTCGTTCTTTTGAAAGAGAAATTGAGAAAAATAATGAAAGAACAAATTGAAAAGGAATGAACAAGTATTGTATTGCATTCGTTGTTGCTCATAATACAACGCTGTGCGTTTTTATCGCTCACTCATAGAATGAACGAGTAAAACTTATTCATTCTTTGTCATTTCTATATCATTCTTCACTTTCGTTGGCATAAAAAATATTCTTATGCCCATTTAGGCTGTAGATGTTAAATTTTGCATCGTGAGAATGCAATGAATTTTTTATTTATTTATCCATTAGTTTTCATTTCTTTAGCATCTTTCATTCCCACTACCAATAATTGAAAGAAAACAAATAGAAAAAGTTTGTATAAGGTAGAACTTATACATTCTTTTGAAAAACAAATGGGAAAAATTGAAAGAACAAATAGAAAACGAATGCATAAGTTGAAACTTATTCTTTCTTCGATATTTCTTTATTATCCTTATTTTTAATTAGCACAAAAATATTATTTTTTTGCCAATTTAGGCTGGAGATCTTGAAGCTTGCATTGTTAGAATGCAATGCAATTTTCTTTTTAACTTATCCATTCCTTTTCATTTCTTCACCATCCTCAATTTTTATTAGCATAAAAAATCTTTCTTTGCCAATTCAGGCTGTAGATCTCTAATAATTATTCTAATTTCGTAGTGCAAATTTGCTAGAAAAATTTGAAATTGACATTGTTGGAAAGCAACGATTTTTTTACATTATTTAATTCTATATTTTTATTATTATACTTTTTCCTACGAAGCATTCTTTTTAAATTATTTGAATATCATGATTTGAATTATTTGCATAGTTTAAATCATCGCATTCCAACGATTCAACGATTCAAACATTCAACATCATATATTTTCGTGGTCCTCGAACGATGCAAATTTCAATCTCATGGTCGCGTGCTTGTTAATCATACATAGAATGTGGACTTGAATCAATGAATGCAGGATCGATTGGCTCGTTAATAAAATGATTCGGAAATAATCAGCACGGTATATAAAATGCGTATTTTATAATTTGCTCCCCGTCTGATTAGATCTCATCTGTCCTTTTATTCATTTAAATTCTTCAGGGTTGAATTGTCAAAAATGAAATTGGATTGGATTCACGTATTTCGGAAGTGAAAGGCCCAGGAAGGGTACGTTGTTGAGAAGGGTATGTACATATATATATACACACATATGTATATATTATTAAGGTGGCACAAATTAGAGCTCTATTTTTTTTCTTTTTCTCACCATCAAATTATCTTCTTTAAAGAAAAAAAAATTGTCGCGAATGCTGTGAGCGGTTAATAAATATTTAGAAGTCGCTCAAGCCGCCCGAAAATTCTAATTTTCATTAAAAAATCGATTTTTTTAAATTAACCTCGCGAAAGCTCTAGCCGACCAATGAATATTTAGTGGTCGCTCAAGAGCTTCGAAATTTCCAAATTACCAAATTTTCGTTAGTCAAACTGCGGACCAATCGTAGCTTTATTCTGCGACGAGCGACGCCATAACACAATAATACATAATAACACATTTATCGTCTAATTGGTGTTTGTTACAAATTATTAAAATAAATTATTCAGAAAATATAACACTTCGCTGTTTATTTTGTTTTTATGCTACAAGGAATTATAGTGCATGCGAGATTAATTTTTTGGCGGAAATTCTGAATTTCGAAAACCTTGAGCGACCACTAAATATTCATTTGCCGGCTAGAGCTTTCGCGAGGTTAATTTTCAAATTATGAAGCGTGAAATTCATAGGTGAGAAGTGGACGAAAAAAAATCGTTTTTTTTTATGGAAACTTTAATTTTTGGGAGACTTGAGCGACCTCTGAATATTTTTTGACGGCTCGCAGCTTCCGTGACAATTTTTTCTTCTTTAAAGAAGATGGTGAGAAAAAGGAAAAAAAAATGCTGAAATTTGTGCCACCCTAATAATTTCAAAATTGGTTGAGGACCAATTTTTTAATTATTTTTCATTCGTGTTTGCTTTCGATCGTTCGGTAAAGCTTCATCTACGTGAAGTATAATTGAATACGTGATTGCCATATTGATATCTCGATATAGCTATGTAAAACCACCCCCTCGTCGATGGCTCATCGATATACGCGAGGAGTACGAATCAAATTTTGACGAAGTTTCCCATAACCACAAGTCCCCTCGAACTTTTACGCGCGTGATTAGAATTCTTCGAGGCTCGCGATGTACGTGATTTTTTCTCGCATTCAATGGCGACAAGAAAGGCCGCGGAAGGCAATTGATTCCAACCCCCGAATCGATAAATATCGCGCTAAAGAGCAATCAAGATAGGGACGAGGGTCGAAGTGAAAATTCATTTACCTGCACGTGTCATTGCTACTTTCGAATTCGTCCATTTCGTGGATAATATTTCAATGTGTTTTTGCCTGATGTAGAATACTTGAGAATTTGACGTGTGTCTCACGGACGAGCAAAAGAGAAAATTGTCACGAGGACGTGCGAAACAACGGAATGACGAAATTATTTTTGAAATTGCCTTGGCTTCTTTACGCCGAGCATATACACGGTGATGAGAAAGTTTTTGTTTTTTGCAAAAGCGATCTCTGTCCAATTTCCACCGAAGGAAATAAGCGCATAATCGAAATTAACCTTTCGGATATGGATCGGAATTGTGCACGGGAAATATCCGAGAGCGATAATATCGAGTTCCATTATCGAGACACGAACGTCAGCGTTGGATATATATCTAGCTCGAGCATGGTTCACGTGCATCTACACGTGGAATGCTGCTGCCTGATTCGGCAATTTCCGGGACCTTGTTAGTTTCTATGTTTATCATCGTTTTTAGTGCGAGAAAGAAAAAAATCCGCCATAATTGCCGGTGAAACAGAGCAAATATTGTATTTTTCGAAATAATTACTTTTTGAAATAATTACTCTTTTGAAAAATAATTAATTTATTCCTTTGTGAAATAATTACTTTTTTGTACTTTTTGAAATAATTACTTTTTTGTACCTTTTGAAATAATTACTTTTTTGAATTATTCTTCTTTTTAAATAACGTTTTCTTCTTTTTGAACTAACTACTTTTTTGGATAATTCGTTTTTTTATATTACTTTTTTCTTCTTTTTGAAATAATAACTTTTTTTTGAAATAATTAGGTTTTTTCTTTTCAAATAATTACTTTTTCCTCTTTTGAATAATTCGTTTTTTTCTTTTAAATATAATAACGTTTTCTTATTTTTTAAATAATAACTGTTTTCTTTCTGCAATAATTACTTTCTCTTCTTAAAATAATTCCTTTTTTTTAATGATGATATTTTTCTCTTGGAAATAAATACCATTTTCTTCTGACAATAATTACTTTTTTGTTTTTGAAATAAGTACTTCTTAATTGTATTTAAATAAAAGTGTTCGCTAACTCTTTCTCTCTCTTTTCGCTGCAGCATATTTTTAACATAATTAATGGTACATTTTAAGCAATATTTCATACGTCAAAAATGTACTCTGTCATTTTGATTAATTAGCCTGTTCAAAATATATGACTAGTGATCATCACGCGAGTATTTTCCCGTAGGTAATTCGCTATCAACAGCTTACCAACACGGGCGCGACAAACTAAGCCGCAAAACGTGTCCGTGAGCCAAGATTGCATGGAGAGGCCCTCCCACGGAACCTTGCGGCGCAGAATTTCTCCTAATACAAACGGCACACTCCTGATAATTACGCAATACTCCAATGAAGTAGTGACGACCCGGAGATTGCCTTTATTGAATCCCAATACGTATGGTGTTATTATTGATGACATGAAGTTATTGAACTCCAAAAAAAAAATTGAAAAGAGAAGTATACGTGTCACCTTTATTCTTCAAAAAATACTTTTAGTCGATTGGGCGATTCAACGGTAGCAGAAAACGATGAAAACTTTCTTCAATGCTGCTCGATGTGTCATTTTGAAAATACTTTCCATTAGGTCTACCGGCAAGTTCTGTTCATTTTTTCATTGAAAGAAAATAATACTTTTTTATACTTTTATTAACACTTACTGAACAAAGTAATTTCTATCATTACCAATTACCTCTATTTATAAAAAAAATTAAGGATTTAAAGGAAATAATCCCTTTATTAATATTTACTTAACAATTTAATTTCCATCCTTAGTAATGACCTCTTCTCACGATCAGCAGAAAAAGTCATTAGTAACGATTAAAATGATACTGTTTAGTAAATATTAATAAATGTATAATTTTCTTTCATTAAAAAGCGGACAGATCTTTCCGGTAGACCTAATACACGTTTTGAAAACAGTTTTCGCAAATACCTAACTATTTTATCGGTATTTTCGAAAGTATTTCGAAGGTATTTCGAAAAAATTGATTTCTTTCGTTTGATACAAAGGGAAATAATGACACAATAATTTAAAGAAAATACAAAACAAAATTCTTATTTAAAGGTTATGAACAGAATTATTAAAAAAGAAATTAATTAGAGTTTTCGTCATACTTGTGTCACATTAGCGAAAAATTATTCTTTAGTAAATACTAATAAATGTGTCATATTCTTTTAATTAAAAAACGGTCAGACCTTTCGGCTAGACCTAATACACGTCTTGAGAACAGTTTTCGCAAATACCTAACTACTTTATCGGTATTTTCGAAAGTATTTTGAAGGAATTAATTCTTTTCATTTGATATAAAGGGAAATAATGACACAATGATTTAAAAACATACGATACAAAATTCTTACTTAAAGAGTATGAACAGAACGATCGAAAAGAGATTATTTAGAGTTTTCGTCATACTTGTGTCACATTAGCGAAAAATGATATCAATAATGTAGTATAGAAATTAAAATGTGGAAATAACGACATTTTACGTGATTATTCGTTGAACGAACAACCAAAATAAATAACCTTGGATAACATAATTACCGTCTATGTGAACATAAAGTTAATTATGTTATCTTAATTAACGCAAAATTTAATTAACTTAACGCTTAATTAATCAACTTGAATTAATTAACTTAAAATAAATTAACTTAAATTATTTAACTTAATTAATTAATTTAAAAGTGAATTAACTCATCTTTATTAACTTAAAGTTAGTTATATTATGTTAAGGTAATTATGTTTTCCACGGTTATTTATATTGGCTGTTCGTTCAACGAATAATGACGTAACATGTCGTTATTTCCACATTTCAATTTCTTGGATAACATTATTACCGTCCATGCGAACTTTAGGTTCACATAGACGGTAATTATGTTATCCAAAAGTGTGCAAAATTTCAAAATGATCGATGGTATAGTTTTCGAGTTTTCTTGTACGAGGTTCACGAAAAAGTGATTTTCAGGAAAACGCGTCTGAAGTTTCAAAACTCGATAATTTTGTGACTAAGTAATCTGCCGATTAATCTGCGATTCCGAGACCATAAAGTTGTCCCTCAGCTTCCCATGAAGTTCGTATATGGCCATAAACTCGTCTTCACGTTATAAAGGGACTCCCCCCTTGAATATGTAGGCGACGATTTAGAGCAAGGCATGCGCCACCGCGACCGTTTCGCATAAATCAAAAACGAATCGTGTACGCTAAAAGTTTTGCGTTTTCGCAGAATTTTCCAGCATGATTTACGCAGCACAACGTGCCACGGAATTCCCCGGTATTGTAAGCTCCGAAGGAAATAAAGAGAATCGTCAACCTTGACCCGCGTGGTAAAGTAACCCTGGTGCGGAGCATCGATCCTCGGATTTCAAATGTACTCGTCCGCTGTACAGGTCTCGCTACAGTCCTCGTCGATTAGGTGCAAAACACATCGATTCTTTCTATCGCAATCGGAGAATTATTTAAAAAATTACACCCGTTTTATGAATATTCATAGAAAATTCATAGAATAAGATCGAAAAATAATTTAAACATATTAAGGGGTTATGCTTACTTGCAAGAGACGAAACATTATTTTTCCCAAAACCAATATATTTTGACAGTGGGTGTATTATCTTATAAATTGTCCCTGACGATGTGAAGGTGATCGGATCAAAATTGATTGATTTATAGGCTGTTATGTTGACGCCTGTCGGAACGCTCCGGGCGTCGTTTGAAACTTCAAACGCTTCTTTCTCGAAAGTACGTCTTCGAAGTAGGTGAGCAAAATATCTCGAAAACTACGACATCGATCTTGTTGAAATTTCCAGGGCTTTTTCCAGATGTAAAAATATAGTATATAGTATTAAAATTTGATATTTTGAAAATTTGATATTTTGGAAATTTCTTCGATTAATCATAGGATAAACTATTAGGACGTTTAATAAGTTCTCGCTGTTTTCCAACAGATGGCGTTACCAGAGCTGCGTGCGTGTAGTTTAATGGCAACTTCGAGGTTATTATGGGGTTTAGTCGTCGGGGGTGAAGTACGAGGGGAGCGCCCTATGCTTATGCACGGAACCGATTGACTGTTACCAACTGTTAGCTTTCAAATAATCGTCATATTAAACGTACGTTTTCGAACTAATTTTCTACATTTATTTGTAAAAATATTAGGGGTGTGCGGGTACCCGATTGACTCGGGTACCCGATGTTCGGGTCGGGTCGGGTACCCGACGGGCTTCGTTTTTGCATTACCCGCCTCTATCGGGTACCCGAATTTGGTTTTCGGGTATTCGTAACAGACTCAGAGATTCGTATCTATTATTTATGTTTATTTTTATTTTTTATCTAGGTGTATCGATCGAATAATGGGAGAAAACGAAAACTCGAAGAAGGCGATAAATCGAATAAATCATAATGCTGTAAAGATCTTTTTTCGTCTCACTTCTCTATTTTTTATTCTTTCATTCTTTCGGTCGGTTACTCAATAAAGTACGAGTATTCCAGTCTGGTCACGAGTACTCGAAAACCTCGGATACCCGTTAAAGTTCGAGTATTCCCGTCCGATCACGGGTACCCGAAAAATTCGGGCTACCCGAAAAATTCGGGCTACCCGAAAAATTCGGGCTACCCGAAAAATTCGGGCTACCCGAAAAATTCGGGCTACCCGAAAAATTCGGGCTACCCGAAAAATTCGGGTACCCGATCCGAATCATAGTCTAATTACCCGACCCGACCCGACCCGACCAATTCTGCTACCCGCACACCCCTAAAAAATATGTATTTTTTGAACATTCGGTGATTACATTAAGGCGTTACCCCCACTTGTAGCGCAAAAAAAGGCCTTTTTCATGAATTTTTTAAAAGAAAACTACAAAACTTTTTCAATCGATCAATCTACCATCTTAAAGAACACATCTTGAAGAACTTTCAGTAATTTTTTTATTGAAAAATATTACATTGTTTAGTGGCAAATGGCCGTCAATGAAATAATGTTTTTATATACACGATTTGCGGTGACCAACATTGCGGCGAAGTGGATCATCTGAAAAAAATGCGGATGGATTTAGTCAAATATAAGTATAAACTAGTCTTTAATCGAAGGATTTTAAAAAATATTCATTTTTCACAAAATGGCGGACAGTCAAAGTTAATGGTTCGATTTTAACGAAAAAAAACGGCCGTTTTTTGGCTATAAAATGGCCATTTTTTTCGAAAAAAAAATCGAACGATCAAAGACTACATTTTTATGTATTAAATAAGCCTGCAAAATTTCAAGAAGATCGGTTCATTAGTGTTCGAGTAATCTTGGTCACCGACTTCAGAAATGCCATTTTGAGAAAAACGCGTTTAAAGTTTCAATTTCAGTTTACACGAAGAAAATATTTTTTTTTGTAAACTTACATAGAGTCATCTATTCCGGGCCCATACAGAAGTATGGGCCTGGATACTTATACTTCAAAAAAATGCAATAAAAAAAAATCGATTTTTTCAAAATCGCAAGTGGGGGTAACCCCTTAAGTGTTTTCATTACTTTGTTTCATTATTTTCTACCACTTTTTCTCGCTCAATTAACGCGAAACGAATTGGCAACGTCGTAAATCGTGGTACATCATAATGCCCAGGTTGGCAGTAGTGTCGCGAAGTTAGAGACATATGCGCCCAGTTCGTAACCTCAATATCTGCCCAGGAGCTGTCGAAAATGAATATCGGTCCGAGTAAAAAAAATCCGCCAGAAAGAAAAAGTGTGTACTAAAGCTGTCGATAGATAAATAATCTCGAAGAAATCAAAAACTTTAATCATTTTCCGATATTCAAAAACAAAATGTATGTATGAAAAAAATCCGCGTTATTTTGTCTTTGCCTAGAAATGTCTAAAAATGTATAATTTCTGAATATAGTTATCAAATTAATATTAAGTAATTATTACTAATTAAGAGAATGAATACCAATAATATTCGTTGTTAATTGTCCTGACCGAGTAGTTTGAGGTTCCCGGGCATAATTACCGAATACCGATAAGATAGGTAGCATTTGTGCCGTCTACGGCGTTGCCATGGTTGCCCAGTCTAATATTGTGTGTGCTTGATTTTCGCACCAATTCGCTATCAAAAACATTAATCATTTTATAACGGTACCAAGGGTCCGATAATTTGTCGAACCGTACCTATTTTTTCAGCCCCGTGGTAACATTCACTAGAATATAATATTAATAATCTACTGATATTAATAAGTACTGAAAAATGATCGGAAGTTTTCCATAAGCGTAATGTAATTAGCCCACGAAATACGTCGAGTTGCCATTTTTTTCTAAAAAAAAACGGTACTGTGGATCGTATTCAAACTGCACAGGATGATCAGCAAAGAGGTGATAAAGATCTAAAAAAAATTTCAGCTCGGTGGTAACATGTTGACTTAACCCCATAGCAACCTTAAACGGCAGTTTAATGGCGATGGCAACTATAAATTTCACATGTTGAAGACCGTGAAAAAAAAAGTTGTTTACACTTCGGCGAAATTCAGTGTATGTCATTTCGCCAGAGGGTAAACAACTTTTTTTTTCAGTCTTAAACATGTGAAAGTTCGTGCCAGAACAAAGAGTATTTGTGGGGAATTTTACTGCACTACGTTATTTTTAAAAAATCTGCCGCTGAATCGTACGGAATTCTCGTTTAGACTTACAGCGACCATGCTCTGTCGGAAGCAACATGCAGAGATTGGTTGAGACGCTTCAAAAATAATGATTTTCATGTGTCGAATCGGAGACATTACTTCGTGAAGACTCATGTCAGAGGCTAGCTAAACTTGCAGAATTATTAGGAGTTGATCACACAACAGTTTCGAAACGTTTGAAAACATTAGGGATGATTTTTGAAAATAAAACATAAATTTTCACGAAAAAAGTAGCGAGAACTTATAAGTTTTAGCTTTTTTTGCGTAAAAACATCCCAATAATGAACCACCAAAATCTGTTTTATTTTTTGACATTAGATAACCTGGTTCAGAAGGGCATTGCTCACTTCAAAGTACATTTTCGAGCGGTGCTTCCTAGCCATCAACGATATTAAAGTTCACATCATTGGAATATGACGAAGTTTTTTTTCTTCTACTTGCAATTGTTTGCCACATCAAAGCTACGTTTTTTTCATCCTTATTAGAGATCTACAACCTAACTGTATCGAAAA
Source organism: Ophion slaviceki (assembly GCA_944452715.1). NCBI lineage: Eukaryota > Metazoa > Arthropoda > Insecta > Hymenoptera > Ichneumonidae > Ophion > Ophion slaviceki. Next base: position 57,714,539 of record OX101784.1, read on the forward strand.
ATATTTTAGATAACAATAAAAATAGAGAAAGGGGATATAAAAAAAGAATTTTCGTTGCATTCCAACGATGCAAACTTCAACAGCACGGCCATCAGCTGTAAATCGATTATTGTTAAATATTTTTACACAAAAAAATTATAGAGTTTTTCAGATGATATTGTTCCAAATACCGAATTTTCGTAGAAATTAATCGTTGAATTTTTCTAAAAAATAATCCTAAAAATGAGCTGTTTTCGACTGTTACATCTAGGCATAATCCGTTAAGAGACTGGTGAGTTTGACATTTGGACGAGTTTATTTGCGACCGCTATACATTCACCTGAAAATTGAGCCAAACAGACGTCGCATAAACGAGCACTAATTTGAATACGATTCCCTTCGTGGGTGGGTGACACAGGTTTTGGTGACGTACCTTCCGAGGGAATAAGTCGAGCTCATCTCCGGGCAGAGACGCTCGCGTGCGGTTCTCAATTGAAATCGGCGGAACGTTGTATGCTAATGCGCCCTTTTCCTATATGTAGCGCATTATTTATTCACAGGCTGGCACGTTATTGGTAGAGCAAATCATTCGTCGCGTACAGTAGTCTCGTGATGGAACATTTTCGGATCTTAAAATCCGAAATATTATGTCTGCCCAGAATCCTCAAATTAGAAACAACTGATGTATTTCGAGTGGAGCTTTCAAGATTTTTTTCGGAAAATTCTTCAAATTAAATCCAATTTAAAATTATACAAATGATACTCGATTTTAGTTGAATAAAAATGTCCACATTGTGTTTTTATCAATCTTTAAATGAAATTTAATTTTCACATGGCTTCAATGGCACTCCATTTTTATTGAAAAAAAAACACGTTTTCCATTTTTAAATTAAATTTTATTTTAAATTATTTATGTATTACTCGATTGTTTTTCAATTTTTTTCGTCAATTCGAAATCATTTAAATGACACTCCATTTCAATTGAAAACAAAATAACACATATTTTCATCTTTAAATTAAATTTTATTTTAAATTATTTTTGTGTTACTCGATTGTTTTTTAAAAAAAATTGTCAATTTAAATTTATTTAAATGGTACTCGATTTTAATTGAAAAAATATTCCGCATTGTTTTCTTTTCAAATCTTTTAATGAAATTTAATTTGAAATGATCTAAATAGTTTGTTTGGGTTTGTTTTATTAAAAAAAATTCGACACCGTCTCGGAGTACGAGAAAATAGAGCGATCTCGTTAATGTCATATTTATAAAGTGTATTGGAAAGGAGAGAGAGAAAGAAATATTTTCGAACCGGAAACGGCACGAAATATCTCCCACGAAATCTGGGCGCATCGCCTGTTAATTTCCCAAGGCGTACACGCACTCCTCTATATTCTTGAGCCCGGCCAAATTGGTTTTAGCACTCGAGGTCTCGCACACTTGTACACCTGCAGCCACGCATACACCGGTACAACATTTGGCCCGGATCATATTCTATGCTTGCACCTATAACGCTGTCGAAAAATAAGCGTCATTGCGGATCTTGAAGGGTTTCGAAATATGACCCCCAGCCGATCGTCTACTTATCTCAATTTCTCGTGAGATTCGATCTAAATTTGCCCAATTAATCATTGGGGAAGCGAAAGCGATACTGATCGCAAGGATTAGATTTTATTATTTTGGTGTACAACCTTTTACCTCTTTTTGATTTTTTATTTTACGTTTTTCATTATTTTACGTTTTTCATTATTTTACATTTTACGTTTTACATTTTTCATTATATTACATTTTAAATTTTACATTTTTGATTATTTTGCATTTTACGATTTCCATTATTTTCCATTTAATTTTACATCCCTCGTCATTTTACATTTTATTTTTATTTTACATTTCCTTTTGAATTTTTAAAAATTGGTTGTATTTGATTTAATTGTGTAATTTCATTACTATTTTGACGTACGATTTTTTTACAGCTTCTTCCTTATTTATTTCACATTCTTCATAATTTTTTCATTTTACCTGTGCATTTTTTGAATCATTTGACATTTATTTTTTTCATTTTTATTTAGATTCTTCATTAACTTACATTTTATTCAATATTTTTTGGTTATTTTACATTTTATTTATCATTTTATATTTTCTTTCATCAATTCTTTTATTCGGTTGTGTTCAATTTAATTCTACCATCTTCCCCTCTTTTTCCTTCTCATTCCAATCTTGCGCGTTTAATTATTTAATCTACTCACGTCAAAAATATCCGACACCCTCGATTAGCAGCAAACTAATATTTTCGTTTCTTCCCGATCATTGCAGGAGGACATGGTGTGTCTGTCCTGCACAGCCACCGGGGAAAGGGTCTGTCTTGCAGCCGAAGGGTTCGGAAATCGACACTGTTTCCTCGAAAACATAGCTGACAAGGTAACAAAAAAATCCATTTGTCAAACTAAAAATCATCGTCGAAACTGATTTCCAATAATTTTTCGCCCATTTTTACTTTGGCTGTACGCGGCTCTCAAAATTCACTGTAAAAGGAAACAAATATCTGATTACGAAATGCGTTTGTTGCAGAACATACCTCCAGACCTTTCGCAATGTGTCTTTGTGATAGAGCAGGCTCTGTCCGTGAGAGCTTTGCAGGAGTTGGTCACAGCAGCTGGTTCAGAGACGGTAATGTAGCATAGGAATTCCCCGCACCGAAAAAAAAGAAAAAGACAAAAAAAAAAAGAAAGAAATAATAATATCTATATACCGATTTTTTATATTAGTCGCGAATAACGCAATATCGATCAAAACATCGTCAATATTGACCTATTCATAGATATTTTTGTACACGTTCGATAAATTTCGATGTGTGCCACGAGGAGGAAAAGCGCAGAGTTCGGGACGGTATATATAAAACATTTGTTCTATAGCGTGTATAGGAGTCGGCCATAAATCTTTGTTTCTTCCTGTTGTTGTCGGATGAACGTTTAACGTGATTAAAATACTTGCTCTACTCCCTAATCTCCTCGTGAATGTCCCCGATTCTCTCCAGCATTTGGCCCTTCCCGGTTGATGCACTTAGAAACATACGACTACCAATTTGGCCAATTTTCGTGACGTGCAAAAAATAAGTGATTTTTCAAAAATCGTACAATCAAAAAGAGCGATGGCTCCTCTAAATGCATCGTTGTTTTTTCCTTTATTTGGAACGTTGCATGCCTATTTTGCGTCAGTAAGAATACGTCGACAGGACGTACAGGAATGTTATACACAACCCCTTGAATTTGCACCCCTTGGCATCCCCCTGTTCTCGTTCGTTGCAAAAAATGTTGTTTTTTAAAGATCCGAAACGACCAATACTCCTCACGATCGTGCAGTCGTTAATAACAATTTTAATATTATTGTCTGTATTACCAATGTCCATTATCCGCCATTGATTCATTTTCAATTTTCTGTTCTTTTTTGTTTCATTTCCAGGAGCAAGCAACCTTAGTAAGTACCTGTGTTAAGCACGTGTTGAATTTATTAATCAATCCCGCTTCACGATTGACACTTTAATGAAGAATGTCTCTCCTCTGGTTATTCGTTTTTTATCGTGTTACCCAATCGAATTAATACGCTTCTCATGAATTGTTATACGATTACCGTAATTGCTGTTATTTAGGAAATATTTTTTTTTTTATAATTTCTACATTCAGAGATTTTATCTAAACATTTTTTCAGTCGTTGACGTATTTTTATAATTCATCGGAAACTTGCAGTAACTTCGTATAATAAATTATGGAAAAAATTGTGGTCATTGCCCTAAATCCTAAAAAACAAATATGGCAATTAATACGACGAATTATCGTATTTTTATAATTCATCGGAAACCTGCAGTAACTTCGTATAATAAATTATGGGAAAAAATGTGCTCCTTGTTGTAACTCCTGAAAAACAAATGTGGCAATTAAGAGAAATTTTTAAGGGAGAACACCACTGTGACGGGCCGAAAAAGGTCGTTTTTCCTATTTTTTTGTCTACTAGATGATTTATTTGCGATTTGGAAAAAAGGTATGTGATTAAGCATACACTGAATTTATTTCGTGAGCATTTTCTTTTTAAACAGTGAAAAATTAACACCGTTATTCAGGTATAATAGAGCCTCTGTATAAAAAATGTGGTCCATGTGATCGATAACTTGACAATGGTTGGTCTGAAAAATAATAAAAAATTGTAATCTATGTAAATGCAGTTATCGTTGCACGTAGCTGTTTTTCGAGAAAAACAAATTGAAAAAAGCGGGTGTTTAAAAAGAAGTGTAATTTTGGCGAAATTTGTACTTATATTGGGGGGTTTAAAAAATACCAAATTTCAAAAAACGACTACGTACAACGATTACGAAAACTTTGGTTTTTTGAATTGAAAATCGGACATAATTTCGTTTTTTCGTTAAAAATAAATTTTTAATATTTGAACTTCAAAATTTTGTTTACATTTTCTTGAACACGTATACTTTGAGAAAATGTAAGAAAAATGAATTTTTCTGACCCGTCACAGTAGTGTCCCGCCTTGATTGACGTACGTTAAAAATTCCAAGCACCGCTTATTGTGAACGAATTAATCCATCGTTATTATGGCCTTCTCTTATCAGTACGGACTAGTTAAACTGCAATTTATCATAGTAAGTTTTACAAATAAACAAATAATACGGCTGCTACCGATTTATAAGGCCGCGATATCAATATTTTATGTTCGTGATAAACTCGCAATTTGAGTAAATATGCTATTTACAAAAAATTATTCGTTGATATAATTTTTCGTAGTACGTTCCGTTTTTTATCAGTTTTTTATTTATTTCGGCGGTCATTACGCACGGTGTCGGCGAGAATTTTTTGTCTCTACTGACGATGAGCATACCTCTCATAAATTATCAAGAATAATGTTCATTTTAGGGCAAAGGGACGGGTTCCGGGCACAGAACGTTGCTCTACGGTAACGCCATTCTTCTGAGGCATCTCAACAGCGACATGGTAATTTGCACAAACATATACATTAGACTGGCCCAAAAAAAAAATTTTTTTCAATTGAAATCTTTGTTGATAATGTTGTTGAGAATGGCACAAAGTGAGTGCTGACCAAATTTTAGCACTTTATATCAATATTTAGAGGCCCCTCATCGCGATTTACAATTTCCCATTCATTTAACATGGTAAAAGTTTTGTTTGCCGCTTCTTAGTTTCATAACTCGCCTACGAGTAAACAAAGAGAAATACCCAAAACATTATTTTATAGGAAATTTAACGCTCTACAAAAAAGGTCTTCAGCTTTCATACGATAAACTCAGTCGTTCGAATTTTACTCAACGTCAAAGTTGAATCTACGAAAAATTTCATGATTTTGTGAGATTTTTGGACTTTTACAACTAAATGATTGTTTTTTTTCTGATTAATCTTAAAAAGTATTGTATCCTTTTCAAATTATTCCCTAGATAGTTTTCAAAATTCCTAATAGATGTAAATGTATTATCATTTAAAAGGACATTAGTACAAATATCTATTCTTAAACCGAATTCAATTCCCATATCATGATAAATAAATATCTAGAGAATAATTTTAAAAGGATACAATACTTTTCAAGATGAATCAGAAAAAAATAACAAAAAAGAATCAATAATTTTGTCACAAAAGTCCAAAAATCTCACAAAATCGTGAAATTTATCATCAACTCAACTTTAATGTTGAATAAAATTTGAACGATTAAATTCATCGTATGAAGGCTAAGGACCTTTTTTGTAGAGCGTTAAATTTTCTATAAACAATATTTTCAGGCGTTTCCGTGTGTTTACCGGTAGGCGAGTTGTAAAGCTCAGAAGTGACAAACAAATCTTTTACCATATTAAATGAATGGGAAATAGAAAATTGCGATGAGGAACCTCTAAATGTTAATATGAAGGGCTAAAGTTTGGTCAGCACTCATTTTTTGTTATTCTCAACAACATTTTCAACAAAAAATTAAAAAAATGAAATTTCAATTTTTTTTGCCAGTCATATATATATAATATAATATAATATAATATAAACAATAATGAAGTAAAAAAATTCTACAAGAATCACGATTTTTTTTAGTACCTCGCATGCTTATCCACGAGTTCTTCCAACGACAAATTGGCATTCGACGTAGGTCTCCAACAACATTCTATAGGTAAATCAATTGCAATTTTTATGAGCAACCTTTTATAACGAGTTAGCCATAGCATTATTTAACAGTTTATTTATTAAAACATTCCTCGTTTTTAGTATAATGTATTTTTTGTTTATTTTTCCAATAATGTTTGTTTGAGTTTGTTTCAATTTGTGGTTATAATCAAATTGTAATTGATGAATTCTTTATCTTGTCATTTTATTAAAAAGCTCGTTTTTTTTATACGTAGAGAAATGAGAATTGTCAATAAATATTTTTATTCTCCCGTGCCTAGGCGAAGCATGCTGGTGGACGGTACATCCGGCATCGAAACAGAGATCGGAGGGTGAAAAAGTCCGAGTCGGAGACGACCTTATCCTGGTGTCCGTCGCTACTGAGAGATATTTGGTAAATTCTTATTATTACTTCGTTATTTGAACTACAAAATATTTGTGTCGATTTTTTTAAAGATTTTAAACGTCTTCAAAAAATTGATAAAAATATTTTGTACTTCAAATAATCCATAACAAAATTCTATATTCGAAAAATGTTATAAAAAATGTTGATTTTTTATGATGCAGCACACGACAAAGGAGAACGATCTGTCAGTGGTAAATGCCTCGTTTCACGTAACGCATTGGTCCGTGCAACCGTACGGTACTGGCATCAGTCGGATGAAATACGTCGGTTACGTTTTCGGCGGTGATGTACTGAGATTTTTTCACGGGGGTGACGAGTGTCTGACCATACCACCCTCATGGAATACGTCACCGGAACAAAAGTGAGTTTGTTAATTCTCACAATGTAATTAATTAATAAAATTTATTGGCAGGTTAGCAATATAATTCAACAATTGGATCGTTATTCTATCGCCCAATAGTGTATTATAATTGTTTTATTAATATATATATATATATATATATATATATATATATATATATATATATATATATATATATATATATATATATATATATATATATATATTTGATTAATTAGAATCTGATCAAATTTTTACAATTTCAATTAATAAAAAAAATATATTATAAATATCATTTTATAATATAATTTGGATTAGATTTTTTATTATATTCTAAATAATCGAACATACTTGTATACATCAATGAAATACATAGATTATTCGGCTGTAGAATAACATTAATAAATAATATTTGTAACATTATAAAAATTAATTATATTATAAATCTAATGTTATACAATAATTTTGATTAATTAGAATTTCACAAATTTGATGAAATTTTATTTATTATAAATATAAATTATATTTGTAATAAATGAATTGTTGTATTATAACATTTGTGTTTATCGTATCAGTTTTTCATAAAAAAGATAAAGCCCTCGACTGTTATTTTATGGCCCAATGTTGTTGCGCCAATTTTATTAACGTATATATTCGATTACACAAAATCTGATCAAATTTATCAAATGTCAATTAATTAAAAATTCTATTAGAAAAATAAAATGTATAATTCTATTATAAAATCTGAATTAGTTTTATTTATTAAAATCCACCACGAAGACAAAGCCCTCGGGACTGATCGATTATGAATTACAGCATGGTCGTATACGAGGGAGGAAGCGTTATGAGTCAAGCAAGATCTCTTTGGCGCCTCGAACTCGCCAGGACGAAGTGGGCAGGAGGTTTTATAAATTGGCTTCACCCAATGAGAATACGACATCTCACAACAGGTCGCTATCTTGGCGTGAAAGACAATAACGAACTCCACCTGGTCGACAGGTATTTTCTTTTCACCATCTGCTGACTCACGAGCTCCGTGGAAAGATGGGCAAATTATTCAGTGACTCGCCATTCTTTTCACACCCACATAAACAGTTTTTCTGATCCAATTTTTTTTGCTGAGCAAGGATCAATCTTGTGTAATGTTGCCATCTTACAAAAGTATTTTTTTTCTCGTCAAAAACAAAAAATCCGCAGAAACGAAGCAACGACCGAGATCTCGACCTTCTGGCTCCGTCAGGAGAAGAACGATCAAAAAACAGCACAGAAAAACGATCAAAAAATCGAGGACAAGGATCTCGAAGTAATTGGAAAACCGATAATCAAATATGGCGACTCGACCGTCATAATGCAACATTGCACAACGTGCCTCTGGGTTTCATACAAGGTCACTATATTTTTCCAAAGTTTTCCCACAATAAATGACAAAAAATCGTTGTCTCAAAAATAAAAATTAAAGATGTGTAATAAAATGATTATTGAAATTACAGTCGTACGAAACGAAGAAAAAGGGAGTCGGTAAAGTCGAGGAGAAACAAGCGGTTCTCCACGAGGAAGGAAAGATGGACGACGGTCTTGATTTTTCACGCTCCCAAGAGGAAGAATCTCGAACGGCGAGAGTAATTAGGAAATGTAGCAGTCTATTCACACAATTCATCACGTAGGTATCGTCAAAAATACCTCACCGGTATTTCACGCGATTAATGGATAATTGAAAAATACTTTATGAATGGAATTGACGAATTTCCTTTTAGAGGCCTAGAAACACTGCAGGTCGACCGGAGAGCCTCGATGTTCTTTCAAAATGTCAATCTCAACGAGATGGTCATGTGTCTCGAGGATTTGATCAATTATTTTGCACAGCCAAAGGATGATATAGGTAAATTTTGCATTCCTAGTTCAACAATTTATGTACAGTGAAACTTCAGTTGTACGTTTTTCAAGGGCTACATCAAATATGACGTAAAAATGAGAATAACGCAGAAGTGAAACACATTATTTGAAACTCTTTAACATTTGAAAATGGCGATTGGTTCATAATTCCCGATGTTCTTCAATAGCAGTAACTCTATTGTGTTGATGTTTGGTTTTCCAAATGAAAATTTGATTGGTAATCATTGAGTAATGAGCCAACTCATGTTTTCGAATTTCCGTTTTGAACTTTTATTTAAGGGGTCTTCTCACTTCAGATGCTAAAAAGGCTATTTTCACATTTTTTTGATAGTTTTATATTATAGATACTGATATATTTTCACTTTTGAAATACATTTAAAAAATGTTTCTATTTATTTAAGTCACTATAGACGGAAATGGTAGATAAAAAAATGTCCTAAAAGAATTGTAGGTCTGCGCTGTTGATGAAATCTCAGAGATGGATCATCCGAAACAAAAAAATCAAACGGTTTTAGATTCAGTATGTTAATGGCTATAGCGCATATCATACGATTTTTGATAGATGCAAAAATAACAAAATGGCGGACATTTTTCGAAAAAAACAAAAAAAAACGTGTTTTTGGCAAAAAAAAATAGTAAATATCAAAATTTTAAAAATCCTTGATGCGCGCTATAGCTCTAGTTGTAAAGAATATGTGGTTAAAATTTCATAAGGATCGGTTCAGTAGTTTCGTAGATTTTATCAACAAGCCGTTGAAAAACGTTGTTTCGTACATACATTAAATTTACATACATTACATTTTTAAAAAATGTATTTCGAAGGTGCATTTATTAAGCGTAACAACTTTTATATCAATATCTATCACATAAACCTATCAAAAAATTCATGAATATAGCCTTTTTACCGTCTAAAGTGAGAAGACCCCTTAATGAAAGTTTGTAACACGTTGACGTTTGTTGACGTTTTAGACTAGTAAATAACGGACAGGTTCGTATTGATAAGAGATATTTAATCACAGTACATGCATGAAAGGTCGAGTTCAGAAACAACAAAACATCGAAACATCAAAACATCAAAACATCAACACACAGTCGCATGAAATTTTCTCCGGCGAGGGAATATCACGTGTGATTAACGCATAACTGAGAAAAAATGAACCTCGAAACCGACGCTGGGGAATAAAATTAATAACGTATAAGCGCGAAAAACGTATAAATGAAACTTTATTACCATCTTTATGAGCGGAATCTGCCGGGGCTGAAGAAATTTTACGTATAAATGATAAAAACGCATAAGTGCAAAACGTATAAACGAGGTTTCACTGTATATATATATATACATAGAGTGATTGACAACTATTAGGGTTCCCTTGGTGAACTTCTAGGATCTGTCATCACGAGCCAATCGCTTTTTTTTCATCATGCGCCACAATATCGATATTCGCGTTCAAAGTCCAACGCTTTCAAGGAACATCACTTAAGACTGCTTGACACACTGGGTAATTTTGACCTGGACGATTTTGAAATAAAATGCTCACTTACTCAAAATTGAAAGTTTTCAATAATTTTTACAACAACTCAATTTTATACTTTACAAATTTCAATTATACAGACATATTAATAAATGTTTAAAATGTATTCGTAATTTTTTCAATAATAGCCGACCAAATGGTTGTTAATGGCAGGTGGATGAAGTATTATGCTAGTCGAATTAGCCCAGTTTGTCAAAATCATGACCAAATATAATTGTATCAACAAAGGGTTAAGTGCCCGCCTTCGGTTCTGTTGAAATTCACATATGTGAGAAAGTATTAAAAACTATTAGACACGTATTTTTTTTATCGGCGGAAAAACGGGTGGAAACTACCCCTCAAAAAGGGCTGTCGAGGTGTGCCTTTGCAGTTTTCACCCCACAAACAGCCCATCGATTCGAATGACACAAAAACCATAATTCTGCTAATGTAAAGGGATGAAAATCCCCTATAGAAGTATTGACATTTTTTTTATTAAGGGGTGACACGCCTTTGGCGCAGTCGTTGGTTATGCGCGATTTTTTTCTTCAAGTATAAATAATAAACGAAAATTATTGAATCGTATTATTGATTTACAAAGCGAGGCTCGGTGTGCATTATTTTTTACTCATAAAAATTAATAAAAAAGTTCACTCTTCCGGAGGTGGATTCTACTGTCATTGTTTGCTACTTGGACTTGAACGCGAACATCTCGACCAATTTTGTCGCACGGCATTTTAAAAAAAAGCAATTTGCACCCTTGGTTAATGCACAGATATTATTTTTTCATTTTTTCTTATTTCAAATCGCCAAATTTGATTCTCATATTTCGCCCCCGCGATTTCAGAACACGAGGAGAAGCAAAACAAGCTCCGAGCACTGAGAAATCGTCAGGATCTGTTTCAAGAGGAGGGCATATTGAATTTGATACTCGAGGCGATCGACAAGATAAATGTAATAACATCGCAGGGTTTTCTCGTCGCGTTGTCGGGTGACGAGAGCGGTCAGGCATGGGACCAAATATCCGGCTATCTGTATCAACTTTTGGCAGCAATTATTCAGGGCAATCACACAAATTGTGCCCAATTTGCGAACAGCAATCGGCTGAATTGGCTCTTCAGCAGGTTAGGATCGCAAGCCTCGAGCGAAGGCACGGGGATGTTGGACGTCCTCCACTGTGTTCTCATCGATTCCCCCGAAGCCTTGAACATGATGAGGGTAATAAAGAAAAATTATCGAATAACCCTGCGTTGATACACTGTAAAGTAAAATGCTCGCCTTTCCAAAATTGAACATTTTCAATAATTTTTTACAGCTAATTAATTTGACGTTTTCCGAATTTTAAGTATGCAGACTTGGGCGGCACAAATTTGAGATCTATTTTTTCTCTTTTCTCACTATCCAATTATGTTTTTTAAAGAAAAAAAAATTTTCGCAAAAGTTGCCAGCGGTAAAAAAATATTCAGAGGTCGGTCAAGACTCCCAACAATTAAAATTTTCATTAAAAAATCGATTTTTTTTGTTTTTTTTTTTCGTCCACTTCTCACCCATGAATTTTACGCTTTATAATTTTTAAAATAACCTCGCGAAAGCTCTAGCCGGCCAATGCATATTTAGTGGTCGCTCAAGACCTGCGATATTTCCAATTTTCGCCATTTTTTATTACTCTTCTCACTCATAAATTTGACGCTTTGTCAAATTTTTAAAACAATTTAGGCGTTACCCCCACTTGTAGCGCAAAAAAGGCCTTTTTCATGAATTTTTTAAAAGAAAACTACAAAACTTTTTTAATCGATCAATATACCATCTTAAAGAACACATCTTGAAGAACTTTCAGTAATTTTTTATTGAAAAATATTACATTGTTTAGTGGCAAATGGCCGTCAATGAAATAATGTTTTTATATACACGGTTTGCAGTGACCAACATTGTGGCGAAGTGGATTATCTGAAAAAAAAATGCGGATGGATTTAGTCAAATATAAGTATAAACTAGTCTTTAATCGAAGGATTTAAAAAAATATTCATTTTTCACAAAATGGCGGACCGTCAAAGTTAATGGTTCGATTTTAACGAAAAAAAAACGGCCGTTTTTTGGCTATAAAACGGCCATTTTTTTTTTCGAAAAAAAAAATCGAACGACTAAAGACTACATTTTTATGTATTAAATAAGCCTGCAAAATTTCAAGAAGATCGGTTCATTAGTGTTCGAGTAATCTTGGTCACCGACTTCAGAAATGCCATTTTGAGAAAAACGCGATTAAAGTTTGAATTTCAGTTTACACGAAGAAAATATTTTTTTTTGTAAACTTACATAGTCATCTATTCCGGGCCCATACAGAAATATGGGTCCGGATATTTATATTTCAAAAAAATGCAATAAAAAAAATCGATTTTTTCAAAATCGCAAGTGGGGGTAACCCCTTAATCCTTTTTTCATTAGAAATAGATTTTTCAATTTTACCTCACACTTCTAACCCAACAATAATAGTCTTTGTTCTCATAAAATAATTCTTTAAAGCTCTCGTCCGTAAACAAAATTATAGGTCGTTTTATTCGTAAAACTGAAATGGCAGCTGTTTTCCGCACATCGTAATGCGTCGCACAGTTGGTCACGTTAGTCAAACTGCGGACCAATCGTAGCTGTACTCTGTGAAGAGCGACGCCAGAATACAATAATACATAACAATATATAATAACACAAATCGTCTAATTGGTGTTTGTTACAAATTATTATAATAAATTATTTAGAAAATGTAACACTTAGCTGTTTATTTTGTTTTTATGCTACAAGGAATTATGGTGCATGCGAGATCAAATGCGAGATCGACGACCAAATATTCATTGGCCGGCTAGAGCTTTCACGAGGTTAATCTAAAAATTATAAAGCGTAAAATTCATGGGTGAGAAGTGGACAAAAAAAATCGGTTTTTTAATGAAAACTCGAATTTTTGGGAGGCTTCAGCGACCTCTAAATATTTTTTAACCGCTCGCAGCTTTGGCGACAGTTTTTTTTCTTCAAAGAAGATAATTGGATGGTGAGTTTGTTTGGGCAAAAAAATAGAGCTCAAATTTGTGCCACCCTAATGCAGACATATTAAGAAGTGTTTAAAGTGTATCCCTGATTAAGGCCTCAGGCCACGATAACGGGTATAAAATCATGTGCGAATTGAACAATCTTTTTTCGTATGAAAAAGTGGTTCACTTATAAAATTAATTACACATCTATTTAGTATGAATATCAAGCTGTTAAAAAACAACTAGAGCAAAAAACAAAAATTCTCGTCAATCTACATTAGAATACCTAGAGAAGTACATACGGAATTTAAAAAATATTGTTTTATTCAAAAGTTGTAGGTATTCGAACTTAAAAAATGAATTTTCAGTGAAAAATGTCGTAATAACCGCTCATAAACTGCTCATAAAATGGAAAGTTTTCGATTAATCATAAATTCCGTACGTACTTCTCTGCGAAATGCAATTAGGAACGTAACTTTTAACTTTGAAGTAAATCGAGTGAAAATTGTTGAAGTTATTTGTCACGCCAATTGAAAAAAAAGTTGTTTCGAGAAGTTTCGAGTAGTCGGCCATTTTGTACATAGAAAAAAATATATATTTTCTAACAGCTTGATATTCATACTAAATAGATGTGTAATTAAGGGAGACTTGGTCCTTGGAGTGCCATATTTCAGGTGTTTACATTTTATTTTTTTTAAAGGAAACGAGTAAAGCTTTTTGAGTGCGGTTTTTTTTCTTGCTTTTATTCATGATATACAGAACGTTAAAAAAAATTTTTTTTTGAAAAAAAAAAACCAAAATGGCGTCCGTTGCAGCTCCGCGAAAATAGGTCCTCAAATCGCGGGAGGTAAACGGCTGACATCACTGCCCCCTCTTTGTTGATCTGAAACACAAATTCAAAGCATATTATCAATCTGTGACCCTTTGGTCATGGAATGGCGGATGGGTTTTTCGTTTAGTGCAAATTTCGGAAAATGGCGGAAATTAAAAAAAAATCGAATTTTCGCGTTTTTTTCGCGTAAAAAGATAAATAATAAATGCAAAAATGTATCTATCGAAAAAACAATCCGTCATTCCGTGAAGACATATTTTCTGAGTATGCTCTCCAAATTTCAGGTCGATATGTTAATTACAGCGGTCAGGAGAATGTCAGCCATTTTTAAAAACGTGTTTTCGAGAAAAACGCGTTTAAAGTTTTGTAATGTGTTTACACAAATGTGTTTATAATTACCGCTAATCGGCAATGCCTGGTCCATAGAGGCATCCCTCCTCTTCTTCTAGCTGCTCATGTTGAGCCGCTAACATCTCCCGCTGCTTTCAAGGACAAAGTCTCCGTTAATTGTATGAGCGAATCACTTTTTCATACCAAAAATATTGTTAATTTCGCACATGATTTTATACCCGTTACTGTGGCCCAAGGCCTTAAGAAAAATGAAAACCGACCGAAAGTTTGTTAATGCCAGGTGGATGAAGTACTATCCGGGTCAAATTGACCCAGTGTGTCAAAATCGTGGCCAAACATAAGTGTGTCAACGAAGAGTTGATCACCTAATCAAAATGCCACACTTTCTTGCAATCATTCGCAAATCGCTTGAATTTCAGGACGAGCATATCAAAGTGATAATTTCGCTTCTCGAGAAGCACGGAAGGGATCCAAAAGTTCTCGACGTTTTGTGCTCCCTTTGCGTCGGTAACGGTGTAGCTGTCAGATCCTCGCAAAACAACATATGCGATTTTCTGCTTCCGGGGAAGAATTTGTTGCTCCAAACTCAACTGGTCGATCACGTGGCGAGCATCAGACCAAACATATTCGTGGGACGAGTCGAGGGCTCGGCGGTCTATCAAAAGTGGTACTTCGAGGTGACCGTCGATCACATCGAACAAACCACCCATATGATGCCACATTTGAGAATCGGATGGGCCAATACATCCGGGTGAGTTTTTCTCCCCCGACGAGAACGTCAAGAAGTTTCGGGGCAATTAACGAAATGTTAACTTTTGATTCAAATTTATACAATAAATTCTTTGTCATATAGTGAATGCACTCTCCAAATTTTAAATCGATCGTCTACACCGCTTCTTTAAAATTTACGATTGAAAAAAACACTTTTTAAAAAAGGGAGATGCCTATGATGAAATAGAATAGGGAGTACATCATAATACTGATGATGACATTGTCATAATGTACTGGGTGGCTTGACGGTTTTTAATAACATTTTAAGGGGCTACCTAGAGGCCCGAAAAAGGCCAATTTCCGAATTTTAAAAAACGCAAAGGTACATACATTGAGAGTCCTAAAAAAATCACCAAAAAACAACAATAATGTGGCTGCCGGCAGATGAATTTTTTTTCGCGACGTTTGGCGGTGGACTCTCTCCAGCTCAAACGCTCTATACGAAATCGAAAAACCGAACGGATTATTCAAGTTAACAATAAATGCGAGTCGTTGACGATCGTCGATTTTAAAAATATTTTTTTTTAACAACGTGGCGACGAATTTAAACTCGAGCAAACAAAGTCTATGAAAACGTCGTCATTTTCGCGTAATTATTAAAAAATGAAGATCGATTTCTAAAAAAGTGGGATCGTCAATGACCTTTAAATGTTTCTCATCGTATCTCCTGTAAATTTGGAAATAATCCATCAAGAGGTTCTCGAGATATCATGTCCACCGACTTTGAAAACAGTGCTGCGAGAAAAACGCGTTTAAAGTTTAGGGTGCGGTGCTACTTCCGCTCGCCTGAACGAATGTTAGAAGCTGTAGCTCATTCAATTTCAAGAATATTTCAATGCAATTTTCAGGGAATATAGGTAAAAAGTGATACTATCGAATAAAAATATTTTTGGAAAATGCAATTTTTTACCCACCTAGCCAAATGTAGCTTATTAAATCCCAACACAACTTGCCAAAAAAAGGTTTCTTCCGTACTCAGCGGAAAAAACTAACTCAAGCAACTTTTCTCGATTTGGATTAAAACAAATTAACTACCCTGAGGTCAAATAATTTTGCAATACTTCGTTTTGGAACTCGATCTTGTATTGTTCTGCTGCTGACTGTACACGTGATCGTAGATACGTGCCGTATCCGGGTGGGGGCGAAAAATGGGGTGGCAATGGCGTGGGCGACGATCTGTATTCGTTCGGTTTCGACGGCGCTTATCTGTGGACGGGAGGAAGAAAAACTCAGGTGATGCACAACGCGACCGAGCCTTACATCCGGAAGGGTGACGTCATCGGTTGCGCCCTGGATCTCACAGTTCCGATCATAACTTTTGCATTCAACGGTGCCCACATCCTAGGTAACGAGGAAAACATTTGGAACTAAAAATATTTCGGATCTATCGAGAATAATAATAAAATAAAACAAAATTAATTGCGTAAATATTCTCTCAGTTTATGGAAAAAAACGTCACTCTCGTAATTCCAATCTGATGATAAATTTGTAACAATTTTAACGCGAAAACCATGAAAAAAGTGTCTTGTGTTTAAAACTAGACACAAAGCTGGTTTCTTAACCCTTCGACTGCATATTTCCGCCAGGAACCTCCGACTGCATATGGGGTCAATCTGACCCCAGACGTTTTCAGATCGTTGTATTTCGGTTAATATGCATTGTTGTTTTTTTTGTAGAGACGTTTTTTGTAGTCAATGATCCTTATTTTATGGCCTAAAATTTATCTTTTAAGAAAAACAAAAAATAGGTGCCCAAACATTCATTCGAAATGGGAGATGCGTTGAAAAATACGTACTTGCATGAAAAAGATTATGTTTTTTTAATCTAAAAAAAGTCCTTTGAGGTCTTTAAAGAGGAAGGTTTGTAGATACGAAAAAAACTGTGGCGACCATCTTTCCAAAAAGTACATTCGTTTGGAGGTTTGAATTTGAGCATTTTCGGAATAGTGAACCATGGAAAAAATCGACTCCTTCGGCAGATTAATTGTTGAAAACGTGTATTTTCCGCATTTTTTTACTTCAATGACTTATTCTCTTATATTTTCACATTTACCGCAGTCGACGCATAAGTACATTCCGTGCTCGTTGCACATAGTCCTCCTGCATAACGGACACTTGCTTTTAGTTTTATGATCAGGATTCTAAATGCATAATTTACTATAGTATCGCAAAATATCTATGAGCATTTTCTATCGTAACTCACTTACATGTAGTAATAAACCACCAAACATCACCAAAAAAAAAAATGTTTTCACTTTCACCGCACTTTTGCATAACCGGGGTCGATTCGACCCCAGGTCCTGTTTCGACAGCTGTCTTCAGTACAGAGGCAGGATGTTAGATGGGGGCCGAGTGTCCACCTACAGAGTAGGAGTGGGGTAACATTCAAACACTGCGGCCGAATAGATTAGTCAGTTTTGCTATATAGGAATTTGAAAAAAAATGGGGTCAAAATGACTCAGTCTTCAGTCGAAGGGTTAAAAAAGGTCAAAGCAATCGCTGCCATATGTTAATTTTTTTATTTTTAACGTTTCTTCGTATACGCTGGCGGGTTTGTACGACCCGGGGGTGCTGTCATAGTAAATCTCATTGTCAAAGTGTAATTATCCTAAGAATGTCTTCATGTGGCTATCACAGGCTCATTTCGCAACTTCAACCTGGACGGGATGTTTTTCCCCGTGATAAGTTGCTCCTCGAAGTTGTCTTGTCGATTTCTACTGGGTGGTGACCATGGCAGGCTGAAGTATCAGCCACCCGATGAGTTTTCACCACTCGTGGAGAGTCTCCTGCCCCAGCAGATACTCTCGCTAGATCCTTGCTTCTACTTTGGCAACATGAACAAGGTTGTCTTGGCGGGTCCCTGGTCGGTGGAGGATGACACAGCCTTCGTGCCAGCCCCGGTCGACACTTCGATGGTCAACTTGCCCGCTTACGTCGAGCAGATTCGTGACAAACTGGCGGAGAACATCCACGAGATGTGGGCGATGAACAAGATCGAGGCCGGCTGGATATTCGGCGAGCAGAGGGAAGACTCCCAAAAGATTCATCCCTGCATCGTACAGTTCGAGAGACTGCCCGCAGCCGAAAAACGCTACGACACCCAATTGGCCGTTCAAACGCTCAAAACTATTCTCGCTCTCGGCTATTACATAACAATGGACAAACCGCCGTCGCGAATAAAAACCCTCAGGCTGCCGAACGAGCCGTTTTTACAAAGCAGTGGCTACAAACCGGCACCTCTCGATCTCAGCGCCATCACGCTGACGATCAAAATGGAAGAACTGGTCGATCAATTGGCAGAGAACACCCACAATCTCTGGGCCAAGGAGCGCATCAGCCAAGGATGGACTTACGGTCTCAACGAGGACTCCGAGATGCGGAGGAGCCCCCATCTCGTGCCCTATCCCAAAGTCGACGAGGCCATCAAAAAGGCCAACAGAGACACCGCCAGCGAAACCGTCAGGACCCTCCTCGTTTATGGCTACATGCTGGATTCACCAACTGGCGAACAACACGAAGGTAAGACAACAACGAAGCTTTCGCTTTCGAGATTTAGGCGAGGATGATACTGATTTTCGTGATTTTTTAAGGGGTCTTTTCACTTTAGACCCTAAAAAAGGCTATTTTCGTGATTTTTTTTGATAGATTTATATTATAGATATTGATATTAAAGTTGTTACACTTAATAAATACTCTTTCGAAATACATTTGAAATTGTATTTATTTATTTAAGTCACTATTTATAGACGAAAATGGAGGTTAAAAAAATGTGCTGAAAATTGTAGGTCTGCGCTGTTGATGAAATCTCGGAGATGGATCATCCGGAACAAAAAAATCAAACGGTTTTAGATTCAGTATGTTAATGGATATAGCGCACATCATACGATTTTTTATATATGCAAAAATACCAAAATGGCGGTCATTTTTCGAAAAAACAAAAAAAAACGTGTTCTTCACCGTTTTGGCGAAAAAGTAAATATCAAAATTTACAAAAATCCTCGATATGCGCTATAGCTATAATTGTAAAGAATATGTGGTTAAAATTTCATACGAAACGGTTCAGTAGTTTCGAAGATTTTATCAACAAGCCGTTGAAAAACGTTGATTCGAGAAAAACGCTTTTAAAGTTTGTTTGGGTTACATAAATACATAATTTGTTTTTTTTTTAATGTATTTTGAAAGTGTATTTATTAAGTGTAAAAACTTTTATATCAATATCTGTAGTATAAACCTATCGAAAAAATTCGAGAAGGCCCCTTAAGGGAAGATTTCTTGCCTATTTTTGAGACTTAGGGTATGTTTTATTACTACTTTTGGCTGTTTCATGGTATTTCTTTTATTATTTACCTTTAAAAGTGGCGGGGGTATGGCACGGTCTTTTAAACGGATTGTCGCGGATGAGTCAGTCGGCGTGACACGTACCGTCGGCGGGATTAATCAGAAAAAAAACCAACGGAGACTTTTCTTTCACTAACACTCATACGCAGAATATGAACCAAGAAAACGTGAGAAATGTTGAAAATCGATTAAATGGTACTCTTTGAAACAAAAATATTGAATTTTCCGAAAAAAATAGTTACATAATGCAATAAAAAAATGATCTTTTTTATTTTCTAAAATATTTAGGGTCATGCTTTAGACAATAAGGTTAGACAGATTTATACCAAATTTTATTAGGGTCGGTCGGTTAGTTTTTTTCCATACGTCGCGCCAGTTTTGAAAATACAGATCAGAAGACCGTGCTACACCTCCGCCATTTTCAAAAATAAAAAAAATAATCCCTGTAACAGCCGAAGGTAGTAACGAAAAAATATCCTAAGTTTAAAAAATGGTGAAGAAATGTTCCCTTTAAAAACAAAATTATTAAAATCAGCAAATGTTTTCCTCGCCTGAAGGTATCTCCCCCCTTAAGGCGGAAAACCAGTTTAGATGACTAAAAAATTGATCTTCTTTAGTTCCATAAATTGTTAGTCAAATTATTCAAGAATAAATTCCCAAAGTAGTATAAATAATTCATCACTGCCTTGAACTTATTTTTTTCGGTAATTTTTTTAAAAACTTTTTTTTTAATTTGTGTACACTCTAGCTCAAAAAGTTTCTAACCTATAATTTTATAAAGTGATAGATAATTCCTTTATGATGTAATTACGCTCTATATGAACCTCAATTTGGGGTAAAATCATTGTTTAAAGTATATTAATTATAGCAAAAAAGGTTATGAAATAATGGCAAAAGTTATGCCCTTTTGTTTAAGCACCTGTAAAAAATGCAATTTTAAATTTATTTATCAGAGTTAGGTTCGTATAGAAGGAAAACATATTCTTAAAGTAATCTTCAAACCGTATTGATTTCCGATGAAAACTGTAGCCTCCAGAGTGCAAAACAGCAAAGTCTGATGGCGACCCTCGATGGACGGCAGCTTACGTGTTCCATATTTTGAGGAAATGCATTGAAAAATTTAAAATATTTGTTTGAAAATATGTATAAAATATTTCCAACGTTTGAATAAATGCTATTCATTCACCCCTTGTAAAAAAACAATGAAAATCACAAAAAAGTGCTCCTAAACTGGTTTGCCCCCTGAAGACACTTTGGACAGCCCTTGTTGAATTTGATTGCAGCTCTGCTACTCGAGGCGAGCAGACTGCGGCAGCTCTCGTTCAGAACTTACCGGGTCGAAAAGCACTACGGGGTCAGCAGCGGAAAGTGGTATTTCGAATTTGAGGTACTCACGGCTGGTCCCATGAGGGTTGGCTGGGCCAAAGCTGAATGCTCGCCCGGATGCATGCTGGGAAGTGATGAGAACACGTGGGCTTTCGATGGCTACAATGTAGGTCGTTCGAGCTTTACTTATTGCAGTTGGATGACAATCTTAAAACGCTGGGCACATTACGTTAGTCTGAATCCAAACAATCATTTTTTAAGAATTCTTCAAATGACTGGATCAATTTTTTCGGCCAGATCTCTTTTCATCTTCATTTCATTATGCTACTTCCCTTTGATGGGAATTTATTTGGATTGAGCCTGAACTTTGCTTTGAAATATTGTCACTGCTTTTGCAGTCAATCTGGGAAATATGAAAAATCGAACTGGAGATTCGATAATTGTGTCGTGGAAAACCCCTGCTGAAATCGTCTAATCTAATGTGCCCTGCTGTGTGATATATGTGCATAATTATGATTTTTCAGGGAAGCGAAAAAACGTCCCTAAAGGGGATACTGAAAAAAAATTTGAGAGGTACTCGGTCGACTTAAACACGTAGAAAAGTTTCATAGAAGAGACTGCTAAATCTGACTAAAAAGGAAAGGTTGCGCGGTCTCCGAATTCGATGAAAATTGGCATGCTTGTAGAATGGGCAAAAATAGGCGACACGTATTTTTTTATATCTGCGGAACCCGATGTCTTAGGGGTGAAACGCATCCTCGAAAATAGGGGTGTTTTTCGTTTTTCGTCGATAACGTTATCCTTCTCATCTCCAATGTATAGTACACGAGAAAATAAACATTGTTGCAATTTGAATTTTTTTTCATATCTCGTATCGTTAAAACGTTATCGACGAAAAATGAAAAACACCCCTATTTTCGAGGGTGCGTTTCACCCCTTAAAAATCGGGTTCCGCAGATATAAAAAAATACGTGTCGCCTATTTTCATCCATTCTACAAACATGCCAAATTTCGTCGAAATTATAGAGTTCGACCTCGCGATCTTTCCTTGTAAGAAATCTAAAAGGTTGCTGATAAATCCGATGTTCAAAATTCAAATGAAGCCTCTTACAATTTTACCCAGCATCCCCTTTCGTGATATTTCATCGAGTCTTCACTTGTTAGCGGTCGAAAAAAATACAATAAAAGGGTCAACGAAGTGGAAATAAATGTTTCACTGTACAAGTTATCCATTCACCGTATCCGAATTAAGACACTACTGTGACGGGCCGAAAGAGGTAGTTTTTTCGATTTTTTTGTCTACTAGATTATTTATTTGGGATTCCGAAAGAAAGTTATGTTATTGAGCATAATTGACCGCATTTCGTGTGAATTTTTATTTAAAAAAGTTAATAACTTTATTCGGGAATAATAGAGCCTCTGTATAAAAAAATTCGGTTCAACGGCCGGTCGATAACTTGACAATGGTTAATCTGAAAAATGAAAATAAAAAAGTTGTTTTCATCTATGTAAATATAGTTCTCGTTTTGGCGACATTTTTACTTATATACGGGACTTGAAAAATACTAAATTATAAAAAAACGCCTACGTACAACGATGGATACCTGCTTTCATGAAATCGTTTGTAACTTGGTCAATTTTCAATATTTTAACTTGAGTTTTTTAAAAGATATTCTTCAAGATGTATACCTTGAGAAAATGATTTTTAAAAGAACCGATTTTTCTGACCCGTCACAGTGGTGCTTTAAGGGGTTAGGCCACTCTAGAGGTCGAAAAATAGGGTTTTGGGGGATTTTTGTTCAGAAAAACTACAAAATAAATCGAGATTACAAAAAAGGGTGTTTATCATACATATCAGTGACTGTATACAATATATTTTTCGCAGCGATTCATTTCAAAATGCGCCTGTGCAGCGTTTATCTCAAAACTGCATTTTTTAAGTGGGCCGGAAACATAACTCAGGCAATTTTCAACCGATTCACTTGAAATGTTGAATATATCTTGAAAAATACATTGTCTATGGAAGAACGTAGGATTTTTTTTTATATTGCATAGTTCATTCGTTATTAACAATTATTTGACGATTTTTTAGGTAAATTTTTGGAAAGTGAAAAATTTGCCTAAAAAATCGTCAGATAATTGTTGATGACAAATGAACTATGCAATGTAAAAAAAAAAAATCCCACGTGCTATGTTTCCGGCCAACTGAAAAAGTGCAGTTTTGAGATAAACGCTGCACAGCCGCCATTTTGAAATAAATCGCTTAAAAAAATGTTATATACAGTCACTAGTATGTATGATAAACACCTTTTTTGTAATCTTGATTTATTTTGTAGTTTATCTGAAAAAAATCCCCAAAAAGTCTACTTTTTCGGCCTCTAGAGTGGCCTAGGCCTTAAATGCAATGAAAAATTGTGCAATCAGGCTTGACGAAGAACAATGACATTTTTTTTTGTCCGGCCACAAGAATGAGTCACACGAGACCGACGGATATTAAAACGACACATTTCATTCGGCATTAGCGAATACTTCGGGAAAAAAGTCGATGAATTTTTCCAGTTCATCAGAAATCTTCGAGTGTTTGAAATATGTTTAATCGTGATGAAATGATCAGGTGACCAAAGTACACGGTGGTACCAGCGAGTCTTTTGGTCACAAATATCAAGTGGGCGACATAGTTGGCTGTTTCATTGACGTCGCGGACGGAACGATCAGTAAGAGCCCCATTTCCCAATAAACGATATAGCGGTTCGCTCTGTGCAATATACGTATATGTGCACACGTAACGTACGCATATATGTATACATACACGAATAGTGTATCAGAATTTTTTTTCTCTCATTCCGTTTTACTTTTAGTAACTACTTTGTCTCTGTCTCGCTCTATGTTACTATATGTTGATTTGGGTTTTTTTTCTTTCTCTTTGCATCCCATCCTCGAAGACTGGAAAATATAAAAAGATCACTCGGGACTGTCGTGGCTTTAATGTTGAACTCGAGGTCACTGGAATATCGAAAAGTATCGATTGATCGAGCAAACAAAAACGGTTCACTACTCATTTGCGATGAAAAGCTTCTGTATTTTTTTCACTTCCGTTTCGCTCCCCTTTTCGTCGATTTTCTTTTTTTTATCGTTATTCTCGTGGCGTATGGAAAAAGTGCAGCCTGCGACGAAATTCGCGAAGAAGAAACACGTGCTCGACCATATAGAGAAACATATGTCGCTGATTGCCAATGACCGAATTTACCGAATCTACGAAAGACATGTTTTTTAAATTTATTTTTTAAGGGGTCTTCTTACTATAAACGCTAAAAAAGGCTATTTTCATGAATTCTTTTTATAGGTGTATATTATTGATATTGACATAAAAGTTGTTACACTTAATAAATACACTTTCGAAATACATAGAAAAAAATTAATGTGTGGCTATAGCGCATATCAAGGATTTTTTAAAATTTCGATATTTCCTGTTTTTTTTTGTCAAAAATGGCGAAAAACACGTGTTGTTTGTTCTTTCGAAAAATGTCCGCCATTTTGTTATTTTTGCATACATAAAAAATCGTATGACATGTGCTACAGCCATTAACATACTGAATCTAAAACCGTTTAATTTTTTTTGTTTCGGATCATCCATCTCCGAGATTTCATCAACAGCGCAGACCTATAATATTTTTCGGACATTTTTTTAACTACTATTTTCGTCTGTAAATCGTGACTTAAATAAATAAATAATTTTTTTTATGTATTTCAAAAGTGTATTTATTAAGTGTAAGAACTGTTATATCAATATCTATAATATAAACCTATCAAAAAATTTATGAAAATAGAATTTTTTTGCGTCTAAAGTGAGAAGGCCCCTTAACATAATGGAGACTCGTGAAAGAGGGGCACAATCGGCAGATGTGAGATTCTGAATTGTTGAAATTCTTTACTTTCAAGGAGGAAAAAGTATACTCGAGCACGGCCGAAACATTCGGCAAGCAATGGCAGGTTGGAGACGTTGTCGGGGTTTTCCTGGATCTTATTGACCGAACAATTAGTAAGACGGAATATTTAAGCGAAACACGCTTCTCGGCTGCCAATTTTCAAAGCTATATAATATCTGATTGTTCGAGTTTAGACTACTGGATATCAGGAGATCGAGGAATTTTTCACTTCATCACATTACG
Source organism: Ophion slaviceki (assembly GCA_944452715.1). Lineage (NCBI taxonomy): Eukaryota > Metazoa > Arthropoda > Insecta > Hymenoptera > Ichneumonidae > Ophion > Ophion slaviceki. The sequence continues at coordinate 57,739,625 of OX101784.1, forward strand.
ATTTTCTTTCTTTTTTTTCTTGCGTGTACGGAATATTCGTGACTACGTATACTTTTTTTCTCATACGAGCAGCAGTTTCAACGAATCACAAACGGTCTCCAGGCGAACGTCCTCAATAATTGCGAAGCAACTGAACAAATGATCGAGCATCGAAGTGATCACTAAAATTTGATCCATTGGCCCATTCGATGATACGAGCCTTAAGGTATTCTTTTCGTGGAGCGCCGTATTTTGTGGGGACATAATCAGGGCCCTTTGCAATCATTGGTAAATTACAGTGGCGCTCAATAAAAATAAGTCACAATCAATTATTGTACCCAACGATAAACTGGAATGAAAAATTTCGCGCAAATTTAGTAGATTTAGATATTTTTACATTTTGTCGGAAATGTCGCAGCTACGAAAATTCTTCTGCTAGTCACATTTTTCCAAGTTTTATCATTAATATTTAAGGGGGAAGGTGCCTTTAGGGGAGGAAAAAATCGCTGATGTTCATGATTTTTTTAAAATAAGATTTCTTCACCATTTCTGGGACTTGGGGTATGTTTTATGACTACTTTTGGCTGCTACATAGTATCTTTTAAAAATCATTTTTTACCAAATTTGCCAAAATTTTACCACATTTACTGGAATGTATTTTTCCTTGATTATATACGAACATCAGTTAATTGTTAAATATGCGGTTTCGTGAAAGGAATACCTTAAATTCTCTTCACGAAAAGAGAAAGTAACAATTCTTTTTCCAGCATTGTTTTACTAATAGTCTCTGTTGTACATGTCAAAGTATCGATATGACATAGCGTGGAGTTACGAAGCGATGGACAAAAAACTCCCATTGCTCCCTGTTTCCAGTGTCAAACGATTGCCGCACACGTTGTAGGCTTTCAGTGTGATACTCGTCTCGACAGCTACAAACTACACCAATATCATTGACGAGCTTTTTTTTCATACTCTGTCTCATCGTGAATTTTTTTTACAACGAAAGAAAAAAGAACAACCATCGTAAAAATAAAATACAGTCCACTGTACCGATCGTCTCTCGCTTGTGATTCGATGGACCCGATCACACGCTTTTGTCACATTGTCTTTTGGTATCCAGTATTCTACTCGGTATTATACTGTTAGTTGGAGAAACAAACAAACAACAACAACAACAACAACAACAAACAATAATACATCAGTGCTTTCACACATTTAGTTAACTAACCACTAAAACCAAGGGTGCCAACCCCTTCATTCCCAACAAAATGTACTTGATACCCAGTACTTGATACCCATTATCACGTGACTCACGAAACGGTGATCATCGTAATTTTCCATTAGAAATCAATTAGTTCTCCTTTATGATAATTTCCATCAGTAAATGGTAAATTAGTGTCGCGCACATTGTTGTCCCATTCCAATGTTTTGTTCATTATTGTATCCTGGACTCTCTTTCTCTCTCGCTCTCTTTCTTCCTCTACCTCGTTAGCATTAATGGGTTACACCTAGCTCGTGACCGTAAAAAGAGGAATTTTCGTGATTTTTTTTGGAAAAACGTGTGCGGGTTTAAAGTTGTTTCTTCTAATCATTAAAGAGTATGGTTTTGAGTATCTTCTAGAATTTTTGTATTGAAAAATATTTATAAATGTGGTAGATATAATAGTTTGTGCAGATCGCTGTTTGGAAAACGTCCTTCGAAATAAAAAAGATCAAATGCATTTAGTTTTTGCATGAAATAATATAGTGCTTGGACGAAGGATTCAGTAAAATATTGATTTTTGAAAAAATGACCACAGTCTGATTTTTTATATTGATTTTTGAAAACATGTCCAGAGTGAAAGTAATGATTTTCGGTGACAAAAACACTCTATATTCGTTGATAAAAAAAACTATGCTGAGAAAAAAAATCTTCGTTCAAGCACTGCTTTTTGATATATAAATATGAACTTGAACTTGATCGATGCGGTGGTTTTTGAGACATCGAGGTGATCGATTTTGAAAAAGTCATTTTGAGCAAAACGCGTTTAAAGTTCACCGGTTCGCGGAATCTACGCGGAATCTACCTACCCGTAACTCCCTCAATTTCGAACGGATCGACATTGAATTTTCAGAGGATATTTTTTGAATGTGATATTTTTAGAATCCGTCGAAAATCAAAAATTGATATTTTCGAAAACTTCAACTAGGTGTAAGCCCTTAATACATTAATTGCATGCTAGTTTGATTTACTCATTATTTTCATGACGGCGCGTGACGTTGCGTAACTTCATTTGATTTTTTTTTTTCATTCACGCTGACACCACAAGACTATCCATTTGTCTACGCGAGATCGAAGAAAAATTGCGGCATCACCGTGCCGCAAATATTCCGCCTATTAGTGCTTGACGTCTTTGGCTTTTGATTTTAATAATCTCAATCGCCTGTTTTTTTTTACGTGTAATAATACGCTTACCTACTGTCTTTGATCTTATGTTTATTGTATTACGTGAGAGCGAAGAACTTCTATCGTTTACGCTTTCGTTATCGAGTTCCAAAAACCAAAAGCAATTCATTCAAGCAATGGTAACGAAAATGAAAAAATCAGTGGTATGAAATGGTAAACGATAGATGGTGGCACTTCGTGAAGATTCTTTGCAAAGTCAAACACCGACGAGTATCAAGGAATTATCGACTACAGGTTTCTCCTTGAACGGCGAACTTCTCATGGATGCACTGGGGGGTGAAACTTCGTTCGCTGATGTCCAGGGCGAGTGTTTTGTGCCGGCGTTCACTCTTGGTGTTGGCCAAAAGGCGAAGTTAACTTTTGGTCAGGACGTGAATACGTTGCAGTACTTCACCACCTGCGGACTCCAGGAAGGCTACGAACCGTTCTGCGTGTAAGACAATCAATATCAATTATTCACGTTTGAAGATTGGAAACCATTCGTTTTTTCAACGATACCGCTGACGTTCCATCCTACTCGTTACTTCACTATTTCCAGTTCCTGAGATACTCATCAGAATGTTTTGTTAGTTTTTAACCCTCCAATGGTGATGATCGTTTCCATAATCCATTTCGCCATTGACGAGCTACTCATCTGACTTCATTTCAAAGCCAGCAATATGAATCGCCACATGACCTTCTGGTACACGAGGCGATTTGGAACTGGTGGGTTCCAACGATCCCTCTGAAGTTCCATCCAACTTGTCACTTCACTATTTCCAGTTCCTGAAATACTCATCGGAGTGTTTTGGCAGTTCTTAACCTTCCAATGGTGATGATCGTTTCCATAATCCATTTCGCCATTGACGAGCCACTCATCTAAGTTCATTTCAAAACTCAGCAATATCAATCGCCACATGACCTGCTGGTACATGAGGCGATTTGGAACTGGCGGGTTCCAACGATCCCTCTGACGTTCCATCCTACTTGTGACTTCACTATTTCCAGCTCCTGCGATACTCATCAGAGTGTTTTGTCAGTTTTTAACCCTCCAATGGTGATGATCGTTTCCATAATCGATTTCGCCATTGACGAGCCACTCATCTAAGTTCATTTCAAAACCCAGCAAATCAATCGCCACATGACCTTCTGGTACATGAGGCGATTTGGAACTGGCGGGTTCCAACGATCCCTCTGAAGTTTTATCCCACTTGTGACTTCACTATTTCCAGTTCCTGAGATATTCATCAGAGTGTTTTGTCAGTTCTTAACCTTCCAATGGTGATGATCGTTTCCATAATCCATTTCGCCATTGACGAGTCTCTTACCTGACTTCATTTCAAACCCAGCAATATCCATCGCCACGAGACCTCCTGATACACGAGGCGATTGGGAACTGGCGGGTTCCAACGATCCCTCTGATGTTCCATACTACTTGTCACTTCACTATTTCCAGTTCCTGAGATACTCATCAGAATGTTTTGTCAGTTCTTAACCCTCCAATGGTGATGATCGTGGCGATTCATATTGCATATCCATAATCCATTTCGCCATTGACGAGCTACTAATCTAACTTCATTTCAAAACCCAGCAATATGAATCGCCACATGACCTTCTGGTACACGAGGCGATTTGGAACTGGCGGGTTCCAACGATCTCTCTGAAGTTCCACCCTACTTGTCACTGCACTATTGCCAGTTTCTGAGATACTCATCAGAGTGCTTTCTCAGTTTTTAACCCTCCAATGGTGATGATCGTTTTCAGAATCCATTTTGCCATTGACGAGTCACTTATCTGACTTAATTTGAATCCCAGCAATATGAATCGCCACGTGACCTTCTGGTACACGAGGGATCAGCCGATTTTCGAAAACACTGATGACATGGCCGACACTCGGATCGACGTGGCGCGAATCCCCGCTGGCTCGGACACACCACCCTGCCTCAAAATTTCCCACAACACTTTCGAAACGATGGAGAAAGCTAATTGGGAATTTCTCCGGCTGTCGTTGCCGGTCATATGCCAATCGACGTTCATCACGGAGAACGAGAAAATGCGGAGATGGCAGGAGATCAAAATCCGACAGAACAGACTAATGGCCGAGCAAGTGGAACAGTCGCAGCACACAGCGCCTTCGGCTCATATGGAACAAATCATGAAGTCGGGCTTCAGTATGAGCGACATCAAAGGTAACGATCTCTTGTTCATTTGGCCACATGGAAGTCATCCGTCGTCGTGCGAACAAAATCTAGCGCCTGGTATATATCACAGGCTTGCAAAGAAATTATTCGGAAGACGCCGTCGAGGATGCGGAGATGATGAAGGAGTCGCCATTGCCGATGCAACGGAATAGACCCTCAAGACCACCACGAAAGAATTCACTGTACGGCTCCAACGCTGGCGCTGTCAACGCTACGACCGAGGCCGAGATCAACGGTTATGGAGAGATGAACGGCGACGTCAAGGACGACAAGAAAAAACGTGGACGGTCGCCATTTCGGTGAGTCAAACCCGCAACCGATCTATGCCGATTATTCGTTGTGTAAGCCAAAGAATGACGTCTATACTACTACAGTAATCCTATCTATACCAATGTACTCGCTTGTCTCGCACTTGTGATCGCTGATTGCAATAATTACTAGAATTGTATTTTGCCAGCAAGCCTAACGAAGAGGTGGAGGATGCACCGTAAGTTGGGATACTAACGATTTTTTTTCATCGTGCACGCACACAAACAAGTAGAAATAACCCTCCATTCTAGAGGAACAGTAGTTAACCTTGACAAAGTGGACGAAATCATTTTTTCTTCCTGCTGTTCGGAATCATTCGCCATTCATTGCATCAAGATTCCTGATCCGATGAATCGCTTGGATGTGAGAAATAATTTCGTCCGCTTGGTTCTTTACAATCGGCAACTAAATCAGGACATTATTATCGTTGAGATACATCTTTTCATCCACTTGGTTCTTTCCAATCTGTACCTCAATCAGCAGATAATTGACATTTTTGAATCTCCGATCTGTGGTACTCATTAACGTTGAGACACATCGCTGCATCGACTTGATTCTTCGCAATCTGTACCTCAATCAGCAGATCATTGACACTGAAATTTCTGATCTGTGGTACTCCATTCTTCATGTGACAATGTGATGGACAAATCGGGTCACGTAGCGTAACAATTGGCATTCATTACAGATTCTTCTCTCGCAAAGCAAAATCTCCAGATGCCAAATCAAAAACGCCCGAGCCACCGATGCGCTCGGATATTTCTGACAACGACAAGCCTCCGCCTGGAAGACTCTCATCAAGACCCGCGCAAGTTCGGGTCTCGACGGTTCGTCAAATATCATATGAATTTTCTACGGAAAAAAACGACTGGCAACCAATTTGTCTCAATAATTCCAGACCGATCTCAAGGTCGTGCCTCCTCAAATTCCCGAGCGAAATGCACCGAAAGCCATGTCGGTTAATCTCATCGGAAGTGGTGTCGAGGCCATAGGCAATGAGATCTTTGATCCCGACTGTCTCAAGCTCATGAACGAATATTTCTACGGGGTGAGGGTATTCCCTGGACAGGATCCCACTCACGTTTACGTCGGCTGGGTCACCTCCCAGTATCATCAGCACACGAAAGACTTCAATCCGTCCAGAGTGCGAAAAGCATCGGTCATCATAGTGGACGATTACGATCGTCCCGTCGAGCAGTGAGTCAACAATTTCCATTTTTTCTTTAAAGCTTTCTTTTCACATCGCCACTGATGCGAATCGCCGGGATTTCGAAGGGTCGACAGACAGAGTTGCTACATGGTACGCGCGGACGAGCTTTACAACGAGGTGACGCAGGACGCGTCCGGAAAGGGTGCGTCGCAAGGGATGTTCGTCGGTTGTTTCGTCGACACCGTCACCGGCTGGGTCTCATTCACCTGCGAGGGCAAAGAGACCAGTCACAAATTCAAAATGGAACCTGACACGAAACTCTTCCCCGCCATATTCGTCGAAGCTACGAGCAAAGAAATCCTGCAGATCGAGCTTGGCCGAACGTCCACAACACTGCCACTTTCGGCTGCTGTACTTCAAAATTCCGAACGTCACGTCATACCGCAATTCCCGCCGAGATTGAAGGTCCAGTGCTTGAAGCCTCATCAATGGGCCAGGGTACCCAACCAGTCGCTTCAGGTGCACGCCCTCAAACTATCCGATATTCGGGGCTGGTCGATGCTTTGCGAAGATGCCATCTCCATGCTGGCACTCCATATTCCGGAAGAGGACAGGTGCATCGATATTCTGGAGCTCATCGAAATGGACAAACTCTTGAGGCAAGTTCACATTCGTGATAGAGAGAACTTACTGATGTCCCCATCATGGCGTACCGCAGTCTTAGAGAAATGCTACCGTGGCGATGAAAGTTGGATGCATTGTTACTTCGTTTGGTTCTGAGCCTGGATCTAAATTTGGGATCGATCAACTGACCCGTCGATGAATTGGAACCCTTTTAATTTGCAGTAGTTTTGCATACACTCATATGGGATGTTGTGGCACTTTTCGGGTATGATAAGGAGAAGCATCATGAAGAAATGACACAGAATGTTTTACTTCTTTGGTGTCGGTCATTTATGGATGACGGAATTTTTTTGGAAAATTTCACCGCCATCTACTAAATAATCGTACTGTAATTGAGGGGATATATCTACCTGGAAGCCGGAAAAGAATAGCCAAATTCCTATTTTTTTTCTGGGACACGGTTAGTGAATGAGAAACGCATTTTTTTTAACACTGACGTACGCGCATTGACAGCGTTTAGAAAAAAATCGCAGAATACTAACAAAACATGGCCGCCGGCGGATGATGTTATTTTTTTCGCGACGTTTGACGGTGGACACTCTCCAGCTTAAACAGTCCATCCGAAATCTAAAAACCAAACGGTTCATTCAAGTCAACAATAAATACGAGTCGTTGACGATCGTCGATTTTTTAAATCTTGTTTTTTAATAACGTGGCGACGAATTGAAACTCGAGCATTTGAAATCTATGAAAATGGTCGTCATTTTTACGTTATGATTGAAAAATGAAGATCGATTTGAAAAAAGTGAAATCGTCGACGACTTTCAAATGTTTCTTGTCAAATCTTCTGTAAATTTGGAAACAATCCATCAAATGATTCTCGAGATATCATGTCCACCGACTTTAAAAACAGTGTTTCGAGAAAAACGCGTTCAAAGTTTGAAGTAGTTTTCAACCATACTTCAAATTACCGCTCGCCCAGCCGACTGATAGAAGCTGAAGCTCATTCAATTTTAGGAATATTTCAATAAAGTGTTTAGGGAATATGGCTAAGAAGTGATAGTATCGAATAAAAATATTTTTCGAAAATGTAATTTTTTGACCCACTTAGGTAAATGTAGCCTGTTAATAATAACATACTGAGACCCGGTGCGTTGGTCTAGTGGTTAGTGTGCTGGCCAGTGGATCGGGAGGTCGCGGGTTCGAATCCCAGTCGCGTACTTTCGTCGTGAAATGTTTTTTTTCGACATTTTTCGGCGAAAAACGACTAGTTCAGTGACTGGGAAGCGAACTTGTGACTGGCTGTATCGGTATAGGTTTTCCGCAGTTTCCCTATGCCCATAGCAGATATGTCAAGGTGAATACGATACAGAGGGGGAAGTCGGCTGCAGCCACGAGGTGGGGGGGGGGGGGGAGTGGAATGGCAGATAGGGGAGAGTTGTGGAATGGGTGATATAGGTGGTGGGGATGTGGAATAGGAGGTAAGAACGAAGTTGAAGCGGATTGGGCCTCGTAAAAAGGGAAAGCCCTGTACGGCTGGAACGAACCAATATAAAAAAAGTAACATACTGAAATTGTGCTCTTGTCAAACTCCTATCCTTAGTGTATGGCATAGTAGTTGAGCTAGTCGAAAATTGTAACAGTCGAGGCACGGCATTCTCGAGAGTTTTTCCCTAATGAAGAGAAATATTATCCCAAAATATTATTAATGAAAAGTACACTAAACTGAAAATGTTACCCTTGGGCTGATATTATGACACTTTGCTTTTATTCCAAGCCTGAGACATCTACTTGAGAATTTTTAATTTCGGTTACCTTGTCTGGGATTGTATCCCCCATACGTCGGTAACGACACCATAAAATAGCAAATCGCCCTTCGGACCAGTTGCAAATTGTGGAAACTCTTCACAGTCCGCTACTGCAGATACCAGAAGGTGAACATTTCTTTTTCGAATGCAGTTTTCACGCCGGCACGCTGACCCTCTACGCGGCGCTTTGCTACCAATCGAATTACAGAGCTGCCCATGCTCTCTGTCTCCACGTCGACCAAAAACAACTGCTGTACGCGATTCGCGCCGAGTACATGTCCGGTCCGCTTCGTCAAGGATTCTACGATCTCCTCATAGCCCTCCATCTCGAATCCCACGCTACCACGATGGAAGTCTGCACCAACGAGTACATTATTCCTCTAGGTACGAATGTTCGATAGGCATCGAGGGAAAACATCACTCGGATGACATTCCAAAAATTCCTCGCTTCGATGATGACACGGATATTCGATCTAATTTCTTTTCACTTCTGTACCGATTGATAGGTCAAGAGCTGAGGGACCTGTACGAGAATTCTGAGATGCGGCACAGTCTGCGCTATTTGGAGACCGAGTCGGTTCGTCCCGAAATGAAAATGACGGAAATCAAGTAAGTCTTTGGCCTTTAAGCAAAAACTAGATGTGACCCCTTTGACTAATCCACCAGCATCAAGGGATGTTACTTCCAGCGAGAATCAAAGCATCGAGAACATCAGGAGTCTCTACAGTCCCCATTTTCCTTTGGACATCGTTCGCGATTACGTGATGATGGCGCTCAACGAGGCGGTCGAAATCAACCAAGTGCACAATCGCGATCCTATCGGTGGTAGCAACGAAAATCTTTTTCTGTATGTCACATTTGCCTGTCTTACAAGAGTACCTCGAATACTCGCTAACTTTTCGCGGCGAAGGCTTCGCTGCTCGAGTCAATCGTCGTGTGAAGCTTCTACGGTTCGTTGGGACATCATTGACTCTTTTTTTAGGCCTCTCATCAAACTGGTAGATCGCCTGCTGCTAGTTGGATTGTTGAGGAACGAAGATATAGAAAAGCTACTCATAATGATCAATCCCGAAACGTGGGATTCAACTTTTGACAAAGGTGAGCACAGCTATGCCTTGAAACGTACGGATATAAAGACGTTGAATAAGTTCTTGCTGTTTGTCAACAGATGGCGTTTCCAGAACTGTGTGCGTGTAGTTTGAGGTGGCAATGCATCTATAAAGAAGTTCTATGAGCAAGCTTGAAATTCAGTGGATGGCATTCACCCAAATTGTAATCAACTTTTTTGTTCACAGCGTCAAATGTCAAATGTCAAATTTTGTGCCAAAAAAGGGTATTTGCGGGGAAGTTCACTGCACTACTTTATTTCAAAAGAATCTGCAGCTGAAGTATACAGAATTCTCGTTGAGACCTACGGCGAGCATGCCCTGTCGGAACGAAAATGCAGATATTGGTTTAAGCGGTCTTCTCACTTTAGACGCTAAAAAAGGCTATTTGCATGATTTTTTTGATAGCTTCATATTGTAGATATTGATATAAAAGTTGTTACACTTAATAAATACACTTTCGAAATACATTTTTTTTTAAATGTATTTTGTTATGTGACCCAAACAGACTTTAAACGCGTTTCTCCTCGACACAACGTTTTTCGACGGCTTGTTGATAAAATCTTCGAAACTACTGAACCGATCCTTATGAAATTATAACCACATATTCTTTACAACTATAGCTATAGCGCATATCAAGGATTTTTAAAAATTTCAATATTTAATTTTTTGCCAAAAAGGTGAAAAAAAAAACGTTTTTTTTTGTTTTTCCGAAAAATGTCCGCTATTTCGTTATTTTTGCATATATAAAAAATCGTATGATATGCGCTATAGCCATTAACATACTGAATCTAGAACCGTTTGATTTTTTCTGTTTCGGATGATCCATCTCCGAGATTTCATCAACAGCGCAGACCTACAATTTTCATAGGACATTTTTTCAACTACCATTCTCGTCTATAAATAGGGACTTAAATAAGTGTTAAAAAAATGTATCTCGAAAATGTATTTATTAAGTGCAACAACTTTTATATCAATATCTATAATATAAACCTATCAAAAAAATTAATGATAATATCCTTTCTTAGCGTCTAAAGTGAGAAGACCCCTTAAACGCGTAAAAAATAATGATTTTGATGTGTTGAATTGGTGCAGACTCATGTCAAACGCCAGCTGAACTTGCAGAACCATTAGGAGTTGATGACACACCAGTTTCGAAACGTTTGAAAGCATCAGGAACGATTTTTTCAAATAAAGCATTAATTTTCACAAAAAAAAAGAACAGCGAGACCTTATTCAACATCCCAATATATTCCGATAAAACGAATTATTCTGTTCTATCGCGACGTCAATGAATGGCAGAGGGCAAAGACGAGCACAAAAAGGGTTTGCTGCACATGAAAATGGCCGAAGGTGCGAAGTTGCAAATGTGCTATTTGCTGCACCACCTGAACGATATACAGCTGCGTCATCGCGTGGAGTCCATAATAGCCTTCAGCCACGACTTCGTGGGTGATCTTCAAGCGGATCAGCTGCGCCGTTACGTGGAAATCAAACAATCGGACTTACCGTCAGCGGTAGCGGCCAAGAAGACCCGAGAATTTCGTTGTCCACCGCGCGAACAGATGAACGCCATTCTGAGCTTCAAGAACTTGGAGGATGACGATCCCGACAATATTCCATGCGGCGAGGATCTTATCAGCAGGATGAACGAGTTTCACGGCGAGCTCATGTCTTTCGTATCGTTGAACGCACTTCAGGAAGCGGCGGTTGCCGCAAACGAGATCGTCGAGCTTGAGAAACCTAACGCGATGAAGCGCCTCTTCAATTTCATAAATGCCGTCAAGGAATTCGAGGAGGAGTCGAAACCTGAACCGGAACCGGAGAGGAAGAAAACACCGGAAGGTAAGTCAAGATCAGCATATCGCTTCGTTCTGCTGCACTGAGAAAACAATATATTTCTATGTACCAGGATCTGTTAACTATTAACAAATGGTAAAGTTGCATATGGCGAAATAAATATCTTCTTACAGTTAATGAATCATTTATTTGAGCATCCGAATTGTTACAAACGAAGATTTGGTAATAGTTAAGAAATGGGTACTTTAACGAAACATACCAGTTCTTAACAGCCACCAGATGTATAGTTGGTCTAACCCAATGCTTCATTTTAATATACTATAAATACTTGTTTCCTATAACCGAGGCGTTTATTCAATAAGATCAGAGGAAAAGTTGTCCCAGATGTAAAGGATAGTTGAGTGAACGATATTTTATATTCGCACAAATCAAGATCCATGTATAGTTACCGAATGAATATTTGGACAAAGTCATTCATTGATTGCCGGCAGATGAACGTGCAGTTGAATCAATGTATCACTATAGTGTTAGTGGGCAAGTGTACAAGGAACAACTATCATAGTAAATGAGAGTTGTTCCTTGCTACCTGTAGAGGACAAATCGTTGGACGATTTCTGCTCTACACGTAGCAAGTCGTTAATTGGAGGACAACAAAGATGGTAGCATCAATACGTCGTAGAGTAAGGAACAACTCTCATAGAATATAGGCGGTCGCCTATTAATATTAACTATCATCAATAGTTAATGAAATCCTTATTTGCATTGAATAGAAAAGTCGTGGTGTCAACTGTGTGACTCTTGGCTCAATTGCGGCCAAGATGGTCGTTTTGAATGAAGATCAGTTTATTGTTGTGACATGTCCGTTTGCATTCAACACAGGATAGTCGCGGCAACTATACATTAACGGCCCCAAATCTAAATATATTAATTGTGAACAAATCTCTACTTCTTTGAACTGTATTATCATATCACAATTTCAACTCGTTTTTCGATGACCATAAACATCTACTGAGTTAAGAGAAATAAAGGTGCCAAATAAATGTATTTCTGTACGATCAATAAACTGTTTTCTCAGTGTGCAATATATTTATATCCGGAAAACCAAAAATTCAAGATATTCCAAATATTGAGAATAGTTGGAAAAGCATTTTTCCAAAGATGCATTGCTCGAATGAGGAAATTGTGCAATTGCTGTCTCTTTGACCCTAACCGGAAGACAAGTCTAATGTCCCGAATCCGAAATCGTATTTCCAGAGGTATTCCGAAAAGTGTTGATCAGGACAATAGTCGTATGGGCGGAGGAGAGTCAGATAGAGACGCCAAAATTGGTTCGCGAGATGTTCAGTCTTCTGGTGCGCCAATACGACACGGTTGGCGAGCTGATTAGAGCCCTCGAGAAGACATACGTAACGAACAGCAAGACGAAAGTTGACGTTCAACAGATGTGGGTTGGTCTGAGTCAGATAAGGGCTCTGCTGCCGGTCCAAATGTCTCAGGAGGAGGAAGAACTGGTGCGCGAGAGACTCTGGAAGCTGGTGAACAATCACACGTTCTTCCAGCACCCCGATCTCATAAGAGTGCTGAGAATCCACGAGAACGTGATGGCGATAATGATGAACACGTTGGGCAGACGAGCCCAGGCACAATCGGACGCTCAGGCGCAGGCCCAAGTGGCGGAGGGTGGCGAGGCATCATCCAAGGAAAAGGACACGTCGCACGAGATGGTGGTCGCCTGTTGTCGATTCCTCTGCTACTTCTGTCGCACCTCCAGACAAAATCAAAAAGCCATGTTCGATCATTTCGATTTTCTTCTTGAGAACAGCAACATCCTGTTGTCCAGACCCTCCTTGAGGGGATCCACACCCCTTGACGTGGCGTATTCCTCATTGATGGAGAACACCGAGCTCGCTCTTGCACTCAGGGAACATTATCTCGAAAAAATTGCCGTCTATCTGTCCCGTTGCGGGCTCCAATCCAATTCCGAGCTTGTCGAGAAGGGCTACCCCGATCTTGGCTGGGATCCGGTTGAGGGCGAACGGTATCTCGATTTCCTGCGTTTCTGCGTCTGGGTCAATGGTCAGTATGAAGAACTCTTTTGGAACAAGCCAGTTCTACGTCGGCGAAAAGGCTTGCCTGAACAGTGACGAATGGAACTCTTTCAGGTGAAAGTGTCGAGGAGAACGCCAACTTGGTGATAAGACTGCTCATACGAAGACCCGAGTGCCTTGGACCAGCTCTTCGCGGCGAGGGTGAGGGTCTTCTTCGCGCCATCATGGAGGCCAATAAAATGTCCGAGCGCATCGCCGATCGACGCAAAGTAAGTTTCGACCGAGGCTAAGACAAAAGCAAATGATACTCGTCAAACGATCACCACACGCGATCAGGCTAAAGAACATTTCGTGAATAAGGAACCGTGTCCGTGATCCTTAGTTGCAGTTTTTCTTCTGCTCATTCCTTTCTTGTTTAGTCTGCTAATTTGATACCCCAAAAGACCAATATGTATGGAGTTCCATTTGTCAATTGATTTGTGTACTCGTTTGTGACCACTATACATGTACATCCATTAGACTCTAAGTCAGCACGTTGCACGAAACACACTTCGTGAATCATTGAGTGGTACTGCCTGGAAAATAGTTCAGTCGTTTTATGCATCGTTAGTTTTGCCGTAGTTCGATAAATACCGGAAGACCAATGTGAATCACATAGAAGAAGAGACCCCATTTTCTTTACGTCAAACCCACCAGTGTCGAGTCTTTTGCGACTATCCAAAAGATAAAATACTCGTTCATCCAAAGCATGTTAGATGTCCAAACACTAATAGTTCACCAAATAGCTCTTTAATCAGGTACACGACGAGGCCGAGGGCAATGCGATAGTCGGGCAATTCGAACATCCACTTCCGGAATCCGATGAGGACGAGGATTACATTGACACCGGTGCTGCCATTCTCAATTTCTACTGTACACTGGTCGATTTGTTGGGTCGTTGCGCACCCGATTCTTCGGTCATTGAGCAAGGTTTGTTAAGCAACTTTTTTTGTTCCGATCGTTTGGCAACAATCTCTCGTTCACTGAGAAAAAAAATCAATTGAATATAAAAAAATATTGGTTGATTCAAATAAATGTCTGATCACGGAGTGCCACCGATATATGAGATTGTTACAATACTATAAAATATTGGAAAATGTGATTGATTCAAATAACTTATTATTTTATTTGAAAATATCTTCTGCTCTCTGAATATCTATATTATCCTTCGAAAAAAATTGGATTCTATTGAAATCATTCTATATACAATCCGTAGATGTATGGATGAAATAATTAAGCGGTTGCTACAACATTTTTTATTTCGTACAAAAATATAATCAATAAAATAAATCTTTACTGCATCGAAACGAATATGCCATGAGACGTAAGTTTTTTAATTTGTTTTAAATCTTAAATAAAAAGTGAGCATTAGAATGATCATCTACGGTAATAGCGGAGAGAATATCAGATATCCAATGGAATATCCATGGAGAGAATATCAGATATTCAACTGATAAGCACAGATACTACATTTTAATCTTAGCCATAGGTCAAGAAGCGATACTTTTTAGAGTTTCTCCGGCGTTTAAGTAGATTTTCAGTTCGCGCTACACTTACGAGAAACGAGCGCGCGTGCGGCTTCTAGCGGTTACTCCGAGAACTACGGGTTTCCTCACACTTATAATTTCGGTGGCGCTCGGCCATGATTTGATTGAATTTTTCAACCAAATGCGCAAGAAACAAATTTTATTTTCGCATAATTTTTTAACCAATTCCGACATTTCCTAATATTTTTCAATCAAAATAAAATATTAATATTTTAACGAAAAATGTACTTGAAAATCAATATTGGATATGGTGAAAAAAATAAAATAACATATTTACTCAATAGAAATTTGATCTGAATCAACCGAGCGAGATTCAATTTTTCTTTTGCACTCGAATCAACAATATTCATGTTACGAATAGAAACGCTTTTTTTGTTCCTTGCAGAAAATGCATTCAAAACTATATAATTTGTTCGCGATAATTTTTTAGATAGTTTCAATAATATATTGTTCTCGGCTAACAACATATCTTTTGAATGAAAAAAACTTTTAAGTTTATCATGTTATTAGAGTCAATAGCGTTTTGTTTGGACTAATAAATCCGACTATTTACACCAACAATTTTACAATTGAATCAACGAAATTTCATTCAATAAGACCAATGATACTGGATCAATGATTTTTTTTTCTCAGTGTTGAACGAGCTGCCTTTCAACTGCTCTAGGAAGGTGTTAGCGGCATGGATTTTGAGATTTTGCATTTTGGGTTTCAGGAAAGAACGAATCGCTGAGAGCCAGAGCGATTCTACGATCTCTTGTACCACTCGATGATCTGCAGGGCGTTCTCTCTCTCCGATTCACCCTTCTGAACCCTGCTACTGGCCAAGAGCGACCGAAGAGCGACACCCCTTCGGGTTTGATACCCGGCCACAAGCAGAGCATCGTGCTCTTTCTGGAGCGAGTCTACGGGATCGAGACCCAGGAGTTGTTCTTCAAGTTACTCGAGGAGGCCTTCCTGCCTGATCTCCGGGCGGCCACCATGCTCGACAGGGTAAGCAACGTTCGATGATTCTTGTCGCTCAACCCATCCACTTCTAACCTCGGCTTCCCGTTTTCTTTCCATTTTTCAATGTGGCCATTCTAGAACGACGGATACGAATCCGACATGGCACTTGCCATGAACAGATACATCGGCGTCAGTATTCTACCCTTGCTCATTCAGCACTCAAAGTTCTACAACGAGGCCGACAACTACGCGAGTCTTTTGGACGCGACCCTCCACACTGTTTATCGCCTCAGCAAAAATCGAATGTTGACCAAAGGACAAAGAGAGGCTGTCTCGGACTTCCTGGTTGCATTGACCAGGTTAGTGCCGTACAAAGATTCATCGCGAATCCTTTGTAGTCCAATAAAAGAGACGAAAAACCAGCACTTTTTAGCGTAGAATATGAATTCTTGACTGAACGTAGGTGGTTGCATACTGAACGCAACCCCAATGAAATGTTGCCCCTCAACTAGCCCCAAGCCTAAGAAATTGGGGTTGAAAACTTAAAAATCGCCGTATCTCGATAATTAATAGCCCGATCGAAAAAAATTTCAAACAAAAGTTGTTTGGAATTATAAAATTCGTATAAAGTTATTTGACATCCAACCCCCTATCTTTGAAAACAGCGGCACGCAAACGATTAGAAAATTCGGGGTTGATGCGTTTGCCAGCCCCAGATCGGGGGAGGGGGGCAACCGGGGTACCCGCCCCGGGCGACAATTTGAGGGGGCGCCAAATTCTTGTGTTTGAAAAAAAACTTGTTTCACTAAAGCGCCTAGCATCCAGGGCGCTTTAGTGAGTTTCAATGGCCTCGTGATCCTAGCCATCGAAAATTAAAGTGCCTATGAGACGAACTTTGATGAGGTATTCCTTTAGGCGTTTTTTGAAAAACTGCTCATATTATAGCTAAACAAGTTATTCATCGATCTGGCTGAAATTTTGGCAGGGTTCTCACTATAAGATTATTGGACGGATATACCTAAAGTTTTAAGATTATCGCGTAAATAAATTACTTTTTTGGGGTAAAAATTGTCGAGAAAATGGTCAAAAATATGAAAATTTAATTACAAAGCCTACTTAATTTTCAATTTCATACTTTTAAATATTTTTATAGGTATGTTATAGTGAGAAACCTCCCAAAATTTCAGCCAGATCGATCAATAACTTTTTGAGCTATAACATGAGCAGTTTTTCAAAAGGCGCCTAAAGCAATATCTTATAACGTTGCCATTTTGTGTTGTTTAAGACAGGAAAAAAATTTAACAGTGGAAAGTTGTAATAAAATAATGTAAAAACTTTTAAATGATGCGATTATTTTATCACCTTTAAAACAATTGATGAAAAATGACTCATTTTCGAGCGTCTAAAGAGATATCCCTCCATAATCAGAAATGCTGAAGGGGTGCCAATGTCAAGTTTGCCTCGGCTCGGAAAAATCGTCGATCCGGGGCTGGCGTGTGCGAGCGGAGTAAACACATCGCTGCGTCCTTGTCTGTGGTGCTCTCGTGTTTTTGTGCCGCTATTTTTAAAGATAGAGAATTGGACGTCACATAACTTTATACGTATTTTATTATTCCAAAAAACTTTTGTTTAAAACATTTTTTCATCGGGCTATGAATTATCGAGATACGGCGATTTCTAAGTTTTCAACCCCTATTTCTGAGGTGTGGGGCGAGTTGAGTGGCAACATTTCATTGAGGTTACTTTCAGTATGCAACCATTTACCTTCAGTCAAAAATTCATATTCTGCGCTGAAAAGTGCTGGGTTTTCGTAACTGTTACTGGACTATTCTAACGATGGTTGTGCTTATGACTTTATCTTCATTTTTACAGCCAAATGCAACCGAACATGCTTCTGAAGCTTTTGCGCAAGCTTACGGTGGACGTTTCCAAGTTGTCCGAATACACCACAGTTGCTCTGAGAGTACGTAAAATGCACATGATCGCCACAATTGCAGGGAAAAAACTACCAATGACTTTCAGGTTCTAGATTTCTAGAACTTTTCCGTATTGGCAGGGGAATTATTGAGGGGCTACATCCATCTAGAGAATTAAGGCATATTTTTGGAAAATGCAACTTTTTGACCCACCTAGATGTAGCCCGTTAAGGGGTCTTCTCACTTTAGACGCTAAAAACGGCTATTTCCATGAATTTTTTTGACAGGTTTATGTTACAGATATTATCTATCAAAATTGTTACACTTAATAAATACACTTTCTAAACACACAAAATTTTTTTTTATGTATTTTTGCAAACCAAACAAACTGTAAACGCGTTTTTTTTTTCGAAACAACGTTTTTCGACGGCTTGTCGATAAAGTCCTCGAAACTACTGAACTGATCCTTATGAAATTTTAACCACATATTCTTTACAACTATAGCTATAGCGCATATCAAGTATTTTTTCAAATTTAAAAAATTTTTGTTGCCAAAAACGGTGAAAAACACGTTTTTTTTTGTTTTTTTTTGTTTTCGAGAAATATCCGCCGTTTTGTTGTTTTTGCATATATCGAAAATCGTACGATATGCGCTATAGCCATTAACATGCTGAATCTAAAACCGTTTGATTATTTTGTTTCGGATGATCCATTTCCGAGATTTTATCAACAGCGCACACACAATTTTTTTGGACATTTTTTTAACTACCATTTTAGTCTATGAATAGTGACTTAAGTAAATATATTTTTTTTAAATGTATTCCAAAAGTGTATTTATTAAGGGGAGGTACCTGAGTAAACGGCGAGAAAAACAGGTAAACTTCGGGAAATTTTATCTCAAAAACTAATGTTGTGATTGGATCCGGTTTTTTTTTAATTGGAAAATATGTACATTGAGGTATATTTAGGAATTTCAAAAAATAAATTCGTTGACTGGAAGCGATTTAAACGCGATTATCTCGAAACATGCTTTTCAAAGTCGGTGCCAGATGTATCTCGAAAACGGCTTGTCCGATTTTGTCCAAATTTGGATACAATATTCTTCGATAGTTTTTCTCGTTCGCCAGGTAGGGGTTTATCATTTGATTGAACCATTGCTTTTTTATACAATGTGTATGCAATCCAAAATCGTCGGAAATTGCGAACGAAAAACGAATGTTAAATTAAAACGGTCGCAATTCCATCAAAAATGAAAATTTCAAAAAAATCCTACGTGGCTAACGAGAAAAACTATCGAAGAATATTGTCTCCAAATTTGGACAAAATCGGACAAGCCGTTTTCGAGATACATCTGGCACCGACTTTGAAAACTATGTTTCGAGATAATCGCGTTTGAATCGCTTCCAGCCAACGAATTTATTTAAAAAAATTCCTAAACATACCTCAATGTACATATTGTCCAATAAAAAAACCCGGATCCAATCGAAACGTTAGTTTTTGAGCTAGAAATTCCCGAAGTTTACCTGTTTTTCTCGCCGTTTACTCAGGTACCCCCCCTTGAGTGTAATAACTTTTATATCAATATCTATAATATAAACCTATTTAAAAAATAGAATTTTTTAGCGCCTAAAGTGAGAAGACCCCTTAATGATCTAGCTCTTTCATTGCTATTGTTTCTGTGACGCAGTTGTGGCAATCAGATTTTTTGCAGTGACTTCACGTCGGACCTATGTGCTGAATTTTTTTTACCAGCTATTGACCCTGCATTACGAGCGTTGCGGCAAATATTACGGTTCCACGGGAGGCCAGGGTGCGTACGGAGCTTCCAGTGACGAGGAGAAACGCCTGACGATGGTTCTCTTCAGCAACATTTTCGATTCCCTCTCGAAGATGGACTACGATCCGGAATTGTTTGGCAAAGCGTTGCCATGCTTGACGGCGATTGGTTGCGCGCTGCCGCCGGATTATTCGCTCTCGAAGAATTACGACGACGAGTGGTACGGCAGCAAATCGGCGTCAACGCAATCTCCGGACGGTCCTTACAATCCTCAGCCAATAAATACTTCGAGGTAGATCGTCATTGCAATCGCGAACCGAACATTCTTACCTTTTCCTACACCCATACTGTGACTGCCATTCTTCTTCTCTTACGAACAGCGTCTCACTCAACAATGACCTCAATCAGATCGTCCAAAAGTTTTCCGAGCACTATCACGACGCATGGGCAAGTCGAAAGTTCGAGAACGGCTGGCAATACGGAGATTCGTGGTCGGACGCGAACAAAACGCATCCCCGACTCAAACCTTACGACAAGCTCAACGATTACGAGAGAGAACGCTACAAGGAACCCGTCAGGGAGAGCCTAAAGGCTCTTTTGGCCATTGGATGGAGCGTGGAGCATGCCGAAGTCGATGTGCCGTCAACCAATCGTAGCTCGTTGAGAAGATCCTCAAAGAGCCAGGTTGGCAACGTCTGGCAATTTTTTTGGAGCTTTGTAGCCATGTTGCGATCAGGCGGGTAGAGAAAAAGCGTAGATTCTATGATTTCTGCCGTTTGCAGAACGATTCGACGACTGCTTTCAACTACAACCCTCATCCGGTCGACATGACGAACTTGACGCTGAGCAGAGAGATGCAAAACATGGCCGAGAGACTCGCGGACAATGCGCACGATATTTGGGCGAAGAAGAAGAAGGAGGAGTTGATCGTAAATGGCAAGTCATCCAGATTGATAATTTATCTGGAATCTCTATATGTAAAAGGCAAGGTCTTGACTGACTGATTGACTCATCGTCGCCCAGTTTAATCCAATAGATGTAAAAACGTGAAATTTGGAGGGAATGATGATTTTATTATGTAGGTACCATTTACAAAGGAATTTTTCGAAACTCAACCCTTAAGGGAAGAAAAAAGATGGCAAAGTTTGTATGGAAACTTTAAAAAATCTGGTTGAGTTCATTTGAAATTTCGTATACGTGCTTCTTGACACAATTAATGAAACACGTATTTCAGCGTTTTTAGAAATTCAACCCCTAAGGGATGACAAGGGGTGGCGAAGTTTGGATGGAAAATAAAAAATCTGGTCAGAAGATTTACTTGAAACTTAGTATTAATGCTCTTCAAAACAATTAATAAAATACGCATTTCAGCGTTTTTCGAAATTCAACCCCTAAACGAAAGGGGGTGGCAATGTTTGTACGGAAAAAAAATCGGGTTAAATTTACTTGAAACTTTGTATAACTGCTCCTAGAAACAATTAATAAAATTTCAGCGTTTTTGGAAATGCAATCCTTAAGGGGACGAGGGGGTAACAAAGTTTGGATGGTAAAAGAAAAATCTGGTCAGATTTACTTAAACTCTTCGACACAATTCTCCGCGTTCATTAATGAAAAATTTCAGGAGCACATTTCATTAAGGAGTTAGGCCACGGTAACGGGTATAAAATCATGTGTAAATTTAACAATTTTTTTCGTATGAAAAAGTGATTCACTCATAAAATTAATTACACATCTATTCAGTATGAATATCAAGCTGTTAGAAAAAGTTTTTTTTTTCGATGCACAAAATGGCCGAGTATTAATATTTTCTTTTGTCATCTTTTTTTTAGGCGCTCCGCGGCGTGACATTCAGCATCCACAATTTTTTACCTAGAACAAAAAACAAAAATTCTCTTCAATTTACATTAGAATACCTACGAAATTTAAAAAATATTGTTTTATTCAAAAGTTGTAGGTATTTGAACTTAAGAAATGAATTTTCCGTGAAAAATTTCGTTGTAACTGGTCATAAACTGTTCATAAAATGAAAAGTTTTCGATTGATCGGAAATTCCGTACGTACTTCTCTGCGAAATGCAATTAGGAACGTAACTTTTAAATTTGAAGTAAATCGAGTGAATATTGTTGAAGCTACTTGTCACGCCAATTGGGAAAAAAACTGTTTCGAGAAGATTCAAGTAGTCGACCACCGGTACATCGAAAAAAAATGTATACTTTTCAACAGCTTGAGATTCATACTAAATAGATGTGTAATTAATTATATGAGTGAATCACTTTTTCATACGAAAAACGATTGTTAAATTCGCACATGATTTCGTACCCGTTACTGTGGCCTAAGACCTCAATGAAACACATCAGGAGCACATTTCATTTAGGAGCATTGGACACAAGTCTACACGAGCGAAGGCGCGGGCGGAAAGCTAGTTTCTCATATTGTTCTATCTGGCTGAACTTCACGTGACGCCCTCAAGCAAGTGCATCCTCAATGGTCATTTTTAACTGGGTCCGTTTCTCCAGGTGGTGGAATTCACCCACAATTGGTGCCCTACGACCTATTGACGGACAAGGAGAAGCGCAAGGATCGCGAGCGTTCTCAAGAATTCCTCAAGTACCTTCAATATCAGGGCTACAAACTGCACAAGCCGAATCGTGGCGGAGCCGAGACGGAAGTTGCGGGTACGGGCGCCGCCGTGGAGTTGCGCTTCGCTTATTCCCTGCTGGAAAAATTGATCGCCTATCTCGACAAGGCAACGATAAACATGAAATTGCTCAAACCATCGGACACTTTTAGTCGTCGCAACAGCTTCAAAACGTCAACTCGCGACATCAAATTCTTCAGCAAAGTAGTCTTGCCCCTCATGGAAAAGTACTTCAGCACGCATAGAAATTACTTCATCGCCGTAGCAACCGCCACGAATAACGTTGGTGCCGCGTCGCTGAAGGAAAAAGAAATGGTTGCTGCGCTTTTCTGCAAATTGGCGAGTCTCTTGCGCTCGAGACTAGCCGCTTTCGGTGCCGACGTCAAGATCACCGTTCGTTGCTTGCAAGTACTCGTGAAGGGCATAGACGCCAAATCCCTCGTAAAAAACTGTCCGGAATTCATCAGGACCTCCATGCTGACCTTCTTCAACAATACCGCTGATGATCTCGGCCACACCATTCTCAATCTGCAAGAGGGAAAATACAGCCACCTCAGAGGAACACATTTGAAGACCTCGACCTCGCTGTCCTACGTCAACAGTGTCGTACTTCCGGTATTGACCGCCATGTTCGATCATCTCGCTGCATGCGAGTACGGAAACGATCTTTTGCGTAAGTAAAACCACTACGTCATTTGCGAATTATCGAACGATCAAACGAACTTACCTGGAAGCAAAACTTCTCACAACGAACATCCCTCAGGTGACACCCTTCGATTTTGTTGAAATTTGGATATGTTGTAAACGACCGAAAAGTAAGCGATACGTATTTTTTTTATCGGCGGGAAAACGGTTTTAAGGCATAACACCACTGTGACCCCCTGTTTTTTGCCATTTTTCAAGAATTTTTTTGTGTGGGAAAAAAAGAGATATTCGAAAATTTTTATTTGTTTTGTTCGTTGTTTATTGAAGATACATAAAAAAAAATTTTCAAATTTTTCGCGCCCCATGGTGACGCTGGGGAAGCTCCCGCGTCAGGTACTGTTGCCTCTGCAGTGGTTCGCGGCACGCAGCAGAACTCTCTTCAAAGTCGATCTGAAAAAAAAAAAATACCGAGTGTTTTCGTTAATAATATGATATTTTGAAGAGAAGTACATAGGGATTTGAAAAAATATTGATTTTTAAAAAATAGACACGCTTTTGAAATTAAAGGACGATTTTCGAGAAAAATTTCTCGTCGAAAATAGGCTATAACTTTTTTTATTATTGAGATATCGAAAAAAATCCTATGTACTTCTTTAGATAATCTAGTTTTATTGATGCAGTCCAAATTTGAAGTCGATCGAATAAAAATTGCTCGAGTTCTGCTGTGTGCCGCACTAAAAAAAGTGGTTTTGAGAAAAACGCGTTCAAAGTTTTAGGTTTGTTAATTTATGCGATAAATTAGAAAAAAAATTGTTTACCTTTAATCAGCGATGCCGGCACGATATAGCTGGCCTTCAAGAAGTAAATCATTGTCCCTAGCATCTTTTCTCGAACTTGTAGAGGCTCTTCTTGCCTCTTTTGCAGCGTCTGTAAGCGAGCGCTCCGCCAGCTCGACCCGCGCTGCGTCGGTTTCAACGCAAAAATTGAAACAATTTGGGCCGATAGTTATCCCCAACGTCTCCAAAACTTTCATGAGGCTTCTCACGCCATCATTGAATAATAATACCGCGATATCAGCTGCAATATCGACGATTTTTTTGCTCCCGGACTGACACTTGGGGGCTATTGCCCAAACTGATTTGTTGTAGCTTTCGTTGTTGTTTTGCGTGAAGCCGCCCAAACAACGCTGCAGCAAATCGTCTCTGCTCAAATTTATACATCCCGGTATACCTGCCGACCCTGAGGCGCGCAGCTGCGCGGGACCCCGAGCGTCACGGAGCGCTGCACCGCTCCACAAAATATTCAATATCTCCGAAAATAATTATTTTTTCGACCTGGGTCCAACGGCATCTTAATCTTAAATGTATTTTAGATTTTTCTAGATGGTTTTCAAAAAAACGATTTGTTGAAGCCGTCACAGTGGTGTTATCCCTTAAGGGCTGAAACGTACCCTCAAAAATGGGGATGTTTTTCGTTTTTCGTCGATAACGTTTGCACGGTACGAGATATTAAAAAAAATCAAATTGCAACATGTTTATTTTTTTGTGCACTATACATTGGAGATGAGAACGATAACGTTATCGACGAAAAACGAAAAACACCCCTATTTTCGAGGGTTCGTTTGACCCCTTAAAACCGTTTTTCCGCCGAAAAAAAATACGTATCGCTTACTTTTCGGTGCTTTATAACATATCCAAATTTCAACAAAATCGAAGGGTGTCACCTGAGGAATGTTCCTTGTCAGTGATTCTACTCAAATACGAATACCTAAAACTCTATCAGCGAGCCTCTTTGATTGATTATCAGGGCGTTGAATAAGTTCTCGCTGTTTTCCAACAGATGGCGTTGCCAGAACTGCGTACGTGTAGTTTAAGGGGTTTTCTCACCTTAGACGCCAAAAGAGGGGATTTTCGTGAATTTTTGGATCCGTTTATATTATCAATATTGATATAAAAGTTCTTACACTTAATAAATACACTTTCGAAATTCATTAAAAAAGAGAAAATTTATTCATTTCAGTCACTATTTATAGACCAAAATGGTAGGTACAAAATGTCCTAAAAAATTGTAGGTCTGCGCTGTTGATGAAATCTCGGAGATGGATCATCCGAAACAAAAAAATCAAACGGTTTAAAATTTTTTATATATGCAAAAATAGCAAAATGGCGGACATTTTTCGAAAAACAAAAAGAAACGTGTTTTTTCACCGTTTTTGGCAAAAAATAGTAAATATAAAAAATTGAAACCTTGATATGCGTTATAGCTATAGTTGTGAAGAATATATGGTTAAAATTTCATAACGATCGATTCAGTAGTATCGAAGATTTTATCAACAAGCCGTCGAAAAACGTTGTTACGAGAAAAACGCGTTTAAAGTTTATTTGGGTTACATAAATACATACATTTTTTTAAATGTATTTCGAAAGTGTATTTATTAAGTGTAATAACTTTATATCAATATCTATAATATAAACATATCAAAAAATTAATGAAAATAGCCTGTTTTTCAGCGTCTAAAGTGAGAAGTCCCCTTAAGATGGTAACGCATCTATAAAGAAGTACTATAATCAAGCTTGAAATTCAGTACAAGTCATTTCGCCGAAGTGTAAACAATTTTTTTTTCATAGCGTTAAACATGCCAAGTGTCGTGCCAAAAAAGAGTATTTGCGGGAAATTTTAATCAAAAAAATTTGCAGCTGAAGTAAACAGAATTCGTGTTGAGACTTACAGCGACCATGCTCCATCGGAAACAACATGCAGATATTGGTTTAAACGCTTCCAAAATAATGATTTTGATGTGTTGAATTGGAGGCATTACTTCATGAAGACTCGTGTCAGATGCTAGCTGAACTTGCAGAATCATTAGGAGTTGATCACACGACAGTTTCGAAACGTTTGAAAGCATTGGGAATGATTTTGTTAAACAAAGCATTCATTTTCACAAAAAACAACATCGAGAACTCATTCAACATCCCAATGCATGTGGCAGTTTGGCAGCTGGATGTCACGTATGACATTGGAAGTTATCCAAACAGCTACAACTAATCTCGAAAACGTGGCTTCTAATATATAGCTTTCCTCATTTTTCCATCGTTTCACTGCTTAATCGTATTCAATTGATCTATTCGATAGTCGATGAGATTCAAGTAGCATCGTACAAGATGCTCGCGTCCCTGTACACGCTCGGAATCGACGCTACGTTGACCCACGATCGAAAGTACCTGAAGACCGAGATAGAGAGAAACAAGCCAAACTTAGGGTCTTGCCTGGGAGCCTTTTCGAGCTGTTTCCCCGTGGCGTTTCTCGAGCCCCATCTCAACAAGCACAATCAGTTCTCCCTGCTGAATCGGATAGCCGATCATTCGTTGGAGGCGCAGGACATAATGACGAGAATGGAATCGAGTATGCCCACCCTCGAGACGATTTTGACAGAGGTTGATCAGTTCGTCGAGTCCGAGAAGACTTACAACGACGCGCCTCATGTGGTTGACGTTATTCTGCCACTTTTGTGCTCTTATCTGCCCTTCTGGTGGGCCCAGGGACCCGACAACGTGACACCCACGGAGGGAACATACGTGAGCATGGTCACCAGCGACCACATGAATCAATTGCTGAAGAACGTGCTCAAGTTGATCAAAAAGAATATCGGCAATGAGAACGCACCCTGGATGACACGGATCGCTGCATACACCCAACAGATTATCATCAATTCGTCCGAGGAACTCCTCAAAGATCCATTCTTACCGTTGGCCGAGAGGGTCAGAAAACGTACGGACAACATGTTCCACAAGGAGGAATCTCTTCGCGGCTTCATCAAATCCAGCACCGACGACACCTCCCAAGTCGAGGCGCAGATCCAAGAAGACTGGCAACTCCTGGTCCGCGACATATACTCGTTCTATCCACTGCTGATCAAGTACGTTGATCTTCAGCGCAATCACTGGCTGAGAAACAACATATCCGATGCCGAAGACCTTTACAATCACGTAGCTGCTATTTTCAACACTTGGTCCAAGTCCCAATACTTCCTTCGCGAGGAACAGAACTTCATATCGGCCAACGAAATCGACAACATGGTCTTGATCATGCCAACCGCCACGAGACGAACGGTCACCGTCACGGATGGTTCTGCACCAGCTGGCGGTGGAAAGGTATAGTAGTTGATTTTACCTTTATTAGTGATAATAAAGCTAAAATCCCGTGAAACAATGGACATATATAAACCTATATAATTATCTATACTCATGTATAACATTATACACAATTATATATATCTTAACATGACATCATGAATGATCATGTATGTTCAAAAGTTGGTACTCTAAACTCGTATATGAACATATGGTTGTATATATCAACTCATATTGATACAACATGTACTATATATTATCATATATAATTCCATTGCCCCCCCCCCAAACCCATATATAAGCGTATATGATTGTATATGAGACCATGTATACGAATATATGATGTACAAACTATTTTGGTGTCATATATAATCATATACGTAATCGTAATTATCCGCAACAATCATATTTGAACGTATAAAATATGGAAAACATATATGACCATGGATATTATTCCTTATATAATACCACTACAGACTATTTTGATATCATATAGGATCATGTATACTGCATGTCATTTTTCATATAATACTGTCTATAAGCAGCAAAATCAGCATGTGATGCTGATAATATTTTATTGTTTTATTATAAACGTACTAAAATGGTGATTTAAATAATTGTTAATATATATATATATATAAATTATAAATATTTTTATTCGATATTATTTATTTACCGGCATAATATCACAAACAGGTCAACACATATTGTACTTCTTCATATAATCATATTTTACACTTGTATTATTAAAAAAAGTATTTGTACATTTGTATCTGTATACCCGGGAAAAAATAGACATATATAAACATAAATAATCATGTATGATCTTGTCATACTATGTGCAAGAACATATATGATTATATATAATCATATATGATTACATGTGATCATAAATGGCTATATATTACTACATATGATTATATAGAGACAAATTTCGTTCATAATCATTTATGACAAGATTATGATATTTATGTTTATGTATGTCCATTTTTCCCGAGTATCCACTTTCTCCCACAGGCCATTGCGGATTAGATTCCTGCCAAGCATCAATCTAATCCTGCACTCGATCATTGTCGCTTTTGCAGAAAAAGAAAAAGCATCGGGACAAAAAGAGGGACAAGGACAAAGAGGTTCAAGCGTCCTTGATGGTGGCCTGCTTGAAACGATTGTTACCTGTCGGCCTCAATTTGTTCGCCGGACGCGAGCAGGAACTCGTTCAACACTGCAAGGATCGTTTCCTCAAGAAAATCGCCGAATCTGACATCGCTGAGTTCGCAAAGATTCAACTCACCCTGCCGGATAAGATTGATCCGGGGGACGAAATGTCCTGGCAGCACTATCTGTACTCGAAACTGGGACAGAAGAAGGATTCGATGGAGCCTGTCAAGGCTCAACAGATCGAGGATGTCGTGGCGAGGATAACGGATATGGCGAAAGTTCTATACGGTTTGCACATGGTGAGTGTTACCTTTCAACAATTGAAAGAGCAGGCTCTCCAATGTTCTTTTTCATTTGCCAATCATTGAACACAGTTCCTATTGCAGTGGTGTAATTTAAACGGTGAGGTTAGCTTTTTTTTATCGTTTGGCTAGTTTTTTTTCGCCGTTCGGAACATCCATTCATTCCATTTCCAAGGCTTTTATGGCCGTTGTTAGGGAGCGTACACAAATTACATAATGCAAAATATCCCAAGTTTCACCCCCCCTCCTCTCCCCAAGCAACGGGACCGTAACGCTTGGCCAGAACCCCCTCCCCTATTCCGTTACGTAACGGGTGCTTTGTCGTCAATAATTGCGATTTTATTCATAGACATAACTAATTATGAAAGAATCGGGTTTATACTCATTTTATGAAGTATATATTCATCTAGTTATATACCAATTTTTATGACAAAAACTTGAAAATTTATCAAGATGTATGCCTTGATTTGACGACGAAAAAAAAAATTGTCTTCATTGTCCCATCGATATCTTTATGAAAGGTTATTTGTAAATTGAAAGTGAGCAATTTATCGATATCTATACAAATGTACCTATCATTGTGCGTAGCCGTTTTTTTATTTTGGTTTGTTTTTTTTTTTTACAAAATGCCGACAGATTGAACATTTTCTTCTAATTTCAAGGCCCATTTTCTGTATTCAAGCAGTCTTTAAAAATAGTAATTATCAAATGTTGAAAACGCGGATCCGTACAGCCTTAGTCACGGCGATTACAAAAATGTTTTTAAAAAAATTGAAAATCAGTTGATAAGTTTTTAAGTATTCGCTCGAACAAGGTCGAAAAAACTAGTTTCGAGAAAAGCGCGTTCAAAGTTTTGGTTGCGTGTTTCTTGATATGAAGTTACGATTTTTTCTAGAATATTGATACTTACATTGAAGCATCTAGTCGCGGACGATATGACGTTTCTTCATCTTCATGATAGTTCACAAAATAATAAGAGCCTGTACTTTATCCATTGTAAATGATGCCACACCTGTAGGGACTGAGGGCACTAACCGGTCGCGCTACCTGTTCTCACTAAAGTGACTATAACTCCGTCAATTTTCGGACTTGTGAATAAAAATGTTGCCAACATATTTTTCAATACATGTACTTTCAAGAATTAAAAAAAAAAATCCTTTAAATTTTGCTTCGGGGATGTGGGAAAGCTACTGTGCAAGTTTTTGCACAGTGATTTACCCCCATAACTGACATTGCGTATAGAAGGCTGTGAGCTGTCCACGGTAAAATTGCACTCGAGGTTTAAATTAAAAACTTTAACATGCAGAAATTTGGCCATTTCTGGCAGTTTTAAAATCGTGACGTAACGCAAATCTTCCCCCCCCCCCCTCTACGTACATAGACCGAAACGCCTGGTCGACCCCCCCCACTCCCCCAAAGCGTTACGTAATTTACGTACGGCCCCTTATTATTGCAAGAATCTGTAGCTTCCCAATGGATGTTAGGTCTAGTTAGGGCTGGCAGCTCCACCGATGATCTTCATGCATGTATCATCATCATCCTGGATGGCTGTCCCAGCCAATCATGGTGTTGTTTCATCAGCTGGTCGATTGAAACCGTCTGATTAGCTGGTGCAGTGATCCAGAATGATGACTGCAGATGTACGAGAATCACCATCATCACAGGGCAGAAAGGCTTCAGTACTGAAGCTTGCAGCCCTGACGATGCAGTCTGTTTTTCGTTTGCTGCAAACCTAAACAAATTCGACACGACATCCATCCGGGAGTTGTCAATTGTTGTAGATCTTTATATTTCCTATTTTGTCATGATTTTATTTTTATTTACTGCAAACTCACACGAGTCTTTGGTTATTTGTGTTCCATCGAGTAGATAGATCATCCACAGCAGCAGAGCAAGAATATATATCGTTCCGTGGTCTCTATACAGCGGAAGCGAGCGGTTATTGCTTGCTTCCGTCAGCTGTCCCTACATTCCTTACCCAGGTAGCCAGTTTTATTTGGTTTATTTTATTCATTTCTCGCTACGAAGTTCAGATACTAAAAAAACTCCGGAGGTTTTTAACCAGGTGTATGCAAACTTTGGAGTTCCGATTGATCATGCAGTCAATCGTTTCTCGCGCTTTCAGCAATGATTGCAACATCATTAACAGCGGTTGAATTGTGCAATTAACACTGTTGCGTTTTTCCTACGTTACGACTATAATCAGTTGTGCGTTCGTTTTTGCGTGTGTCCGTGTGCGCGCATGTCACTAAAAAGGCGATGAAGCCCGTGCCATCTAGGGACGGATGGAACAGAGTTTTGTGCGCGGCAAGGAAACGGGCAGCCATTGCATGCTTGCGTAGCGAACCGCTCTACAAATTGAGAAGGTAATCAAATGTTTCCATAAACTCCATGCGTTTTTGCACTAGTTTACAATATCTTCTTTTCTTGATTCGTGATGGAACAATGGCATGCTAATTCCCGTGAAATTTAGGCACAGAGCGATCAACATCTTTTCGAGAACGTACTACGAACTTTGGCTGCAGGACGAGAACGTCGGACAGGAGATCATGATCGAAGACCTCACGGTAGTTTTCCAAAATTTGCAGATTTTTTTGTCGAAACTTGTTCGAGTTTCCTTGAAATAGGAATATACTGATTTTTTCCTGAACAGCAATCGTTCGAAGACGCTGAACGCAAGAAGATGGAGAAACCGGAAGACGAGAGCAAGCCAGATCCGCTGACCCAATTGGTCACGACCTTCTGCCGTGGCGCTATGACCGAGCGTTCAGGCGCACTTCAGGAAGATCCCTTGTTCATGAGCTACGCTCAAATCATATCAAAGTCTTGCGGCGAGGAGGAGGAGGAAGGCGAAGGCGAGGAAGGCGGTGGTGGCGAAGAAGAAGGCGCTGCTTCCATCCATGTGAGTCTTTCAATTTACTACTCGTGCTAATTTGGTATCAAGAATCTGTGGTCCCTACAATGTATTCGTCTTGATTCCTTTGGATGTTTTCTATCAGAGAATTCCCCGCCAATAATTTGATCCAACAATGCACGTCTTAATGCATGTTATACTCTCTTTTTGTCTTTTCATCCTTCTAATCGGGTTGCAGTTGACACATAAACTAATATTGGTAAGATCCAGGAGTTTCAAACAATTACATACGTACTATGGATTATCGCTATAGATTTTTGTACGGCGGAAATCACTTGTCACAAATGTAAAACGTTAGTTGTAACACGCTACGATTTTCCATGCTAACCAAAAAAATCAAGAGGCCGATGCACAAACTCATGGTAAGATTAGTTTGTTTCCCCCCATACCCAAACGCCATCATGATTCGAATGCCTAATCGCAGGAGCAAGAAATGGAGAAGCAGAAGCTGCTCTTCCACCAAGCGAGGCTGGCGAATCGTGGAGTAGCCGAGATGGTTCTTCTTCACATCTCAGCCTGCAAAGGGGTGCCTAGCGAGATGGTGATGAAGACCCTTGAGCTTGGAATTTCCATATTACGAGGTGGCAATATCGACATACAGCGGGGAATGCTCCATCATCTGAAGGAGAAGAAAGACGTTGGCTTCTTCACTTCCATAGCTGGACTCATGAATTCCTGCAGCGTCCTTGATCTGGATGCGTTCGAGAGAAACACCAAAGCGGAGGGCCTCGGTGTTGGCTCGGAGGGTGCTGCGGGTGAAAAAAATATGCACGATGCCGAGTTCACTTGCGCGCTTTTTCGCTTCATACAGCTCACCTGTGAAGGTCACAATCTCGGTGAGTGCGAGGGAGAAGAAGAATGCGATTGTTTTTGAAGACGTTGGGAATGAGGAAGTTCATTGGTTCTGATCGACAGATTGGCAGAATTATTTGAGGACACAGGCTGGCAACACGACTACGGTGAACGTCGTCATTTGCACGGTCGATTATTTGCTCAGACTGCAGGAGTCGATAATGGACTTTTACTGGCATTATTCGAGCAAAGAATTGATCGATCCAGCGGGAAAGGCTAATTTCTTCAAAGCCATTGGAGTCGCCAGCCAGGTGTTCAACACTCTGACGGAAGTGATACAAGGGCCCTGCGCCCAAAATCAACAGGCTCTAGCTCACTCTAGATTGTGGGATGCTGTGGGTGGTTTCCTGTTTCTATTCTCCCATATGCAAGACAAATTGTCGAAGCACTCGAGCCAGGTTGACCTCCTGAAGGAACTGCTCAATCTCCAGAAGGACATGATCACCATGATGCTCTCTATGCTTGAAGGTATCTCCATATCCTTTGCTCCTTTGTTCTTCGTAAGAACCATTGATTGAAACTGACTCGACAATCGTCATCACTTAGGCAACGTCGTGAATGGAACGATCGGTAAACAGATGGTGGACACCCTCGTCGAATCCGCGAGCAACGTCGAACTGATATTGAAGTACTTCGATATGTTCATCAAGCTCAAGGATCTCGTGTCTTCACCCAGCTTCCTCGAGGTTGATTTCAACAGCGATGGGTGGGTGTATCCGAAAGATTTTAAGGAGAAAATGGAACAGCAGAAGAGTTACACCAGGTGAGCAATTTCGTCACGTTATTCCAGCCTTTGATTTAATGTTTATTCGTTCAGTACTTGGAAGACCAACCGATTCTCAGTGAAGGGTGCTGAACTGTATTCTGCTACGCTATTTCCAAAGATCATAGTGCCAATTCGTGTTCATCAATATTGACAGTGTAAGATGAACCAGAGACTATTTGATTTTGATTCTTAGAAACTGAAAATGACGTACTGGTACGTTATTTCCAAAGATCATAGTGCCAAGTCGTGTTCATCAAGATTGACAGTGTAAGATGAACCAGAGACAATTTGATTTTGATTCTTAGAAACTGAAAATGACGTACTGGTAAGTCATTTCCAAAAATCATAACGCCAAGTCATGGTAATTAAGATTGTCAATGTGAGATGAACCAGATACAAATTGATTTTGCTTCTCAGAAACTGAAAATGACTGAATACGTAGGTGATGAATTAGAGACAAATTTATTTTGATTCTTAGAAATTGAAAATGACGTACCGGTACGTTACTTCCAAAAAATATAATGCCAAGTCACGGTCATCAAGATTGGCAATGTAAGCTAAACCAGAAACAAATTGATTTTGATTCTTAGAAACTGAAAATGACGTACTGGCATGTTATTTCCAAAGATTATAATGCTAAGTCATGATCATCAAGATTGGCAATGTAAGACAAACCAGAGAAAAATTAATTTTGATTCTTAGAAACTGAAAATGACGTACTGGCACGTTATTTCCAAAGATTATAATGCTAAGTCATGAACATCAAGATTGGCAATGTAAGATAAACCAGAAACAATTTTAATTTGATTTTTAGGAACTGAAAATTACGTACTGGTACGTCGTTTCCAAAAATCATAACGCCAAGTCATGATCATCAAGGTTGTCAATGTAAAATGAACCTGAGACACATCGATTTTGATTTTGAGGAACTGAAAATAACTGAACACCAAGGTGCTCATATTGATTTTTAGAAACTGAAACTATTCATTTCTTGATTTTTAAAATATGACCGAACAAGGTGTTCAATCATATTGATGGGGTTTCTACTTTCCGGTTTTTGGTGACTTTTCGTTTACCCCAAAGTCACAACTTGACTGAAGCGCCTCCTCCCACCAAAAAACGATTACCCCATGCTAGCAAAATATCCTAATACAGCTTGTGCCTTCAACAGTACACTATCACCCATTACATTCTCTTCCCTCGTTTGCAACTTTTCCAAACTTTCGATAACTTCATTGCAGCGAGGAGATCGCATTTCTATTGGCCTGTTGCGAGACGAATCACGACGGGAAGATCGATTACGTGACGTTCATGGATCGCTTCCACGAGCCGGCAAAAGAGATCGGCTTCAATCTCGCCGTCCTGTTGACCAACCTCTCGGAGCACATGCCGAACGAGCCTCGGCTCGCGCGTTTCCTCGAGACCGCGGGCTCGGTTCTCAACTACTTCGAGCCATTCCTCGGCAGAATCGAAATCCTCGGCAGCAACAACAAGATCGAGCGTGTCTACTTTGAGATCAAGGAGTCCAACATAGAGCAGTGGGAAAAGCCGCAAATCAAAGAATCAAAGAGGGCCTACTTCTACAACACCGTGGTCGAGGCAGGCGAAAAAGAGAAGCTCGAGACGTTCATTAACTTCTGCGAGGATGCGATTTTCGAGATGCAACACGCGAGCGCGTTGATGGCGGTCGAGGAGAGCGGAGGTATCGGCAAAGCGAGAGAATCATCGTACACCTACATGACAGACGACGACGAGGAGAGAAACAAAGATCCGATCAGAAGAGGAATACAGGCCTTCAAGGATGGCGTATACTTCTTCTTCTCGATGTTGTCGCCTACCAATATCAAAAATAAAATATTAGAGATGCAACAGATGACGATACCGGAGCTGTTCGTTGGCTTCTTCAAAATGATATTCTACGCATTTTACTATTCCGGCTTTGGATTCGGATGCGTCATCAATTACTTCATGAGGTTGCTACTCACCCTCATGAGGGGACCCAATCTCGAAGAACCAGTTGTCGAAGTCAAAGAGGAGGAGGAAAAACCGTCGAGGCATCTACCTGCTCTTCCTCCCACGCCGGATGAATCAAATTTGCAAGTAAGTTATCGCTTTTTCATCCACTCAAATTCACGCGATCAACAATATTGAAACGGAACTCTAAACTATTTAATTGTTCCGAGAATTCGTTCGTTCGAGGAATAAAATCATTTTTTAAATAATCTAACGTTCCGGTTTGTTGATAAATAATTCGTTGACATCCCCCAATGGAGGTCTTCTCACTTTAGACACTAAAAAACGGCTATTTCCATGAATGTTTTTGGTAGGTTTATATTACAGATATTGATATAAAAGTGGTTACACTTAAGAAATACACTTTCAAAATACAAAAAAATTTTTTTTTTATGTATTTATGTAACCCAAACAAACTTTAAACGCGTTTTTCTCGAAACGACGTTTTTCGACGTTGTTTCGATTATTGATAAAATCTTCGAAACTACTGAACCGATCATTGTGAAATTTTAACCACATATTCTTCATAACTATAGCTATAGCGCATGTCAAGTATTTAAAAAAATGTTGATATATACTATTTTCTTGTGCCAAAAACGGTGAAAAAAACACGTTTTTTTTTGTTTTTTTTTAAATCTCCGCAATTTTGTTATTTTTGCATATATGGAAAAACGTTTGATATGCGCCATAGCCATTGACATACTGAATCTAAAACCATTTGATTTTTTTTGTTCCGCATGGTCCATCTCCGAGATTTCGTCAACAGCGCAGACCTAGAATTTTTAGGACATTTTTTAACTACCATTTTCGTCTATAAATAGTGACTTGAATAATTTTTTTTTAATGTATTTCGAAAGTGTATTTATTAAGGGGTTAGGCCACTCCAGAGGCCGAAAAAATGGGCTTTTTGGAGATATTTTTTTCAGAAAAACTACAAAATAAATCGCGATTACAAAAAAGGGTGTTTATCATACATATCAGTGGCTGTATACAATATTTTTTTTAAGCGATTAATTTCAAAATGGCGGCTATGCAACGTTTATCTTAAAACTGCATTTTTTAAGTTGGTCGGAAACATAACTCAGACATTTTTCAACCGATTCACTTGAAATCTTGAATATATCGTGAAAAATACATTGTCTATGGAAGTACGTAGGATTTTTTTTTATATTGCATAGTTCATTTGTTATTAACAATTATCTGACGAAATTTTTCACTTTCAAAAAATTTGCCTAAAAAATCGTGAGATAATCGTTAATAACAAATGAACTGTGCAATATAAAAAAATCCTAAGTTTAAGTGTAAGTTAACTAAGGCTTGAAGTGCAACAACTTCTATATCAATATCTATAATGTAAACCTATCAAAAAATGCATAAAAACAGCCTTTTTGGCGTCTAAAGTGAGAAGACCCCTTTAGTCGCCCAAATAATTTTTTTCAGCGTAAATATTCTCTAGAAAATCGAGCAACTGTTACTTTTGGCAATTTAAAAACCCCGGAAAAAATCCATGATAGTTTTCTGATTGATGACTACGAAGACCATTTTTTGTCGGTTATGTGGTCATTTGGGGCTTTTGAAATGGAACAAAGCAATGGCTATAGTCTTGGTTTTTAGGGCGATTTTGGGATTTGCCAAAGATATTATGCTTGGAACGATATAAGTTGTTTTTTCATTCCTAAAAAATATTAATGAAGAGTTGAGCGGAATCATAGCAAGGCGAAAATATATTTTTCTGATTTTTCTCTTTGGGAAAGGTACAAGCTTTCGGGATGGACATAACGAAGGAAGAGGGCGGCCAGATAAAGATTGCGGCGCACGAATCCGCGGCTTCGACACCCCAATCGAGCATAGAGGAGACAGGGGAAAGCACACCGGAAGAGGGAACTGCCGAAGATTTGGCGAGGGAAGGTGTTTCCGGTGAGACGGAACCAGTCACGTTGGCAGACTTGCTAGGGTACGGGAAAGAAAACAATATTAATCGCGCATAAGATATAAAGTTGATCTTCAATAATTCCTCGTATCCAACATGTGATTATTATTTAACGCGGTCCTCTAGTTTCTCGGCTGTTTTTTTACGGCTTTTTCAATAATTTTTTACGGGCAAAGCATCGAAATAATCAATCTCATTGTTTTTGCATAATCTTTATTAACATTTAAATAAGCTTTACAAATTTTTTGAAGTCAAAATATATAATAGAATAAACGTTATAGTGGCCGACAGGAAGACATCAAGTAAAAGAGGTGCTTGACGGTGACCAAGATTGCGGCTGTTCTGCTTATCTGAAATCAAAAAACCAAACGGCATTTTAATCTTCATATTTAAGACTAGCGATTGAACTAGAGTGAATTCGAAATTACAAAAATTGACTTTTTTATACACTTTTGAAAATTACATTCTATTTTTTACTCATTTTTTCTTAAGTTTTTCGCTCGTACAAAAAAAACTATCGAAGCAATCATGATAATCCTAGTTCAATCGCTGGCTTATAACATATTAAAGATGCTGTATAAATTTGAACAAGATCGGTGCAGTAGTTTCTGAAACGTGGTCACCGTTTCGAAAAATGGTGTTTCGAGAAAAACGCGTTTGAAAGTATACCTGCTCCGTATACCTGCTCCGTTCCAGGGCCGTAACTTGTGAACCACTTCGAATATCGAAAAATCCTTTGGCACACATTTTCTACACATGTTGTAGATGTGATTTATGAAAAAAAAAATCGATTTTTTCGACCCGAGGAACTAGAGGACCGCCTTAAGGAACTTTAGGTTCACATAGACGGTAATGATGTTATCAGAAAGTGTGCAAATTTTCGGAATGATTGACCCGATATTTTTTCAGTTGTCTTATACGAGGTCCACGAAAAAACGGTTTTCAGGAAAACGCGTTGAAAGTTTCAAGACTGAAAAATCTTGTGACTGATGACCTACCGATTAATCTGCTCCTCCGGGGCCATAAAGTAGTCCTTCCTCGTGGAGTTCATCTTTGGTCATAACCTCTTCTTTTCGTTATAAAGGGATCTTCTACCTTAAGGGGTTTTCTCACTTTGGACGCCAAAAAGGCTATTTTCATTAATTGTTTTCATATGTTTATATTATAGATATTGATATAAAAGTTGTTACACTGTGAATACACTTTCGAAATACATTTAAAAAATATTTTTTATGTATTTATGTAACTCAAACAAACTATAAACATTTTTTTTATGTATTTAACCCAAACAAACTTGAAACGCGTTTTTCTCGAAACAACGTTTTTCGACGGCTTGTTGATGAAATCTTCGAAACCATTGAACCGATCCTTATGAAATTTTAACCACATATTCTTGACAACTATAGCAATAGCGCCTATCAAGGATTTTTTTAAATTTCGATATTTACTTTTTTTGCAAAAAACGATGAAAAATCACGTTTTTTTTGTTTTTCGAAAAATGCCTGCCATTTTGGTTATTTTTGCATATATCAAAAATCGTATGATATGCGCTATAGCCATTAAGGCGGAATACACATTTAGACAGGAAAAAAATAAGCAATATTGAGGGATTTTTAGAACTAATAAATAATTATTCTACAATAATCGAACTTTAGATATACTTTAATAGTATATTTGAGTATACGAAATAATATTTTTTTAAATTAATTCATCATCAAAATAGCGGAGCTGTGGCAGAGTGTTACAGCAAGGTCGCCGCGGGAGTTGCGAATCAGCGTGCAGTCTAGTTACCTGTAGACTGAATTGCAGAAAAGTTCAAACATTTTTTCAGTTAGAACAAGTATAGTTTCTATGTGACGGTAATTAAAATGAAGAAAATGCAAATTTGAGAAAATGGCACGCATTTACCTAAAAAATCAACATTTCACGCAACATTTCTGTAAAATGTGGATTAAAAAAGTAGTTTTTTTTCCAATTTTTCAAAAACAATTTTCGTCAAGTAGAAGGTACCAATATTATCAATATTTCTACCAAGTTTCAACTCAATCGGCTTAATAGTTTTTGAGTAATCCTGTACGCCAATTTCGATAATGCAGTTTTGAGAAAAAACGCGTTTGAAGTTCACGCCCGCTCCGAATCCGAGCGGTGAGGCACAGCGTTGACGGGCTGTAACGTTTGAAGTTTTTCGAATTTCGCTTTGCAACTTTGGGGAAATATTCTACATATATAGTTCTATCGTTTAAAGAAAAAAAAAAGGAATTGATTTTTTGATCGTTGTAAATGTATATCCTGCCTTAAGTGTAACAGCTTTTATATCCAGAGTTGGGCGTAAACTATTTATAAATACGAACACGAATTTATTCACATCGTGATTTTCGTGTGAATATAAATACGAATTTATTCATACTTTACTTATTGTAAATACGAATACAAATAAATTCGTATCCACAAGTGTGAATACGAATTTATTTGTATTCACATGCATGCATACAAATACAATTGTATTCACAAATATTCTGTACACACAAATAAATTCACAGAAAAAATTGTGAATATTTATAAAAAATCCTGTGAATTAAAAAAAATTCACATCAAAATTGTAAATACAAAAAAAATCACAAAATAAGTTGTGCATTTTTCGTATTTAAAACAAATCAAAACCAAATTCCCAATGATTAGTTTAAAATTTACACCAAAAGTGAGTTCTTACGTATTTTGAGAGAAAATATTGCGTCGAGGCAAAGAAATTCTTGCAAAAAACGTTGTGAGTTTCAAATATTACATTATAAATATGAAAAGATTCACGAAATGAGTTGTGAATTTCCTCAAGTTGAAGAAAATTAAAATCGAATTCACGACAATTATATCAAAATTTACACCACAAGTGAGTTCTTACGTATTTTGAGAGAAAAGATTGTGATGAACTCAACAAGAACTCACTTGTGGTGTGAATTTTAATCCAGTCAATCTGAATTTGATTTTAATTTGTCCTAAATACGAAAAAATTCACAGCTTATTTTGTGATTTTTTTTTGTATTTACAATTTTTTGTGAATACATTTGCATTCACAGATTTTGATGTAAATTTATTTGTATGTTCAGAATATTTGTGAATACAATTGTATTTGTATGCATGCGTGTGAATATAAATAAGTTAAGTGTGAATAAATTTGTAATTATATTCCCATGAAAATCACGATGTCAATAAATTTGTATTCGTATTTATAAATAGAATTACGCCCAACTTTGTTTATATCAATATATATAACACAAAGCTATCAAAAAAATTTATGAACATAGACTTTTCAGCGTCTAAAGTGAGAAGACCCCTTAACAAAGCATTTATCAAAACTCCCCACGTCATTTCCACATCATTCTTTTTTCGTGAATTTTTTTGTGCCTCATGTCAGTTGTCCGGTTTATTGATTTTGCAGGGGTGAACAAGCGAGAGCTCAGGCCGCGGCGTCCGCCGAAGCTGCCGTTGCCCAACAGGCCGCCATGGCGGCCGTCGAGGCCGAGGCGAAGCACGAAATTATTGTCGAACCTTCGGCGAGCTCCACCATCGACTTCTCCAAGTACACTCATCGAGTTGTCTCCTTTCTCGCTCGTAATTTCTACAATCTCAAATACGTCGCCCTCGTGCTAGCTTTCTGCATCAACTTCATGCTGCTCTTCTACAAGGTAAAGTGTCATTCGTATAGAAAAGATTGTTCGCAGTCGGTGCGCGGCTGCGGCGGTCTTCCATGCCGAGCAGCGTTTCCCCGCGCCAATACTCGGATGGTTGACCATTCCGCCGCGCATAGCGTGCGCGCCGACTACCATGAGACAGTTTTACTGAGTTTTCTTTGGTGACGCAAACTCACAAGGAACATCCCTCAAGTGACACCCTTCGATTTTGTTGAAATTTCGATATGTTGTAAAGCACCGAAAAGTAAGGGATACGTGGTTTTTTTTATCGGCGGAAAAACGGTTTTAAGGGGTGAAACCACCCCTTAATATAGGGGTGGTTCAGCCCTTAATTTTTTTTGCAATGTCACTATAGTGGATTTTTCATTGCTTCGGATAGCAGAATTTTCGTTTTTGTTTCATTAAAATCGGTGGACTGTTTGTGTGTGAAACTGCTATATTAACCCTAGAGATGCCTTTTTTCGAGGGGTGGGTCCACTTAAAACCGTTTTTCCGCCGATAAAAAAAATACGTATCGCTTACTTTTCGGTGCTTTATAACATATCCAAATTTCAACAAAATCGGAGGTTTCAACAAAACCTGAGGGATGTTCCTTGTCAGTGAGAAGATGGATGCCTGTATCGGCACGGTCTTTTGTCAGTTCCCTGGGCCCTCGTACAAATGCGATATGCATTAGGAAAGAATGGCTGTGGGCAACACTTGAGGGGTGGCCTCTCAGAAAACAGAAATGGACAAAAAATACATCGATAGATCATTGCAGTTAGTACAGTCGTGCTGTATATTGGAATCGGAAAAAATGAGAAGAAGGCTAGTTTTTTGACAGGTGATTTTGTAGGTTCCGCAGATGCTAAATCCAAGTTTGCCTAAAAATCGAGGTGTAGAGTTTTTTGGGGGATGAAGGGGGATGGGGTGGATTAATGCCAAACTACAACCCCCACGAGGTCGGCGCTGGGAGACAAAATGTTCAGAAAAATCCGGGCTTTATTTTTGTCCACAGCGCCGAAGTCGTGGAAGTTCATTTTGGGGGTGAAAAAGTGGGGTGCAATTTTGAAAAATCATTTTTAATTCGATAACTCTCTAGGAAAAATTCATATAATTTTTGTTCAAATGAGAACGTTGTAGCCGTTGAAAAGACGCGTCGATCGAGTATTTGATCATTCCTCTCCAATAATATCTTCACCCCCAAAAAAATTGTTCAAGTATAAAAAAAAATTTTATTTAAGAACTCAAAAACAATCGATTTTTCGGGGATGGTTCAATTGTACGAAATGTAGAGAATAATTTTCTCTATATTTTCGTTTGTATGGACCATCCTTGAATTTTTCTTTTTCCAACCCTTCTCGGGGGTTGAAAGTTCAAAATGAAATTCTGGGAAAACTATTGACCGAAAATGAAGAGATACGAGTTTGGTGCTGTGGATAAAAATGTAGCTGAGGGTTCAAGCTACAAATTGTTTCACGGCGGCGAATTCGTGCGGTCAATAGTTTTCCCAGAATTTCATTTTGAATTTTCAACCTCCAAGAGGGGTTGAACAATCCAAATACAAGGGTGGTCCATAGAAACGAAAATAAAGAGATAATTATTCTCTGCATTTCGTACATTTAAACCATACCCGAAAAATCGATTGTTTTTGAGTTATTCAATAAAAAATTATTTTTTGATATTTCAACAATTTTTTGGGGGGTGAATATATTATCGGAGAGTGATGTTCAAATACTCGATCGACGCGTCTTTTCAATGGCTACAACGTTCCCATTTGAACAAAAAGGGTACGAATTTTCCCTAAAGAGTTATTGAATTTAAACTGTTTTTTCAAATTTCATCCCACTTTTTCACCCCCTAAATGAACTTCCACGCCTTCGGCGCTACGGACAAAACTAAAGCCCGGATTTTTCTGAACATTTTGTCTCACAGCGCCGACCTCATAGGGGTCGTAGTTTTGCACCAATTCACCCCATCCCCTAAAAAAACCCCGCACCCCGATTTTTAGGCAATCTTCGATTTAGCACCCGCGGCACCTACAGAATCACCTGTCAAAAAACTGGCCTTTTTCTATTTTTTCGATTAAAGGGTTTTTCAGCGACAGCACGACCGTACTAAGTATCATATGATCGTGGAAGACCCATGATAGAATAGCAAGAAATTGATCTTTTCGAGTTTCCCTAGCTACACAATTAGCATTTATTGGGATGTTCAATAAGTTCTCGCTGTTTTTGTTTTCGTGATAATTAATGGTTTATTTTCTAAAATCACTCCTAATGCTTGCAAGCGTTTCGAAATCGTTGTGTGATCAACTTCTAATGTTTCTGCAAGTTCAGCTATCGTCCGACATGAGTCTTTATCTTCGTGATTTTGATGTGTTGAATTGGAGGCATTACTTCTAATGCCTCCAATTCAACACATCAAAATCATTATTTTTTAAATGTCTAAACCAATCTCTACATGTTGTTGCCGACAAAGCATGATCGCCGTAAGTCTCAACAAGAATTCTGTGTGCTCCAGCTGCAGATTTTTTTCAAAATTAAGTAGTGTAGGAAAGCTTTCTGCAAATACTCTTTTTGGCACAAAATTTGACATGTTTAGCACCATGAAAAGAAAGTTGTTTACATTTCCCGGCCAAAAATCATCCAGGTAACATCGTTGGTGGACGAGTCAGCAGACGGCGAAAGTGGCGAATCGATTGCGAACTTGTTGAACGAGATGTCAGGCGAAGGAATGTCCGGTTCCGGTTCTGGTTCCGGTGCGGGTGGTAGCGGAATAGAGATTGGGAGCGGTGGTGAAAGCGAAAGTTCCGAAGAGGAGGAAGATCCTGCGGAGTTTGTCGAGGTTTCCGAAGACTTCTACTACATGGCACACGTCATGAGACTAATGGCGCTTCTTCATTCCCTCGTCTCGCTGGCGATGCTCGTGGCGTACTATCACCTCAAGGTGAAACACTCGACTTTCAAATCTCCTTGTCATAGTTGCACCCTCACTGGTTTTTTAAAATCAACTTGGCGAACCTCCCGAACCTCGAACTGAACTGCTCTTCTTCTTCGTCCGATCAGGTGCCATTGGCGATATTCCAGCGCGAGAAAGAAGTCGCTCGCCGCGTCGAATTCGACGGGCTCTACATCTCCGAGACCCCCGAGGAGAACGACTTCAAAGCTCTCTGGGACAAAATCGTCATATCGGCGAAAACTTTTCCCGTCAATTACTGGGACAAATTCGTCAAGAAGAAGGTACGACAGAAGTACAGCGAGGCTTACGACTTTGATCACATTAGCAATCTACTGGGCATGGAGAAGACATCGTTCAGCCAACAAGAGGCCGAAGGCTCCGGGGCCTGGTACTTGTGAGTATGCCAATGTGTCGCGTCGTTGCGAATTTCGAACAGCGATTCGCAAAACTTGCTATGACTACGTGAAGATCGTGCTGATAAAGGCTTTTGTCATTTTGGACAGCATCATGAATATCGACTGGAAGTATCAACTTTGGAAAGCGGGAGTCACGATCACCGATAATGTAAGTTGGTTTGGGTACTCTACTACTTTGGGAAGTTGAAGAGTGGGCGACGCTTAACAAAGAGGAAGATTGGGCATTGCAAATTGTATATTTTGCTATATTATTTGTGAAGATTGCAATGCTAATCTTGATGATTACAATTGTCCAGATTAATATTGATTTATGATTACAATGATCAAGATTATTATTAAAATGATGATAACAATCATCAAAATTAGCATTGATTAATTATTACAATCACAAAGATTTGTATTGATTGATGATTACAATTATCAAGATTAGTATTGATTAATTATTACAATCATAAAGATTTGTATTGATTGATGATTACAATCATCAAGAAAACAATCCTGTTTGCAAGATTTGCAATCATGAGTATTGACTTATTATTACAATCAACAAGATTGGTATTGATTGATGATTACCAGCATCAAGATTAGTGATGATTGATGATAACAATCATCAAGATTAGTATCGATTGATGATAACAATCGTCAAGATTAGTATCGATTGATGATAACAATCATCAAGATTAGTATCGGTTTATGATAACAATCATCAAGATTAGTATTGATTGATGATAACGATCATCAAGATTAGTATCGGTTTATGATAACAATCATCACGATTAGTATTGATTGATGATAACAATCATCAATA
Source organism: Ophion slaviceki (assembly GCA_944452715.1). NCBI lineage: Eukaryota > Metazoa > Arthropoda > Insecta > Hymenoptera > Ichneumonidae > Ophion > Ophion slaviceki. The sequence goes on from OX101784.1 coordinate 57,784,494, forward strand.
TTATTATTGATTGATGATAACAATAATCAAGATTAGTATCGGTTTACGATAACAATCATCAAGGTGAGTATCGATTGACGATAACAATAATCGAGATTAGTGTTGATTGATGATAACAATCGTCAAGATTAGTATCGGTTTATGATAACAATCATCAAGATTAGTATTGATTGATGATGACAATTCAAGATTAGTATTGATTGATGATAGCAATAATCAAGATTAGTGTTGAATAATGATAATAATCAATAGTAGTATTGATTGATGATTACAATAATCAAGATCAGTATTCATTGATTACTAGAATCGTCAAGATTAGTATTGATTATGATTACGATAATCTAGATTAGTATTCAATGATAATTACAATTATTGAGATTAGCGTTGAATGATGATCATGGTTGCTGTTGATTACTGATTAAAATAATCAAGATGAGTAGTCATTACTGATTAGAATCATCAAGATAAGTATTGATTATGATTGCCATCATCAAGATTAGTATTGATTGATGACTACGATCAGCAAGATTAGCACTGATTGATGATTACGATCAGCGTGATTAGTACTGATTGATCGACATTCATCCAGATTCAGAGGATTCGAGCATTTTACTGATGAATGTAAAAAACAGGTTTTTTAACTCGAAGTAGATACGTATAATAAAAGTGCGAAAAGGAATATATATACTGCAATTTCCCATCGACACTGGTCGGGGTTCAGCTCCGGCGGTTCTTTGAGTTAGGCAGCATTGTGCATGGTCGATACTCGGATGGCCAATACTTCTGAGACCTTGGTGTAGATACTTGAGTAGAACGTATGTGCACCAGAGAATCAGAAAAAAATGGGGCCGTCTTTATCGTCACGGGTTTTCCACAGTTTCCCCGTACCCTCAGCAAATGCAGTCAGTGTAGCTTAAGACGTCTGTGGACGCAACGGAAGTTAGGTTAGGCTAGCGAAGTACAGATAGAGGGCGATAGGGAAGAGTGCAATTGGGAAGGGCACCCCCTAAAAACCCTTAAGGGTATAACGTTGGAACTCAGGAAAAAAAACTGCAATTTTCGTCCGAAAAAATGTTCATGTTGCAATTTTAAAAAATTGTCATAGTCCCTGATAAAAAATCAAGTTACCATGAAAATAATACTAGAAAAAAAAACTTTTCTTCTTATATATTTATAATCAGAGAAAAAAGTATTTCTTCAGTCTCTGATAACGAAACTAACGAAAAAAAATTGCATTTCTTTGTCAGTCTTTCGTGTACAGTTTGCTGTACTTCGCCTTCTCCGTAATGGGAAATTACAACAATTTCTTCTTCGCTGCGCATCTTCTCGACGTGGCCGTTGGCTTCAAAACATTGCGAACGATATTGCAGTCGGTAACGCACAACGGAAAGCAGCTCGTGCTCACGGTCATGCTATTGACGATTATCGTTTATATATACACGGTGATAGCGTTTAACTTCTTCCGCAAGTTTTACGTTCAGGAGGAGGACGACGAGGTCGACAAGAAGTGCCACAGCATGGCCACGGTTCGAAACGATTTTTATTTTTCACAAAAATTACTTCTATTGCTCAGGAAATTTTGTAAATTTATTATTTTTTTCAACGTTTGTTAACTATCTAATTTTTTTAAATTAATTTTTCTTGTTCCTCAGTGTTTCTTGTTCCACTTGTACAAGGGAGTGCGAGCAGGTGGTGGTATCGGTGACGAGATCGGTGAACCCGACGGCGACGATTACGAAATATATCGAATAATGTTCGATATTACGTTTTTCTTCTTCGTCATCGTCATTCTTCTCGCTATCATTCAAGGTAACGTGACAATCGTTGAATCCTTTCAATTATTCTGCCCGATTCCAATTATGCAGCAATTATTCCGGTCGATTTCAATTATGCAGCAATCATTCAATTATATTAAATTAGTACTGCGCGATATTTCTTCGCTTCTGCCTACATAAATTGCGATCGATCCTCAGGTTTGATCATCGACGCTTTCGGGGAGCTTCGTGATCAATTGGACAGCGTGAAAACGGACATGGAGAGCAAGTGTTTCATTTGCGGACTGGGCAAGGAAACATTGGACACTGTGCCTCACGGATTCGACACGCACGTTCAGCAAGAACACAATCTTGCGAATTACATGTAAGTTCTATTTGAGAAATTATGCAGCCGCAGTTGGAACGAAATTCACGATCGAAGCACGTATTGTTATTTACGACTCATTTTAGGAACATGCAAGGGAAGGCTGATAAGTTCTAGGCCGAGGTTCCATGAGCCATCCAGGTCACTCGTTAGTACGTTAGGCCGAGAACTTTTCAGCCTACCCTTATATGGTCCTTCTCGTTGCTGATTTATACTTTTCCTTTTTGACGTTTACGGTCGTGTCATTTACACACTAATATTGTCGTGTTAATGTCGATCCGAGAAATGTTCTATCTATCTCTATTCTTGTGACCCGTCGTTTTATAAATCCGAAATAATTTATGAAAATGACGTCGAGTGAGTACGTTGAGCTGAAATTATTGTCTTTACGGTAAAATAATTACATTAGCAAGAAAATAAGAGGAAAAAGTCTTTAATTTGACTTTAACAAGAACATAAGAAAAAAAAAGGCATTATTTCAACTTTCGCAAGAAGATAAGAAAAAAGTGGTTAATTTTATTTTTTCAAGAAAATAAGAAAAAAAGTCTTTAATTTGATTTTTTCAAGAAAATAAGAAAAAGTCTTTAATTTCATTTTTGCAAGAAAATAAGAAAGAAAAAGTCTAAAAATTTTGGCAAGAGAAAAAGTTTTTAATTACACATACCTGCCATATATTCGAGACTGTTCGAAAATAACGAATATCCTTAATCATCGGTGCTCGTGAAATAATGTTGCTGAATTAAAAAAAAAAACAATTAATTCGCAACCTATTTGAAAGTAATTAATTCCAAGTTTAATATTACGATCCGTGCAGAAAATAAGAAAAAAAAACGAATAAGAAAAAAGTCTTGAATGACATACAGTACCAGTAAAAAGTTTTCCATTACTTTACATAATTACGAAACTATATTAGAATAACATAATTCCTTCTCTAGAGCTATATTCGTAAAATAAGAAACAAGAAATAGAACTTCGTAAAATAGGAAATAAAATAATTTATATTATTCTAATATAAACTTGAAATTACACAGCGTGATTGAAAATTTTGCTATTATCCAAAGTGATCGAAAAGTTTTGACCGGTACTGTATAGTAGCTATATTTTCGACACTCTTTGAAAAAATTTAATATCGAATATCGATAAGGGAGTCGATAACTTTAGGCGAGAAAAAAATGGCTGGTTTAATGATTTTTTTTAAAAGGAAAGTGTTTGCCACTTTTTTGAGACTTAGGGTATGTTTTATTACTAAATTTTGACTGTTACATGGTATTTTTTAAAAATAATCTTTAAAAATGGCGGATCTATGGCACGGTCTTCAAAACGAAATGCGGCGGATATTGTTAGACGGCGTGACACGTAGCGTCGGCGGGATTAATCTGAGAAAAAAACCAACGAAGATTGTTCTAACATTAACACTCATACGCAGAATATGAACCAAGAAAAAGTGAGAAATGTCGAAAATCAATGAAATGGCACGCTTGAAACAGGAGATTGAATTTTCCGAAAAAATGGCTACGTTTGCAATAAGAATATACTTTTTAAAGTTTTCAAAAACATTTAGGGTCATGTTTGCGACAATTAGGTTAAAAAGATTTACACCAAATTTCATCAGAACCGGTCGATTAGTTTTTAAAATTAGTAATAAAGCATACCCTAAAAAATGGTGAAGAAATCTTCCCTTTGAGGGATAACACCACTCTAGCGGCAGAAAATAAGGCCTAACTTTGACAATTTATTTTGGGAGTATGAAAAAAGGAATAGGATTTCTTTTGAGAGGGTTTATTTAACACATACTAAAGTATAAAAAAAAATTCTCATAATTTTCATACAAAATGGCGGCGACAGAGCCCATCTTGAAAAACGTGTTTTTTTTTACTAATAGCTTCACGGGAGGACGGTTTTCTCGTAAAGTATAAGACCTATATATAATTAGCTATCGGACTACGTAGGGATTTGTTTTAATCATATTTTGAAAAAATGGCGCACTTTGAAAAAAAACATCGATTTTTTGCCCAAAAAATGAGCAGTAAATTGTTTATTAAAAAAAGTTTACATTTAATACAAAAAAACGGCTACGTACACCCATAGAGAATGTAATTGTGAAGCTACTATCAAAATTTTAAATCAATCCATGCAAAGGTGTTCGAGTAATCCGTCCTCCCAGTTTGAAAAAGTGGTTTCGAAAAAAACGCGTTTAAAGTTGTACGAGGCGCTTGAAAGAAGTCCGAGGCGCTGCGGCAAAAACGATAATTGAGCCTTAAAAAAAATCACTACAGGACCAATTGCATATTGTTTTTATGACCCCAAAGTATTTTTTAAACAAAAAAAAAACGATTTTTCCAAAATCCTAGAGTGGTGTTATCCCTTAATATCAGGCACTGTCGTCGAATATCCATGAGTTGAATATCCATAAGTGAGTATAAAGTAGAAATGAGTGCCAGAAATGGCGGTAGATAGAAATAAGTGAGTATTGAAGGTAAGTATAGAGTAGAAATGAGGTATGGTAAGTATACAGTAGAAATGATACTATGAATATCCATAAGTCGAATATCCATAAGTGAGTATAAAGTAGAAATGAGTGCCAGAAATGTCGGTAGGTAGAGATAAGTGAGTATAGAAGGTGAGTATAGAGTAGAAATGAGCACCAGAAATGGCGGGAAGTAGACAAATATAGTGAGTATTGAAGGTAAGTGCAGAGTAGAAACGAGCGCCAGAGATGGCGGGAGGTAGGGGAAAAGTGAGTTTGTTTGGGTTTGTTTGGATTCCGCTTCTCTTATGGATATTCGTACTTACGCATATTCGACTTATGGATATTCACTTATGGATATTGGCACTTATGGATATTCGACTTATGGACATTCGACTTATGGATATTCGACTTATGGATATTCGACTTATGGACATTCGACTTATGGATATTCGACTTATGGATATTCGACTTATGGATATTCGACTTATGGACATTCGACTTATGGATATTCGACTTATGGATATTCGACTTATGGATGTTCGACTTATGGATATTCGATTTATGGATATTCGACTTATGAGCATTCGACTTATGGATATTCGACTTGCGGACATTCGACTTGTGGATATTCGACTTAAGGATATTCGATTTATGGATATTCGACTTATGGATATTCGACTTAAGAATATTCGACTAATGGATATTCGACTTATGGATATTCGACTTAAGGATATTCGACTGATGGATATTCGACTTGTCGATATTCGACTAATGGAAATTCGACTTATGGATATTCAACCCCAATTATATCACGTCGCGTGCGGTATCCGGAATTTCCGTCAATTTCTTCATTTCCACAGGTTCTTCCTGATGCATCTGATCAACAAGCCGGACACCGAGTACACCGGCCAAGAGACATACGTCTGGAACATGTACCAGCAGCGCCAATGGGATTTCTTCCCGGTCGGTGACTGCTTCCGCAAACAGAACGAGGCCGTCGAGGCTTAGTTCTTCCACACACTAACTTGAAGCTGCGCAAGAGCAAAATAATAACAAATCAAAGGCTGAAGTCGACCACTATTGCTTCCCGTAGACCGCGCGAGCGGACAAAATAGCGCGATCGACGCGACAACGCAGGACGGAAAAAAAAATCGCGAGTCTCGCGTTAAAAAAAACCACAAAAATCAACTTTTTAAACCTCTAGATTTTTTATCGTGTTACACGGCGTGCTCCGCGGCATAGGGGCGTGAACGGCGTACTTTTAGGGAATTTCCTTCTGCAATCGATCGCTGTTAAAATCGTCCTCGATCGTTTTCACCTTTTGGCAGTTCTCGCAAACCAAAGATCGAACGGACCGATCGCGAATGTAGAAAAGTGTATAGATAGCGAAACTCCTCGACTCGCAAGAAGCACGGGAGAAATTTTAGCGTACGCGAGACGTCCTCGAAAATTACAAATAAACGAAAAACAAAAAAAAAACAAATCTCCATCGACGAGAACGTGGCGCGACGTCCGTTTTTCTATGCTCGTTCCAAAAATTTACCTATTTTTCCAACTTTATAACGGTGCAGATGCGAAAGAAAAAGAAGAGGGGAAGAGAGGACGACGAGAGAAAAACACTTGAGAAATAATAATAATATCGATGAGGGGGTTTTTCATCGCTGTCATTGTGCATTACCCAAAAATATAATTCTCTTCCAACTATAAGATAAAACCTTGTTGTAATATCGTTCGAGGGGAAAATTACGAAAATTGCACAAATTAATACACCGAGTGTATCGCCGGAAAATTAATAGTTACAGTAAATAACGAACTGTCGGGGAATTAGGAAATGCAGTGGCATTCGTCGTTGCCTCATAGTACCAGGTGAACGGGCCATTTTTTGTCGCCTTGACTCATGCATGCGTGCCTCGAGAATTTTCATTTTGTCTGCCAACGATAACGTTGCGTTTTCCCGACTGCTACAGACACACACTTCGTATTGAGAAGTAATTGTAAAGCAATAAGCGGGACGAAGGAAGAATCAAAAAATAATCTGCTGGCTAAATGTGTCGAAGACACATTTCGGGGATTCATTGCGAATTATAAGTTGGCAACTACCATTGGGAAAGGAAAAGAAAACAATGAGAAAAATGGCGAAGTATATTTGTTCTCATTATTCTCATTATTATTAATATAATAATTATTATGATTGGTATATATATATATATATATATATATATATATATATATATATATATAAGTTCAAGATATCGAAAGTTTATATGGGAATGCGAGTTTCCGCTTCCATTGTGAAAATCGTTTGATCCCTAATATCGTTGACTGAGTTTACCCATAATATATCATCTGAGAATGTCAATATATATTGTAAATAAAACTCTTCGGCAGAACTACCCCACGTCAACGAGTTCATTATTTACGGCGTGCCGCGTGACTATCGTGCGAATACTTTCGAATTGAAACTCGTTATACCGAAACGGCACGATGTTTAATTGAAATATTTTGTTTGATTGATAAATGGTTTAATTAAAATATAGATTGATTGAGGGGTTGGGCTACTGTGAAAATGACGAACGAACGTCGCTTGAGGCAACTCGAATTGGAGATTAACGTCCAACATATGGTGCGGGAATTGCAGATTGAAGGTAAACTTATGGTTACAATGATAGAACTGCTAGTGAAAGTTTAAGGGGTGATATGAAACGAGTATTTTCCATAATTTTTTTTTATAGTAATTAGGTTTGTTTTACAAAAGTGGTTACACAGACTTTTTATGTTATATTTCAACTTGACTTGTACGAACTTTCGAAGAAAAATATTGATTATTTATAAAAATATCGACATCTTTGTCGAAGCCCCTTCGGCATGTAGTGCTTTGCGGTGACCATGATAACGTTTTACTGAATCATCTGAAATCGAAAAACCAAAAAAAAAATCGTTAGTTTAATAATTAATCTAGTCCTTAATCGAAGCTTTTTTTTTAAGTTAACAAAATGGCGGCTTCCGACAGATAACTTTCGATTTTCGACCAAAAAATCGCTCGTTTATTGTTTTAAAAAATAGAAATTTTCAACAAAAATGAAAATCCTTCGATTAAGGACTAGTTTTTAATGCTATCAATAAGCACACCAAATTTCATCAAAATCCATCGAGTGGTTTTTTAATTATAGTCACCGACTTGAAAAACATAATTTCGAGAAAAAAGCGTTTAAAGTTTTTCGATGTGGATACGGTATTATATGTTCGTAAAATTTTGAGCTCGATGGATGAAGCTAAACTTTTTTTATGTATTTTAATCCGCTGAATCCGAATATCACAATTTTCGCCGAAAAGCCGAGCATTCAATTGTTTATAGCCAATTGTTAAAACAATTTTTCAAAAAATTAAAGTTTTTCGGGAGATTAATTTTTTTTAAATATTTTGGACAATTTCAAAACGAAAGTATTTTTTATCAAATTTTGCTAAAGTTCATAGTTTTTGAGTAATCAATTTTTGAACATTTCTAAAAGAGTTTTCCAATTTTACAGTGATTTATGTATAGAAATACTAATTAAAAAATTACTTACATGGAATCATCAATTCATGGCCCATACAATAGGGCTTTCGGCGATGTGGAAGCTTCCAAAATATCAATTTATTGTTGTCTTCGAAGCATTCTGCCTTCCCGGGTATTATCGTTTGCGCGTTATTCAGCCGCTACCTGCCATGGGGACCGACGCCCCTTCACTAATTGTGGGATATCCCGAAAACTATTCATCGGATTGGCTTGAAATTTTCAGAGAATATTTTCGAAACATCATACTTCGAGGAAATGTTTTAAAAAATCGATTTTTCGAAAATTCTGACTGCATCGCACCCCTTAAACCCCTTAAAACGGTGTACACGATTTGTCGACATGTAATGAACGGATTGACTTGAAATTTGGTACACTTGTTCAGTGGAATAGTAGTTTAGTCTTGACCGACGTATTTCTTCTTAACATTATTTTTCACGTTTTATTAACATTAATAGTGTTATTTTTCCTTGAAAAATCGAAAAAAGATCAAACCTTTTTTTGATGATTGAAATACGATAACAAAAAAAGCTCGGTCGAGTGTTAACCAACATGATCTATTTTGAGAAAAAACTGTCTTTTTTTTGTTTCAGATCAACCGGGTAGCAAAAACCCCTCACGTTCAAAGGTCCTTTACGAGATTGTTTATGACTTCCTTAATTATTGACATTTGTAATGAAATTTGGTACACAACTTTGTTAATGTATACACAAATGAATGTCCAAACGATTTTTCAATAATCTTACTTATTCCTTTAAAATTAATTTTTTCAAATCACCCTGATTTTCGGGTCGTCACCGTAGCCCTATAAAACATTCGTGGTGAGAGCGCCGTTCCTTTAATGAAAAAAAAATATATCAGTTATGCTGTGAAGAATTGTTGAATTTATGAAATTTGTAAAAAAGAAAACAGTTCGATTGAAATAGGATTCGGTTATTTTTCAGTTACAGAGATAATCGTAATATTGAATCAAAATTCAATTGCTGTCAAGAAGTTTGATAGTCTGTCGTTTATTTTACTGACACGTCATGACGTTTAATTAAAATATTTAATTGAATTATTAAATAGTATAATTCAAAAAATCCTGCCGGGAGCTCCGTTATTTTAATGGAAAAAAGTCTGGATACCCAGATAATTGCAATATCGAATCAAAATTCAATTACTGTCAACAAGTCTGATAATCTGTCATTTATCTTACTGAAACGTTATGATGTTTAATTAAAATATTTAGTTTAATTGATAAATAGTTTAACTGAAATATAGTTTTTATTGTAGATTCCATTGTACGGGGTCTTCCCCCTTATTACATATCCCACCATGTTCCACTACTCTGAAATATAGTTTAATGAAGAAATTGAAAGTAAGGTTTACAAGGAAAGGTTGCGAGGTCGATCTCTCCGATTTCGATGAAATTTGGCATGCTTGTAGAATCGGCAAAAATAGGCGACACGTGTTTTTTTATATCTACGGAACTCAATTCTTAAGGGGTGAAACGCACCCTCGAAAATAGGGGTGTTTTTCGTTTTTCGTCGATAACGTTATCGTTCTCATCTCCAATATATAGTACACGAAAAAATAAACATTCCAGCGTTTTGAATTTTCCTCATATCTCGTACCGTTAAAACGTTATCGACGAAAAACGAAAACCACCCCAATTTTTTAGGGTGCGTTTCAACCCTTAAAAACCGGATTCCGCAGGTATAAAAAAAAAACGTGTCGCCTATTTTTACCCTTTCTACAAACATGCCAAATTTCATATAAATCGGAGCACTTTTTCAGGTACCCAGATAATTGTAATATAAAAATTCAATTACTGTCAAAAAGTCTGATAATTCGCCGTCTATTGAGCATCAGAATTTTCGTGAGTTCACCACTCATCTGACATTTTCCCGAAAAGGCCCAAAAATGTGGCATAACCTTGTCAAATTAAAAACCGAAATGTGATGTTGACAGCACCCGTAGTTATTTTTCGAGTGACTGACGGCAATTCTCACAACTTACTTATAATTTTCAACCCAAACAGTAACGACTAAAGTGGGTCAGGATATTTTTCTACGAGGGACAAAACCGAGACCCGAACAAACCAAAGGGTTATAATAAAATAGTGACTAGGGACATTGCTCTGGCGGGCGACCGGAAGCGTATGCCAAAATAGCGATGGCTGCCAATGGCCACGGCACGAAAAAAGTTACAAATCTCTAGATCCAAAATGGCCAAAAAATTTCGATGCTCATGCGACATGAATTGGAGTGTCGAGGAAAAATCGCGCGCGCAAAAAAAGCCCTTACTCAGCTTTTTAGGGTTCCTGAAGTGACTGTCGAGGGGCGCGAGGGTGAGGGGTATCGCGTGCCGTTGTCTGGATAGGGGATGAAACGGGGTCGCGCGCAAGCGCCCCGCCAGTCGCGCCGTCTGTGAGTCCGGGTGAAAATGCACCCTTGCATGGGAGTGTCAGCGGGCGGTCATCGTTATTGCAATCAAAATTCTAATATGCAACCGAGCAACGGGATATGCGATAAAATCGAAAATTACATATCCGAGCTGAGCCAGTGGTGAGTCAATTATTCGTCCCGGTGACCCCCGTCCGTTTATTCGTCGAGAGACTCGGGAGATTTGTGTGGGTGTTTTTTTTTCTCGTCTTTTCTTGAGCTTTGTCGGCGTGCATCCGGTGTCTCTCTCGATGAGGGGTGTTTCCCGGGTCACAGTGCGGCTCTTGTTTACTACGAGATTTTACGATCATCCCCGTGATCCAACACAGCAGTGCGAATTCGCGCGGTTTTCTTCCTCCAACGATAACCCTTTGCGAAAACATAAGATAAAACGCAATATTTTTTTTGCGTGTTTCCCTCGTACCGGCACCGAAAACCGTTCAGTGAAATTCACTCAAATCGAACAATTTCAGCAGGCATGATCGTTTTTTCTTCTTGGAAATTGTGTTGGCGATTTTTTCGAATTTAGTTGTCCTTGGGAATCGACATTTTTTCGTTAATTTTCCGATGTAACTAGAGAGGATATAGAAACATTTCTAGATCGGAAAACAATATTGTCAAAGCATCCCTTTTTCACATTGGAATTGGAAGTATGGTGAATTTATACACAATATTGTGTTTTTTTAATGCTGCTAAATTTGAAATATTTTTGTGTATGTGTGTACATGGGGTTACCCGAAAAGTGACGGCTAAAAAGAACATCTACATTAGTGGAATTGAACCTGAACACTTTTCTAATTTTTGAAAATTTTGTTTTATTGATCATTTTCACGTTATAATCACTTATATTTTATATTCTTATCGAAGTGGGCTTATTAAGGCGGGAAATGGAGAGCCAAAAAAAAGTTTTTTTTCGAGATTTTTTTTGGAAGGCAAAAGTACAAGTTCACCCGTAAACATTGAGGTTTCTTCTCATGAATAATGGAAATGTATAAAAAAAATTTTCAACATGAAGCAATAAATCACTGCGGATTTATCAGCCTATTCGGTGTGCGTCTTGCCACTGCAGTCGATCGGCGGGAAAGATGCAACTCGTAATTCTAGACTGAACCAAATGAACCAATAAAATGTTCAATGGTCATATATTTTTCTTTTGGGTGAATTAAGAAGAAGCTGAACAAATCGTGAACTTATAACTTTTCTCAGGTTTGAAAAAAATGTGTTTAAAAAAACACTTTAACGTGCTATAAAAATTATTTTTAAAAGCTTTTTCAACGACTTTTATTAATTCACTTAGAAGAGATTTTCATACTGAGGAAAATAAACTTTGGTTTGATTCAATAGGTCGTTTAGTTTTTTCTGCTATCACGCTCGCCAATTTGGAAAAATCGTGAAAATGAAAATTGGAGAACACGTGCTTGAAAGTTTTCAATAGGGGGAAATATCAATATCAAATATCAATCGCTTCTCTGCTTTTGGCCTTGTATCTTCGAAAATATTTACAATTAGCCTCTGTAACTTTGTAAATATATTCTTGGATAGTTTATCTATCGATTTAAGTAATTTAAAAAAAAACAATTTTTTGGACCGTTTAATTCACGTTCCCGCCTTAAGGCAACTATTAAGTAGAAACGTTCTAGATTATAAGAAAGACATTATGCGTAAATATGAAAAAGATAATTTCTATTAAAAGTGTCTAGAATTAATTCCACCAATGTAGATGTCTCGTCCATAAATCCTTATCCGAATCACCTCCATGTATGTTCTACGATATTTTTTGGTTTGCGAGAAGGAAAAGCTTTTTTCGGACTAGTATAAGTTTTTTTTAATCTGAACTTCCGTGACTCTCGAAACTATTCTTAAACTTTTTATCAAGCCTGAGGCATTTACGTTAGTGTTCAGTTAATTATTCATTTATTTCTCAACAGGGCCCCTCGTAACGATAACAGAGTTTAAAAAACGCGATGCAACTGCATATACAAAAGAGAAAAATAAATAATATATTTTGTATTGAATCCTAAAAAAGATCGTAGAACATACACATAGTCCTTATGCACTGTTTTTAAAATTATTTTGATATATTTCCATATATATATATATATTTATTTATTTATGGATATATGGAATTTTTTCTAATTATTTGCACATGTTTCGTGGTGAAAATTTAACATTCTTTTTTTTTAATACAACGAGCACAGGTCAGTATGGAGGACGATAATTCTCGGGCAATTTTTGTCGATAGTCCTTTATTCGATGACGCAACTGAATCATCACATAAACACCGTCTCGAAGCTCGGTCTGCCAACAGGTCAATCGTGCTCATAATACGATCGATTTTTCAGACGAAATTGATCTGAACGCTTGCTAAAGTTTTTCTTTTTGTTAATCTCAACAGGTCAAAATTTGCCACACTATGCGATGATGTGTCTCGTTTACACGACCTGGATGTCGTGCAGGGGAGCCGGAAATGGACTTTTATCGGTGATAAGGGCACGAGGCTGGCGATACTTGTTACTCGCTTTGATAGACGTCGAGGCAAATACGTTGATAACGTCCTCGCATCGATTCACGAGCCTGGCTAGTATACAGGTTCGTCAAATTTATTCCTGCCCTTGCTGCAGTACTTTTTTCTACATTAATGTCCGACCATTTATTTCACTCGAACGGGACGTCATTTTTTTATACGAGTAGCGTATGATTAACAGATGGTTAGTATTAAATTTCATGGAAATTCGAGTTACACGTAGCTCCTGTCCGGAAAAAAGAGGACTGTTCGTAATTTTTTTCGGGGCAACGTATGCAGGTTTTCGAATTCTTTTTTTTAAGTTGAAGGGTATGGTTTTAAGGATCTTTTAACATTTTTGTATTGAAAAATGTTTATAAATGTGGTAGATAAAAAAGTTTGTGCAAACCGTTGTTTAAAAAACATTCTTCGCGGTTAGCACTCCCACATGGAAATAAAATATATCGAAAGATACATAAAACATATATTAAATACATTTTGTACGAAAAGTTGGATATGTCAAGTATAATTTTGGATATGATTAAAAACCTATGCGATATATAAACATAAATAGCTTCTAAGATGTACATTAAATATATTAGATGTGTATACTGAATATATGTTTAATATACTCGGGAGCATAACGGAGAATGTATGCTGACATCTAGAAAAAGATACATTCAAGATGCATATAAAATATATTGAAATTGCATGACTAACGTACGCTTTATACATTTTTAATAGGATATCCGAATATATTTAAGGTATGCTATATGTATATCTGAATATATTACTATATATTTATATGTATATATTTACTAATATACCATGAATATGGTTGGTTAAGCAACTTGAGCAACAGATGACGTTGCAAATGAAAAACATCTTCAAGTCGGTATCTCGCGAAGACCTAGCCGCACTAGCCGGAATAAATGATCGGACAAAAAAATTGAAGGTTATGTAATCTCGTAATTCTATTCGATTATCGCTCTCTATGCGAACGCAATTAAGTAATTGACCCGATAATGTTAGTTACTCTTGCAAATCCGCACATTTCTCAATAAACTAACATTGTGTATTGTACCATATGCAGACGATACGAAAATTAATTTATCAAGTAGAACTAGCTCAGTGGGGAAGGTCCCAGCTCATCACTCAGAAGTCCCGGGTTCGAAACCACCTTACGGCGTGCAAGATTTTAAATTTGAACCATTAAAATATTTGAACCGCAAACACCATAATCGTAATTAATGACAAGGAAAAATATCGTAAAAGGGTGCAATGATGTGTAAATAACGTCATAACAAAATTTTTAAGAATAGTTCAAGTAGAGATTAAATATATCTTAAATACACGTTGAATATATTTTAATAATATTTAAAATGTAGTATGAACAAATATCGTGTATATTTTAGGTGTAGTTTAAATGCATTTAACGTATATTTCAATTATAAGTCGAATACAGTTAAAATACATTTGTAGTATATTTTGAGGGTAATTTGAGTACATTGTAAGTATATTTTCAATATAGTTCGAATATACGTAACCGCATATCCAACATATATTTTTTTTATATACATTCTGAATTTTTGGACGAAAACTTCGATATCGCGAATATATTTTTGATGCATTTCCCGTATATATTGCATATATCTAATCTACATCTAAAATGCATAATATATATCTGAAATATATTTTACATCCATCTTTAATATATCGAAAAATATATTTTTACATATATTTTATTTCCGTGTGGGGCTGCTGCTCGGAAACAAATCCGAAATAAAACAATTTAACGCATTTCGTTTTTGGTTCAATTTACCTAGTGCTTGGACGAACGATTTAATGGAATATTGATTTTCGAAAAAAATATCGATTTTCGGTGATGAAACGCTCTATTTTCGTTGACAAAAAAAAACTATGCATCGAAGGAAAAATTCCTCGTTCAAGCACGGCTTTTTGATATGTAAAAGAAGCTTGTAAAATTTGAAGTTGATCGGTGCAGGGGTTTTTGAGATATCGCGGTCACCGATTTGGAAAAAGTTATTGAGAAAAATGGTTTTAAAGTTTGCCTCCCTTTGGAAAAATATGCGTTTAAACTTCCTCAATATTGAAAGGATCGACTTAAAATTTTCCAGACAATTTTTCTGAAGTGAATTTTGAATTTTGAGAATCCGTGGAAAACCAAAAAATTGGTTAACAAAATTTTAGCTAGGTGTAAGCCTTTAAGATTCAACGGCTATGAATCTGTTTTATTGATTTTTTTTCTGATCGATCGATTAACAAATTTGACGTTGTCCCTATGTCGATAAAGCTCTTGGACTGTGTCGCGATACCCGTGGCCCTGGCACTCTCGTGTCTCGTCCTCGGCGTACGATATCGAATGGTCCACATAGTCGGCATATCCATTTGCCTAATGGGCGTCGGATGTCTAGTCTGGGCTGGGATCGATTACAATAAAGATTTGAGCGCGAACGGTAAGTGTTGGTAGCTATTTTTGATAGAAAATTTCCCACGAAGAAATAAATAATAACGTAATTTCTATACCTAATTGAAAGCCAAAAAATCAAATTCGTATTTTTGACAGTTGATAGCGAATAAAATAAAATATCTGTCATAAATTTTAAATAGCAATAATAATTGAAGATGGATTTCGCATCGATCTCTAGGGTGTCAAAAATGGAAGAATAGTTTATTTACGATCAATCTGTTACAAATTAATAATAGCAATAATAATTAATGATGGGTTTCGTACCAATCTCTGGAGTGTCAAAAATGAAAGAATTCTTTTTTCACCATCAGTGTGACACATGACATTATGATGACCATTGAAAATAAACGGCCATCATGGTTAATAAAAAAAATATCGGTCACTAATTCAAATTGAAGATGTTGAATTGGTTGAAGATGGATTTCGTATCGATCTCTAGGCTGTCAAAAATAGAGGGATTCTTTTTGTACGATCAATCGGTCACAAATTAAGAATAGCAATAATAATTTAAGATGGATTTCGTATCGATCTCTAGAGTGTCAAAAATGGAGAAATTCTTTTTTCACTATCTGTCACAAATTACAAATAGCAATAATAATTGAACATGTATTTCGTATCGATCTCTAGGGTATAAAAAATAGAGGATTTCTTTTTCCACGTTTCATCTGTCGAAATTTAAAATAGCAATAATAATTGAAGATGTATTTCGTATCGATCTCTAGGCTGTCAAAAATGGAATAATTCTTTTTTCACCATCAATGTTACACGTGACATTCTGCTGACCATTGCAGGAAAGAACCAATTGGTGGGCGACATGCTTTGTCTCGGTGGGGCTGTTCTCTTCAGCGTGATCACGGTCCTCCAGGAGCTGGCCGTAAAGACGGTCGACATAATCGAGTATCTCGGAATGATCGGCTTCTTCGGAACAATACTCAGCTGCATACAGATGTAAGGCAGACTCCAAGATTTCGATTCTTCAATTTGCCGATTCGTTCACGATTCGTTCACAATGCGATAAATATTTCGTCAACGTGACATTCAAGTGCCGTCCTCGAGCGTTTACAAATCGAATCGGCATCATGGGGAGCAGCGGCGCCGGTTTTGATAACGGCCCTCATTTTCTACTGCATCACCCAGTTCGTATTCTTCTCTCTGGTCCCGCTGATATTATTCGAGTCGGGTGCAACGGCGCTCCAGTTGGCTCTCCTGACGGCCGATTTCTTCAACGTCCTCATCGGCATGCTCACACATCAGTACAGAGTACGAGCCGGAAAAGAACAGCTTCCTCCACCAGAGGAAGCTGATGGAGACTTGACCTTCATCGTCCTCCCTGGATTACAGATCGATCGTGCAATCGAGACAAACTCCTTCGATCGGTGAAGATCGATAAACAACCATCGATCTGTGCTTTGGGGAAGATGATCAAGTCCGAGTCAATTGTTTCGGTGTTGTTAAATGTGCTTCCTTTTTTTCTGCTTTTAGTTTCACACGCTATACTTTCTATCGTATACGCTCACGATGACCGGTATATTTATATACGCGATCAAAAGAACGCCGATGTCGTCAAACTCGAGAAGACAACAGGTCGAGGCGCCTGTTCCCGATTACAGGTAAAGTATCTGCTTTTTGGAGACTTTTTTCTATTCCTCTATTCCTCTATTCCTCTATTCCTCTCTCTCTCTCTCTCTCTCTCTCTCTCTCTCTCTCTCTCTCTCTCTCTCTCCTCTCTCTCTCTCTCTCTCTCTCCTCTCTCTCTCTCTCTCCTCTCTCTCTCTCTCTCTCTCCTCTCTCTCTCTCCTCTCTCTCTCTCTCCTCTCTCTCTCTCTCCTCTCTCTCTCTCTCTCCTCTCTCTCTCTCTCTCCTCTCTCTCTCTCTCTCCTCTCTCTCCTCTCTCTCCTCTCTCTCTCTCTCTCTCTCTCTCCTCTATCTCTCTCCTCTCTCTCTCTCTCTCACTCTCTCCTCTCCTCTCTCTCTCCCTCTCTCTCTCCTCTCTCTCTCTCTCTCTCTCTCTCTCTCTCTCCCCCTCTCTCTCTCTCTCTCTCCCCCCCCCCCCATCCCAACCTTTCTCTCATCCTTCTTACTTATTTAAATTGAGTCTGGTCTGTCTGTTTTTAAATTGTCACGTCCATCGTCTACTTTGATGACTTCCAACGCACTTCATCATTGACACGCTGGATCAAAGTGACGTCATTTTAAGACGCATGTCCCATCCGGACGGTGGTGAGGTGGAGATGGCAACGAGCTCGGGCATGTCAGCTGTCAGCGGTACCCTCGATATAAAAGCTTCGACCCTCGGGAGCGAGCGCGAAACGGTGGAAGCCACGAGCTTGCCGCTTAGCGTCAGCTCCGACACGGCCTTCACTTCTTTCTACGGTAGCCAAGCGAATTTGTAGATAGATAGTAAACGACGTTTCAATCATTTTATCATCGCCAACAAACGAGGAAGGAGACGAAAGAAGAGATGATCTATCATTGGACAGCATTGCGATCTTTTTCGAACTTTCGCAACATACTCTCCTCCTCTTGCTTTCGCTCTCTTTTTTATCGGAGAAATCGGATCGAGGGCTCGAAACGAAGGGGTTATGGGTTGAATGTGATAATACGGAGAAAAATTGGTCTACCAGAAAATTTGGCGAGTCAAATGCCGCGAGTAACGCTACAATGGAGATTCGTTGCGTAATAATACTCGTCACGTAATTCAATGAGATCCGCGATCTCGATATATAGGACAAACTTATTAATAGTGGTATACATATATCTATATATTTATACAGGCTGATTCACAACTATTGAAAGTTCCCTTTGTGAGCACACAGAGTGTGTCATTGCGAGCAAAATGCTTTTTTAACGTCCTCTGACGAAAATTGGCTGATATATGCGTTTAAGGGGGGAAGACCATTTAGAAGGTGAAAAAATAGTTTTTTTCGTGATTTCGTTTTTCATGTAAAGAATACTCATGGAAATTTGTAACTTTGTGTTTTTCATTTTGTATTTTAAGTATGCAAAAATATATTTTTTTAAATGCAAATTGCCAGTCGTGTACATCGATATTGAGATGAAGTCGCTCAAAAAGTTTCCGCACTGCTGGAGTTCTCACTTGCGCTGTAAATGACGGAAACAAAAAAAAATCAAAATGATACTTAAAGGTAACACCCATACGCTGTCGATGAAGCAGGATTTTGGAAATATATACAAAATTCACGGAATGACAGCTTAATAAAGTCATTTTTGTGATTCTTTATGAAATTTTGCTATATTGAAGGGTAAAAGTACGTTTTATTTTTGGGATGCAAATATTATTCAGGTTCACCGATAAACTGATGGTACAAGGAAGATGTGTGTCAAATTTCATCAAAATCGGTTGTATAATTTTTAAGTAATCACTCCAGCAGTTGGGAAAAATACAGTTTTGAGAAAAACACGCTCAAAGTTTCAACAAGGGAAAACTTAACGATTTTGATGTCTTACCGGCTAAACCGCGATTCCAGCGCCGGAGGGATTCCTTCGGCTTCCTCGTGAAAACGATTTTCCTGCTGCTGCTGCTCTTTACGGGCTTTCCGTCCCGAAATTCCATAAACCGATAGGTCAACAGGGGATCCCAACTCACTTCATCAGAGCCCGCGCTAAAAAGTTTTTTTGCCACTGGCACTAAGCCCTCCGTTATTTTCCATGTCACGATTAATATGTTAGATTCCAAACAAAATTCTCTTTCGCGAAGGTCCCTTAGGTGTTGCATGAGATCCTTTTGGGTACGCGGACATTTTGAGAAGCTATTTAATATTTTTACTTCAATTTTTTTTGGGACTTCTTGAAAGCTTTTTCAAAGTAGTTTAAGTTATAAAGCAGAACATTTTATTTCAGTGTGTTAAAAAAAATAAAATTGCGAAAAAATGATATCTGTGATTTTACAAAAAAATTAATCTTTTTTATTTTTTTTCGATTGAATAGGCTTAAAATTTAACTGAGTCTTCTTCTTCTTCTACATAAAAAAAATAGTACTTATAAAGCTGTTTCAGAAAAGGTTTATTTTGAGAAAAAACGAACTCCGTGTATTTGCCAAAATTTGATTAAAAAATTATTATTTAAATCAAACTATTGCAGTTTTTATCAAAATATTTTTGAAAAATGTAAAAAATATTAAGACATTGAACAGACATTGATTTATGGAAAGAAAAAAAATCGATTTTTTCAAATTTGTAAATGGTCTTCGCCCCTTGGAGTCCGA
The DNA here is from genome assembly GCA_944452715.1 of Ophion slaviceki. NCBI lineage: Eukaryota > Metazoa > Arthropoda > Insecta > Hymenoptera > Ichneumonidae > Ophion > Ophion slaviceki. The sequence goes on from OX101784.1 coordinate 57,804,301, forward strand.
GTAGCAAACGATGGCACCGTAGTTGCTCAGGGGCCGAACGTGTAAGCCGGAGCGAGCACGAGTTCGAATCCACCTTCGGACAAGTGAATTTTTTTTCTTAACATTTTTTTGTAAAAATAATGATCGGGGAGACTCGCTTTGCAAATCGGTAATATCATCCAACAATTTCAGTTCATTATTTAATACTTGAGTATACTATACTTCGAATGATACTTAGATTTTGTTGAAACTCATATATGTGATAAAGCATTGAAAACTAATAGACACGTATTTTTTTATCGGCGCAAAAACGGCTTTAAGAGTGAAAACACCCCTCAAAGAAAGGCGTTACCCCTTAATTATCTTTAAAAAATACTTCTATAGTGGATCATCGCTTTACATTACAAGAATTTCGGTTTTTGTTTCATTCAGATCGGTGGACTGCTTGTGGATGAAATTACAGAAGCACGCCTCGACACGCCTTTTTTAAGGGGTGGTTTTCCCCCTTAAAGCCATTTTTCCGTGTATAAAAAAATGTGTCCACTAGTTTTCAATGCTTTATCACGTATGTGAGTTTCAAAAAAATCGAAGGACACTTAAGAAGAGAGAACGCGACCATCTCGGCTAATTTGTGTCGCGCGGTATTTAGAAAAAAAGCGTTTTGCTTGCAATGACACGCCCCATATACTCACCGAGAAAACCCTTATAGTTGCGAATCAGCCTGTGTATGTATATATAAAGAACGACTGCCTAGGAACGTAAGTGTAGAATTTCATCGATATGAATATTGAGACAAAAAAAAACATCGCCCGACCGTACGAGTTCACCAGTCACAAAAAAAAAATCTCACAAGTTTCCAGAAAGTGCCAAAATCACGGGGAAACGCATGGATGCAGAAAATCGTTCTCGTTCCACCGGCGAATTGCGCAATTTCTAGACGGATTTCTACGCGACTTTGGTAAGAACGGAGTGAGCGTCGGAGAGAAAAAAGAAAAATGTATATCAACAATAAGGAACGATTAATAACGATAACAAATTTTTTCTAAATAAGCTCGTGAAACGATATATATATACATATATATATATATATATATACATATTAGCATAGCTACGTACAACTAGGGAAAATAATACGTAATCGCAGCTCGTATCCAAGATCATTTTTTCTTTAATATGGCAAGTTTCTTTAGACTTTTTATTGTTATTTATACTTGTAAAAAAATGTGCCAAAATCGACTGTTTTCGTTGAAAATTATGGTGTGACTGTAGAATTGGAATCTTCGTCGTTTCGGGTTACGAATTATTCATTTTATCGGTGAATATTGTAATAATTGTTTAAAGCAATTTTTCGAAACTATATTTTTTATATCGTTTTTTACTCGCGCCTCGACAAGATGCATCTTTCTCGCGATGAAATACGAATGAGTTGTCTGTTGAAAACCGACGAACAATCGTGACTGATTTTAGGTTTGTATGGATTCATTTACGCACATAACATTCATTTTTTATACGTCGTTATACCGATACTTTCCAAATAAATTTACTGAGTGAAATAATTGGGAATTTTGTTAATTGTTATTTATTTTCGAAAAAGTTCTTTCCGATTTTTCCCCATCCGCACCGTTGGTTTTCACAACTTTTTAAGAGGCAGCCGAAAAGAAGCGAATACTCAGAATTTTTTTGCGTCAAATCTATTCAATCTACATGATTAAAATTTTATGTAAATTTCATTATATGTCTTACTTATCAAAAAAAAAATGTTAATATTAAAAAATGACAGCTGTGCGACACTTGCTTCGAGTTTTTCCACTGCGTACAACCGAGCGTCTGATGCATTGATCTGAACATCAGAGCCAAGAAGTTTTTAATTTCTACGATCCACAAGCTCTACGTGAACCTAAAAAATCCAAAGGAAAGTGAACATTCGAAAAATGGTACGTGTCTGATAAAAATGTGTTTTCTTTCATGACATTTTTACTGTAGTATTTGTTAATAAAAAAGTAGTTTAAAAAAATAATTTTCAAGGATCTTCAGGTTTAAATAAAAGGTAACTATATTATCTAGAAGTGTGCAAAGTTTAAAAATTATCGATGAGATAGTTTTTGAGTTATTTCGTACGAGGTTCATGAAAAAGTCGTTTTCAAGAAAACGCGTTTAAAGTTTCAAGACTCAAAAATATGATTAAATACCACCCAATTAATCTGCGATTTCAGAGCCATAAAGTACTCCCTCAGCTTCCTCGTAGAGTTCATTTCCGGCCTCGAGTCCCTTTGCGTTGTGAAGGGATTTCCCCCCATAGTGTAGACCAACGTACCCACGCGTTGTTACGAGAGTATTTAAATTTCCCGCGCTTTTTGGAGCAGCGCGGAAGCGCCGTCTGGCGGTGAGCGCCGCTACGTCGGAGGTGCTGCCAACCTTTCTCCTCGCGGCGCTCGCGCGAAGCTAACGTCACAGTGTTGGAAAAAAATAAAACTGTACACCGTACGCCGCAATCCGCAATGGCGGGGTCCATTGAGATACCGCTTCGCGACACAGACGAGGTCAGTTTTTACTCTTTCTAACAGTTAAAATCGCCTTTATAAACTCCAGTTAACTCAATTGCCTCGGACTCTCCGATCTTGTGAGCATTGGCCGACTCCCGTCGAGGTTGGAACCAGCCAGGATAGTATAACCTCAAAATCCCGCGGGCTCCGGAGTCTTGCCGTACGCTTGACTCTAATGTCGTCTATATAGACTCGTATATTTTGGTAACACAGTTGTTTTTGTTTTTCTTTTAATCGCGTGCTCCTCATGCTGTGACTTAAAATTGTTAAATCATCGACGGACGTGATACGAACGATACGACGTTAATCTCTTGCTAAACGCGTATTCTGTCAAAATATTTATTTACACTTTGGGCCTCGAAATATGTCTTCGTATCGCGAAAAGTTGTGAGAAAACTGGACCAAGATTGGAAACCGCATAGACGACTGTATCGGGCAATGCTTCTTTCTATCAACAGGTTATCGAGTTGTGCTTGGATCAGTTACCGGAGGGCGATGAAGTCCTCGGGATATTGCGGCAGGAACATGCCCAACTCAACATCTGGGTCAATCTGGCTGTGAGTACACTTCTTTCATTTATCGTTAACTGTCGACACCAGCTAGTGGCTGGAAAAACGAAGAACTCTATTGAATTTTTCCTAGAGAAAAGTGTGTGGGTTCCAATTTCGTTTTCCACATTAAAGAGCATGGTTTTCAGTATGTTGTACAATTTTTGTATTAAAAGTTATTTATCCAGGTGGTAGATACGACGGCTGTTCGAAAAACGAAACAAATCGTCCGAAATAAAAAAATGAAACGCATTCAGTTTTTGCATGAAAGTGTCTAGTGCTTGGACAAGGGATTTAATGAAATATTGATTTTTGAAAAATGTCAAAGTATCGATTTTCGGTGAAAAAACGCGTTATTTTTATTTAAGAAAACCTATGCGTCGAAAAAAACAAATTCCTTTGTTCAAACACTGCTTTTTGATATGTAAAAGACGCTTGTAAAATTTGAATTTGATCGGTGCAGTGATTTCCGAGATTCTGTGGTCTTCGATTTTGAAAAAGTTATTTTGAGAAAAATGTGTTCAGAGTTTGGCAGTTCACGGTTTGTTGGTTTATGGAAATTGCTTGCAAAAGCCCAAAACTGAATCCTGAATTGTTCACAGAATATTTTTAAAAGGTTATATTTTGAGAATGCGTTGAAAACCGTAATTCGATATTTTGAAAAATTTTGACTGGGTAAATTACAGTAGCGCTTAATAAAAAAGAGTCACAACCAATTGTACTCAACGTGAAATTGTAAATATTACCAAAATTTAATAGATTTATACACTTTTACATTGTCTCTGCAAAGTTGCGGTTACGAAAATTCTTCTAGTCAAATTTTTCTAACTTTTATCATTAATATTTTCTTTGAATATTAATGATAAATTTTTAGATTCGTAAATTTTTGGTAATTTGGCTTGACCGGTTGACAAATTTTTATGTTGATTAACCTGTTGAAAAATTACAATTCTATCTATGGTAGCTTTACTCTGCATTCCCATATGACCCGTATGGGATACTATGCGTATGCCGTACGTCGACGAGAGAAATAGTTGAGCAATGAAATTAAATGAATTAGCATCCCATTCCCAAGACTGCCGTGTCATTTTGCAGCGGTTGAGAGTCATATATTCACTCTGAAGTTTTATGCCAATCAAGTTAAAGATTAACAAATGCAGGTAAAACGATAAACGAAAACCGCTCAACTGAAAATTCGAACCTTGGTCTGTGTATCATGCAAATTACGACCAACTCCATCCGTCTAGAACACAAATTTGAAAATGTTTAATCTCTACTTTTTCCTGGAATTGTCTCTTGCGTATATTGTTAACATTACGTTTCGTCATGATTCTTATATATTTATTCGTAGAGACAGCCATCAAATTGAGGAGTAAACAAAAATACTCATTTTCTTGAAAAAAGATGTATATTTAATTCAAATATCAATGAGTTTCAAGGATTACTGAGTATTGCCTAGAAAAAGGGCCAAGGGTGTCTATAATTTTGTTCCCGAAGCGTAAGAGGCGTCACAAGTATTCTTAGAAATGTTATGGGGTTGAAGCTTGCATCGTTCCCATGCAACGAAAGTTCTCATCAATTCCTTATTTTTGTTATGATAAAAATCCTTATTAATTTCTATTAATTCTCATTCATTCCTTACATTTATTATTATAAAAATTCTTATTAATTTACATTTAATCTTATTAATTCCTAATTTTTATTGTTATAAAAAGTCTCATCAATTTTGATTAATTTTTATCGACTCCTTTTTTTAATACTCTTCAAATTCGCACCGTTGGAATGTAACGAACATATTTTTTTTTTTTTCACTTTTATTCCCTTTTCATTATTTCAAAAAAACTTTGATTTCGCAAATTCACATTACAGTTCTCTGAATAAGCGAATGAAAAAACTGTTGAGAGATTTTCGTAGCCAAGATCTGCTAAGACCAATATGAGCTAATGAAAGACAAGCATTTTCGTTGCACTCCAATGATGCAAAGGTAAATATTCGGAAGTGTCACTCCTGTCAGAATCGAGCTGATTTTTTTTTGTGTGGTTTCTTACACTTAAAAAACATATTTAATATTATTATGGCAGCACATCAACAAAAACAACGTCAATAAATATTTTTAAAAAATCTTTATTCGTCAATGTTTCGAACTATTTTTCAAGATTCAAGATTTTCAAGACCCAAACAAATCCAAACAAACCCAAACATTATGCGCCATTAAAATATAGCTTAAGGGGAGATATACACCTAGGAGCCGGAAAAAAGGTCATTTCTGTGAATTTTTTAAAGGAAAACTATTTCAAATTTCGGATTGGGGTTTTAATTATCCAAAAGTATATACATTCAAAAATATGTTTAATTGTCTTTATTTTAAAATATCAAAAATATACAAGGATATTGTATGATCCTTGGAGCGTCGTAAAAAAATCTGCGTATACGGTACCCACCGGCGTTTCTTCAAAAATCATCTGAAAAAAAAAACCAAAAAGATTATTAAATTAGATACTATAATCTAGTACTTGTCATAGCCGATTTTTAAAATATCGATTTATGACAAAATGGCGGTCGTTTGAACATAAATAGTGATTTTTGGGCCAAAAATTAGTTATTATTTGGCCTATAAAACAAAAACTAAGTAACGGAAAACAAAAATCCTATGACAAGTACTAGATAATGGTGTATAGAATAACCACAAAAAACCTCAAGGCAATCGGTTCATTGGTTTTCGAGAAATTTTGGGTACCGATTTGAAAAACGTGGTTTTGAGAAAAACGCGTTTAAAAATTTGGGAATGAATAAATCATGAAATTTGTCAACTTACATGGAATCATCGCTACCAGGCCCATAGTGTAGGTCTTCTACGGTCGACGGAATGTTCATAGCTTCTAAATCCTCGACCTCGACCATCTAGGTGTATATCTCCCGTTAATATAAAGTTTTATAATCATAAAGAATTAATAAAAAAAAATTTACAGCCTCTTTTTAGCGGGAGTAACACTTCCGAATATGTACCAATGCAAATATCAGCATCGTGAAATTTCTTTACCTCGTATTTCTGTTACCGCGTCGACAGCTCGAATACTACAAGCAACACAAGATCGAGGATTTCATCAAAATTCTCGAGTCGTCGCGGGGGGAAGCGAAAATCGACTACCGAGACTTCGAGAAGGATCAGATGCGAGCGCTGGACATGCTCGCGGCCTACTACGTTCAAGAGGCCAACAGGGAAAAGAACAAGGACAAAAAGCGCGATCTCTTCACGAAAGCGACGCTGCTTTACACGACGGCGGACAAAATCATCATGTACGACCAGGTGAGAGAGGCTTGACCATACCTCGAGATTAAAGCCCCAACGATCTTCTGACGTATTTGATTTCCCCTCCAAGAACCATTTGCTGGGACGCGCGTACTTCTGTCTGCTGGAAGGCGACAAGATGGAGCAAGCCGATGCCCAATTCAATTTCGTGCTGAACCAATCGCCCAACAATATACCCTCGCTGCTGGGAAAAGCTTGCATCGCCTTCAACAAAAAGGACTATCGGGGCGCTCTCGCATTCTACAAGAAGGCTCTGCGCACGAATCCCAATTGTCCGGCCGCCGTGAGACTCGGCATGGGCCATTGTTTCATGAAGTTGAACAATCAGGAGAAGGCACGAATGGCGTTCGAGAGAGCCCTGCAATTGGATGGACAGTGCGTCGGCGCTCTCGTCGGCCTTTCCGTTCTCAAGCTCAATCAGCAACAGCCCGAAACCATCAGAACCGGCGTTCAAATGCTCTCGAAGGCTTACACGATCGATTCCACGAATCCAATGGTACTCAATCATCTCGCGAATCATTTCTTCTTCAAGAAAGATTACAACAAGGTGCAGCATCTCGCGCTGCACGCCTTTCACAATACCGAGAACGAAGCCATGAGAGCCGAGAGTTGTTATCAACTCGCACGAGCATTTCACGTTCAAGTTAGTACATCCATTTTGTCTGGTACTGTTGACTACTAGGAAAGAGTTTTTAGCAATTACTGTCCGGAAAATGGCCAAAAAAGAATGGAGAAAAAATCCATTTGGTTTGAGGGACTACATCTATCTAGAGGCCCCAAAAATGGCTAAATTCCGAATTTTATTTTCGGGGAAACGGTTGGTAAAAAGAAACGCGTTTTTTAGCACAAAGGTACATATATTGAGAGCCTTTAAGGACATGTCTCACATGTCCGGTCGGTAAAAATCCACTGCCAAATTATCTCTCAGACGCATCACATTTCGGGCAAACGAAGAGAAATACGTTGTTCGTCGTTCAACAGAGGGGAACGTGTTTCTTTTCTTTTTCCAAAAAATCAACCATTTAGGAGAACACGGAATCTGCAAATCAGCTATCTCTCTCGCACTCAAGGCCGCTCGGTCGGTGTGACACATGGCCTTAAAAAAAATCACCAAGAAACATGATGATGACGACATTTTTTTCGCGACGTTTTACGGTGGACACTCTCCAGTTTGAACGGTCCATCCGAAATCTAAAAACCAAACGGGTTATTCAAGTTAATAATAAATACGAGTCGCTGACGATCAGAGATTTTTTTAATCATTTTTTTAAACAACGTGACGACGAGTTGAAATGCGAGCATACGAAGTCTATGGAAAAAGTCGTCATGTTTACGTAACTATTCAAAAATGAAGATCGATTTTGGAAAAGTGAGATCGTCAACGACTTTTAAATGTTTCTCATCGTATGTCCAGTCGATTTGGAAAAAATCGATCGAGTGGTTCTCGAGATATAATGTCCACCGATTTTGAAAACAGTGTATCGAAAAATCGCGGATTTTCGCAATTTTTTTTCGATAGTTAAAATACACTAATCAGTCTGATTTTTTTATGCCACATCAATGTATTCATGGAGAACGGAAAATAAATTTTGAAACGTTTATTTTCATTTTTTTTACATTTTTGTTAACAGTTGAAAATATCTTCGAAAAAAGTCCTCACGGTGTGCACAATTGGCCCGTAAATATTATCGGAAACAAAATTTGTAAAAAGATTATTAATCAGCATGAAAGCCGCTATCTTACTATGGAGATTTTTTTAAATCAAAATTGACAAAATGGCGGTGGTTTGAAAAAAAAAGTATCGAATTTAGCCTATTTTTTCGAAAGTTTTTCGTTAAAAAAAATATAAAGATTAAAAAAAGTTTCCTTAGCAATATAAAGAATGGCATGAAGAATGTTGTGTCAAAATTTGAGACGGATGCTTGAATACTCTTCCTTTGAGAGTGTACAACGTTTTGAAAAACGACATTTCGAGAAAAACGCGTTTAAAGTTTCGAGTGCGGATTTTTTATATAAATTATCCAATTACGTTTATGTAAATATATGAACATGTTTATAACCGTCTGAACTATCGGATAATGTAAGAAAAATTGATTTTTGGAAAATTTTATACTGCGATGATCCCTTAAAGTTTAAAGTATAGTGCTGCCACCGTTCGCTCGACCAACTGTTAGAATCTGTAGCTTATTCAAATTTAAGAATATTTCAATGCAATTTGCAACGAATAAAGCTAAAAAGTGATACTATGGAATCAAAATATTTTAGGAAAATGCAATTTTTTCACCCACTTAGATGTAGCCCGTTAAAACTCAAGCAACATAAATATATGGTCTTGAAGTTTGCATCGTTGGAATGCAACAAAAGTATTCTTTTTCGGCACATTTAGGCTACGAAAATCACCGAAATATTATTCCTTGCATTAGTGATGCGTAACTTAAATTTGCAAACAAAGATTTTCGACAATAATACGAATAAAGAAATATTCATAAAAACGAAGGAGATTTGTCGTTGCATCGCAACGGTGCAAACTTCAGCACCATAATGAATATATGGACTATCCAAAGTCATCAACCGCCAACGATACGTGTCTGACATTCGGTCTGAACTGACTCCTTCCATTCTAGGGTGATTACGATCAAGCCTTTCAATACTACTATCAAGCGACCCAATTTGCGCCCGCCGTTTTTGTATTGCCACATTTCGGTCTCGGCCAAATGTACGTTTACCGCGGGGACTCGGAAAATGTAAGTGCAACTACTCCAATCAAAGTACTACAGCCAAACGTTATTTTTCCTGCTAACGAATCTCTGTGTGTTGTTTTTCGGCATTGACAGGCGGCCCAGTGTTTCGAAAAAGTTCTCAAAGCTCAGCCGGGAAATTACGAGACGATGAAGATCCTCGGCTCGCTGTACGCGAACTCGAGCTCACAGTCGAAGAGGGACATCGCGAAGAATCACCTGAGGAAAGTAACGGAACAGTTGCCCGACGACGTCGAGGCCTGGATCGAATTGGCACAGATATTGGAGCAAAGCGATCTGGTCGCTGCCCTCAGCGCGTACGGAACAGCCACGCGAATGCTGAAGGACAAGGTTCACGTCGATATACCACCGGAGATATTGAACAACGTTGGAGCTCTGCACTACCGGTTTGTAGTCACTTAAGGGGTTATATACAGTCGGGAGGCCCAAACAGATCGATTTTTCAAGAATTTTTCTTCAGAACACCTTTAAATATATTAACGCAAAAATTTGTACACATATCATGGTAACTTTTAACTGTATTTTAACATTTTTTATTTGTAAAAATAATTATTTTGAACGCCGCTATAGCCGATTCCGGGAGCACCTCTAAAAAAAGGGTCTTGCAGTGAGCACGATATCTCTGGACTGGATAATCCAAAATGAAAAAAACCAAAAATATTTCGTTAATATAATGGATTATCTTGTTATTGATCGAAGGAATGAGCAAAATAATAATTTTTGACAAAAATTTAGGCCTTAAATTGTTCATAAAATGGAAAATATTTATCGGTGAGAAAAAACCTTCGATAAATTACTAAAAAATATACTTGAAAAGATTGTGTTAACATTTGAGACTGGTCGGTTCAGCCGTTTCCGAGAAATCTTGCTCACCGACATTAAAAACACAGTTTTGAGAAAAACGCGTTTAAAGTTTCAAAAGCACTTTCGAACGCTCTGACACGTCATTACAAATGTGCGTGTAACTTCGAGAATATTCGCCGGATTGACAAGAATTTTTCTGTGTGTGTACTTAAATATATGTACATCCCGATTATTTTTTTTAAATATCAATTTTTGAAAATTTTAACTTTATATAACCCCTTAAATAGTTTAAAAACTAAAATTAAATTTTTTTTTCGGACTATTGAAATTCCTCGTCTATCGGTTGCTTTCTTGAATAAAACTGTAACATATTTACGTTTAATTCCAAAACTAATAACGATTAATACCATTTCGCGGCTGAGAAATATATTTCGACAATAATGTGAGTTCAATATTGCTGAATGATAATTTATTTTTATATGAAATGTTCTTCGCAAGAAGTTGGCAGCCTACCGAAAACTCGTTATATCTTCATCCCTACTCTTGCAGCCAGAAACCGTATCGAAATTTCTTAAGGGGTGCCTCCACCCGCTTCGGCCGTACATTGTATAGGGTCTTCAAAGTTGACTTGCAACAAGTTCATGAACGACAATTTTATTACTCAAAATATACACAGAGTGGTACACATTTTTAAGATTTCTTTTCGATCCAAAATGGCCGCGGAGTAGCATTGTGCCTAAAGTTAAAAAAAGAAACAAAATATTACTTTTACATGGCTGTTGCGCATATGGAACACATGGTAAACCGGAAAAACTCAGGGAATTTCTTTCCTACTGGAATAATCAGGGAAAAGTCAGGGAATTCTAAAAATTCCCTCGAATTTTTCCAGAATTTACTTTGGCACGAATTACGAAAGATGAAACATACTCGAAAAAAAAACTAAAGTATCAAAACAAATATTTTTGTATATTTTAAATATTTATATTATTCTTTATTCCATAGCAAAAAAGTAATGTCAGTGCCAAACATTGAAAAATTTAAAAACTAAAAACGAACTTACTCTAAAGCTCCATGCAGTTCCATTCAATTCGTCGATACACAACCACACAATTACTATTGTAGACAAGTATTTATATATATTTTTTTAAATTTATCAGCACCTACATAGAAATTTCTGTTTATAATAAAGAACAGGTTCTATATTTGCTTTTAATGTATTTGGTAAATCTATACTTTAGTGGCTTTTCCGAAAAATGGCCCCCGATTTTTTTTGCTGATAAACAGCTTTGTTTTGTTATAAACAATGATATTTTTTATGCGGAAGACGGTTCCTATCAATTTTGAATTTTTTATGACCATGTTTTGCAGTTTGTTTGGGTTTATCAGTATACGGTCGATAAGTCAAACTCATCGATCGTAACTGATCGAACTGATTGAACTCAAAATTGATGGGAACCGCATCAACAATATCATTGTTTATAACAAAATAAAGCTGTTTATCAGCAAAAAAAATCGGTGGCCATTATTCGGAAAAGCCGCTATACTATAGAATTGCCATGTATTTTTTTACAGTATTTTAATTATTTTTCGAATATCAGTTTTTTTTTAATTTTTAATTTTAATTAACATTTTTATATATTTGATATTAAAAAAAAATTATGTTCTTTATTTGAGCCTAATCTCCCTGGAATATTTAAAAAAAAATCTGGAAAAGTCAGGGAATTTCTGAGTCAATAATGTGTAATAACCATGTTTTAGCTGGGTCTGCTATTTCGTCTTATTTTCACTTAAAATCGAATGGATATTATTCTCAAGACAACAAACTAAGGATTTAAGCGAGAAAATATCGATTTTTCCGATACGACGTGATAGCGTAGTCCGTAATTTGCGTAGATGAAAAAGCCAGTCGGAAAGCCGAGAAACCGTAGCCCCAGCCATTTTTATTTCACAAATGAAATCGTATCGGCCCAAAATAACTATTTCGCTACGCGGCCCTTGATCTCGCAGTTTGGGAAATCTCGAGGAAGCTCGAAGCAATTTGGAGGAATCGTTGGCGCGTTCGAAAACCGACGCTCTCCAGGATCCAGTTTATTACAACTCGATAGCGGTCACGACAACGTACAATTTGGCACGTCTGAACGAGGCACTCTGCGTCTTCGATCGGGCCGAAAAATTGTACAAGGACATATTGAAGGAGCATCCGAATTATATGGATTGTTATCTGAGGCTCGGCTGCATGGCGAGGGACAAGGGCCAAATATACGAGGCCTCGGATTGGTTCAAAGACGCGTTGAGGATAAACAACGAGCATCCGGACGCGTGGTCGTTGCTCGGCAATTTGCATCTGGCGAAGATGGAGTGGGGTCCGGGGCAGAAAAAGTTCGAGCGAATTCTCAAAAACCCCACGAGCAGCACTGATGCCTATTCGCTCATCGCCCTGGGTAACATTTGGCTGCAGACGCTTCATCAAAGCGGCAAGGACAAGGACAGAGAGAAACGGCATCAGGACAGAGCCTTAGCAATGTACAAACAGGTGAGTGTACCCTCGGATGTCTTCGTTTTTTGTTTTGCGGCCTCCACTCAATTCCCCACAGCATGACTTGGCAACCTTTTGTTGTAAGAGAGCAAAAAAACATTGGCCATGCGTTATAAAAGTATACCTACATTGTAGGTATATCATACACTGTATTATATCGTCCGTCACGCGGGGTTGCCAGATGGCCTTTATTTTAAGGGGTCTTCTCACTTCAGACGCTAAAAAAGGCCATTTTCATGAATTTCTTTGATCGATTTATATTATAGATATTGATATAAAAGTTATTACACGTAAGGGGTTAGGCCACCACAGTAACGGATACAAAATCATATGCGAATTTAACCATTTTTTTCGTGTGAAAAAGTGATCCACTCATAAAATTAAATACATACCTATTTAGTATGAATATCAAGCTGTTAGAAAATATATATATATTTTTTTTCGATGTACAAAATGGCCGACTACTAATATTTTCTTTTGTTATCTTTTTTTAGGCGCTCCGCGGCGTGACATTTAGCATCCACAATTTTGTACCTAGAACAAAAAACAAAAATTCTCGTCAATCTACATTAGAATACCTAGAGAAGTACGTACGGAATTTAAAAAATATTGTTCTATTCAAAAGTTGTAGGTATTTGAACTTAAGAAATGAATTTTCAGTGAAAAATTTCATTATAACTGCTCATAGAATGAAAAGTTTTCGATTAATCAGAAATTCCGTACGTACTTCTCTGCGAAATGCAATTAGGAAAATAACTTGCAAATTTGAAGTAAATCGAGTGAAAATTGTTGAAGTTATTTGTCACGCCAATTGGAAAAAAGCTGTTTCGAGAAGTTTCGAGTAGTCGGCCATTTTGTACATAAAAAAATATATATATTTTCTAACAGCTTGATATTCATGCTAAATAGATGTGTAATTCATTTTATGAGTGAATCACTTTTTCATCCAAAAAAAATTGTTAAATTCGCACATGATTTTATACCCGTTACTGTGGCCTAAGGCCTTAAACACAAAACGCGAACTGGCAACCCCCAGTCACGTACGTTGTGGCAAGAATCTTGCGGGCGACCCCAAGGCGCGGGCCGCTGTTTGGCGACCCATGCACTACACCATTAGGGAACCCATCCAAGTATTCACCCTTCTCGAAACGAGGGTTCGCCGCCTGGAGTGCTAACCGTAATAACTGTTTTCCACTCAGGTCCTGAGGAACGATCCAAAGAACATATGGGCGGCAAACGGTATCGGCGCGGTCCTCGCGCACAAAGGTTGCGTCAACGAGGCCAGAGACATATTCGCTCAGGTTCGCGAGGCCACCGCCGAGTTTTGCGACGTTTGGCTCAATATTGCGCACATATACGTCGAGCAGAAGCAATTCGTCAGCGCCATCCAAATGGTATCGTAATCAACGTTTCGAATAATTATGATATTCCTTTCGCGGAGGGCCGTATTTTGTGGGGACGTAAGGAGGGCCCTTCCGAATCATTGGTAAATTGCAGTGGCGCTTAAGGGGAGATATACACCTAGGAGCCGGAAAAAAGGTCATTTTTGTGAATCTTTTCAAGGAAAACTTTTTGAAATTTCGGATTGGGGTTTTAGTTATTCAAAAGTATATACATTCAAAAATATGTTTAATTTTCTTTATCTAAAAATATCAAGAATATACAAGGATATTGTATGATCCTTGGAGCGTCGTAAAAAAAAATCTGCGTATACGGTACCCACTGGCGTTTCTTCAAAAATCATCTTAAAAAAACCAAAAAGCTTATTAAATTAGATACTATAATCTAGTACTTGGCATAGCCGATTTTGAAAATATCGGTTTATGACAAAATGGCGGATGTTTGAACATAAATAGTGATTTTTGGGCCAAAAATTAGTTATTATTTTGCCTATAAAACAAAAACTAAGAAACGGAAAAAAAATCCCATGACAAGTACTAGATAATGGTGTATAGAATAACCACAAAAAACCTCAAGGCAATCGGTTCATTGGTTTTCGAAAAATTTTGGGTACCGATTTGAAAAACGTGGTTTTGAGAAAAACGCGTTTGAAAATTTGGGAATAAATAAATCATGAAATTTGTCAACTTACATGGAATCATCGATACCAGGCCCATAGTGTAGGTCTTCTACGGTCGACGGAATGTTCATAGCTTCTAAATCCTCGACCTCGACCATCTAGGTGTATATCTCTCCTTAATAAAAATAAGCCATAATCAATTATTATATCCAACGATAAACTGGAATGAAAAAATTCCCACAAATTTAGTAGATTTAGATATTTTGACATTTTCTCGGAAAAGTTGCGTTTACGAAAATTCTGCTGGTCACATTTTTTCTAAATTGTATCATTAATATTTTCTTGAAACATTGAGTGACCCCCTGTTTTTATTGTCGTTCCGCAATCTTTAGATTTTTTCACACGCGTGGGCAGTTTATATCTGGCACTTAGAGGTCGTCCATTAATCACGTGAGGGTTTTTAGGTCACTTTTTGAGCCCCTCCCCCCTTGGCGATATGTGGTGAGGTTCTAGGCTACCCCCCCCCCCAACGTCACGTGTATTTTTTATATTTCTTTTTGATCCAAAATGGCCACAGAGTAGCATTGTGCCGAAAGTTAAAGAAAAAACAAAATCTTACTTTTACATGGCTGTTACGCATATGAAAAACAGGGTAAACCGGGAAAAGTTAGGGAATTTTTTAAATTCTTTGGACTTTCTCCAGAATTTACTTTCCGCAAGAATTACAAAAAATGAAACCGATTCGAAAAAAATTAACTGAAAAGTATCAAAACAAATATTGTTGTGCAAAACAAGTTATGTTAGGGCCAAACATTGAAAGTTTCAAAAACTAAAAACTAATTTACTCTAAAGCTCTATTGTCGATAAGTGTTTATATTGTTTTTTATTTATTGGCACCAACGCAGTATTTTTTTGTTAAGAAATGTCAGACACAAGCGATAGAGAGTAGAATATTTTATTGTGAAAAGCGAAATAATATATATATATTGTCAGTATATTTAAGTGGCATTATCCACGAAGTCACACAAAAAAATACACGTGATATGTCACAACCCCCTCCCCCCGTCCAGCGTGATCAATTGTGATGTTATACGACCCCCCCCCCCCCCATTTCAGCCTCAAGTGATTTTACATCAATTTTGAAATTTGTATAGACAATGCTATACGTTCTACATCATTTACAGTCAACTGTGTAGACTTTCGCTGGCATGATCTTAACGTACCTTGTAATTTCGGAACATTAAAATTAGGATTTTTAAACCGTCGGCGCATTCAAAGTTCGGAATTTCAACCCGGCACCCATGTCAAGATCATGCCAGCGAAAGTCTACACAGTTGACTGTAAATGATGTAGAACGTATAACATTGGCTAGACAAATTTCAAAATTGACGCGAAATCACATCTTAATAAATAAAAAGATTCTTGAGATAATTCGTCGATTTATTGAAAATTTTTAAATTTTTAGAACTTCCGAGCCGAATTATTTTGACGGTGTTCAGATTTTCGGAGTTTTGGTCTTTCGTGTAAAATTCTTACGGAGTTTTAATCTTTCGGGGTAGTATTCTTTCGGAGTTTTGAGCGTTTCGATCATTCAAAGTTCGTAATTTCAACCCGGCCCCATCTTGAATTTTGGATCACTAAAATTCGGAATTTTAAACCGTCGGAGCATTCAAAGTTCGGAATTTCAACCCGGCCCCCAAGAAAGACGATTGACAAATCGTTTGGACATTTATTCGTATGTATTGGGGGTACAAGTAAGTTTTAAAGGATTTTTTGGGCGAAAATTGGGGCTTTATTGTGAAAAAATGGTAAATTACTTATTGAGGCGCTCCCAACAATTCTGCAAGTTCTTCTTGCATTTGACACGAGTCTTCGCTGAATAATACCTCCAATTCGGCATCTTCAAACGTTTGTGATCCTTCCTTCACCTTCCTCATCCTCCGTGTCAAAATCACGGCTTTTGAACCGTCTAAACCAGACTCACAAATCGAGATTGATAGAGCATCGTCCCCATAAGCCTCCCACAGCAATCGATGACCTTGAGCTGTTTTTTTTCAAATGGAGGCAGAAAAGTAAAGCTTTCCGCAAATTGCATTTCGTTGGCACAAAAGTCGACATATTTGGAGTTTAAAAAACTACGTTTATTACCCTTCGACAAAATGAGACGTACTGAAAACTAAAGCCAAATGATGACGCTTTAAATGAAGGTGGTTAGGTTATGGTCCAATGCGATTTAATACTAGTAACGCCCTCTCTTGTAAATCCTTTAAAACTTACTTGTACCCCTAATACATTAACTTGTGTACCAAATTTCGTGAAAAAAAATATTAATAATTATAGAAGTTATAAACAATCGTGTGAACGGATTTCTGAACGTGAGGGGCTCAACGGTGTGCTTTATTTTCGCCACCCGATTGATCTGAAACGAGAAAAAAACGAGTTTTTTTCTCGAAATACATAATATTGGCCAGTACTTGACCGAGTTTTTTTTATAGCGTTTCAATAAAAAAAAGGTATTCGATTTTTCGATGAAAAATTACATCGTTAATAGCTAATGAAAAAAAAAATGTTAAGAAGAAAAATGTCCGCCGAGACTAAACTACTTTCACACAAAATGAGTGTACCAAATTACAAGTCAATCTGTTCACTGGATGTCGAGAAATCGTGTTCACGGTTTTGAAAAACATAATTTCGAGAAAAACGCGTTTAAAGTTTGACTAGCGGTTGGGTGGACCTCCCTCTTTAATTTGAAGCGACAAACGAGTGTTCACGACGTTGAATATTAAACCGTTGGAATGGAATAAGAATGCCTTTTTCATGTTTATTTTTCCATTTTCTTCATCATGCATAATTCTATCCTGAAAATTTGGCCTGTAAATCAAGGATTCTTAAAAAAAACGTTCGAGTGTTTTTCGTAGCCTAAATTTGGTAAAAAAAGTTCGAGTTTCTAAATTTTTGCTGCGTTTCAACGATGCAAACATCGATATCACGGGTTTTCGTCATTCGCACAGTAGCGTAAACCCTTCATTTTCCACTATCGCACGCTTGAACGATCGTCTCACGCGACGTATGTCGGGGAATGTTACAGTACGAGAACTGCCTTCGCAAGTTTTACAAGTATCATCACGTCGAGGTTCTTCAGTACCTCGCGAGGGCGTACTTCAAAGCCGGCAAACTTAAGGAAGCGAAGATGACACTTTTGAAGGTGAGATACGTGTATTTTATTTTTCTATCGGCGGAATATACGAGACTACGAATTTTGTTATCGGGACGAAAAGTTAGCTGATCGCCTGACAGGCAATCAAGTCTCGTTGCTGATCAAACCATGGCTGTTACGCACATGGAAAACTGGAAGAACTGAAGGAACTTCCTTCCTTCTGGAATAATAGAAAAAAGTCAGGGAGTTTTGGAACCTCTCTGGAATTTTTCGGGAATTTAATTTTTGCAAGAATTATCAAAAACGAAACCCACTCGAAAAACAAAGTGAAAAATATAAAAATCAATATTTTCGTATATTCTTAATATTTATATTATTCTTCATTATACACAAAAAAGAGACGTCAGTGCCAAACATTGAAAATTTCTTAAAATAAAAACTGATTTACTCTAAAGCTCCGTACATTTGCATGCGATTTGCCGATACACAACCACACAATTTAAGTTGTAGATAAGTGTTTATATTCACTTATTATTTATTGACACCGAAATAAAAATTTCTGTTCATAATAAAGAACAGATTCCGTGTTCGCTTTTAACCCTTCGTTGACACACTGGGTCAATTTGACCCGGATAATACATCCACCTGCCATTAACAACACTTCGGTCAGTTTTTGTTGAAAAAAATCAGGCATACACTTTGAACATTTCTAATATGTTTGCTTAATTAAAATTCGGAAAACATCACATTAATCTGCTGTGAAACATTATTTTTTAACTTTACTTTTTGCAACTTAATTTTGTAACTTTAGAGTGTTGAAATAATTTTTTGAATCTCCGGTTCTTTTTTCAACTTTTATTTTAACATTTAGCATTTTCATAAATTTTATCTTAAAAAATCTACAGATATTACACAAAGTGCAACTATCTAATGGCATTAAAAGTGTAATCAGACATTTCGGGTAATAGAAAAAAAAGTACATGTAAATATTCATCTATCCATCCATTAATCTATCTATCCATCAATTCATCTATTTATCCATTCAATCAATATATCCGTCCATCCATCCATCCATCCATCCATCCATCCATCCATTCCTCCCTCCCTCTCTCTCCCATTGCAGGCATTTAGCATGTCGCAGCTCCCCCCACTCTACTACAACACAGTGCAGTGGAGTGGGGGTCGCGTTAATTTCGTGTGACATTCAGCTAACTCAGTCCCCTATACCCAGCCAACCTCAACAGACATATACATTTTTCAAAGCATTTTCAATGCTAAAAATTATGTTATCCGGTTCAACATAATTTTTTGATATAAGGATCGAATAAAGAAAAATATATTTGACGAAAACAAAGTGTTCTTTATTTGTTCCTATTCTCGCTGAGATATTGGCAAAACCTGGGTGGAAAACCTGGAAAAGTCAAGGAATTTCTGAGTCAATAATGCGTAACAACCATGCAAATGTATCTCACTCGTTATCTAACGTTCATATTGGGCCCAAAGGCGCGCCGAGTAGCGCCCCAGGACACGGTTCTTCTATACAACATCGCGCTAGTTCTACAACGACTGGCCACCCAGATACTGAAGGACGAGAAGTCGACGCTGACAACGGTATTACAAGCGGTCCACGAGTTGGGACTCTCGCACAAGTACTTTCAGTATTTGGCGACCCACGGTGACCGTATGGAGCAATTGGCCGAGGCCGAGGCACGAAGATGTCAGGATCTTCTGTCGCAGGCGCAATATCACGTCGCGCGTGCCCGACGATTGGACGAGGAGGAGAAGATGCTCAGGCGGAAGCAGGAGGAGGAGAGGTGAGAGATTTCGCACCGGTAAAACTTCCCTTTGCCCTCGGGCTCGACATAATTCGCCCACGACTGACGACCATTTCGAATTATTCCAGACAAGCCTTCAAAACGCGACAAACCGAGGAACAGCGGAAACTCGAGGAAATGCGACGCCAGAAGGAGGAGGCGATGCTGCAGAAACGTCAGGAGTACGTGGAAAAGACGAAAAATGTGTTGGTCTTCGGTGAAATGCCGAACGAGAAGGGCAACAAAAAGGGCAAGAAGGGCAGATCCGAACAGTATGTCAGTGACAGCGGTGGTTCGGGCAACGACGAAGGCCGCCGTGAAGACGCTCCGCGCGAGAAGAAACGCAAGAGAAAAGCCAGCGGCGAGGGCAAGGAGAGGAAGAGCAAAGGACGCGTCAGAAGAAAGAACGACGAGAGCGGAGGTAATTCCCAAAGCGATTCGAAAGAATTTGTAGACTTGCTTTATAGAAAAAATATATTTATTTATTTATTTATTTAAATCAAATCGAACATATTCTCCAAATATATTTGGAATTTAAGACTTTGACCTGCATACATGATTGAATCGGCGAAACTTGTTAACGTCAAAGTGCCGAAATTCACCGAAATAACTTCGGCAAATATCCACCTAAAATCACCTCTCCCTACCGTACTTATAATCCTTTGGTTGGAAAATGTAAATTCACAACAATAGCATTCAGTGACGGTCATTTTCACGCTGTTTACTTTCTAACAAAATGATTACGGTTCCTGAAAAACAATTACTCTCGAAAGAAAACAAGTACTTGACCATTTGTGAAAATTATAATTCCGCAGGTTCGGAGAGTGACAGACCGAAAGTCAAACGTGGAAGAAAAGTCGGAAGCGGCAAAAAGGATAAAAGTCCACGTAAGAACGTTGCCGAGGCGTCCAAGAACAACGCGAGATTCCTGTCCAAAGAAACGATATCGACGAGCGAGTCGGAGAGCGATGGCGGCAAAAAGAAACACAGCGGGTAAGTTATTCAGTGCGATGGGAAAATAAAAATAAATTTAAAGAAAATGGATCAATAATAGTCGTATACGTGTCTTTGGGTATTACTCGAAAAATAATTTGAAACAAAATTATAAAAGAAAAAAAAGCTAAGCAAAAATTCGATAAAAAATCACTACATACTTTTCAAAAGTGAAGGAAGCCTTTTTTCGTGAATTTTTGTTTTGGATAACGCCTGCAGATTTTCATTTTTTTACATTGAAGGGTATCGTTTCAAGTATCATTTAAAAATGTTGTATTGAAAAATATTTATTAATGTGATAGATATAATGTAGTGTGCAGACCGCTTTTTAAAAAATGTCCTTCGTGATGACCACTGCTGCTCGTAAACAAGTAATTCATAATTAAAAAAAAATCAAGCGCAATTTTTCCATAAAATTATCTAGTGCTTGGACGAAGGTTTTGATAAAATATTGACTTTTGAAAAAATGGCCGCAGACCAAAGTGAACGTATTAATTTTCGTGAAAAAAGTTTTGTTTTCCGTTGATAAAAAAAACTATGCATTGAAAAAAAATCTCTTTCGAGCATTGCTTTTTGATATGTAAAAAGAGCTGGTACAATTTGAGGTTGATCGGTGCAGAGATCTTTGAGCTATCGTGGTTACCGATTTGGAGAAAGTCTTTTGGAGAAAAACGCGTAATCTACAAACGCCCATAACTCCTTGCGATTTGAACGGATCCACTCGAAATTTTCATGACATCGAAGTTTGCATCGTTGAAACGCAACGAAAGTTCAGTCGACCGAAAGTTTTTTCGCAAATTTTCGTTAGAGAAATCGCTCAACCGTTTTCTAGGATCCTCGCGAAAAATCTGCAGCCTAACGTTGCAGGATTATAATCCTGCATTCAATTCTTCAGATTTTTCATTGTTCGAATTATAATTTTCGAATGTTCGAATGTTCGAATTTCATTGTATAATTTTCATTTTCATTGTATAATTTTCATTGTTCGAATTTCATTGTATAATTTTCATTGTTCGAATTATAAAATGAACGAAAAAAAAAAATTCGTCGGATTCCGGGCAAACTTCAACCCATACATTTTCAGAGAATATTTTTGGACCGTTATACTTTGGGAATCCGTCAAAAAACCAAAAATCGTTTTCCAAAACTTCAACTAGGTGTTAAGGCCCTTATTTCCATCGACAATGCAACCGAATTCCGAAACAAATCGTTTTTTATCGATTCCCAGGGACGAGAGTGGAAACGGAAAAGCATCGCGGGCCAAGAAGAGGATCACGTCAGAATCCGACGGTTCGCGATCCCGCTCAAGATCAAAGTCGAGAAGTCGTTCGAGGAGTTCGTCGCGATCGGGGTCGCGGAGCGGTTCGAAGCCCCGCAGCCGATCGGGGTCGCGTTCGCGATCAGGCTCGAGATCGCGTTCAGGCTCGAGAAAGAGTCGCTCGAGATCGGCAAGCGGCTCGAGGAAGAGTCGCTCGAGGTCCGCGAGTGGCTCGAGGTCGCGATCGAGGTCGAACAGCGGCTCCCGAAAGAGCGGCTCGCGATCGAGGTCGAGGAGTAAATCGGCATCGGGCTCCGAGGGCCGAACATCCAGGAGCAAAAACGGCTCGAAATCTCGTTCGGCCTCGAGATCGAAATCCAGGTCCAGAAGCAAGAGCAGATCGCGCTCGCGTTCAAGGTCGAAGAGCGGCTCTCGAAGTAGAAGTGCCAGTGGCTCGGCGCGGTAAGCCTGACGTTCCTCCGACTCCCTTCCGGCTTTTTACGATCCCATGACTAAAACTTTTAACCTTTATATTCCCATAGTGTCGCCCACGCCCACTCGTTTTCCAATGCACTATCGTATCGCATTTTCACGAGGGCACAGGGAAACTGTTGAAAACCCGCAATAATGTCGCTATATTTTTTCAATTTCAATTTTATTCAATTATTTTGATGTGTTTTTGTTCCCCTGTATCGGCAGTCCATTGGAAAACGAATGTTTCGCATTCGCACGAGGGCACAGGGAAACTGTTGAAAAACCGCAATGAAGCCGTTATATTTTTTCAATTTCAATTTTCTTCAATTATTTTGCCGTTCTCCTGCATCGGGTAAACACATTTGATTTCCAATGCACTGCCGTATCGCATTCGCACGAGGGCACAGGGAAACCGTGGAAAACCCGCAATAGAGCCGCTATATATTGTTGAATTTTAAATGTATTCAATTATTTTTGTGTTTTTGTTCTCTCGCATCGTGTAAAAACATTCGTTTTCCAATGCACTGCCGTATCGCAGTCGCACGAGGGCACAGGGAAACTGTTGAAAACCCGCAAAAAAGCCGCCATATTTGCTGAATTTCAATTTTATTCAATTATTTCGATGTGTTTTTGTTCCCCTGCATCGGTTAAAAACATTCGTTTCCCAATGCACTGCCGTATCGCATTCGCACGAGGGCACAGCGAAACTGTGGAAAACCCGCGATAAAGCCGCTACATTTTTTCAATTTCAATTTTCTTCAATTATTTTGACGTTTTTTTGTTCCCCTGCATCGGGTAAAAATATTCGTTTTCCAATGCACTGCCGTATCGCATTCGCACGAGGGCACAGGGAAACTGTTGAAAACCCGCAAAAAACCCGCTATATTTTGTCAATTTTAATTTCAATTTTGTTCAATAACTGTGATGATTTTTTGTTCCCTCGCATCGGGCAGATCGGCGTCTCCGGTATCGCGAAAATCCGTTTCCGGAAGTGACGTCGGATCGCGTCACTCGAGTTCCGACCGAGGGGGCAACGCCAGCGACTGAGCGTCCGAGCCAAGGATCAGCTGACGTTCCGGAGATCGTGTGTCTCCGTCGGGAAGAAGAAAAAAATGTAACGAGAACACATATACTTTTTATACAAAAATTGTCGCATTCACCCGTGATAATGACAGTGACAAATTTACACTCGTCAGAAGAGCGAGTGATCGGCCAATGTAAAAATGATACTAATAATAATGATAATATCTGGTACGCGTACCAGTCACGACTAAAGTTCGACTTCCGGCCGTCGGTGTTTCCGGTCGGTACGGGTACGTCCCATACGAACCTCGACGGTACCATCGCCGTTATCTCGCAAGAGCTTGTGACGCGGGGAAAGCTGAATGCTTCTCCGAGCGCTTCTCACTCGTCGCTGTTGTCGCGAGCCTGGCGACATTTTTCTTCTCCCTTCTTTTTTTTCCTTCAACAACCGTTCGGGACGGATTCGACAGTTTGTATTTTTCCTTAATTATTTCTCGTAATAACGATAATTTAGCAATGAATCTTCGTCGTATCGTTCGTCGGTGCCCTTCTCCATCTCGTACATCGTCGAATTTCATTAATTCGTTAATTTGCCCACCCCATACACACACACACTTAAGAAAGTTGCAATCAATCGACGGACATGTACATAAATTGTATTGAGACGGCGTTATTTCAGAATGATGTTTGAGTATTGGTTTGACGTGATTGATACAATAAAATACATCGATTGCCGAACGGCGCATCGTAAGACATTCGTGTCGTTTGCTCGCGGAGTTCTTGGCGCAACGGAGTGTCTCGAGATACGAGAGGATCGTCGAACCCGCGAACTGATTCGTATTGGTCTTTGCCACTCGAGCTGTGCCGACAAATAAGTAATGATTTCCGCCGAGCGTAGCGGAGAAAAGGCGATCGATAACACCATCCAAAGGTGCACGGTACATTATTGAAGTCCCGGCGCCACGCAGGTGAATGACATTCCGCATCGCTTATAGCCGACAACACGCTCGACTTATCGTCCCACGGATCCCCGTTTGCGAGTCTCTCGGATGGACGACGCTAGACCATTGATCGAGAAGGTGGACGGTTTTTGCTGTTGCAATAGACGATCAGACCCAGCGGTATTTTTTGAATGATATTCGTAGATATTCGATTATTATTTTATGAACGTTGATCATTTTTTCACAATTATCGGCAAATTTTATAAATTTCAACATTTTGTAACATGAAATTTCATAAATTTCATGTAATAAAATTTCATATTGAATTTCATAAATTTCATATGATGCAATTTCTCAGATCTCATAAAATGAAATTTCATACATTTCATATAATGAGATTTCAAAATATTATAGCATAACATTCGATCGGTTTAAAAATTTGATGTCATTTCATAAATTTCAACATTTTTAATCAGAGAATTTTATGAAATGTAAAATTTCATATAGTATGCCGAAAGCTTTATAAAAATTTTTAAAATCCAAAATTCATATATTGAAATTTGATATGATAAAATTTGATATGAACTTTCATAAATCCCAAAATTTTATGATTTTCATATAATGAAATTTCCGAAATTTTAGAATTTTCTCGTAATTCAATAATTATTGTTTTATTATGAATTTATTCCACTTTTACCGCACGCTTGTCACCGCAACTGGAACAATTTCATTAAAACCCTGCGCGGGCACTCCCCTGTAGAGCGCAAGGGCACAGGAAAACTGGAGAATCTGAGCCACAGAGTCGGTTGTGTCACCATAGAAAACTCAGTAAATAAGACTTCGCTCAGTAGTCGGCACGCGCACCAATGCGCGACTGAGCAGTCACCCAGTATTGGTCGCTCCAGGCTCCGTTGGATGGAAGTGTGGATCGCACAGACTCCACTTCCATTGCTTTCGATTGATAATTTCCTTAAAATAATTATTGTTACTTCGTAACATTAACAGTTTTTGGCACTGCGCCTAGTGAAAAATGGAGAGTAACGTGGAATATTGTGCCTCCAATCCTACTACCAATTATTTCACTTGCGCTTCTTTATTCCTTTTTTTGTTCTCTTTATCTAGGTCATTTAACTGCAATATTTTCTATTTCGAGCTCACAAGTACATTAAAAAGAGCATGTGCAATGAACGGCAAGTGTAATCCATCAATGTATATATGACTTTTAATCAAATGGAATCGCCTACTACGAATTCCTACCAATATTTTACTATCTCCTTCCACACTCGTAAAGTACCAGAATCACCACACTAATTCATCATACGCAGCTTGCTTTGGGTATTACCGTTTGCTTTAAAGAGCACATCCATTTTGAAGATAACGATCAGCAGTAAATAATTCTCAACGCTCTTTGTACCTGCAGCGAAGCTTTAAAAGGCACGCAATCTTCACAATTGCGACAGGTAAGAAGTTCTTTAAAAGGATGAACAATGGATTAAAAATTGCTGAGATTAATTCCCGTTGTTCTTTTAAAAGACCACCGGATGCTTAAGGGGTTATACCCGTGTGACACTTTCAAAAATCGATTTTTTTGCCTTTTTCGACAGTTTATAGCTGGCCAGGTAAAGCTGATTAGCAGTTTTTGTGGTAAATATCATTTTATCTTGCAAAAATCGATAGTTGAATCTTTAAACGCGTTTTTCTCGAAATGAGATTTTTCAAATTTGCTGACGTAACTCAAAGAGCAATTATCCGATTGACTTGAAATTTGAACTGAGTACTCTTGAATATATTTACTCTGCAATGACGTAGGATATTTTTTATTGGATGAAAATTGACGATTTGGCATTGAAAAAAACGACCCTTTTATAGGCAAGAAAGCAGACTTTTTTCATAACTATGCCATTTTGTTAGATTTTGATATTTTACGAAAATCCTACGTCATTGTACAGGAAATACCTTCCAGTTTAACGACATTTTTTCCTTTTTCGGTTTCAGCTACTCAATCGGCCGGAATCATGTCAGGAGTGCAGGAACTTTTTTTTGGCGCCTCTGAAAGCAGCGCATAAGTCGCTTGGATCCCAATATTTTTCTATGAACAAATTATGTAATATAGGTCAAATATAGCCAAATATATTCTTAATTGTCCGGAATATTTAATTGAGTACTTTTCTTCCAAAAAATTCCCGAAAATCACCCAAATTGTCAGCGTTCACACTGGTATAGCCCCTTAAATATTGTTGGAAGAGCGCTTTTTTCAATAAATCGAATCGTCGATGCTCTTTGTGATTGATCGATCCCAATTATCACCGATGTGGCAAAAATGTCTCGATCAATTTCATTTTCCGAACGGCGTTCATGCCCGATAAGGTCATCGGCCGAGTATAAATTCACGTTGTTTAGGACAGAAACCGATAGAACCGTTGACGACCCCAGTCAGCTTTAGGGCCACTGCACCATAATTTCGTAACCGCTGAAACAGCGAGTATAGGCTGCTTTGATATTTTAACAAGGATAACACCGCACCGGACGTGTTATCATCATCGGCGAACTGCGGTCCCGTCGCAATCTCTGCATCGTACAAGTGCAGCTACGCACCGCCGTATTGCCGTGCGCCGCGAGCGCCTCTAGCGGTTTAGTACAGATTTCCGCCGGGAGATACCAAAGTTCTATTGGGTAGGACGTGTCTGCATTTTGGAAACATGAGGTTGGAGCCTCCCATAAATATTGATGAAAGAGGGGTTGTCAATTCCGGGGTTACATTTCCCACGAGTACTAGAGGAGGTTCGGCCTGTTTCACAAGCACTCGACGCAGTAATAGCCTAAAGTCGACGGTATGAAAATTTAGCACATAACCTTAAAATTAATGAACGTCCAGGCCTATCCGTTGTCCATTTTGGTCTATAACTCCCCAAAGATGCGAAACCACCCTATTTAGCTTTTTTCACCCGTTATCTTGACCTATCGTGGAGGGTCCTCTCCATGACTAGAAGAGTTCGCGATACCACAGGTGTATAGATGGAAAATAAGCCAAAAAATAAGCAAAAAAAAATAATAACCACACTCTTGTGAGAACTAAGAACAAATAGGACCAATTGCTTTTCGTTCAACTTTCCGGAGACATAATACTGTACGAGACTGAGCTCGTAAGCGAGTTCCATAACGGAAAATCGGTGGCCCGAAAGTTCATGAGCAAACTCACGCTCCTTGCCGAAAGCAGGTATGTAAAGTTTTCGACTACATATACAAATATACACACAATGTAGCCTCTTTGAGAAAGGAAACTCTCGCAACTTCCGGATTGAAACTTCTTCGCCCGATCTGCTACGAGATTATATACACTGCTGCTTAACAATGCAAAAGTCCAAAAAGAAACGCCTATAAGGACGTTTTTCCTCGTGTATTCGTCTTGCTCTATAAATATACCGTCGACTTTATAAAACTTTATCGTGGAAATTACGCGACGAGTGAACTCGAAATTTCGGTACTATGCTTTTTCGCGTGCTCAACATGGCGCGTCAATTAAGGGAGATTCAACCCTGCCGACGATTCATCGTCAGACACGATTCAATAATAACGTCCGTCCTGGTTAATTGCATTCGTCGGGATTTTGGGAATCGCACGAATTCAAAAAGAACACGGTTGAAAGATCGGAGAGGAAAGAGGCGGTCACAAGTTGCACATTCCTCATTTCGATGGCCGGAAACGCTGAGGACACGCGATTTCGCGTGCATAACCAAAGTCGCAATGCGTTGCTCTACTTTAGTGCGTGTTCGAAAATATACGGAGGCTATGTTCCTTGCAATATCGATATATCCGAATGACACGTTCCCGGATCAATTGTCAGAAAGCTGATGATCGATCATCAATGACTTCCGAAATCGTGGCATCGTTCGTAATTGGAGAACGCGGACCTGAGACAATTCCAAAAACAAATAACCGAGTGATTCGCTCTGCATTTAAATACAAGTCTTTACTTTACTATTTATATCAAGAAATTGATGTACATAATTAGTACTGTGAGCGCAATAAATACATCGATTTTTAGCGTATAAAAAATTGAAGGCTTTCGAAACCGAAATTACAATCTGTATTTCCTGGACCTTCTCGACTGTTGAGGGGTCTTCTCACTTTAGACGCTAAAAAAGGCTATTGTCGTGAATTTTTTTATAGGTTTATACTATAGATATTGATGTAAAAGTTGTTACACTTAATAAATACACCTGCGAAATACATTAAAATTTTAAAAAATATATATTTATGTAACCCAAAGAAACTTTAAAGATGTTTTTCTCGAAACAACGTTTTTCGACGGCTTGTTGATAAAATCTTCGAAACTACTGAACCGATACTTATGAAATGTTAACCACATATTCTTTACAACCATAGCTATAACGCATATCAAGGATTTTTTTAAATTTTGATATTTACTATTTTTTTGCCAAAAACGGTGAAAAAAGCACGTTTTTTTGTTTTTTCGGAAAATGTCAGCCATTTTGTTATTTTTGTATATATAAAAAATCGTATGATATGCGCTATGACCATTAATATACTGTATCTAAAACCGTTTGATTTTTTGTTTTGGATGATCCATTTCCGAGATTTCATCAACAGCGCAGACCTACAATTTTTTTAGGACATTTGTTTAACTACCATTTTCGGCTATAAATAGTGACTGATAAATAAATAAATTTAAAAAATGTATTTCGTAAGTATTTATTAAGTGTAACAAGTTTTATATCAATATCTATAATATAAAGCTATCAAATTTTTTTTTTTAATAGCCTTTTTCGCGTCTAAAGTGAGAAGACGCCTTAAGAATTCCCAAATACACGCAAAAAAGGACTTTCGATGATTTTATGGCGAATATGTAATGTTCGCTGCTAATGAGTTCTGCAAGATTCATCGGCAATTGGAAATAAATGTTTACTCATTGATAAATTAGTGAGTGGTTCATTAAATTTAGAAATACTCGGCCTTATAAATGATAAGCACTATGGTAATTTAGTTCAATATTCGCAGTAAATACATTTTTATTCATAACTAGCTTTCAGCTCACGGCTTCGCTCGCGTAGACTTGGGTTGAATGCTTCTGAAATGTTTCATTGAGGAACACGTAGAATTCTGTTGACGAGCATTGATACTCAGTTTCAAGTAAATCTGACCGGATATTTATTTTACCATACAAAATTTGCTAACCCCTTTTCCCCTTAAGGATTGAATTTCCAATAACGCAGAAATTTCATTAATTGTCTCTAGAAGCAGTTATACAAATCTTCAAGTAAATTTGACCCGATTTTTTAAATTTTCCGTACAAACTTTGCCCCCCCCCTTTCGTTTAAGGGTTGCATTTTGAAAAACGCCGAAATACGTGTTTTATTAATAATGTCAAAAAGCATTAATACCAAGTTTCAAGTAAATTTAACCATAAAAACATTATTTCTTGTACAAATTTTGCCAGCCCCTTTCACCCCCATAAGGGTTGAATTTTGAGAAACGCCCAAATACGTGTTCCATTAATTGTGTCACAGAGCCTTACTACCAATTTTTAAGTAAATTTAACCATAAAAATATTATTTCTTATACAAATTTTGCCAGCGCCTTTCACCCCCATAAGGGTTGAATTTTTAGAAACGCCCAAATACGTGTTTCATTAATTGTGTCACAGAGCCTTAATACCAATTTTTAAGTAAATTTAACCATAAAAATATTATTTTTTATACAAATTTTGCCAGCGCCTTACACCCCCTTAAGGGTTGAGTTTTCAAAAAATGCTGAAATACGTGTTTTATTGATTGTGTCACAGAGCATTAATACCAAGTTTCAAGTAAATTGGACAATGAAAATATTTCCCGTACAAATTTTGCTAGCCGCTCTCACCCCTTAAGGGGTGTAATTTTGAAAACGCCATATATCGCAATACAAATATTATTTTCCGTATAAACTTTGCCACCCCCTTTCACCCCCTTAGGGGTTGAATTTCGGGTTCGAGCCTTCATAAACGATGCCTCCAATATAAAATCAACAGCCTCTCCAAATTTCCCGTCTCTACCGCTGTGTCCGTGAAGTTAGCAGAGCATTTGCCAGCAGATCAAAATTAAGTGAGAGTTCTCTGGGCATGCAGTTGAGTTCTATAGTTCTTGATGGTTTTTAGCAATAGTTCTGGTGATTTTGTCCAAAAAACGTTATTGATAAAATGCTCTGCTAACTTCCCGTAGCACCGTAGCAGATCATTTTGCAGAAAACCATAAATTACCGGGAGTTCTTTGTACATGCGGATGAGTTCTATAGTTCCTGATAAATTTTAGCAATAGTTCTGGTGATTTTGCCAAAAAAAAGTGACGGAATTTTTTTTGTGTATCTTCCTATAGAAATATGCTGATGGATAGGCGTGAGTTCTGGGTGCTATTTGTGTGAGCTATTATAGTTTTGGTATTGTTTGATGGATTTGAGAATAGTTCTGGCGTCCAGCTATTTTAAATAATTGATATAATTGTTTATTAATATCTCAACTATACAAGGGTGCTCTGCTGATGGATAGACGTCAGTTCCAGGTGCTTTCTGTGTAAGATATTATAGTTTTGGTATTGTTTGATGTATTCGAAAATAGTTCTGGATTCCAGATATTTTCAAATAATTGTTAAAAATGTTTATTAATATCCCAACTATACAAGTATGCTCTGCTAATGGATTGGCGTTAGATCCGGGTGCTTTTTGTTCGAGATATTATAGTTTTAGTATTGTTCGATGTATTTGAGAATAGTTCTGGCTTCCAGCTATTTTCAAATAATTATTAAAAATGTTTATCAGCATCTCAACTATACAAGTGTGCTCTGCTGAGGGATAGGCATGAGTTCCAGGTGCTTTTTGGGTGGGATATTATTGTTTTGGTATTGTTTGATGTATTTGTGAATAGTTCTGGCTTCCAGCTATTTTGAAATAATTATTAAAAATTTTTATTAGTATCTCAACTATACAAGTGTGCTCTGCTGAGGGATAGGCATGAGTTCCAGGTGCTTTTTGGGTTGTATATTATTGATTTGGTATTGTTTGATGTAATTGAGAATAGTTCTGGCTTCCAGCTATTTTCAAATAATTGTTAAAAATGTGTATAAATATCTCAACTATACAAGTGTGCTCTGCTGAGGGATAGGCATGAGTTCCAGGTGCTTTTTGGGTGGGATATTATTGTTTTGGTATTATTTGATGTATTTGAGAATAGTTCTGGCTCCCAGCTATTTTCAAATAATTGTTAAAAATGTTGATAAATATCTAAACTATACAAGTGTGCTCTGCTGGAGGATAGGCATGAGTGCCACGTGCTTTTTGGATGGGACATCATTGTTTTGGTATTGTTTGATATATTTGACAATAGTTCTGGCTTCCAGCTATTTTGAAATAATTATTAAAACCGTTTTTCAGTATATCAACTATACAAGGGTGCTCTGCTGATGGATAGGCGTTAGTTCCAGGTGCTTTTAGTGTGAGATAGTATAGTTTTGGTATTGTTTGATGTATTTGAGAATAGTTCTGGCTCCCAGCTATTTTCAAATAATTGTTAAAAATGTTTATAAATATCTAAACTATACAAGTGTGCTCTGCTGATGGAGAGGCGATAGTTCCAGGTGCTTTTCGCGTGAGGTATTATAGTTTAGGTATTGTTTGATATATTTGACAATATTTCCGGCTTCCAGCTATTTTCAAACAATTGTTAAAAATGTTTATAAATATCTCAACTATACAAGTGTGCTCTGCTGAGAGCTAGGCATGAGTTCCAGGTGCTTTTTGGGTGGGATATTGATGTTTTGGTATTGTTTGATGTATTTGAGAATAGTTCTGGCTTCCAGCTGGTGTGAAATAGGTATTAAAAATGTTTATAAATATCTCAACTATACAAGTGTGCTCTGCTGAGAGATAGGCGTTAGTTCCAGGTGCTGTTAGTGTAAGATATTATAGTTTAGGCATTGTTTTATGTATTTAGGGATAGTTCTGTCTTCCAGGTATTTTCAAATAATTGTTAAAAATGTCTACGAATATTTCAACTATACAAGTATGCCCTGCTGAGGGATAGACATGAGTTCCAGGTGCTTTTTGGGTGGAATAATATTGTTTTGGTATTGTTTGATGTATTTGAGAATAGTTCTGTGTGCCAGATATTTTCAAATAATAGTTGAAAATGTTTATAAATATCTCAACTAAACAAGTGTGCGCTGCTGATGGATAGGCGATAGTTCCAGGTGCTTTTCGCGTGAGATATTCTAGTTGAGGTTGTGTTTGATATATTTGACAATAGTTCCGGCTTCCAGCTATTTTCAAACAACTGTTAAAAATGTTTATAAATATCTCAACTATAGAAGTGTGCTCTGCTGGGGGATAGGCGATAGTTCCAGGTGCTTTTCGCGTGAGATATTATAGTTTAGGTATTGTTTGATATATTTGACAATAGTTCCGGCTTCCAGCTGATTTCAAAGAATTCTTACAAATGTTTATAAATATCTCAACTATACAAGTGTGCTCTGCTGAGGGATAGGCATGAGTTCCAGATACTTTTTATGTGGAATATTATGGTTTTGGTATTACTTGATGTATTCGTGAATAGTTCTGGCTTCCAGCTATTTTGAAATATTTATTAAAATTGTTTACCAGTATATCAACTATACAAGGGTGCTCGGCTGATGGATAGGCCTTAGTTCCAGGAGCTTTTTGTGTGGGATATTACTGTTTTGGGATTGTTTGATATATTTGACAATAGTTCCGGCTTGAAGCTATTTTCAAATAATTGTAAAAAATGTTTATAAATATCTCAACTATACAAGTGTGCTCTGCTGAGGGATAGGCATGAGTTCCAGGTGCTTTTTGGGTGGGATATTATTGTTTTGGTATTATTTGATGTATTTGTGAATAGTTCTGGCTTCCAGCAATTTTGAAATAATTATTAAAAATGTTTATCAGTATCTCAACTATACAAGGCTGCTCTGCTGATGGATAGGCCTTAATTCCAGAAGCTTTTTGAGTGGGATATTACGGTTTTGGTATTGCTTGATATATTCGACAATAGTTCCGGCTTCCAGCTATTTTCAAATAATTGTAAAAAATGTTTATAAATTCCTCAACTATACAAGTGTGCTCTGCTGAGAGATAGGCAAGAGTTCCAGGTGCTTTTTGGGTGGGATATTATTGTTTTGGTATTATTTGATGTATTTGAGAATAGTTCTGGCTTCCAGCAATTTTAAAATAATTATTAAAAATGTTTATAAATATCTCAACTATACAAGTGTGCTCTGCTGAGGGATAGGCATGAGTTCCAGGAGCTTTTTGAGTGGGATATTACGGTTTTGGTATTGCTTGATATATTTGACAATAGTTCCGGCTTCCAGCTATTTTCAAATAATTGTAAAAAATGTTTATAAATTCCTCAACTATACAAGTGTGCTCTGCTGAGAGATAGGCAAGAGTTCCAGGTGCTTTTTGGGTGGGATATTATTGTTTTGGTATTATTTGATGTATTTGTGAATAGTTCCGGCTTCCAGCTATTTTGAAATAATTATTAACAATGTTTATCAGGATCTCAACTATATAAGTGTGCTCTGCTGAGGGATAGGCATGAGTTCCAGGAGCCTTTTGTGTGGGATATTATTGTTTTGGTATTGTTTGATGTATTTATGAATAGTTCTGGCTGCCAGATATTGTGAAATAATTATTAAAAATGTTTATAAATATCTCAACTATACAAGTGTGCTCTGCTGAGGGATAGGCGTGAGTTTCAGGAGCTTTTTGTGTGGGATATTACTGTTTTGGTATTGTTTGATATATTTGACAATAGTTCCGGCTTCCTGCTATTTTGAAATGATTATTAAAAATGTTTATAAATATCTCAACTATACAAGTGTGCTCTGCTGAGGGATAGGCATGAGTTCCAGGTGCTTTTTGGGTGGGATATTATTGTTTTGGTATTGTTTGATGTTTTTGTTAATAGTTCTGGCTTCCAGATATTGTGAAATAATTATTAAAAATGTTTATTAGTATCTCAACTATACAAGTGTGCTCTGCTGAGGGATAGGCATGAGTTCCACGTGCTTTTTGGGTTGGATATTATTGATTTGGTATTGTTTGATGTATTTGAGAATAGTTCTGGCTTCCAGCTATTTTCAAATAACTGTTAAAAATGTGTATAAATATCTCAACTATACAAGTGTGCTCTGCTGAGGAATAGGCATGAGTTCCAGGTGCTTATTTGGTGGGATATTATTGTTTTGGTATTATTTGATGTATTTGTGAATAGTTCTGGCTTCCAGCTATTTTGAAATAATTATTAAAAATGTTTATTAGTATATCAACTATACAAGTGTGCTCTGCTGAGGGATAGGCATGAGTTCCAGGTGCTTTTTGGGCGGGATATTATTGTTTTGGTATTGTTTGATGTATTTGACAATAGTTCTGTCTTCCAGCTATATTCAAATAATTGTTAAAAATGTTTATAACTATCTCAACTATACAAGTTTGCTCTGCTGAGAGATAGGCGAGAGTTCCAGGTGCTTTTTCGGTGGGGTATTATTGTTTTGGTATTGTTTGATGTATTTGAGAATAGTTCTGGCTTCCAGCCATTTTGAAATAATTATTAAAAATGTTTATCAGTATGTCAACTTTACAAGTGTGCTCTGCTGAGGGATAGGCATGAGTTCCAGGTGCTTTTTGGGTGGGATATTATTGTTTTCATATTGTTTGATGTATTTGTGAATAGTTCTGGCTTCCAGCTATTTTGAAATAATTATCGAATATGTTTATTAATATCTCAACAATACAAGTGTGCTCTGCTGAGAGATAGGCATGAGTTCCAGGTGTTTTTTGAGTGGGATATTACTGTTTTGGTATTGTTTAATGTATTTGAGAATAGTTCTCGCTTCCAACTATTTTCAAATAATTGTTAGCATGTTTATTAATATCTCAACCATACAAGTGTGCTCTGCTGATGGATAGGCGATAGTTCCAAGTGCTTTTCGGGTGAGATATTATAGTTTAGGTATTCTTTGATATATTTAAAAATAGTTCCAGCTTCCAGCTATTTTCAAATAATTGAAAAAAATGTTTATAAATATCTCAACTATACAAATGTGCTCTGCTGAGGAGTAGGCATGAGTTCCAGCTGCTTTTTGGGTAGGATATTATTCTATTGGAACTGTTTGATGTATTTGTGAATAGTTCTGTCTTCCAGCTATTTTCAAATAATTGTTAAATATGTTTATAAATATCTCAACTATACAAGTGTGCTCTGCTGAGGGATAGGCATGAGTTCCAGGTGCTTTTTGGGTGGGCTATTATTGTTTTGGTATTCTTTAATGTATTTGTGAATAGTTCTGGCTTCCAGCTATTTTGAAATAATTATTAAAAATGTTTATTAGTATCTCAACTATGCAAGTGTGCTCTGCTGAGGGATAGGCATGAGTTCCAGGTGCTTTTTGTGTGGGATATTACTGTTTTGGTATTGTTTGATGTATTTGACAATAGTTTTGGCTTCCAGCTATTTTGAAATAATTGTTAAAATCGTTTATCAGTATCTCAACTATACAAGGGTGCTCTGCTGATGGATAGGCGTTAGTTCCAGGTGCTTTTAGTGTGAGATATTATAGTTTTGGTATTGTTTGATGTATTTGAGAATAGTTCTGGCTCCCAGCTATTTTCAAATAATTGTTAAAAATGTTTATAAATATCTAAACGATACAAGTGTGCTCTGCTGGAGGATAGGCATGAGTTCCACGTGCTTTTTGGGTGGGACATTATTGTTTTGGGATTGTTTGATGTATTTGAGAATAGTTCTGTCTGCCAGCTATTTTCAAATAATACTTAAAAATGTTTATTAATATCTCAACTATACAAGTGTGTTCTGCTGATGGATAGGCGATAGTTCCAGGTGCTTGTCGCGTGAGATATTATTGTTTAGGTATTGTTTGATATATTTGACAATAGTTCCGGCTTCCAGCTATTTTCAAACAATTGTTAAAAATGTTTATAAATATCTCAACTATACAAGTGTGCTCTGCTGAGGGATAGGCATGAGTTCCAGGTGCTTTTTGGGTGGAATATTGTTGTTTTGGTATTGTTTGATGTATTTGAGAATAGTTCTGGCTTCCAGCTGGTGTGAAATAAGAATAAAAATGTTTATAAATATCTCAACTATAAAAGTGTGCTCTGCTGAGAGATAGGCGTTAGTTCCAGGTGCTGTTAGTGTGAGATATTATAGTTTAGGCATTGTCTTATGTATTTAGGGATAGTTCTGTCTTCCAGCTATTTTCAAATAATTGTTAAAAATGTTTACGAATATTTCAACTATACAAGTATGCTCTGCTGAGCGATAGACATGAGATCCAGGTGCTTCTTGGGTGGAATATTATTGTTTTGGTATTGTTTGATGTATTTGAGAATAGTTCTGTGTGCCAGCTATTTTCAAATAATAGTTAAAAATGTTTATTAATATCTCAACTATACAAGTGTGCGCTACTGATGGATAGGCGATAGTTCCAGGTGCTTTTCGCGTGAGATATTATAGTTGAGGTAGTGTTTGATATATATGACAATATTTCCGGCTTCCAGCTATTTTCAAACAACTGTTAAAAATGTATATAAATGTCTCAACTATACAAGTGTGCTCTGCTGAGGGATAGGCGATAGTTCCAGGTGCTTTTCGCGTGA
This sequence comes from Ophion slaviceki, assembly GCA_944452715.1. Lineage (NCBI taxonomy): Eukaryota > Metazoa > Arthropoda > Insecta > Hymenoptera > Ichneumonidae > Ophion > Ophion slaviceki. The sequence goes on from OX101784.1 coordinate 57,841,144, forward strand.
GATATTATAGTTGGGGTATTGTTTGAAATATTTGACAATAGTTCCGGCTTCCAGCTGTTTTCAAACAATTGTAAAAATGTTTATAAATATCTCAACTATACAAGTGTGCTCTGCTGAAGGATAGGCATGAGTTCCAGGTGCTTGTCGGGTTGAATATTATTGTTTTGGTATTACTTGATGTATTTGTGAATAGTTCTGGCTTCCAGCTATTTTGAAATATTTATTAAAATTGTTTATCAGTGTATCAACTATACAAGGGTGCTCGGCTGATGGATAGGCCTTAGTTCCAGGTGCTTTTAGTGTAAGATATTATAGTTTAGGCATTGTTTGATGTATTTAGGAATAGTTCTTTCATCCAGCTATTTTCAAATAATTGTTAAAATGTTTATTAATATCTCAACTATAGAAGTGTGCTCTGCTGAGGGGTAGGCGGGAGTTCCAGGTGCTTTTTGGGTCGGATATCATTGTTTTGGTACTGTTTGATGTATTTGAGAATAGTTCTGGCTTCCAGCTATTTTGAAATAATTATTAAAAATGTTTATCAGTATCTCAACTATACAAGGGTGCTCTGCTGAGGGATAGGCATGAGTTCCGAGTGCTTTTTGGGTGGGATATTATTGATTTGGTATTGTTTGATGTATTTGTGAATAGTTCTGGCTTCCAGCTATTTTCAAATAATTATTAAAAATGTTGATCAATATATCAACTATACAAGGGTGCTCGGCTGATGGACAGGCCTTAGTTCCAGGTGCTTTTAGTGTGAGATATTATAGTTTAGGCATTGTTTGATGTATTTGGGAATAGTTCTGTCTTCCAGCTATTTTCAAATAATTGTTAAAAATGTTTATTAATATCTCAACTATACAAGTGTTCTCTGCTGAGGGGTAGGCGGGAGTTCCAGATGCATTTTGGGCCGGATATTATTGTTTTGGTACTGTTTGATGTATTTGAGAATAGTTCTGGCTTCCAGCCATTTTGAAATAATTATTAAAAATGTTTATCAGTATCTCAACTATACAAGGGTGCTCTGCTGAGGGATAGGCATGAGTTCCGAGTGCTTTTTGGGTGGGGTATTATTGTTTTGATATTGTTTGATGTATTTGTAAATAGTTCTGGCTTCCAGCTATTTTCAAATAATTATTAAAAATGTTGATCACTATATGAACTATACAAGGGTGCTCTGCTGACGGATAGGCCTTAGTTCCAGGAGCTTTTTGTGTGGGATATGACTGCTTTGGTATTGTTTGATATATTTGACAATAGTTCCGGCTTCCAGCTATTTTCAAATAATTGTAAAAAATGTTTATAAATTCCTCAACTATACAAGTGTGCTCTGCTGAGGGATAGGCATGAGTTCCAGGTGCTTTTTGGGTGGGATATTACTGTTTTGGTATTGTTTGATATATTTGACAATAGTGCCGGCTTCCAGCTATTTTCAAATAATTGTAAAAAATGTTTATAAATATCTCAACTATACAAGTGTGCTCTGCTGAGGGATAGGCATGAGTTCCAGGTGCTTTTTGGGTGGGATATTATTGTTTCGGTATTATTTGATGTATTTGTGAATAGTTCCGGCTTCCAGCTATTTTGAAATAATTATGAACAATGTTTATCAGGATCTCAACTATATAAGTGTGCTCTGCTGAGGGATAGGCATGAGTTCCAGGTGCTTTTTGGGTGGGATATTATTGTTTTGGTATTGTTTGATGTATTTGTTAATAGTTCTGGCTTCCAGATATTGTGAAATAATTATTAAAAATGTTTATTAGTATCTCAACTATACAAGTGTGCTCTGCTGAGGGATAGGCATGAGTTCCAGGTGCTTTTTGGGTTGGATATTATTGATTTGGTATTGTTTGATGTATTTGAGAATAGGTCTGGCTTCCAGCTATTTTCAAATAACTGTTAAAAATGTGTATAAATATCTCAACTATACAAGTGTGCTCTGCTGAGGGATAGGCATGAGTTCCAGGTGCTTTTTGGGCGGGATATTATTGTTTTGGTATTGTTTGATGTATTTGACAATAGTTCTGTCTTCCAGCTATATTCAAATAATTGTTAAAAATGTTTATAAATATCTCAACTATACACGTGTGCTCTGCTGAGAGATAGGCGAGAGTTCCAGGTGCTTTTTGGGTGGGGTATTATTGTTTTGGTATTGTTTGATGTATTTGAGAATAGTTCTGGCTTCCAGCCATTTTGAAATAATTATTAAAAATGTTTATCAGTATCTCAACTTTACAAGTGTGCTCTGCTGAGGGATAGGCATGAGTTCCAGGTGCTTTTTGGGTGGGATATTATTGTTTTCGTATTGTTTGATGTATTTGTAAATAGTTCTGGCTTCCAGCTATTTTGAAATAATTATTGAATATGTTTATTAATATCTCAACAATACAAGTGTGCTCTGCTGAGGGATAGGCATGAGTTCCAGGTGTTTTTTGAGTGGGATATTATTGTTTTGGTATTGTTTAATGTATTTGAGAATAGTTCTGGCTTCCAACTATTTTCAAATAATTGTTAGCATGTTTATTAATATCTCAACTATACAAGTGTGCTCTGCTGATGGATAGGCGATAGTTCCAAGTGCTTTTCGGGTGAGATATTATAGTTTAGGTATTCTTTGATATATTTAAAAATAGTTCCAGCTTCCAGCTATTTTCAAACAATTGAAAAAAATGTTTATAAATATCTCAACTATACAAATGTGCTCTGCTGAGGGATAGGCATGAGTTCCAGGTGCTTTTTGGGTGGGATATTATTGTTTTGGTATTGTTTGATGTATTTAAGAATAGTTCTGGCTTCCAGCTATTTTGCAATAATTATTAAAAATGTTTATCAGTATCTCAACTATACAAGGGTGCTCTGCTGATGGATAGGTGTTAGTTCCAGATGCTTTTAGTGTGAGATATTATTGTTTTGGTATTGTTTGATGTATTTGTGAATAGTTCTGTCTCCCAGCTATTTTCAAATAATTGTTAAATATGTTTATAAATATCTCAACTATACAAGTGTGCTCTGCTGAGGAATAGGCATGAGTTCCAGGTGTTTTTTGGGTGGGCTATTATTGTTTTGGTATTCTTTGATGTATTTGTGAATAGTTCTGGCTTCCAGCTATTTTTAAATAATTATTAAAAATGTTTATTAGTATCTCAACTATGCAAGTGTGCTCTGCTAAGGGATAGGCATGAGTTCCAGGTGCTTTTTGGGTTGGATATTATTGATTTGGTATTGTTTGATGTATTTGAAAATAGTTCTGGCTTCCAGCTATTTTGAAATAATTATTAAAAATGTATATTAGAATCTCAACTATACAAGTGTGCTCTGCTGAGGGATAGGCATGAGTTCCAGGTGCTTTTTGGGTTGGATATTATTGATTTGGGATTGTTTGATGTATTTGAAAATAGTTCTGGCTTCCAGCTATTTTCAAATAATTGTTAAAAATGTGTATAAATATCTCAACTATACAAGTGTGCTCTGCTGATGGATAGGCCTTAGTTCCAGGTGCTTTTTGTGTGGGATATTACTGTTTTGGTATTGTTTGATGTATTTGACGATAGTTCTGGCTTCCAGCTATTTTGAAATAATTGTTAAAACCGTTTATCAGTATCTCAACTATACAAGGGTGCTCTGCTGATGGATAGGCGTTAGTTCCAGGTGCTTTTAGTGTGAGATATTATAGTTTTGGTATTGTTTGATGTATTTGAGAATAGTTCTGGCTCCCAGCTATTTTCAAATAATTTTTAAAAATGTTTATAAATATCTAAACTATACGAGTGTGCTCTGCTGGAGGATAGGCATGAGTTCCACGTGCTTTTTGGGTGGGACATTATTGTTTTGGTATTGTTTGATGTATTTGAGAATAGTTCTGTCTGCCAGCGATTTTCAAATAATACTTAAAAATGTTTATTAATATCTCAACTATACAAGTGTGTTCTGCTGATGGATAGGCGATAGTTCCAGGTGCTTGTCGCGTGAGATATTATTGTTTAGGTATTGTTTGATATATTTGACAATAGTTCAGGCTTCCAGCTATTTTCAAACAATTGTTAAAAATGTTTATAAATATCTCAACTATACAAGTGTGCTCTGCTGAGGGATAGGCATGAGTTCCAGGTGCTTTTTGGGTGGGATATTGTTGTTTTGGTATTGTTTGATGTATTTGAGAATAGTTCTGGCTTCCAGCTGGTGTGAAATAAATATAAAAATGTTTATAAATATCTCAACTATAAAAGTGTGCTCTGCTGAGAGATAGGCGTTAGTTCCAGGTGCTGTTAGTGTGAGATATTATAGTTTAGGCATTGTTTTATGTATTTAGGGATAGTTCTGTCTTCCAGCTATTTTCAAATAATTGTTAAAAATGTTTACGAATATTTCAACTATACAAGTATGCTCTGCTGACCGATAGACATGAGTTCCAGGTGCTTCTTGGGTGGAATATTATTGTTTTGGTATTGTTTGATGTATTTGAGAATAGTTCTGTGTGCCAGCTATTTTCAAATAATAGTTAAAAATGTTTATTAATATCTCAACTATACAAGTGTGCGCTGCTGATGGATAGGCGATAGTTCCAGGTGCTTTTCGCGTGAGATATTATAGTTGAGGCAGTGTTTGATATATATGACAATAGTTCCGGCTTCCAGCTATTTTCAAACAACTGTTAAAAATGTTTATAAATATCTCAACTATACAAGTGTGCTCTGCTGAGGGATAGGCATGAGTTCCAGGTGCTTTTTGGGTGGGATATTATTGTTTCGGTATTATTTGATGTATTTGTGAATAGTTCCGGCTTCCAGCTATTTTGAAATAATTATTAACAATGTTTATCAGGATCTCAACTATATAAGTGTGCTCTGCTGAGGGATAGGCTTGAGTTCTAGGAGCCTTTTGTGTGGGATATTATTGTTTTGGTATTGTTTGATGTATTTGTTAATAGTTCTGGCTTCCAGATATTGTGAAATAATTATTAAAAATGTTTATTAGTATCTCAACTATACAAGTGTGCTCTGCTGAGGGATAGGCATGAGTTCCACGTGCTTTTTGGGTTTGTTTGGGTTTGTTTGGGTTGACAATAGTTCCGGCTTCCAGCTATTTTCAAACAACTGTTAAAAATGTTTATAAATATCTCAACTATACAAGTGTGCTCTGCTGAGGGATAGGCATGAGTTCCAGGTGCTTTTTGGGTGGGATATTATTGTTTCGGTATTATTTGATGTATTTGTGAATAGTTCCGGCTTCCAGCTATTTTGAAATAATTATGAACAATGTTTATCAGGATCTCAACTATATAAGTGTGCTCTGCTGAGGGATAGGCATGAGTTCCAGGAGCCTTTTGTGTGGGATATTATTGTTTTGGTATTGTTTGATGTATTTATGAATAGTTCTGACTTCCAGCTATTTTGAAATGATTATTAAAAATGTTTATAAATATCTCAACTATACAAGTGTGCTCTGCTGAGGGATAGGCATGAGTTCCAGGTGCTTTTTGGGTGGGATATTATTGTTTTGGTATTGTTTGATGTATATGAAAATAGTTCTGGCTTCCAGCTATTTTGAAATAATTATTAAAAATGTATATTAGAATCTCAACTATACAAGTGTGCTCTGCTGAGGGATAGGCATGAGTTCCAGGTGCTTTTTGGGTTGGATATTATTGATTTGGGATTGTTTGATGTATTTGAAAATAGTTCTGGCTTCCAGCTATTTTCAAATAATTGTTAAAAATGTGTATAAATATCTCAACTATACAAGTGTGCTCTGCTGATGGATAGGCCTTAGTTCCAGGTGCTTTTTGTGTGGGATATTACTGTTTTGGTATTGTTTGATGTATTTGACAATAGTTCTGGCTTCCAGCTATTTTGAAATAATTGTTAAAACCGTTTATCAGTATCTCAACTATACAAGGGTGCTCTGCTGATGGATAGGCGTTAGTTCCAGGTGCTTTTAGTGTGAGATATTATAGTTTTGGTATTGTTTGATGTATTTGAGAATAGTTCTGGCTCCCAGCTATTTTCAAATAATTGTTAAAAATGTTTATAAATATCTATCCAAATCAATAATATCCAACCCAAAAAGCACCTGGAACTCATGCCTATCCCTCAGCAGAGCACACTTGCATAGTTGAGATACTAATAAACATTTTTAATAATTATTTAAAAATAGCTGGAAGCCAGAACTATTCACAAATACATCAAAGAATACCAAAACAATAATAGCCCACCCAAAAAGCACCTGGAACTCATGCCTATCCCTCAGCAGAGCACACTTGTATAGTTGAGATATTTATAAACATATTTAACAATTATTTGAAAATAGCTGGAAGACAGAACTATTCACAAATACATCAAACAATACCAAAACAATAATATCTCACACTAAAAGCACCTGGAACTAACACCTATCCATCAGCAGAGCACCCTTGTATAGTTGAGATACTGATAAACATTTTTTATAATTATTGCAAAATAGCTGGAAGCCAGAACTATTCTTAAATACATCAAACAGTTCCAATAGAATAATATCCTACCCAAAAAGCAGCTGGAACTCATGCCTACTCCTCAGCAGAGCACATTTGTATAGTTGAGATATTTATAAACATTTTTTTCAATTATTTGAAAATGGCTGGAAGCTGGAACTATTTTTAAATATATCAAAGAATACCTAAACTATAATATCTCACCCGAAAAGCACTTGGAACTATCGCCTATCCATCAGCAGAGCACACTTGTATGGTTGAGATATTAATAAACATGCTAACAATTATTTGAAAATAGTTGGAAGCCAGAACTATTCTCAAATACATTAAACAATACCAAAACAGTAATATCCCACTCAAAAAACACCTGGAACTCATGCCTATCTCTCAGCAGAGCACACTTGTATTGTTGAGATATTAATAAACATATTCGATAATTATTTCAAAATAGCTGGAAGCCAGAACTATTCACAAATACATCAAACAATATGAAAACAATAATATCCCACCCAAAAAGCACCTGGAACTCATGCCTATCCCTCAGCAGAGCACACTTGTAAAGTTGAGATACTGATAAACATTTTTAATAATTATTTCAAAATGGCTGGAAGCCAGAACTATTCTCAAATACATCAAACAATACCAAAACAATAATACCCCACCGAAAAAGCACCTGGAACTCTCGCCTATCTCTCAGCAGAGCAAACTTGTATAGTTGAGATAGTTATAAACATTTTTAACAATTATTTGAATATAGCTGGAAGACAGAACTATTGTCAAATACATCAAACAATACCAAAACAATAATATCCCGCCCAAAAAGCACCTGGAACTCATGCCTATCCCTCAGCACAGCACACTTGTATAGTTGATATACTAATAAACATTTTTAATAATTATTTCAAAATAGCTGGAAGCCAGAACTATTCACAAATACATCAAATAATACCAAAACAATAATATCCCACCAAATAAGCACCTGGAACTCATGCCTATCCCTCAGCAGAGCACACTTGTATAGTTGAGATACTAATAAACATTTTTAATAATTATTTCACAATATCTGGAAGCCAGAACTATTAACAAATACATCAAACAATACCAAAACAATAATATCCCACCCAAAAAGCACCTGGAACTCATGCCTATCCCTCAGCAGAGCACACTTGTATAGTTGAGATATTTATAAACATTTTTAATAATCATTTCAAAATAGCAGGAAGCCGGAACTATTGTCAAATATATCAAACAATACCAAAACAGTAATATCCCACACAAAAAGCTCCTGAAACTCACGCCTATCCCTCAGCAGAGCACACTTGTATAGTTGAGATATTTATAAACATTTTTAATAATTATTTCACAATATCTGGAAGCCAGAACTATTCATAAATACATCAAACAATACCAAAACAATAATATCCCACACAAAAGGCTCCTGGAACTCATGCCTATCCCTCAGCAGAGCACACTTATATAGTTGAGATCCTGATAAACATTGTTAATAATTATTTCAAAATAGCTGGAAGCCGGAACTATTCACAAATACATCAAATAATACCAAAACAATAATATCCCACCCAAAAAGCACCTGGAACTCTTGCCTATCTCTCAGCAGAGCACATTTGTATAGTTGAGGAATTTATAAACATTTTTTACAATTATTTGAAAATAGCTGGAAGCCGGAACTATTGTCAAATATATCAAGCAATACCAAAACCGTAATATCCCACTCAAAAAGCTCCTGGAACTCATGCCTATCCCTCAGCAGAGCACACTTGTATAGTTGAGATATTTATAAACATTTTTAATAATTATTTTAAAATTGCTGGAAGCCAGAACTATTCTCAAATACATCAAATAATACCAAAACAATAATATCCCACCCAAAAAGCACCTGGAACTCTTGCCTATCTCTCAGCAGAGCACACTTGTATAGTTGAGGAATTTATAAACATTTTTTACAATTATTTGAAAATAGCTGGAAGCCGGAACTATTGTCAAATATATCAAGCAATACCAAAACCGTAATATCCCACTCAAAAAGCTTCTGGAATTAAGGCCTATCCATCAGCAGAGCAGCCTTGTATAGTTGAGATACTGATAAACATTTTTAATAATTATTTCAAAATTGCTGGAAGCTAGAACTATTCACAAATACATGAAATAATACCAAAACAATAATATCCCACCCAAAAAGCACCTGGAACTCATGCCTATCCCTCAGCAGAGCACACTTGTATAGTTGAGATATTTATAAACATTTTTTACAATTATTTGAAAATAGCTTCAAGCCGGAACTATTGTCAAATATATCAAACAATCCCAAAACAGTAATATCCCACACAAAAAGCTCCTGGAACTAAGGCCTATCCATCAGCCGAGCACCCTTGTATAGTTGATATACTGGTAAACAATTTTAATAAATATTTCAAAATAGCTGGAAGCCAGAACTATTCACGAATACATCAAGTAATACCAAAACCATAATATTCCACCCAAAAAGTATCTGGAACTCATGCCTATCCCTCAGCAGAGCACACTTGTATAGTTGAGATATTTATAAACATTTGTAAGAATTCTTTGAAATCAGCTGGAAGCCGGAACTATTGTCAAATATATCAAACAATACCTAAACTATAATATCTCACGCGAAAAGCACCTGGAACTATCGCCTATCCCCCAGCAGAGCACACTTGTATAGTTGAGATATTTATAAACATTTTTAACAGTTGTTTGAAAATAGCTGGAAGCCGGAACTATTGTCAAATATATCAAACACAACCTCAACTAGAATATCTCACGCGAAAAGCACCTGGAACTATCGCCTATCCATCCGCAGCGCACACTTGTTTAGTTGAGATATTTATAAACATTTTCAACTATTATTTGAAAATATCTGGCACACAGAACTATTCTCAAATACATCAAACAATACCAAAACAATATTATTCCACCCAAAAAGCACCTGGAACTCATGTCTATCCCTCAGCAGGGCATACGTGTATAGTTGAAATATTCGTAGACATTTTTAACAATTATTTGAAAATACCTGGAAGACAGAACTATCCCTAAATACATAAAACAATGCCTAAACTATAATATCTTACACTAACAGCACCTGGAACTAACGCCTATCTCTCAGCAGAGCACACTTGTATAGTTGAGATATTTATAAACATTTTTAATACCTATTTCACACCAGCTGGAAGCCAGAACTATTCTCAAATACATCAAACAATACCAAAACATCAATATCCCACCCAAAAAGCACCTGGAACTCATGCCTAGCTCTCAGCAGAGCACACTTTTATAGTTGAGATATTTATAAACATTTTTAACAATTGTTTGAAAATAGCTGGAAGCCGGAAATATTGTCAAATATATCAAACAATACCTAAACTATAATACCTCACGCGAAAAGCACCTGGAACTATCGCCTCTCCATCAGCAGAGCACACTTGTATAGTTTAGATATTTATAAACATTTTTAACAATTATTTGAAAATAGCTGGGAGCCAGAACTATTCTCAAATACATCAAACAATACCAAAACTATAATATCTCACACTAAAAGCACCTGGAACTAACGCCTATCCATCAGCAGAGCACCCTTGTATAGTTGATATACTGAAAAACGGTTTTAATAATTATTTCAAAATAGCTGGAAGCCAGAACTATTGTCAAATATATCAAACAATACCAAAACAATGATGTCCCATCCAAAAAGCACGTGGCACTCATGCCTATCCTCCAGCAGAGCACACTTGTATAGTTTAGATATTTATAAACATTTTTAACAATTATTTGAAAATAGCTGGGAGCCAGAACTATTCTCAAATACATCAAATAATACCAAAACAATAATATCCCACCCAAAAAGCACCTGGAACTCATGCCTATCCCTCAGCAGAGCACACTTGTATAGTTGAGATATTTATACACATTTTTAACAATTATTTGAAAATAGCTGGAAGCCAGAACTATTCTCAATTACATCAAACAATACCAAATCAATAATATCCAACCCAAAAAGCACCTGGAACTCATGCCTATCCCTCAGCAGAGCACACTTGTATAGTTGAGATACTAATAAACATTTTTAATAATTATTTCAAAATAGCTGGAAGCCAGAACTATTCACAAATACATCGAACAATACCAAAACAATAATATCCCACCCAAAAAGCACCTGGAACTCATGCCTATCCCTCAGCAGAGCACACTTGTAAAGTTGAGATACTGATAAACATTTTTAATAATTATTTCAAAATGGCTGGAAGCCAGAACTATTCTCAAATACATCAAACAATACCAAAACAATAATACCCCACCGAAAAAGCACCTGGAACTCATGCCTATCCCTCAGCAGAGCACACTTGTATAGTTGAGATATTTATACACATTTTTAACAATTATTTGAAAATAGCTGGAAGCCAGAACTATTCTCAATTACATCAAACAATACCAAATCAATAATATCCAACCCAAAAAGCACCTGGAACTCATGCCTATCCCTCAGCAGAGCACACTTGTATAGTTGAGATACTAATAAACATTTTTAATAATTATTTCAAAATAGCTGGAAGCCAGAACTATTCACAAATACATCGAACAATACCAAAACAATAATATCCCACCCAAAAAGCACCTGGAACTCATGCCTATCCCTCAGCAGAGCACACTTGTATAGTTGAGATGCTGATAAACATTTTTAATAATTATTTGAAAATAGCTGGAAGCCAGAACTATTCTCAAATACATCGAACAATACTAAAACTATAATATCTCGAACAAAAAGCACCCGGATCTAACGCCAATCCATTAGCAGAGCATACTTGTATAGTTGGGATATTAATAAACATTTTTAACAATTATTTGAAAATATCTGGAATCCAGAACTATTTTCGAATACATCAAACAATACCAAAACTATAATATCTTACACAGAAAGCACCTGGAACTGACGTCTATCCATCAGCATATTTCTATAGGAAGATACACAAAAAAAATTCCGTCACTTTTTTTTTGGCAAAATCACCAGAACTATTGCTAAAATTTATCAGGAACTATAGAACTCATCCGCATGTACAAAGAACTCCCGGTAATTTATGGTTTTCTGCAAAATGATCTGCTACGGTGCTACGGGAAGTTAGCAGAGCATTTTATCAATAACGTTTTTTGGACAAAATCACCAGAACTATTGCTAAAAACCATCAAGAACTATAGAACTCAACTGCATGCCCAGAGAACTCTCACTTAATTTTGATCTGCTGGCAAATGCTCTGCTAACTTCACGGACACCTCTACCGTTAGCGGTTCAGGCTGGGCGATGATGAGTCAGTCAGTCAGTCAGGACTTTGCCTTTTATATCTATAGATAGATAGAAGATAGATAGAAGATAGATAGAAGATAGATAGATCGAAGATGAGATCAATACTTTCTTTATTATTGAGTAAACAATATGCAATTGCTTTAGCGAGCTAAAAATTTGATATAGTATGGCAGAAATAAAATCCACAAGATAAGAAAAAATGAAAATTCTCACCTTGATTTTTATTTTGATCGCTACATCAGTGTGCATCAAGATCAAAGATACTTCAAATCAATGAAAGAATCGACAACACTAGTCCACAAATTTTGAGAACCTGACGTCAACATAGTTAAAAGCTGGCATTCCTCGCGGTAGCCTCACTATTCAGCGCGATCGACCAACGACCACACTAAGGGGTCTTCTCATTTTAGACGCTAAAAACGCTATTTTCATGATTTTTTTATAGGTTTATATTATAGGTATTGTTATAAAAGTATAAGTATGAATTGATTTTTTTTTGTTATGTAATTATGTAACCCAAACAAACTTTAAACGCGTTTTTCTCTAAACAACGTCTTTCGACGGCTTGTTGATAAAATCTTCGAAACTACTGAACCGATCCTTATGAAATTTTAACCACATATTCTTTACAGCTATAGCTATAGCGCATATCAAAGATTTTTCAAATTTTGATATTTACTATTTTTTTTGCCAAAACGATGAAAAAAACGAGTTTTTTTTTGTTTTTTCGAAAAATCTCCACCATTTTGTTATTTTTGCATAGTTTAAAAATCGTATGATATGCGCTATAGACATTAACATACTGAATCTAAAACCGTTTGATTTTTTTGTTTCGGATGATCCACCTCCGAGATTTTATCAACAGCGCAGACCTACAATTTTTTAGGACTTTTTTTTAACTACCATTTTCGTCTATAAATAGGGACTTAAATAGATAATTTATTTTTAAATTATTTCGAAATTGTATTTATTGAGTGTTTTATTAACAACTTTTATATCAATTACATAAAATTTATAAATTTAACGATATAACATAAAATTTATAATTTTACAGATATTGATATAAATTTAACAACTTTTACATCAATATCTATAATATAAACCTATAAGAAAAATTCATGAAAATAGCCTTTTTAGCGTCTAAAGTGACAGGACCCCTTAATTGTTGTCCTGGCAATGAATTCCGACGACTCCTCCCCTGCCGCGATCCTAGTAATAGATTTCGATCCTCGAATTCATTACGAAGGAACACGAGTATTGCTTGAAATTGAGCGGGGAAGAATCCCCGAGGGATTCGTCGCGTCAGCCGATACCTTGAGGTTGTTATCAAGCCATGAGATGACTTCTAGGTTGTTCCTCGAGCGTTGAATGATTTTAGATCAAGCAGGGAACAACGAAATTCTTCGGTCACACTTCATGAAGTGACAGGCGCGCTACTCGTGTACGTTGCTCGTCCGGATTACCACGAGCCTTCTAACGTGGCGTGGTGTGCGCGGACGCGCAACCCCTGGACAAGCGAGGGTTGTTCAGTCTGCTATCAGCCGCGCGACGAGACGGTTCTCGGCATACTTTGATAAAAATCGGGCTCACGAAACTTCCGAAAAATCTCACGTCTGATTCCACTTCGGGATTGTCGAGTTTTCTTTTTTACTTTTATTTTTCACGTTATTAGTTCAAGTTGCATACTCGGTCGTTACGTGTGGGAAGAACAATGACTATCGCGCCTCCAGGGTAAGCGTTATAATTAAGGTGCCCGTCGTAAGCGCGTGTACCCGACGCTTATCGTTGACACGTGTTGAAATCGCAAATTGATCGGCATTTAAAGGCACCGTTAATCTCGAGATTACTGTTCTGATTTTTTTTACCGAAATATCGAAATCGAAAATTTAACGAAAAATTGATGGGTCATCGTTTAAGGGCTTTGCTATCCTGGCATTTTAGTCTCCAGAATAAATCGTGGGAAATGGAAGTGTGTGCACTGGTTCTCAATATTTCACCTCGGAAAGTTCCCTCTCCGAGCCAAGAGCTTCGCATCCGTTCAAACGGTAAATCATACGAGCTGGGTTCACAGTAATGTATGAGATACTTCGCTGCCAGCTGACCTATATTTAACTCTCTCGATCCGCAAATTTATGTATTTTCTACCGTCTCCCAAGATGACTCGAAGATAATTCTCGAAAAAAAATTGACGTAGTGCGCCAAATACATCGAAGGATGGCAAATATTTTTATATCGTATTACATATTTATTATATTTTACTATATTTCATATTCTATTTCTATATTCTACTTTATACTATACTATACTTTATTTTATGTTCATTGCTAATATAAAAACATATGAACATATGAGGGTTCGAACTGTTTTCCATTTTTCCCTTCAAAGGTTCCCTTTGAAGGGAGAATATATCATAGAAGTCGAGGGTGAATCGTAGGTTGGTTTGGAGCTCGTCGTACGAATGGCCGATAAGCGAATAAGTTTTTTCGTTCATCACCGGCCCCGACGGTGGTGGACAAACTTGGTCTCCGTTACCACGACTAACTTTTGTCGATTTGGATGCACCCAACGTACGACAGTTCGAAAACGCTGTGACGTTGAATTTCGACAGTCCAAGAGCGATTTTCCTCATGGCCCGAACAATTCGCAAACCGCGCTGAATTATTCGGAACAGCTGGCAATTCTATTGGACAAGGAATTGCAGCGACCCGTATAATGGCGAGCATCCGTTGGGAATTTCACTCCCAAACGGTTGGGAGAGTCAGAGACTCATTAGGATATCCGAGATTTATAATTACGAGACCTACGGTTTATTTTATTTGTTCGAAAAATCGTTGATCCTGAAAAAGCGCTCGTTGAATCCAATATTTCACTTGTTCATAAGGATGTAGATGTAGTTGGCGTTTTACGGTTCACTGACTCCGCGGCCGTCGCCCCGAATTTTGTCTCGTTTCTTTCAACAGAGACGTTGCTGCGAACGATTTTGCTTTACTCGGCATAGATTTATGAGGAAATAGAGATGCGGCATTTCCAATGGACGAATCCATGCAGAAATTGTCGTAGGGATCCAATTGGATTTACACACTTGTCCCTATACTAAAACGCTCGTACATGGGATTCTCACAGGCATTTCTCATGTGAATCCAATTCGAATCCCAAAGGAAATTCCGACATTATTGAACAGAAATCCATACGATTCTTGATAGATCCCATCGTATTTTGTACGCTGAATTTTCTAAACGATTTATATATTTATATATTATATATTGTATTATATATATCTATATGGATATATATAATATAAGTATAATATATTATATAATATATAAATATATTACTACATATAATATATGATATTGTACATTATTATATAAATGAATTATAAATAAATTATAAAATTATACTTTTTTACATGGTGATATTATGTGGAGTGTAGTAAAATAAATAGCAAACATTAAGGTGTTAGGCCACAGTAACGGGTATAATATCATGTGTGAATTTAACATTTTTTTCTATGTAAAAGTGATTCACTCCTAAAATTAATTACACATCTATTTAGTATGAATATCAAGCTGTTAGAAAATATATATGAATTTTTTTCGAATATTTTCTTTTGTTATCTTTTTTTAGGCGCTCCGCAGCGTGGCATTTAGCATCCACAATGTTTTACCTAGAACAAAAAACAAAAATTCTCGTCAATCTACATTGGAATACCTAGAGAAGTACGTACGGAATTTAAAAAATATTGTTTTATTCAAAAGTCGTAGGTATTTGAATGAATTTTCAGTGAAAAATTTCGTATAAAACTGCTCATAAAATGAAAAGTTTTCGATTAATCAGAAACTCCGTACGTACTTCTCTGCGAAATGCAATTAGCAACATAACTTTTAAATTAGAAGTAAATCGAGTGAAAATTGTTGAAGTCATTTGTCACGCCAATTGGAAAAAAGCTGTTTCGAGAAAAACGCGTTTCAAGTTTTAGGTATTCTATGACCGTGCCAGAGGTAGGCTTACGTTATACGCTCAAAGTCGGTGAAAAAAAATGTCTTGCTATGAATCGAATAGTAACTTATTCTTATGATGATAAAGCATCGTTTTAGCGAAAAGAAATCGATTTTTTGAAAATTCTACTGTGGCCTTACAACTTAATTCAAGTGACTTTTCATAGATGCGATTCAAATCGATTTTTGAAATAAACTTCTTTAAGATAAGAATTATAATTATCTAAGAACCA
This sequence comes from Ophion slaviceki, assembly GCA_944452715.1. NCBI lineage: Eukaryota > Metazoa > Arthropoda > Insecta > Hymenoptera > Ichneumonidae > Ophion > Ophion slaviceki. The sequence continues at coordinate 57,857,182 of OX101784.1, forward strand.
CTCGTTTTATATATCCATATACATATATATTTATATAGATATATAAAATATATCTATATAAATAAAAAGTGGTTCTTAGAAAAATATAAATCTTATCTTAAAAAAGTATATTTCAAAAATCGATCTGAAACATGAAAATCCACTTTAATTAATGTTTGCTATTTATTTTACTGCACTTCCACATAATATCACCACACATGTAAACGCTCACGAAGTGCGCAGGTTGTGTTTCAACGCGCCCAGTTTTTTCTCGTCACTTTTCACATATTTCCGATTTGAACATGGTAAGAATTCTCAAACGGCGTTTATCGGGTAACAGTGCAGAATCCAATTGTATCCCAATGCGGACTCCCTATGTGCGATATCCCTAACAAATCCCTATAGAGATGTGGGTGCATCTTGGGACTCCCCGACAAATTTCTGCACGGGATCGTGAAAGGATATTTTTTTTTGGGAGACTCAACAAATTCCGTTTGAGAATTTCAAATGATAAATTCTCAAACGACGTCAATCGGGAAATAGCGCGTAATCCACTTGGATTCCATTGTGAACTCCCTACGTGGGGCGTCTCTATCAAATCCCTATAGGGATGTGGTAGGATCTGGGGACTCCCCACAAAATTTTCGCGCAGGAAACCCCGCGACACAAAAATCTCAAGGTTTATTCCGTTTTTTAATAAAAATGGAATATATTCATCAATAATCCTAGGGAAAAATGTTTTCGTGGCCTCGTCCATAGTTGCTTTCACGATCGTTGCTGGAATTGTTATAATTCGAGCAGGCTGTAGCCGTCGAATGGTTTCAGATGAATGGACACGATGTTGAAGTTTGCATAATTGGAATGCAACAAAATTTTTTTTTTCGTAAATTCTTGTTAACTTTCAACATGTTTGGATCACTCTTAGGCTACAAGAGTCACTCAAACGTTTTTCAAGATGTTTTTCCAAGCTTCAAAATTTGAATTTGCCCGAAGAAATGCCTTCGAGTGACAGGAAAAATGATAAAATTTCGTTGCGGCTCAACGATGCAAACTTCAAGACCACTGAATCGACCGAGACTTCGAAGTTCGTAGCACGCCTCGAGGGAGGATGATTGATTCTCACCCTTTCGCCTCTTCCTGGAAATTCCGAAGCTCGACACGCTCCGATCCACGAGACAAATGACAGCGAGAATCTTCTCTAATACTCCGGCCATCAGCCGAACATCGATTTTATGTCAGTTCATAAACCTGACTATGATTTTTCTTCACTGATGCTCTAGGGTCAAAGTGGGAACAGTGGCAACAGTGGGTATACTGAACCTTTTCTGTTTCGCAGAAGTGGACATGTATAGATGTGCGTCTTTTTCACGTTAGACCCGTCCTCGGATGCTAATAGGTGATTTAATATTATTTTTGGTGTCAAAAGTTGAAAAACCAGCTGAGTTTGTATGTTTTTTGCTTCTTTATCTATCGCAGTTATGTTCGAAGTCATTGTTCTCCCGCAACATACAGCTATATTGCGGTATTTGAGCATTGTGTTTGTTAACCTAATAAAATAGAAACTTGTCAGTACCCGCTTTAGAAAAAAAGAGAGGGTCGGTACACAGTGGCTCAATTTTTCGAGGTACACAGAGGTAAGTCATAATATGAATATTTTCGTGTTGTGATTTAGATAGGTACTGGTACTACGTCATGAGGTAGGTACTCATTGTTGATTAATATTCAATAAATGATTGTCATTGATCCCATAATATGCTGTTTTTTTAAATTAATTTTTCAATAGTTTACTGTACAATATTCCCCATTGTATAGAGAAAAGCACTCCATTACCTACAAGTGTACAGTGGATCAGGGTAATTTTCTTCAAATTTTGCTTGATTTTGAAATTTTGTTTGACTGTGAAATTAGGCATGTTTCACTGTGTACACCCCCAAGTACACAGTGGATCAAATCCCATTCTTTTTTAAATGGTTATTATCTCAATATCTATTGGGTTAGGCCGGCAAGTGTCTCTTAATAAAATGAAGCCATTGAACACACCTCACGTTTAGTCAATGTTTCATTGAGATTGTGTGAACGGTTAGGCAGCTATAGACCTCTGAAAAAATGAGCCACTAATCGCACTCTGACCCTATGCGATACCTGCCGTGTTGCGCTGCATCTCTCGGTATACAAGTCCGTCCTCAAAAGGTGAGCATGCTGTGCAATTACGTGGGGGAATCGGATGAAGTGTCTTATTGAATTTCCAAAGTTTCGAAACTTCCGCGGCAGCGCGATACACGCAACATCCGCAATGTCACCGGAGATGTTGAAGTGTCAAAGGAGCTATGTTGGTTGAAAATCCGGAGGGAGTTATCCGAAGCCACTTTGGCGATCTCACGGCATTCGGTGCTTCACAGGGGTCCATTCAGAAGCCCTCATTTGTAGCGACGTTAGGAAAAGCCCGTTCATGGAATAGCCCACGAACGCTGGAGACAGGAAGACGGTGAGCCGGGGGCAGAGGGCGAGGGGAAATGAGGGAAATTCGATAACGTCGTTGATACAATAGAATGTCGGCGAACGAGGACACAAGGAGCGGAAAATTAAGCGGAACCACCGAATTATCCGGACGCTTTAGTTCAATATTCTCATCCCGTAGCTACAAAGTCAAACTTCATGAAAAGACACCAAAAACACCACAAGAAATTATTTCACAACGAGCGAATAAGTCGAATAAAAAAGAAGGCGAAATCACCCGAAGTGAGGTTAAAAAAACTAATTCTGCAGACATGTTGGTGTAAATTGGTTTCCATAAAATTAGGGTTGTCATGGGGTTCAGCCGTCGGGGGTGAAGTACGAGGGGGGCGCCTTATGCTTATGCACCGAGCCGATTGACTGTTACCAACTGTTAGCTTTCAAATAATCGTCACATTTTCGAACTATTTTTCTACATGTATTTGTAAAAATATGCATTTTTGAACATTCAGCGAATTGCATTAAGCGTTTTCGTTACTTTGTATCATTATTTTCTATAAATTTTTCTCGCTCAATTAACGCGAAACGAATTGGCAACTGCGTAAATCGTGGTATATCATGATGCCCAGATTGGCAGAAGTATCGCGAAGTTGGAGACATATGCGCCCCGTTCGTAACCTCAATATCGGCCCAAGAAGCTGTCAAAAATGAATATCGGTACGAGTAAAAAAAATTCCGCTAGAAAGAAAAAGTGTGTATCTAAAGCTGTCTATGGTCTCGAAGAAATCAACAAATTTAATAATTTTCCGATGTACTAAAAAAATGTATGTATGAAAAAAATCCGGGTTATTTTGTCTTTGCCTAGAGATGTCTAAAAAATGTATAATTTCTGAACATAGATATCAAATTAATATTGAGTAATTATTACTAATTAAGCGAATAAGTACCAATAATATTCGTTGTGAATTATCGTGACCGACAAGGAACATCACTTTGGTGTCCTCCTCCGATTTTGTTGAAACTTTTCTATGTGAAAGAGTATCAAAATCTAAGAGACACGTATTTTTTATCGGCGGAAAAGCGGGTGTAAGGGGTGAAACGCACTCTCGAAAATAGGGGTGTTTTTCCTTTTCCGTCTATAACGTTATCGTTCTCATCTCCAATGTATAGTACACCAAAAAAATAAACATTGTTGCAATATGAATTTTTTTATATCTCGTACCGTTAAAACGCTATCGACGGAAAACGAAAAATATCCCCATTTTTGAGGGTGCGTTTCACCCCTTAAAACCGTCTTTCCGCCGATAAAAAAAATACGTGTCTCTTAGTTTTTGATACTCTTCCACATAAAAAAGTTTCAACAAAATCGGAGGAGGACACCAAAGTGATGTTCCTCGCGAGTAGTTTGAGGTTCCCGGGCATAATTACCGAATACCGATAAGATAGGTAGCATTTGTTCCGTCTATGGCGTTGGCATTATTGCACAGTTTAATATTTTGTGTGCTTGATTTTTGCACAAATTCGCTATCCAAAAATATTAATAATTTTATAACGGCACTGTGAATTCTTGTTTTCACGGTGCCAAGGGTTAGTCCGATAATCAGCCGAACCGTACCTATTTTTTCAGCTCCGTGGTACTATCCACTTAGCAGATATTAATAGTGTACTGAAAAATTATCGGCAGTTTTTCATAAGCGTAATGTAATTAGTCCACGAAATACGTTGAGATGCCGATTTTTTTTTCTATAAAACGGTACTGTAGGTTGTATTCAAACTGCACAGGATGATCGGCAGAGTTCATAAAGGTCCAGAAAAAAATTCAACCCGGTGATAATTTATTGACTTAACCCCATAACAACCTTAATTGGTATATCGAATAAATGGAGCTCCGAAACCGGACGTTTAGACAAATCTGACTGATGAAGCTCATCTGCGTGTACAGGAGGTATTCTCGGAGTAACATCCTCGGTAAAATTTATCTCTATTTCATTGCGGGGCAAATATGTATTCTCCGAGTCACGCTACGTCGTTGCATTGTGTGAGTAATGCAGAATGTTTAATATTTTACATGAAAAAGTAGTAAATTTGGTAACAACACATTCCACGGGAGTACATCATATTCTCACAGTAATTTTCACTCGGATATGAGAGCGTATTGAAGTGTTCATCGTTGGAATGCAACGAAAGTATGTTTTTTTTCGTATTTCCATTTTTTTGGCACATTTAGGCTATGAAAGTTGCTGAAACATTTTCGAGAATTTTTATACAAATTTTATAACCAAAAGCTATGAAGAAGAGATTTAAAAAAATAATAATAATGAAGAGATGAAAAAAATCAAGAAGAATATTCGTTGCATTCCGATGATGCAAACTTCACCATATGGAGCTATCCGTCGTAACTAATGGGATTCACTCATCCATATGTGGGTTTTTGTCATGAAAAATGACATTCTTGTTGATATGGAGGGTCTCCCATTTAAATCGATCCACTCGAATGGCTTCGAAACGGTGGATACTAAAATATGTCTCAAACAAAAGTTGCACGCTTCACCAGCTGGTAAGATTTTTCTACTTGGACGCGTAGAGACCATGGAGGTCAATTTGTATTTTTTTAATCGAATTTTATTTTTGGATGCACCAATCGATGCAGTATGTGGAGAGAATAAGGAGCGGCGAAGGATGATGGCGTTGAAGTTTGCATTGTTGGCATGCAATGCAAATTCTTTTCTATTTTTTTAAATTTCTTTTTATTACACACAATTTTTTTCATAGCTTGAGACCGTAGAACTATGACAAGAATAGCGAAAATCGTTTGAGTGATTTTCATATCCTAAGGCAGCGAAAAAAATGCGAGCAATTAACCCTTAATAGTCACACTGGGTCCACGGGACCCAAAACAATTATTTTGATGCCGTACAACTTTTTTTTCCAATAAAACATACATTTTTTATATGCGTAAGCGTTTAATTCTTTCCTTCTAAATCGCACCTGCGTTGAATGAAATAAATATACTTTTTGAAAAGTCCACAGAAACCGCTATGTCTATTTTAAAGTACATTGTTTCCAGATTATAAAACCATTTTTTTGGTCAATAATTACAAGAGTTACAGCAATTTTTGTGAAAAAGGTAATTTTTCACGTTTTTTTTTGCATAATTTTTTTTGCATATTTAAAATTTAATTTTTGATTTCTAACCAACATCCTTGTATTAAACAAGGTTCAAATTATACCTCACTTTTTTCATATCGCTCAATGCATCATTTCAATATTTATAACAATTTAAAAACGCCTGGGTCCCATGGACCCAGTACGACTATAACGTGATACTAGCTAAGTGTGACTACTAAGGGTTAAAGAAGGATTAACTTTGGTTATATTCCAACTATGCAAACTTCAACATCATGTCCATTGGAACGTTGAATAATGAGAGAGAATCTCCTGAGATCATTTAGTTTTTGTCTGAAACATATTTTAGTAACAGCAGCAGTTTCAAAAACATTCGAGTGGCTCGACTCAAACGACCCTCTGTATGCGTATAACAAAAGTTTGAGAATTGTTTTCTCAATTGCTGCGCTCAGTGGCGCTTGAGGAGAAAGGCAACACTGCAAAAACAAATGTGTTGTTTTTACACACTTTAGGTGTGTAAATGGCGGTAGACACTTTTTACGTTTCAACGTGTGTGAGAAACAAACGGTCCTTACACACGTTAAAACGTGTAAAAAGTGTCTACAGCCATTTACACACTCAAAGTGTGTGAAAACAAACACATTTGTTTTTGAAGTGTGTAGAATCAACATAGCAACGGGTGTCTAGCCTTTTGGTTGTTTTACTTCTACATAATTTGAACACACGTCAAACATGCCTGGTTTTTGCAGTGAGGAGCTCAACGGTGTATTTGATTTTGGCCGCCCGGTTGATCTGAGAAAAAACGAGTTTTTTAATTGAAATAGATAATATTAGCTAAAACTTGACCGAGACTTTTTTGTTATCGTGTTCCAATTGTCAGAAGAAAAAAAATTGAATTCTTTTTGTCGATTTTTCGTGGATAAATGCCATCATTGTTGTTAATAATTGAAGAAAAACGTCTGTCAAGACGAAACTAGTTTTACACTGCATACGTGTTCCAAATTTCAAGTCAATCCGTTTATTAGATGTCGAGAAATCGTGTACACCGTTTTGGAAAACATAGTTTCGAGAAAATACGCGTTTGAAGTTTGACTAGCAGTTCTATCGTTGTAATCATAAGTTTATCTTCAATCTGCGATTCCTGCACCGTATGTTGGACTCTTCAATTTGAGTTGCCTGAAGCGACGACGACTATACGTCAGATTCACAACAGCCTAACACCTTGAGTGACTATGGAAATTCACCAGACTGCGGTTTGTTTTCCTAGTTGTGAGCTTATAATAGACGTAAGCTCGAATTCTGAACTTCCTGTCAGGCTAAATTCGCTAACAAAGCAGATGTTGAATCTAGGCTCCGAGGAGATTCATAATTCGGACGTGTTACGGTCCGTGGAGAAATTTACACCTCTCGAGTCGACGTTCATCCGGCGTACAACGGCATGTGTTAATGACGAATTATGTATGGATTATGTTCGGGCGGTAAATCACTCATACGCGTGCACTGTGAAATGTTGCCGAAGCATGCAAATTCGCGCCAGCCGCGTGAAGTTCATTTCGCAAATATGGCGGATAAACGCAAGAGACTATGATCGCACGACAAAGCGGTCGCACACTTCGCAAAATCGGACTGTGACATTTTGCACGCTGACAGAATTCGCTGAGCGCGCTCCAACTCTCGGGCCAACAAATCTGGCGGAAAAGTCACTTTCCCGGGGAACTGACACTTGTCAAAACGTCAAAAACAGACAGGACGAAGGAGTGCCATAGAGAGGGAGAGGGAGGGAGGGAGAGAGAGAGAGAGAGAGAGAGAGAGAGAGAGAGAGAGAGAGAGAGAGAGAGAGAAAGGACCAAATTGATTTTCCCTTCGAAAGATAGAGCATTCAAATGAATAAATGACTGAGTTAAATAGAATACAGTGAATACCACAGATTTCGTACGCACCGAACGGTAACAAATGGAAAAAAAATATTATATACAGGGTGTCCGGTTATGAATGGATAATCCTGACACTGTTGATAGATCAAATCATGTTCTACTATGTGCTGGAATTTCAGTTTACTAAAAGTCCCACGGTTTTCAAGATAAAAGTCTTCTGCGTTTGGTTTTTCGCATGTCATTTCTACAGATGATAACTTTTTTCACCCGGTTGAAAAAAATACTCTTGGTTATTTGTTTTATCTAGAAAAGTCGTCTTTTTAAACATAAATGTTAAGAAAACTTCGTGAAAAAAGATCATATGCAGAATTTTCATACAAATCAATTCGAACTTTGATAGCCTGCGGTGTAAAAAAATGCACTACGCATATCGTGCCAATTACTTTTAAAAATTGCTTAGTTATTGTCAATTCATATCATTTGTAGAAATAGCATGCGAAAAACCAAAAGCAGATGATTTTTTTCAAAGTATAACTTGGAACTCAAAATGTCGAAAATCATGGGACTTTTACTAAACTGAAATTCCAGCATATAGTAGGACATAATCTGACCTATCGACAGTTGCAGGATTATCCATTCATAACAGGACACCCTGTATATATATTTTTTCAACCGACGAAAGCCCATACTTCTGACTTCTGATCTTGGGGTACATACTTGAGTAAACCTTTGTCCACCAGAGAATCGGAAGAATATGAGGTCATCTATACCAGTACGGGTTTTCCACAGTTTCCCCGTACCCTCGTCAAATGCAGTATAGAGTAGCTTAAGGGGTCTTCTCACTTTAGACACTAAAAAAGGCTATTTTCATGAATTTTTTTGATAGGTTTATGTTATATACATTGATATAAAAGTGACACTTAATAAATACACTTTCGAAATACATTAAAAAAGCTTTTTATGTATTTATGTAACCCAAACAAATTTTAAACGCGTTTTTCTCAGAACAACGTTTTTCAATGGCTTGTTGATAAAATCTTCGAAACTACTGAACCGATCCTGATGAAATGTTAACCACATATTCTTTTAAACTATACCTATAGCGCATATTAAAGATTTTTTTAAATGTTGATATTTACTATTTTTTGCCAAAAACGGTGAAAAACACGTTTGTTTTTGTTTTTTTTAATGTCCGCCATTTTGTTATTTTTGCATATATCAAAAATTTGAAGTGACAATGCCCCTTAAGACGGATGTGGACGCAACGAAAGTTAGGTTAGATTAGCGAAGTGCGGGTAGGGAGTGATAGGAAGGAGTTCAATTGGGAAGGGTAAAATAGAAAATAGAAAAATAGAAATAGAAAAAATTAAAGGAAACAAAAATATAAAAAATCTTCGTTGCGTCCCAACGATGCATTCCACACCACGAGGAATGCCAGCTTTAAACTATGTTGACGCCATGTTCTCACAATCTGTGGACTAGTGTTGTTGTTTCTTTCAATGATTCGAAGTATCTTTGATCTTTATGCTTACTGATGTAGCGATCAGAATAAAAATGAAGATGAGAATATTTTTCTTTCTTATCTTGTTGATTCTATTTCTGCCATGCCATTTCAATTTTCGGGTCACTAAAGCAATTGCATATTATTCACTCAATTATAAAGAAAGTATTGATCTAATTGTGAATAAAAATGTATTTGTAACCATTGGGAAGGGTAATGCGTAAAAACTCCCAAGGATATACGTTGAAACTGAGGAAATAGTATATATAGTAAAGCTTTATTAGAACTGAACAACATCTATGTTGCACGAAGTTTTCGGAGGTGAAACTTCGAAAATAGACTGGCATCATTGACTCGCTACAAATGTCGACATGACAATGTAATACGAGTGGATAATTCAGAGATCCATTTCACCACGGGCGAAGCAATTGACATTTTTCAAACACGGATACTCTCTACGGGAGGCTCTTCTTCAGTTGCACGCTCAGAGTGCACAACTCCACCCTGAAGCAATTTCTGGCCCCGGCGGAACGTCATCTCAATTCGTTACTAATGCTTCTTCCCTCACTGGCTATTTTTAGAAGAGACTGCCAAAAAAAAAGTAAAAAATCGAGTTCACTGAACGTTTTATTGATTGGTTTGACCCTGGAACAAAATCTTGATTCATTAGGGCTTAAGGTATTCCATTCACGAACCCGAATATTTAACAATTAACTGATCTTCGTCTACAACGAAGTGAAAATACATCCCAGTATGCCGGTAAAAAATTAAAGTAAAGTTACCAAACGTTTATAAAAAAAATTCGACTCTAAAAATTGTCTCATTCATACAGCACTTTATGGAGATGACACGCTGGCCACGTTTCTATCTAATAATTTATACACTGAATAATTCTGGATATCTGATATAAACTGCCGTACGCGACTAATTTTTTTTTAAGATTCCGCAATGACAATAACAAGAGAGGATCACCAATTATTTAAAGAAAATATTAATGATAAATCTTGGAAAGTTCCGCCTATGTAATTTACCGATGATTCGGAAGGGCCCTTATGCCCCCACAAAATACGGCCCGCGACGAAAAGAATACCTTAAAATAATTGTTGCCGTAATGAAGAATCCTCCGAGATTATAAAAATTGCTCGGACTTATGACTGTCCATGTAAAAAAAAATCCTGAAATGGTTTTGAAACTCCTTGAAATTGGCGTCTGACCGAATACGGGGGCTAACTACTGCGACTGACAAGAAACGGTTGCGAGCTTGATCTCTCCGATTTCGATGAAATTTGGCATGCTTGAGGAATGGGTAAAAATACCCAGGTAGGAATTGACGATGAAAGAAGGGTTCGTCAAGTTCTAAAACAAGGCTCACATTTTTTAATTCAGGCTGAGCACCAGCCTGATTTCAGGCCTAGCTGAACCTCTGAATGATAACGCGGTTTCAGGCCCTTGCACACAGGCTTAACCAAAGGCTGGTAGAAAAGCCTGTACTAAGCCTGAAACGACGAAACAACAAGGCTCAAAACGAGCCTTAATGAAGCCTTCACGAGCATTTATGACCAGGCTTATCCCTAACTCTTCTCGAGGCTATATGAGGCCTGTTTTTAGTTTTATATATTCTACATTGGGGTAAATTTAATAAATTTGTAAAGAATGTTTATTGCGTCAAATTGATTTAGAAAATTAAGATAGAGGATGAAGTAAAATGTCAGTAGTGTAATTTTTTTTGCAGATACACAATTTCAAAATATTCTCGCATTTATTGCTTTTTTTTTCATAAAAGTACAGAAAAAATATTATTTTAAACTTATTTTATTTTATCACAACCTGAAACAAGCCTGCATCCAGCCTTGATTTTTTAGCCTTAAAATTCACCGGCTGAATAAAGCTTGAAATAATCCTGAGTTTAGGCTAAGCAGCCAGTCTTGGTTCCAGGCTGCTCCAAACGATGGAATGAAACCTGGCCCAGGTCTGTCTCACTCAGGCTCGGTAAAACAATGCTCGCACAAGCTTGTTTCCATCGTCAGCCTTTTGATTTCCTTCCTGGGTAGGCGACACGTATTTTTTTATATCTGCGGAACCCGCTTTTTAAGGGTTGAAACGCACGCTCGAAAATAGGGGTGTTTTTCGTTTTTCGTCGATAACGTTTTAACGGTACGAGATATGAAAAAATTTCAAATTGCAACAATGATTATTTTTTTCGTGTACTATACATTGAAAATGAGAACGATAACGTTATCGACGAAAAATGAAAAACACCCCTATTTTCGAGGGTGCGTTTCGCCGCTTAAAAACCGGGTTCCGCAGATATAAAAAAATACGTGTCGCCTATTTTTGCCCATTCTATAAGCATGCCAAATTTCATCGAAATCGGAGAGATCGACCTCACAAGCTTTCCTTGTGAGAATTCGAGGTGTTTGATCTACGAGGGAAATTGTTTACGCCCTATCTTCAAAATCGATGGGACATTCATCACGTATCCATTCGGCTTTCTTTACCTCCCGATTCCTCCCTCTCACTCCTACTCGCTATCTTCGTCCCTTTGCGGGATAGAGAGATTTACTTTCTCGATTAGTCCAAGCTGGAATCAGAACACGCGTCTAGTCCTCGCTCTTGTGTCTATACGAATAGCACCAGACCTTGGCCAAATCTGATTACTACTCCTGGTTTTCGGAGCCCTCTCATCATCCAAGATCCCACGATATTTCCATAACGTCTACATAGATAGTTGCTACCTAGAGCCTTCTCCACTCCGAAGGCGGAGAGTTGTGAACTCAAACGAAGCCTCGTTAATAGCTTGAATAAACCATCCATTCTCATCCACTCGAAAATTTCTTAAGGCTGAATATTGATATTTATGTAACTCCTCAAAGTATCCATTGTCATCGTCCCCATTCGCGAAAGTTTCGAGAATGGAAAGAAACAAGGGAGGGCTTAAATTTAATTCAGAAACAAACTCCGATACGTCATAAGTAATTGGAAACAAATCGGAAGGAATGTGTTTTAATGACACTTGAATAATTCGCAGAACTGATCATGGGGGATGCGCATTCTCCAGAACGATATTCTAAGCGTTTAAATTTAATTGAATATAAAACTTCGATGACAAGTGTCATAAATGATTGATGATAAATCGAAAAGAGCTTTAAAATGTTGATGGAATATTTTTTAATGGAACTTGAATCATTCCTAAAACCGATCATGGAAGATGAACATTCTCCAGGACGATATTCTAAGCGCTTGAATTCAATAGAAAATCCAACTCTGATAACTAATGTCATAAATTACACAACTTAACAGCCGATTTAATGCCGCAAATTTGTGTATTTTTTCTAAATGTTATCTCTATACTAATCCTATGTTAACACTTAATATTGATATTTTACGCGAGGACATGGAAAAATACTATTTTTAAAGGAAAAGTTTACTTTGATTGAAAATTTAAAGTTTTATTAAATATTTTCACTATTGAATATTTAAAAAATTAAGTTCCATTAAATGTTTTTACTATTAAATATTTCAGCGTCTTTTTCGTGATTTTCCTTGAGTGAAACTTGTCGAGGCAGTTACGCATCAAACTCCAAGCCTATTCAGACATCATGCGTGTGTGCCCCATCATCCCTGATACCTATCGTCCATGATTTTTATGTCTTGGTAGAAGCGTTCTTCTTGCTCTTCACTGAAGGAGCCAAGATTTTCTGTGAATTTATCTTCATACCTTATTTGTATACCGAAATAAGAAAAAAAGCACGTTTTACAAAATTTTGAATCGCTTTTCTAAATTGTTTAGTAACATACTCTCCGCATATATAACAAAATGTATTAGATATAAATAAATAAATTAATTTATAACAGCAAGTCATTCTTTTTTTTTAACTTAGAAAAAAAATCTTAAATGAACCGCCAACGACACTCACTATGAAATTGAAATTCATGTGAAAACCCTATGCAGTAACTTGAAATATAGGTTAATAGGCCTCGCCAGTAGTCATGTGCCAAAAAATCATACGTATATTACCGGCAGCAAGATTTTTTTTCTTTCGACTTGTGTTATGGATGATAAATCGGAGGGAGCTTTAAAATGTTGATAGAATATTTTTCAATGAAACTTTAATAATTCTCAAAACTGATCATGGAAGATGAGCCACTTCCAGGACAATATTCCAAGCGGTTAAATTCAATCAAAAATAAAACTCTGATAAAAATTGAATGAATATTTTCCAATAAACTTAAATAGTTCTCACCGCTGATCAAGGAAGATGAGCATTCTCCAGGACGATATTCGAAAAATGTAGTTATTGCTGTACGAGCCAAGACACGAAAATAACGTGGACGATAAAGCTTGTAATAATAACGCAAGCTTTTCTCTACTTCGCCTCGGGGGAATTTATATTATAAAAACGCGCCTTTTTTTCTCCTCGCTAAGCCGGCAACAGAAATTCTTCGCGTATACGCGTTTCACACGGACACACATTTTTGTCGCGCTAGCGTAGTGTTTTTCGAGAGCTTTTCTTCTGTGCTCGTAAAGCGAGCGCAGGGCTTGGCCGTCGGGGATATTTCTCGCGTATAACTCGTCCTATGTAAACTATGCCAATTTTCTCGAGAAGCCTTTCTTCTCGCTTCACAATCTCGGCGAGACCTGACGAGGATTTTACGCGTTAGCCGGCGCGCGGCTCTATTTAACTTAATGACGCGTTGCCGAGAGTATACTCGTTGCCCTTCGCAAAAAACGATCGCGTTCCGAGCGAAATATCGGTCACAAAAAAATGCCTGCCCTCAAATTTCTTGCGAAACTCTTGAAATTCGCAAATAACAAAATGAGGGTAAAAAATAGCTGAGGTAAAAAATAAATCGGCGCTCCGAACATGTTTGTGTAATGGAAAAGGGACACTTCGTTCAGTAAAAGAGACGAAATCCTAGCACTTTGTGGCGTAGAATATGAATTTGTGACTGAATGTAGATGGTTGGATACTGATAATAACCGCAACAAAAGTTTGCCCCTCAATTCGCCCCAACCCTGAGAAATAAGGGTTGGAAACTTAAAAATCGCCGGATCTCGATAGTTAATAGTCCGATCGAAAAAGGTTTCAAACAAAAGTTGTTTGGAACAATGAAATTTGTATAAAGTTATCTAACGTCCAACCCCCTATCTTTGAAAATAGGGGCCCAAAAACTATTCGAAAATTTGGGAGTTGATGCGTGTGCGAGCGGACTAGACGTATCGCTGCGTCCTTGTCTGCGTCAGTTGTGCTCTCGCGTTTTTGTGCCGCTATTTTCAAAGATAAGGGATTGGACGTCAGATAACTTTGTACGTATTTTATTATTCCAAACAACTTTTGTTCGAAACATTTTTCCGTCGGGCTATTAATCATCGAGATACGGCGATTTTTAAGTTTTCAACCCCTATTTCTTAGGGTTGGGGCGAGTTGAGGGGCAAAATTTTATTAGCGTTACTTTACTACCTTCAGTCAAAAATTCATATTCTATGCTAAAGAAGTGCTGGGTTTTCGTCTTTTTTACTGGACTAACTAAAAGCAATGGACGGTCTGCGGCGATCTCCAATGTTAAGGGGTTAGGCCACCGTAACGGGTATAAAATCATGTACGGATTTAACAATTTTTTTTCATATGAAAAAGTGATTCACTCATAAAATTAATTACACTTCTATTTAGTATGAGAATCAAGCTGTTAGAATATATATATATATATATTTTCGATGTACAAAATGGCCGACTACTCGAAACAGCGTTTTTCCAATTGGCGTGACAAATAACTTCAACAATATTCACTCGATTTACTTCAAATTTAAAAGTTATGTTCCTAATTGCATTTCGCAGAGAAGTACGTACGGAATTTCTGATTGATCGAAAACTTTTCATTTTATGAGCAGTTTATGAGCAGTTATAACGAAATTTTTAACTGAAAATTCATGTCTTAAGTTCAAATACCTACAACTTTTGAATAAAACAATATTTTTTTAATTCCGTACGTACTTCTCTGGGTATTCTAATGTAGGTTGACGAGAATTTTTGTTTTTTGTTCTAGGTAAAAAATTGTGGATACTAAATGTCACGCCGCGGAGAGAGGAAAAAGATACCAAAAGAAAATATTAGTAGTCGGCCATTTTGTACGTCGAAAAAAAATATATATATTTTTTCTAACAGCTTGATATTTATACTAAATAGATGTGTAATTAATTTTATGAGTGAATCACTTTTTCATACGAAAAAAATGATTAAATTCGCACATGATTTTATACCCGTTACTGTGGCCTAACCCCTTAAGCAGCGTTGATCGGGGACAATACTTAGGCGGGTGACCGCTCAACCACTCACTGACTGCCATTTACCGCTGAATGGTTTACCACAGTAACACAACTGAAGCGCACTGAAACTATAGCCTGTTTTTTGCAGTTTCCCTCTGCCCTCCTGAAAAGTCAAACCGGTGCTAGGAAAGGGCGGCTTTGAGCAACACTTCCGGGTTCTTTGAGGAACTGTAAACAGTCAAGTGGGGACAGTGAGAGACATCCCAAAAGCTCGCGAACTAGCATTGAAAAAATCGAAAAATAGAGATGACGAAGAAAGAAGAAAATGCTCGAGTGTTGAACAACGCGATAGAAATTGATTTTATTTCGTAACGAGGGCGATACGACGAAGTAAATCATTTCAAGCCCAACGCCCCCTCGAAAGCTCGTACCCGAAATGTCTTTTTTATTTAACTGCGTACATTTGTCCCCCGTTGCGAAGTTCCTACGGAACATCATGACTCCTAGGAGGAGAACGTCGACGCTTTCCGACTGAGGCGGAATTTACGAGCTCGATCACGCAAGTGCTTGGAATCTCTTGGCACGTCTGCTCGATGGTCCTTGATGTGCTCTCTCACGGAGTAAGGGTGGCCTCTGTATACGCATCCCTCAACTGGGGCGTGTGTAGGCGGAAGCGGTAGCTCCTACGAGCATTATCGGGAGTCAGGCTCACATGAAGGAAAAAAAACGGGCGCGAGGGAGAGTCTTTGACAAGCGGCCCGAAACGTTAAGTTTCCATAGAAACGACCTTGAATCTCGCTCTCGCTGAATGTCGATTTTTACAAATTTGTGCGCAACCGATTATTCACGGTCGATAAAAGTTTCGGAATCGTCGCTTACCGGTAGTTACCGATTTGTTCACCGTTGAACGCCCAAAAAGACGACTCCTGTCAATTCACCCGCGATCAGCTGATCCAAATCGCACTGGATGTTTGCCAATTTCCTCGCAAATGCCGGGAGAACGATTTCATCCAGTTTTTGCTTAGTCGCACGTGTATCGCGACGCGTCATTGCGTCCCTGAATGATTGCGATCTGATGGAAGCTGGCGGATCGGAAGGTCTTCGCGAATCAGCTGGTTACGTTTTTTTTCGCATTTGTTAGCATTGAATGTTGGCACGGTTATTTTTCGGGATATCGCCTCGATACACCTCCCCAGTTGAGCAGCTTTCGCCTGGGTCAACAGTTGGATGGGTGACCGCTCAACGGCGCAGTAGGTTAGGCGCCCACCGAGCGGGAGGCACTGAGCTTCCGAAGAAAACAATTGCAGCTCGATTAAGCAAAGCCGCTTTTATCGGCACATGCACTGAGAAAAAAATCATTTGTCCAATATCATTGGTGTTATTGAATAAAATTTCGTTGATTCGATTGTAAAATTGTTGGTGTAAATGATTGGACTTATTAGTCCAAACAAAACACTATTGACTTTAATAACATGATAAAATTAAAAGTTTTTTTTTCATTCAAAAGATATATTATTAGCCGAAAACAATATCATATATTGATGAAACTATCTAAAAAATTATCGCGAACACATTATATAGTTGTGAATGCATTTTCTGCATCGAACAAAAAAAGCGTTTCAATTCATAACATGAATATTGTTGATTCGAGTACACAAGTTTGATTAAAGTTCGATTAAAAAATATTAAGCAATTGTCTGAATTGGTTAAAAAATTGTGCGAAAATAAAATTTGTTTCTTGCGCATTTGGTTGAAAAAATTCAACCAAATCATGGCCGAGCGCCGCCGAAATTATAGGTGTGAGGAAACCCGTAGTTCTCGGAGTAACCGCTAGAAGCCGCACTCGCGCTCGTTTCTCGTAAGCGTAGGGCGAACCGAAAATCTACTTAAACGCCGGAGAAATTCTAAAGAGTATCGCTTCTTGGCCTGTGGCTAAGATCAAAGTGTAGTATCTGTTCTTATCAGTTGAATATCTGATATTCTCTCCATGGATATTCCATTGGACATCTGATACTCTCTCCACTATTATCGTGGATGATCATTCTAATGCTCACTTTTTATTTAAGATTTAAAACAAATTGAAAAACTTACGTCCCATGGCATATTCGTTTCGATGTAGTAAAAAAATGATTAATTCTATTGATTATATTTTTGTACGAAATAAAAAATGTTGTAGCAACCGCTTGATTATTTCATCCAATACATCTATGGATTGTATATAGAATGATTTCAATAGAATATAATTTTATTTGAAGGATAATGTAGATATTCAGAGAACAGAAGAGATTTTCAAATAAAATAATATGTTATTTAAATCAATCACATTTTCCAATATTTTATAGTATTATAACAATCTCATATATCGTGGCACTCCGCAGCAGCACATTTATTTGTATCAACCAATATATTTTTTTGATTCAATTGGTTTTTTTTCTTAGTGTGCTTTTCAGTTTCCCCGTGCCCTCGTGCGCAAATGCATCAGTGCATTGGAAACAAACTGCTTTCGGCAACACGGCAAAGTTAGGGGCAAACAACGAAAGAGTTTAAAAATGAAAATAAACAATAATCTTCTAAATATGGTGTTGAAATTTGCATCGTTGGAATGCAACAAAAAATTTTCTTTATTGTTTCATTGATTTATTTTGATTACGATTTGGACCTTTTTTTGCTAAGGTTGGGTTATGGACTTCCAATGAAGACCTTCACGAATGTTTCAGTGATTTTTGTAGCCTAAATAGTCCAAAAATGGGGCAACATGAAAACAAAAACATTGTTCGTTGCATCTCAACGATGCGAACTTCAGTACCATCTCCAAATACGACATAAGTAATGACACGAACATCAACATCTATTGTTAATAAACTTTAAAAAGCATCAAAGTTTTGTTCTCCATTTCGTATCTCAACTTGCAAAACTCTACTCCTTTTGAGAAATCCACCAAGGCATGGTTGCAGGGTCAACGGTCCAATGGGTGCACAGTGCGCTATGAAAAAGTAAATGCACCTGATAACGAGAAGAATCAACGTTATTGGCGCCAGCCCGAGGAAAGCTTTCACCATGTGCCGATATTGTGAAACTCGCGCCCAAGAACGTAGCGAATCGATCGTGATAAGCTGTGAAATATGGATGGAGTATATTATTGTGGTAACAGTTCTCGAGGGGGGAGAGGAGCCGGAGGTTACATGTCGATATTGCACTACGAGCGTTACGTGGGAGAGTATGCCATCGTACGTCACGTATGAGTATATATGAGGTATTCCACGTGAATCCGGTGGACTCTTTCCCTGACCCCCGGCAATTAGATTTTTTAAAATCTGATTCCATTGACTCTAACAGACTCACTGATTTTTTTAAATATTTTTCGAAACAACCCTTAGTCGAAAAAAAAAAATTCTCCGAAAAAACGCCCCGATTTAAAAATCTGAAAAAATTCCCAAAAATGCGTGATTATATGTAAAAATTTTGAAGCTATCACCCGCAGTGGAAGTATAATTTTTTCTGACCTTTCTGAGCGATAAACGTTTTAAAAAATCCAAAAAATTGACTGCTAACTGTTCAAGGTCCATGATTGTGATTTGGTTACTCAAAAATAGTCAAAAAAATTCATTGTGGGTATCAAAATATTTAAGTATCCGCCCGAAGTAAGCAGTTCTTGAATTTTTCAGATTTTTTTTAACGTTAATCGCTCAGAAAGCACTGAACAAATCATAATTCCACTGCGGGTGATATCTTGAAATTTTTTACATATAATCACGTCCTATTGGAATTTTTTTCAGATTTTTAAATTCGGGCGTTTTTTTCGGAGACTTTTTTTTTTTACTCAGGGCTGTTTCGAAAAATATAAAAAAATCAGGGTGTGTTTTAGAGTCAATGGAATCAGATAAAATAAATAAATCGAATTGGCGGGGGTCAGGGAAAAAGTCCACCGGATTCACGTGGAATACCTCATATATAAGTAAAGATCGAATGCAATTTATGATGCACCCGTACAATGTTGAATGGTGCATAGGCCCAAGCAAACAGCACGTATGGCCAATTATCTAAATAATCAAATGACGTTCAATTGCGATTACAAAGCCCGATCTCCATTAGAGAAATCGCTGAATCGATACTGATACAAAAGATTTTTCAAATAAGACTTCTCTAACAAATTGGTCCAATTGTAATTGGAGCTGACTGTGGCAAATGGTCAATCACAAATTAATACATGCACAGTAATCGATGTTTACATTCACCGATGAACATCAATGGCGCCAAGGGATCGGAGAAATTACTTCCGGTATGTGGATAATCACCATACGGCATAATGAGCTGTTTGATGTTTGCTGCTTCATCATCGACGGAACGAACGCAGAGCAGCCCATTGAGCTTGCAATTTAGGGGTTTTAAATTACTTTCATAGCGTACTTCGAATGGTGGGTTCGTTAAGCCGTTCTCTATCTCAATGACCGAAAGCTCTACACTCTATAATAAAGTGGACATGCTGAGGGCACCGATAACCCCTCACGGGCCATAAAAAAAAATCATATCGCACTTTCGTGGGTGATAGAAACAGTTGACTCTCTTATTCCATTTTGTGTCAAATAAAGATTTTAGGTTCAAAAGACGGATAAAAAAAATTGATTTTTTTTTGCATTTTCACAAAGTCTGCACATTCAATCATATGTGAAAAAAAACGTTCAAGTTTAGGGGTTACACCTAGTTGGAATTTTTGAAAAAATCGGTTCTTCGTTTTCGACGGATTCTTATAATATAACCTTTCAAAAATATTCTCTGGAAATTTCAAGTCGGTCCTTTGAATATTGGGGGAGTTATGAGCGTTTACAGGTAGGTCCGCTTACCGCTTTACCGTTACAGGTAAAAACTTTAAACGCGTTTTTCTCGGAATGACTCTTCAGAATCGGCGACCAAATTATCTCAAAAAACAACTCAACCGATCTGCTCCAAATTTCACAGAGATTTTTTGTGTATCAAAAGGCAGTCCTTAATCAAAGGATTTTTTTGAATGCATACCTTTTTTTTATATCAAGGAAAATAGAGTGTTTTTCCCGCGAAATTTCGACGATCACTTTCGATCGACGACCATTTTTCGAAAAACATTATTTTATTGAACCCTTCGATTAAAGACTAGATAATACGGTACATAAACTAAATTAATTTGGTTCTTTGATTTTAGATGATTTTTTCCCGAGCAGGATTGGTCACCGCGAAGGACCTTTTTTGCACAGCGGTCTGTGCAATTTACTGTATCTCCATCGTTTATGAATATTTCCCAATAAAAATTTGTCAACGATACTTGAAATGATACCCTTGACTATGAAAAAAAAGTTAAAAACCTGCACCCATTTCGGAAAAAAATGCACGAAAACACCTCATTTTTCCGGCCGCGAACTAGGTGACCCGTTAAAAAATTAAAATTTCCGCAAATGCAGTAGCTATCATTGTACGTAGATGGTTATTTAAATTCAGTCTTTTTTAAGCCCTCGAATATAAGTTAAAATTTCGCCAAAATTACACTTTTCTTTGAACACCCGCCATTTAGTGATTTTTTTCGAAAACGGGGCTGCATACAAAGAGAACTAGACTCTCATAGATTATAAAACTTTTTTATTTTTATTGCTCAGACCAACCATTGTCAACTTATCGATCCAGTCATTGGATCATATTTTTTATACAGAGGCTCGATTATACCTCAATAACGTGGTTAATTGATATTTTCTTTATATAAAAATTTACTCAATATGAGTTCAATGTATGCTTGATAACATACCTTTTTTCAAAATACAAATAAATAATCTAATAGACAAAAAAATTGTAATGAACTATCTTTTTCGGCACATCACAGTGATGTACTCCCTTAAGGAGCGTTCTGCATGGCCGATACTCGGAGCGGTGACCGCGAAAATCCGCACGGTTATACGTTCGAACTTAGGAAATGAGGCAAGTTTTAACTTGACACTTGGGTACGAGGACCGTCCTCAGACAAATGTGCTCATAGCCAACGTCACGTAAATATAACAGCCTCAAAATGCCATGTCCCCGTACGTATCTACAGACCATCGCGTGACAAACGAATATCCAAAGTTATTCGATTTTTTGGCGTGAAAACGAATGACGATAAAAACTTGAAAAAAAATCAGGTACGCTCTTATCAGTGATAATAACAGTAGAGAAATATTTAGAATCCTGTATTTTCTTCTAAATTCATGCTCAAGGGCTGTACGTTGCCAGAGAAAACTTTATGTACACGCGATGATGTTGAAGATCGAATCAAGTAAGTCGAAGCATCGAGTGGAACGGAGGAGATTGCGAAAACATGTTACCGGATAAATCTTTCGAGGTTTTCTTTTCTCCAAAGTTTGAAAATGTTAGAGAGTCGAGGGGGTGTATCGATTCCACGTTAGAGTTTCGCATCCAACTGGGATTCCGGTTCAATCTAGTTTCTACAGTTTGGTTCTTCCCCATATTCCTCCCTCACGAAAACAAAGTATACGGGCCACGTTTACGTAGCCTGGAAACACTTCTGGCAACTTCCAAATATTCGTGGAAAACGTATTATTGTTTAAAGACGTTGAAACAATAATGTAACAATGTTTTGAGAAATATTTCAACGAGCAGAGCTGCACGTAGCGCGAGCGTTCCATTGAAAAAAAGTTCGAAAACTACACCCTTGTGTAATCGAGTACCAACGGGGTCGTTGAGCGACTCAGCTGGGGAAAGTTAAAGACTCGACGCGAACATTGTCTGCTAATTATTTTCGTACGTCCGGAATTGTGAGAAAAAAAACAACAATGGAGTACAACATTTCCCACGTTGATTAAACGGGCTATACCAGTGTGAACGCTGAAAATTTGGGCGATTTTCGGGAATTTTTTGGAAGAAAAGTACTCAATTAAATGTTTCGGAAAATTAAGAATATATTTGGCTATATTTGACCCATATGACATAATTTTTTCATAGAAAAATATTGAGATCGAAGCGACTTATGCGATGCCTTCGGAGGCGCCAAAAAAAAGTTCCTCCACTGCTGACATGATTCCGGCCGATTGAGTAGCTGAAACCGAAAAAGGAAAAAATGTTAAACTGGAAGGTATTTCGTGTACAATGACGTAGGATTTTCGAAAAATATAAAAATCCAACAAAATGGCGTAGTTATGAAAAAAACGTCTGTTTTCTTTCCTATAAAATGATCGATTTTTTCAATGCCAAATCGTCAATTTTCATCCAATCAAAAATATCCTACGTCATTGTAGAGTAAATATATTCAAGAGTACTCAGTTCAAATTTCAAGTCAATCGGATAATTGCTCTTAGAGTTACAATGTCAGCAAATTTTAAAAATCTCATTTCGAGAAAAACGCGTTTAAAGATTTAACTTTCGATTTTTGCAAGATCAAATGATATTGATAAAAATAGAATAAATGATAATGATATTCTTGAAAGTATAAACTGTCGAAAAAGGTACAAAAATCGATTTTTTTTAAGTGGCACACTGGTATAGCCCCTTGAGGCGGGAGCCTGAATTAGAAGGTCCAAAAAAGTGTTTTGCCGGGAATTTTTTAGAAGGGAAAAAACAAGTGAGCCCAGCAAACGATCTTTTCATGTATATTTGAAATGTATAAAAAAAATGTTTCAACATGAAACAATAAATGACTGCAGATTGATCAGCCTATTCCATGTGCGCCTTGCCACGGCAGTCCCCAATCGGCGGGAAAGATGCAGCACGTAATTCTTGACTGAAACAAAAAAACCAATAAAATTTCCAATTGTCATATATTTATCTTCTGGGTGAATTAAGAAAAAGCTGAACAAATCGTGTAATTATACCGTTTCTTGGGTCTGGAAAAAATGTGTTAAAAAAAAACACTTTAACGTGCTATAAAAATTATTTGAAAAGACTTTTTTTAATTCACTTAGAAGATATTTTTATACTGAAAAAAATGAACTTTGGTTTGATTCAATAGGTCTTTAGTTTTTTTGCAATCACGCCCGCCAATTTAGAAAAATCGTGAAAATGAAACCTGGAGAAAACGCGATTCAAAGTTTTCAATAGGAGGAACTACCAATATCAAATATCAATCGCTTCTCTGCTTTTGGCCTTGTATGTTTGAAAATATTTATAAATCAAGCAATAAAAAAAGATTTTCCGAACCTTCTAATTCAAGCTCCGGCCTTAAGATATTCCTTACATGAACCAGAATATCTAAGAATTAAAAGATTTTCGTTTATAATCAAGTAAAAATACATCCCAGTATGCAGGTAAAATTTGAGCCAAGGTATCGAACTTTAACGAAAAATTGCGACTCTAAAAATCGTCCCATTTATACAGCGCTTTGTGGAGATGGCACGCGGGTCACATTTCTATCTAATAATTTATACACTAAATAAGTATAGCTGCCTGACATAAACTGCTCACGTGTGTGAAAAAATGTAAAGATTCCGTAACGACAATAAAAACGAGCCACCCCATGTTTAACGAAAATATTAATGATGAAACTCGGAAAAATGTGACTAGTAGAAGAATTTTCGTAGCCGCGACTTTTCAGAGAAAATGTAAAAATGTCTAAATCTACTGAATTTGGGCGACATTTTTTATTCCAGTTTGTCGTTGGGTATGATAATTTATCGTAACTTATTTTTTTTTTTTATTATGGGCGACTGCAATTTATTGATGATTAAGAAGAGCGCTGCTTACGCCCTAAAAAATACGGCCCTCCGCGAAAGGAAAACCTTAAAATCGTAGCTGATGATTTTCGGTACAGTTGGACGGTGGGCTCTATACCCATGAATATTATTTTTCCTAATCATTATTGCCCTACGGACGACGAGTTTTTCTTATCTCTTTCTCCTGCCTTCGCGTATGAAATGTTCCGTTTTTATTCACTTCCTTCGGCTCCGAGAGTCCCTTAAATCGCTCTTTGCTCCTGCGGATCCTGTGGAATCGTAGCACCAAGATCAGTTTTACCCTCGCAACCCTCATCTCACTCTCTATCCCTGTCCGCTGGACCGCAAGCTCGCGGTCCAACGGCATGGAACGAGATCGTGGGTGTAATATTTTTTCTGTTTTTTTTTTTAGTTCTTCCCTCTCTTTACCCGTCCAATTTCGAACGTCCGTCCGTGCGTCCTGCGAATGATGGTCGGCAAAAAATCTCATTTCAGCCTTATCTCAGTGTGTGTCGGCGAGGAAAGAAATGGAAAGGAAAATTCCGTTCTGAAATATATGGTGGATACGCGAACACGCCATTCGCACGAATGAGTGTCGTAATTTTTCTTCGACGCAATAATAGGTATGCGTAGGATTCGAAGTGCCTTCCCAGGGTAGACATTAGGCACTTTAAAGGGACTTTTTTGCACATCTAGAAACTTTATATCTACCGTGCGAAGTATTTTCAATGTCAAACATATTGCGGAGAACGATTGTATTGTTGGGAACTTTTCAATCAATCACACTCTGGCGAATATTTGGATTCATTTCTTAATACATTTTTATCTCAATACATTTTTTATTTATTTATAAATTTAGCAAAATTTGAAAAATTAAATTATTTTTTAAATTAAATCACAAATAAATAATTGCCGACTAAAAATAAAAGATTCTACCGAATAACAAAATAATTCCATGCCTCAAAATACAATAAAAAATAAACAGTAACTGTTCTATTATTTATAAGAACAGAATGATGAATGATGAAGAATGATGTATCATTTTCAAATACCATTAAAAATAATAAGAAAATGACCACATTTTTTCTCTATAACAAATAATTCTTTATTATTATCCCCATACATTTCTCAATGCATTTTTTTAAATTTATTAATTCAACAAAATTCAAAAAGATCACAAAATTATTTTTGAAATTTAATCACAAAATAAATATTTTCTGAATAAAAAAACAATTCTTTTGTTTGAATACAGTAATTTTTTTTATATCCATTCTATCGAATAAATAAATCATTCCATATCTTAAAATACGATCGACAATAAAAAGTAACTGTTCTATTTTTTTAAATAATAAAATGATGCATCATTTCTACAGACAATAAAAAATAATAAGAAATTTATAACATTTTTTCTCGATGAGAAATAATTAAGTATTTTTAAAGACAAATTTTCAAATACGAGTGAATTCAATTATTTGCCCAGCATATGGAAAGATTGTGAATAAAAATAAATCCTCGATAAAATAGAAAAAAATCGCTATTCCATGTACGATAGCTACAAAGTTTCCCGACTAAAACTTTCTGCCGATGAATTCGGGTCAGCTCAATGTTTTCCAG
Source organism: Ophion slaviceki (assembly GCA_944452715.1). Taxonomy (NCBI): domain Eukaryota; kingdom Metazoa; phylum Arthropoda; class Insecta; order Hymenoptera; family Ichneumonidae; genus Ophion; species Ophion slaviceki. Next base: position 57,882,658 of record OX101784.1, read on the forward strand.
GTGTAGAAAAAAATGCCTTTTGCATCGCTATCGCCCCTGCCCTTTTATTTGACAAGCCCGATGGTCGACCTTTGTCCAAAGTTGGCGAATTCAAAAGGTCTGTTTTTTTTGTCCCCGCGTAAAAAGATTCTCACGATATGTACATCGATTCGGGATCCGCGGATGGCGGAGAGATTCGCGGATGATTGGGTCTCGGACAGTCGCAATCTCGCTCGTACGGCCTCGCGAAGCGTGAGAACAAAACAGACGAAAAAGAAGAACCGGAGCGAAAACGCAAATAAACTGAAAAAAATCGGTAAAAAAACCGGAAAGAGTAAAAATCGATGAACCGCAATCATTGCTACGCGGGATTAGGCGTCGTAGCGTTATTCCGACTGTGTATTTCGTTCTTTTTAACTTGCCATCCTCTTGGCTCGTTCCATCAATGGTAGCCTCGATTTCTCACCTCTTTTTTCCTGCTGTTTCGAGAGAGGGAGAGAGAGAGAGGGAGAGAGAGAGAGAGAGAGAGAGAGAGAGAGAGAGAGAGAGAGAGAGAGAACGAGCAAATGAAACGTGGGTATGCAAGCTGTTGATTTTCCCAGTCGGCATTTCCATTGGGACAACACATACAAGTATGCACACGTACTCATGCACATTGCCATGTGAAGGAAAATAAATGCATATCGCGAATATTGTACCCTTTCGTTGAATTTTTCCTACAGAGATCCGAAAACGCCGACCTACGCTCTAATGAAGACCCAAACGTAATTGCTTTCGTTTCAGCGGAATAATGAGTCCGCCTATCCAGGCTTACTAACGTCCCTTTTACAAAGGCGGACCCACGGGAGTATGCCTGTATAGTTGAAAGAAGTGAACGAAAACCGTCCAATTGCAGTATAACAGCGAATTACATATCGGTCGCCAGATTCTTTGTCTGGAATATCATTTATTCTATACGCGAATTCTAATACTCTTGGACCATCATTGTTCGTATATTCCGCCACGAGCTCGTTAAAAGTCCATTCCCATTGTTGAATAAGACAGCTATATGGAAGTATCACGTGACTCCATTGTTCAGCGGAAGATTTTTTAATGATCTTTCATGAGGCTTTGCCGGTTTTTACGACCGCTCCCCTTCAGTTTTTACCCCACACTTGTCGCTTTACTACTTCCAGTTGGAGACCTTTCAGGAGCCGCACGCAGATTTTGCTTATGCACTACTATACTCCGTTTGCATACGAGGGTACAGGAAAACTGGGAAAAACCTGTGGAAAGCCAGTGCGGGGTTGAGCGGTCACCCATCCAAGTATAGGCCTGGATCAGTAGAGGTTTGCAACATTGACCTGGACTAATAGCAGAGAGTGCTGTCAATTCTCCCGTGAGCAGATGATCCCAATTGCACTGTGTTCCAGATAGATACACATAGCTCATATTGGCATCATATGTAGATCTTCTATGCCGCATAGAAAATCACACAGCTATGTATCCCTTACGAGTGCTCCCCTTCACGACAAATTGTCATCACATGATGATTCACGATAACACATTCAAATGAAGCAAAGTTGTTCTCACGCGAGTATGCATGCAATGAATACATCAGCACTAGCAAAGTCGGAATATCCAACAATAAGTGAGTGCACATGGGGCTCATATGGGTGTCACGGCGTGAAGAAATTGCAGTGCTCCTATGGAGCGAATATTGGCGGCATGGCGTGACGTAACTATGTTGTGTTCATATGGGTGTCACGGCGTGAAAAGTAAAGAAAATCCAAAAATGTTGAGGAAATAAAACCTGGTAGTATTTTTTGTTTCCATTTTCTTTATTTATGTTCCTGCCTATATGATAAATTGATTAAGAGGTCATATACAGTCGGGAGGTCCAAAAAGATCGATTTTTCAAGAATTTTTCTTGAGAAGACCTTTAAATCTATCAACGTAAAAATTTGTACACATATTATGGTAACTGTATTTTAACTTTTTTATTTGTAAAAATAATTATTTTGAAAGCTGCTATAGCTGGCCTCCGGGAGCACCTCTAAAAAGGGTCTTGCGGTAAGCACGATATCTCTGGACTGGATCATCTTAAATGAAAAAAAAAACTAAAAATATTTCGTTAATATAATGGATTATCTTGTAATTGATCGAAGGAATAAGCAAAATAATAATTTTCGACAAAATGGCGGCAACTAAAAAAAAAATCGATTTTTGACAAAAATCAAGGCCTTAAATTGTTTATTAAATGGAACATATTTATTGGTGAGAAAAAACCTTTGATTAATTGAGAAAAAATATACGTGAATCGATTCTGTTAAAATTTGAGTCTAATCGGTTCAGCCGTTTCCGAGAAATCGTGCTCACCGACTTTAAAACACACAGTTTTGAGATAAACGCGTTTAAAGTTTCAAGAGCACTTTCGAACGCTTTGACACGTAATTACGAATGTACGTGTAACTTCGAGAATATTCGCCAGGTGGACAAGAAATTTTTTGTGTGTGTACTTAAATATATATACATTACGAAACAAAAATTTTAATCGATTTTTCAAAATTTTAACTCTATATAACCCCGTAAATCATATCCTGCCTCGTTAAAGTTTACACCTATCTTCGGTTTGAACCTACGTCTTCTGATGCTACAGCTGAGCGCGCTACCTACCTAGCCATTCTAACACTTGTGTACACTTTTTTTTTCTTTGCCTATTTTTACCATTCGTGATTCTCATCGAACGTATCACTGAAAAACTTGTATATCGCTGTTATAGGATGTATCACTGAGAAATATGCATATCACCGTCATATTGCTTGCATATAACCTCAATCTGCAAATATTCACTGTAAAATTCAAATTTGCCGTCACATGAGTTCATCTTGTAGTCAACGGATGATGCATTTTGAAATGACAAGTTTAAGTCACGATGTATCTCAAATTCATGATACTGAATGAGCTCATGGAATGTCTTCATCAACGTAAACGAAATTGCGTTCATGTTAAGTACAATGCATGAGAACAAGTAATGCTACCATAGTGAATACACGCCAAAATGTCTACACCTGACTTCAATATGACGTGAAATTTGCAGATATTAATTCCGGACGCTTGAGCACAGCGATATGAGTTCGACGTGCTCTAAACGTACGATGCATTTGTAGACGACATATTGAGATCAAAATATTTTGTACATTCATGATACTAAATGAGTTCACGGCTTTGCATCATGACATGTAGTCAATATGCTGTAAAATGTAGTTCATCAATTGTACACTGAGAACAAAAATCATTGATCCAATATCATTGGTTTTATTTAATGAAATTTCGTTGATTCAATTGTAAAATTGTTGGTGTAAATAATCGGATTTATTAGTCCAAACAAAACGCTATTGACTTTAATAACATGATCAAATTAAACATTTTTTTTCATTGAAAAGATATATTGTTAGCCGAGAACAATATATTATTGAAACTATCTAAAAAATTATCGCGAACAAACTGCATAGTTTTGAATGCATTTTCTGCAACGAACAAAAAAGCGTTTCAATTCATAACATGAATATTGTTAATTCGAGTACACAAGAAAAATTGAATTTCGCTCGTTTTATCCAGATGGAATTTCTATTGAGTAAATATGTTATTTTATTTTTTTCACCATACCCGATATTGATTCCCAAGTACATTATTCGTTAAAATATTAATATTTTATTTTGATTGAAAAATATTGAGCAAATGTCTGAATTGGTTAAACAATTATGCGAAAATAAAATTTGTTTCTTGCGCATTTGGTTGAATAAATTCAACCAAAACATGGCCGAGCGCCACCGAAATTATAGGTGCGAGGAAACCCGTAGTTCTCGGAGTAACCGCTAGAAGTCGCACTCGCGCTCGTTTCTCGTAAGCGTAGGGCGAACCGAAAATCTACTTAAACGCCGGAGAAATTCTAAAGAGTATCGCTTCTTGGCCTGTGGCTAAGATCAAATTGTAGTATCTGTTCTTATCAGTTAAATATCTGATATTCTCTCCATAGATATTCCATTGGACATCTGATACTCTCTAGACTATTATGGTGGATGATCATTCTAATGCTCACTTTTTATTTAAGATTTAAAACAAATTGAAAAACTTACATCCCATGGGATATTCGTTTCGATGTAGTAAAGAAATAATTAATTCTATTGATTATATTTTTGTACGAAATAAAAAATGTTGTAGCAACCGCTTAATTATTTCATCCAATACATCTACGGATTGTATATAGAATGATTTCAATAGAATATAATTTTATTTGAAGGATAATGTAGATATTCAGAGAACAGAAGAGATTTTCAAATAAAATAATATGTTATTTAAATCAATCACATTTTACAATATTTTATAGTATTGTAACAATCTCATATATCGGTGACACTCCGCAGCACCACATTTATTTGCATCAACCAATATGTTTTTTGATTCAATTGGCTTTTTTTCTCAGTGTATGCACGGCGTGATAATCATGACTGTCTATCAGGGTAATTTCCTCGTATTTAGGAATTTAGTCGCGAGACCAATTTCATCCAATTTTACCTCACCTGTCGCACGCATACCGCGACGCGTCATTGCGTACTTGAATAATTGCGACCTGACGGAAGCTGGCGGAGATGAAGGTCTTCACGAATCAGCTGGTCACGTTTTTTTTGCATCTGCTCTCATTAACAATTGGCCTGGTGTTTTTCGTAAAACCGACTGAATCCGCTGACCTTCAGAGATCAGCGGCGTTGGCCCAGGCCAACACTTGGATGGGTGACCGCTCAACCGCGCAGCAGCTCAGACGCTGCCTACTCAGACACGCGCTGAATTCTCCCCGCCAATTAATCAGCTCGCGCATCTCCCTTGCTCTGGGAATTCTCTTGAAACATTTTCCCCCTCGGTGGATCCGCATCTCTGGTTTTCGAGAACAGGCTCAGGGACTCACGTCGTTTCTCGCTTGAGGGCACCGAGAGCAAGAGAAACCCCATTCATGGATAGACGTGACTATTGCGCCCTGAATTCACCGCACGGAAGACCTCAAGGGCTTGCGAGGGCCAGGGGCTGAAAGGAATCTGCTCCTTTTGCCATCCTAAAGAGGTGTGTACGTGCGTGGGCCGATTGCGAATGATGTGGCGAAGCAATCTGATTCTCGTTGCACAGCCGGTTGATGTTCCGCTGTTACCGATAGACAGGGCGAATCCGATAACGAAAGAAAAAAGAGCGAGCTTTTCCTTCGCAATCTCCGGTAGACGCGATTATCTTGGAAACCGTTCGAGAAATGCTTCTTGCATAATTGAATTGGATTAAAATTCTTTTCGATATTCCGGTTCGGTAGAATCGGGTAAGGCGTGCTCGAGACGAGCGAAACGAAAAAGAATCGTCGAGACGCTTCCATATCGATGCCACAAAGAAATATGTTTCGAAAGCAATTCCATTGGCAATGCTCGTTCGCATTCCCCTGCAGGCTTTTGCGATCTCTTTTACTTTGCCCCACAGTTGGCAATTCACTATTTCATGCTTCTGGACAGATAGTCCGGAGAAGCCCACAGCCACTTGTTTCCTGATGCACATCGCGGTTGCACGAGGGCACAGGGAAAGTGTGAAAAACCGGCAACTATATCGTCACCGAGTTTCAGTTGTGTTACCGTTGGCACTCGGTACAATTGCCGACAACTCGGTACTCAACGCCTAAGGCAAACCCAAACGGCCAAGCAAACCAAAACGGACACCTATCCGGGTCTCGACCCAGATCAAAGCGGTTTGATGTAGGTGACGCATCCGCACATCGTCCGTGCGCTCAATACGTTCGGCTGTAGTTTGAACGCAATTTGCATTCAATCTTTTTGAGAAAAAAGATCACCATATGTCAATGCCAGAAAGCAACCAAAGTCAAATCACAACCCAGGCGGAAAATCATCGGTCAAGTTCGCTCAATTTGATTGTTTGTTTGCAGAATCCTGATGAGACTTCACGACTAGAGGAGGTCGAGCTCTGTGGGGGATGATTAGTCCGCAGGATGGATGGCAGACATCGCTCCGCTGAGGTACTGTGATCTGTGGGGAAATTAGCTGAGGTACAACAAAAGTAGGCAAACTAACTATGACTTGGTGTGTGTGTGTGTGTGTGGGTGTGGGTGCTTATAAAGTATATTAGTTTTATGTACACTGCATGTGTATAAAACTATGCACACAGGGTGGCCCGAAAAGTTAGGTCTAAAAGGAAAATCCAGATGCCTCGTGTCAATACCTATCCGAATCACCCCCATGTACGATCTACGATCATCTTTAGTTTTCGCGAAAAAAGCATTTTGTCATTTTTTTCTTTTGTGTATGTACTTTCCCCGCAATTGTTTGCTACTTGCTTGTTTTATCGTTACACGGTACACTTTTGAGCAATGAATAAATTATCAACTGAACACTGACGTAAATGCGTTAGATTTTTATCAAAAGTGAAAAAATAGGTTTGGGAGGATCAGTCACTAAAATTCAGATGATAAAAAAAACGTACTTATATTAGTCTGAGTGACTCCCAATTGTTTTCAAAAACTACTGAAAGGAAAGTCCGTACACAAAAGAGAACAAAAAACCTATGGTACAGAAAAACTTGATTTTTTTAAGGGCTTAAGCTACTATGCCTACCTTAGATTCGGGATAATTGTAAAAAAATAATTTTCAAGGAATATGTGAGATGATTGGAAAATAATTTGGATATTTATTTGTAAGTACATTGTGCAAGGTTCTGTACCAAATTTCATTGAAATATATTAATAATTGAAGAAGTTGCAAACAATCCCGTGAAGGACCTTTGAACGTGAGGGGCTCAACGGTGTACTTGATTTTGGCAACCCGGTTGGTGTAAAACAAAATGAAATAGTTTTTTTTTTCTTATAACAGATAATATTGGCTAAGACTGTACCGAGATTTATTTTGTTATCGTGTTTTAAGGTAGTTCCTCTGCGAAAATCTCAACCAAAAGTTTACATACCATGTTCATGTTTAAAAGATTGATAATTGGTTTAATTAGTAATAAATAAAATTAAAAACTACGCAATATTGACTCGGTACTAGTAGATAATACGATGGATATCATTTATTGCCGTAAAATATATTTTATATTGTGTTTTTGATCTACCATTCCCAGTAAACTTTTTGCCGGGACTGTCCAGGCTTTGCCCCAATTGTTTTTTTCTCCAGGCTTTGCCAGGCTTTGCCAGGCTTTGCACCAAAATTGTGAGGGCTTTTCATGGTTATATCTTGGAAACTAGATAGTGAATCATTCTCATTTTTTTTCACATTATTCGTGATATCTTACTCTAGCTTATCCTCGTTTTTTATCAATTTCTTAATTTTAGTTTTGACGGTAAAATTAATGATGCTCTGTTTGCCAATCATAACGCATTTGTTGCGTGTAAACCAAGCCAACTTTAAGTGTAAATATCTCAGGTTTGGGGTGGTCAAACTTATTCAAATTGCACAGATGTTTGGATAATGTATTGAATAACATATATGTCAAATTTCAACCATTTCTTAATTCAACTCTTCTGTGGAGGTACTACCTTAATCATCAAAAAGAAAATTTGATTTTTTTTCTCGATTTTTTAGTAAAAATGACATCATTATCGTTAATAACTAATGAGAGAAATGTTGAGAAGCCTACCCCTTGCATGCTTTTTCTCGAAAACTAAAGATCGTAAAACATACATGGGGGTTGTTCGAATAGATATTGATACGAGGCATCTAGGGTTTCTTTTTAGACGTCACTTCGGGCTACCCTGTATACATAGAAGAGAAACCCCGGGATACACGTGATCCACCTGTAATATTAGACTGAAACGCGAACAAGCGCAACGAGCAAGTGTGGAAAGCTGCTTATTATGCGAAGCGTACACCGAGAACACGTAAAGCCCACATCCCTTATCCGTAAGTCCGTAGAAATGAAAACCGCGAGTATTGATATACTCTCACTGCGCACATAAGCAGTCTCCATCGACGACTTCTACCTGTGCTCGACATTAATGCACCGGATAACGTTGAAATATTGCACACCGTGTACGTGTACCGAATTTGTTTACGCAACTTCGTTTGCTCGTCTCGGGGATTTTTACTTGACGACACCCCACGGATCCTTGGGATCATAAACATGCCCGGAAAGATATTGAAAAAAGGCACGCGTCTTCTGCCCTTCTCACTTACGGATTTCGAGACGCAGTTGCGTTAATGAAAAAGTGCAACAACTTTGGAGCTTTTGTGGCGTTGTTATGGTAAAATGGATCATGGGATCATGTTGATTCCAGTGATGTTGATGTTAAGACGAAGCTTTCTTGGTCCGTCTCACTTGGAGTTTTGTGCGAACGACATTTCTCTCGTACACCCACGCGTACATTCGCGGATCAAGTCAAAGCTCCGGGATCGAAAAATGGGATGATGGAGAGATACACTGATCTGCATGGAAATCGAGTGATTTACCGATAAAATTGAGTGTATCGGTGCATTATGGGAGGAAGGATGGATTTTCTGACTCGATTCGCAAGAGCGTTCTCTGCCTCCCTCACTTCCACTTCTTCTCTCTCTCTCTCTCCCCTCTCTCTCTCTCTCTCTCGCTCCTCTCTCTCTCTCTCTCTCTCTCTCTCTCTCTCTCTCTCTCTCTCTCTCTCTCTCTCTCTCTCTCTCTCTCTCTCTCTCTCTCTCTCTCAATACGAGTGCGGCGATGAGATTTTTCAGAGTACAATCGAATCGATTTGATAGAATTCAAAGAAATAGTAGGTCTCAGATACCCAGAGTGTTATAAGGATGGGGAAAGAGAGAGAGAGAGAGAGAGAGAGAGAGAGAGGGCGGGAGAGGCCGAGCGATCGGTCGATTGCTTGAATGATTTTTTATTTATGCCTCGGTTACACTTTGAGGTACATTACAAAAGATAAAGTAATGCGAATATAAAATTTCACTATAATAAAATATAGCATACATTAAATATAATAATATGTATAGGGGATATTCCACGCTATTTCAGCTAGCCCGTGACCCCGACCATTTTTTATTTTCCTGATTTTTTTTTTGTAAAATTGTACTCCATGAAAGGAGTATCCACACAAGTTTTTAGATTTTTATCTCTTCTTTTTCAGGAGTTATAATTTTCCAAAAAAAATGTCAACTTCGGAAGTTTTGGAAACGTCTAATCGCTGATAACTCCGGAACTAATTGAGATATCGACAAATGTCGATAGATAACTTTTGGCACTTTGAAGCATGCTTTCGTTAAAAAATATGAAACAATTATCAAATCTCAATGTCAATCTTTTTATTGCTTCTAAAGTGAAAACTATTTTTTTTTAAAGATGACTGCCTTTTTGAATTTTTTTCAAAAAATTCTCTGAATAAGAGTGACCCAATCTATGATTTTTAAGACTAGTCTCATCGTGGGCCCATTTTTCCTTCTATTTTTTCGAATTAATCATATTTTTTTAGAAGATTTCTATCATTTTAATCTCCAATAATGCTATTAAGGATTTTGTGATTTCCAATTCAGCTTCGACAGGCCGGCAACGGTTTATTTTTAATTGGTGCTGAATTTAACGAAAAGAAATATTTTGATTTTGATCACCTTGAAATTTTCAGGGAACATTTATAAGATGATACACTGTTAAAATATATCGGTTGTGAAAAAAGTGATTTTACGTCTTGTACAAATAAGCATCACCACTCAACAACTAGAACTCGAAGCTGAAAAGGAATGAACCAACATACAATAGGACTAATATTAATTGGCATGAAGACATAAATTAAACGGATTCTGAAACTTAATCAACATCTAATTTAATCTACATTGACATAATGAGGAAAAGGTAATTGAAGAAGTGAAGACTCTGTAAGACCACCCGTGGAGAAATTTCTTGTGGTGTCTCAAAATCCTACCATGGGCGTAGCCGGGGGGGGGGGGGGGGGCTCCCCCTCTCACCACGGCTCATGTAGCCAAGCGAAAAATATATGAAAATAAAATTACATAATTTCAATAATGACATCTCCAAATTAGTACAAAATTAACACAGAATAGTATTGAAACTACGAGTAGGTAATTTTACATTTAAGCGTTTCAAGTAAAATCGATTTCAAACTGTTCGTCGGCTACATATTTTTATTATTTTTGAATATGTTTCTACACAGATTCAGCCGTGTTGGCGGGTCCGATTTAAATGGTTGTTTCTTTGCTGTGTAGGGAAACACAGTGATGTGGTCCTATGAAAATGTTATGCAAATCTGCCAAGTACGTAATCGATAGGACACAAGACGTATTGGCATATCAAAATTAGTACAAAATGAATACAGAAGTAGGAGTAGGTCATTTCACTTTCGAGCGTTTCAAATAAAACAATTTTAACCCTTCAAACTGTTCGCAGGCTATGTCTTTTTTTTAAATATATAATCTGCACCGATTGCGCCTTTTTGGCTAGTCCGATTTGAATGGTTGTTTCTTTGCTGTATAGGGAAAACAACGATACGGTTATATGAAAATTTTATTCAATTCTGCCAAGTACGTTTTCCAAAAATTCGAAAAAAAACTCATAAACCTAGCATGTTTCTCTATATCTGGGCCCTTCGACCCGATTACGATAAAATTTGGCATGCTTGTAGAATGCGTAAAAATAGGCGACACGTATTTTTTTATATCCGCGGAACCCGATTTTTAAGGATTGAAACGCACCCTCGAAAATTAGGGTGTTTTTCGTTTTTCGTCGATAACGTTTAAACCGTACGAGATATGAAAAAATTCAAATAGCAGAAAATATTAATTTTTTCGTGTACTATAGATCAGAAATGAGAACAATAACGTTATCGAAAAAAAACACCCTTATTTTCGAGGGTGCGTTTTACCCCTTAAAAATCTGGTTCCGCAGATTAAAAAAAATACGTGTCGCCTATTTTTACCCATTCCACAAGCATGCCAAATTTCATCGAAATCGGTGAGATCGACCTGGCAACCTTTCCTCCTTAGATAAGTAAAGTGTAGTCAAGTAGTTCCGTAATTTGACTGTGGAGTTTTCATTAGGAAGACGACAGTACTTGCTGAGCAATTTGACAAATGGTATTAGTCGTACCTATGTATCTGAGTAAACAAATCTTGCAAAATTAAATAAATGAATACCCAAAAATTATAAAAACCATTACTTTAACCCGAATGTTCACATTTTACTGATTGTCCCCAAATATTTATTATTTTATTCTTAGGCTGCGGAAGTGTATATTTTAACAGCAAAAGCAGCGAGCTGAGAGCTGCTATTGACAGGATAGGAAAAAGCTGCAGATGAGCGAAGCGGCCACGAAAGTTTTGTAGGTACAGCATACGGTTTCGACATGATTGAAGTCGATTATAGTTTTTAGAAAAATACTTTAATAACCACTTCCTCGCTTTTGACACCCCCCCCCCCCCCCCCGCAAGCAAGTCTTCGCTACGCCTTTGAATCCTACCCCATCTCTGTAAGGATTTAACAGGGACACCGCACGTAGGGAATCTCCTTCGGAATTCAAGTGGATTCGGCGATATTTCCCGATTGACGTCGTTTGGGAATTTTTCATTTGAAAGTGCTCAACCGGCATTTGTTAAAAAAAATATCCTTTGGTGATGCCGTGTAAAAATGTAAAAAAAAAATATCTTTTCGTGATCCCGTGAACAAATTTGTTGGGGAGTCCCACGATGCACACACATCTCTAAAGGAATACCGCACATAGAGATCCCCCATTGGGATCCGATTGGATTCTGCAATGCTCGTCGATTAATGCCGTTTGAGAATTCTTACCACGTTCGCATCGAAAATATGTAATCAGTTACGAGAGAAAAAAACTCGGCGCGCTGAAACATAACCTGCACGTTTCGTGAGTGTGTGCGTGTGTGGTGACATAATCTCAACGGCCAGTAAAATAAATAACAAACGATAATTACAGTGGATTTCCAGTGATGTGATTCAAATCGATTTTTAAGGGGTCTTCTCGCTTTAGAAGCTATAAAAAGGTTATTTTCATGAATTTTTTGATAGATTTATATTATAGATATTCATATAAAAGTTGTTACACTTAATAAATACACTTTCGAAATACATAAAAATATTTTTTTTAATGTACTTACGTAACCCAAACAAACTTTAAACGCGTTTTTCTCGATACAACGTTTTTCGACGGCTGATAAATTCTTCGAAATTACTGAACCGATCCTGATGAAATTATAACCACATATTCTTTACAACTTTAGCTGTACCGCATATCAAGGATTTTTTTTAATTTTCATATTTACTATTTTTTTTTGCCCGAAACGGTGACAAAACACGTTTTGTTGTTTCTTCGAAAAACGTCCGCCATTTTATTGTTTTTGCATATATCAAAAATCGGATGATATGCGCTATAGCCATTGCATAGTGAATCTAAAACCGTTTGATTTTTTTGTTTCGGATGATCCATTTTCGAGATTTCATCAACAACGCAGACCTACACTTTTTTAAGGACATTTTTCTAACTACCATTTTCGTCTATAAATAGTGATTAAAATAAATGTTAAATGTATTTCGAAAGTGTATTTATTAAGTGTAACAACTTTTATATCAATATCTATAATATAAACCTATTTTTAAAAATCATGAAAATAGCCTTTTTAGCGTCTAAAGTGAAAAAAATCCGTTAAGATATACTTTTCCAAGATTTGTACTTTTTTAAGGTCCACTTACTACTTTGTATATCTATTTATTTTATTCAGTGATGTGGGAATTCTCTAAAATGCAAATTGGATTCGTAAATTCCAATGGGAAATCCCAATGAGCATGCAATGTACGAGGGTGAGGTTTTAGTATAGGAATCCAATGCGATGGACAAGCGTAGAAATCCAATCAGATCCCTACGACAATTTCTGCACAGGTAGAACCGTGGGAGACGATATTATGTGCTCCGGCAACGATTACCAAAAATCGACAGATTAGAGAGAAAAAAATGAGCAACGGTAAGCCGTGCTTCGATGATTGGAGGGAGCGAGGGAGGCGTCCACAATTTCTTTTGCGATCCCCGAACGCAAATTTCCTCGCGCACAATCGTCTAGTATGAGAAAGCCTGAGGCTCCTCCGTACCCAATAGCGTCATAGAGTTAAATGGCTCCGGCAATATCTATGCAAATCCGGATTAAAAGAAACTCGCCGATTTCGCACAGCTGCGTGCGCCTCTCGAAGCTCGCCACCTTTTCCTTTTCTTTATTAATAGGTCGACGCTACAACGCAAACGTGCCGAGTTAATTTCGTCGGATTATAAATTTGCGCTGTAGCGTATTGTTGTTGCGTTGCGTCCGCGTGTACTCTGTGTGTGTTTGTACTTGGGATAAGAGAATTCTTGGCGTTTTGACCTTTGGAGAAAATACGTTGTAAGCCCGTTGATCTCACGATGCTAAATTTGCATTGATAAGCAGCCGGCACTTTTTTTTCCACTGCCGAATGATGATAACTACGAATTATTCAAATTGTGGTCACGATTGGCCACGACTGAGATTGAATTCCCTGTAGATGTGTCACGGGCACACGGGAGATCGAGAGCTGTAGCGCGTAAAATGTCACGGAGTTCATACAAATAAGGCGAGCGGGGGAGAAGGTGGAGAGACCTCGTTCCGTTCTCATCTACGAGACACGGCTGAATGTGACTAATGGAAACAGCGCGGAGACGGCTCAGGATCGTCCCGGAATTCTGTAATTCCACGCCACAGGACGAAAACCGCATTGAAAAACAGCAGGCAACCTCTTGATAGGACGTCGGGACGGATCTACACACATCCGCACTTACTTAATCAGAACTATTTTTTCTTGATTATCATCAATTTTCGTCTTCACCCTCGCCACTGCTGGACGACTTCTATCTACGGGCGAGTCATTTTCTTCGCTATGTACCTGGTTCATGAATGTGGATGGATTTTTGGGATATTGAACCACACTCACAAGAAACATCACTTAAGGGGTTACCCCCACTTGCGATTTTGAAAAAATCGTTTTTTTTTTTTGCATTTCTTTGAAGTATATGTATCCGGGCCCATACTTCTGTATGGGCCCGGAATAGATGACTCTATGTAAGTTTACAAAAAAAAAATGTTCTTCGTGTAAACTGAAATTGAAACTTTAAACGCGTTTTTCTCAAAATGGCATTTCTGAAGTCGGTGACCAAGATTACTCGAACACTAATGAACCGAACTTCTTGAAATTTTGCAGGTTTATTTAATACATTAAAATGTAGTCTTTAATCGTTCGATTTTTTTTCGTTAAAATCGAACCATTAACTTTGACTGTCCGCCATTTTGTGAAAAATGAATATTTTTTAAAATCCTTCGATTAAAGACTAGTTTATACTTATATTTGACTAAATCCATCCGCATTTTTTTTTTTCAGATGTTCCACTTCGCCGCAATGTTGGTCACCGCAAACCGTGTATATAAAAACATTATTTCATTGACGGCCATTTGCCACTAAACAATGTAATATTTTTCAATAAAAAATTACTGAAAATTCTTCAAGATGTGTTCTTTAAGATGGTATATTGATCGATTAAAAAAGTTTTGTAGTTTTCTTTAAAAAATTCATGAAAAAGGCCTTTTTTGCGCTACAAGTGGGGGTAACGCCTTAAGGCCAGTGACGGGTATAAAATCATGTGCGAATTGAACAATTTTTTTTCGTATGAAAAAGTGATTCACTCATAAAATTAATTACACATGTATTTAGTATGAATATAAAGCTGTTAGAAAATATGTACATATTTTTTTTCGATGTACAAAATGGACGACTACTCGAAACTTCTCGAAACAGCTTTTTTCCAATTGACGTGACAAATAACTTCAACAATTTTCACTCGATTTACTTCAAATTTAAAAGTTATGTTCCTAATTGCATTTCACAGAGAAGTACGTACGGAATTTCTGATTAATCGAAAAATTTTCACTTTATGAGCTGTTTATGAGCAGTTATAACGAAATTTTTCACTGAAAATTCATTTCTTAAGTTCAAATACCTACAACTTTTGAATAAAACAATATTCTTTAAATTTCGTACGTACTTCTCTAGGTATTCCAATTTAGATTGACGATCATTTTTGTTTTTTGTTCTAGGTAAAAAGTTGTAGATGTTAAATGTCACGCCGCGGACCACCTAAAAAAAGATAACAAAACAAAATATTAGTAGTCGGCCATTTTGTACATTGAATAAAAAATGTATATTTTCTGACAGCTTGATATTCATACTAAATAGATGTGTGATTAATTTTATGAGTGAATCACTTTTTCATACGGAAAAAATTGTTAAATTCGCACATGATTTTATACCCGTTACTGTGGCCTAAGGCCTTAAGTGTCCGACTTCGATTTTGTCGAAACTCATTTATGTGATAAAGCATCGAAAACTATTCGACACGTATTTTTTTAATCGGCGGAAAAACAGTTTTAATGAGGGAAGCCACCCCTTATTGGGGGCTGGGTTGAAATTCCGAAGTTGTATGCTCCGACCATTTAAAATTCCGAATTTTAATGTTTTGAAACTCAAAGAAACTTCCGAAAGATCAAAACGCCGAAAGAATTTTACTCGAAAGATCAAAACTCCGAAAATCCGAACACTGTCAAAATAATTCGGCTATCGAAGTTTTTAAAGTTTCAAAATTTTCAATAAATCGACGAATTATTTCAAGATTTTTTTATTCACTAAGAAATGATTTTGCGTCAATTTTGAAATTTGTCTAGACAATGTTATACGTTCTACATCATTTACAGTCAACTGTGTAGACTTTCGCTGGCATGATCTTGACATGCGAGCCGGATTGAACTTCCGAACGTTGAATGCGCCGAAGGTTTAAAATTCCTAATTTTAATGTTCCGAAATTACAAGGTTCGTCAAGATCATGCCAGCGAAAGACTACATAGTTGACTGTAAATAATGTAGAACGTATAACATTGTCTAGATAAATTTCAAAATTGCCGTAAAATCACGTCGTAATAAAAAGAAATCTTGAAACAATGCGTCGATTTGTTGAAAATTTTGAAACTTTTAAAACTTCCATAGCCGAATTATTTTTACGGTATTCAGATTTTCGGAGTTTTGTTCTTTCGTGGAAAATTCTTTCGGATGTTTGATCTTTCGGGGTCGTATTCTTTCGGAGTTTTGGGCATTCTGATCATGCAAAGTTCGGAATTTCAACCCGGCCCCCTTCATGAAAGGCGTGTCGAATCTGCGTAAAGCAAAAACCAAAATTCTCCTAATATAAAGCGATGAAAAATACACCATAGAAGTAATGAAAGAAAAAAGTACAATAAGGGGTGACACGTCTTTCTTTGAGGGGTGACTTCCCCTGGAGCTTGGCCAATCGGAACTTTTTTTTATTATCGGTATTATTTCCATATCAACAAGTTGTAATAGGACCGGAATACCGGTATTTCGATGTTTTCCGATATTTATGAGAAACCTTGATTAAAAACGTTGGAGGCTTGGAGGTGAAGATGGAAGTTGTAGAAATAATAGTGTATAGCTAACATGGAAAGGTTGCGAGGTCGATCTCTCCGATATCGATGAAATTTGGCATGCTTGTAGAATGGGTAAAAATAGGTGACACGTATTTTTTTTATATCTCCGGAACCCGATTTTTACGAGGTGAAACGCACCCTCGAAAATAATGGTGTTTTTCGTTTGTCATCGATAACGTTATCGTTCTCATCTCCAATGTATAGTACACGAAAAAATCAACATTGTTGCAATGTGAATTTTGTCATATCTCGTACCGTTAAAACGTTATCGACGAAAAACGAAAAACACCCCAATTTTCGAGGCTGCGTTTTAACCCTTAAAAATCGGGTTCCACAGATTTAAAAAAATAGTTGTCGCCTATTTTTGCCCATTCTACAAGCATGCTAAATTCTATCGGAATCGGAGAGATCGACCTCGCAACCTTTCCTTTTAAGTGAAAACGCAGTGTTTTTTAAAAATCACATTATTCTGTTGAGATCTTTATTTATTATAAATACATTTCTTAACGTACTCTGCTATGTTCTTGCATATGTTCAACCCAACATAAAATGAATAAATAAAAAAAGGATCTTTTATGCATATCACATAATAAGCAAGCTTGTGACAGGCAGGCAACAGCATGATCACTTTAATTAAAGAAATTGGGATTGTTGAAAACAAGACCGGAAAAAATAGAGGGCATCTAAAGTTTCGTCTTTCAGAGACGACCTTACCTTATTGCAGGTGTAAGCCGCGGAAGAAAAAGCCCTTTCTGATTCCACACGCTTGGATAAATAAGTTTACACTTCGGAAATATTTAATGTAGATAATAATATTTTAAGGCTGTTAAATATACGAAAAAAAAACAAGTGAAAGTAAATTGAATGAAAATAATAACAATTATAATTTTATTTTAATTTTTTCTACTCTAATATCGAAATATCGATATTATTCGAGTTCACTATCGGTTTTTCAATATCGGATTTTTTGGTCCAATCTTCCGGTTTTTCGACCCCCCTTAAAACCGCTTTTCCGCAAATAAAAAAACCCGACTGATAGTTTTATTGCTTCATTACATAGATAAGTTTCAAGAAAAACGAAGGCGGACACGTGAGTGATGTTCCTTGTGAGCTGCGACTTGGAATAGCGATGCGAGGTACAATATAATCGAGACGAAAATCAGAAATTTTGTTGATCTTCCAAATGGAGGCGGCTGAATGGCGAGCTTTAGAAAATCGTACATTGCAAAACAATTGGGGGTATGTTTCCGCAATCAGGGATTATTGATAGAGGTTCTTTCTAACGACAATGATCTTCAAGGCACTGGAAATAGTGAATTAATAAAAGGGCGGGGGGGGGGGGGGGAAATAACGTTTTGAGGGAGATCAGTCTAGAGCCTGGAAAGATGGCGATTTTAGAAAAAAAAACTATGGATGCCAACTTGATAGAATGAAAATTTCGTTTAGTAGGTTTTGTTTTACATATCTTCAACTATTTTTACGATTTTTTTCACGAGATTCTGTCACAAAATAGTGCCGCTGGAGCTGGACGAAGCGAGCCATCTTTGTCTACAATGTGGAAGTTAGCATCGTTGGAACGCAACGAAAATTCACTCTTAACTTTGATTCTTTCATTTTCGTCATCAACTTGCATATTTTAGCTGCAGATTTCCGATGAAGATCCTAAAAAACGGCCAAGGCATTTTCGCAGCCCAAATTTGTAAAAAAAAAGTTCGAGCTACGAAACTGACGTCATGATGTTTCTAAATCTTTTACCTGGAACGGAATTTCAAAATATTTTGGACTCTAGAATATCGATATTTGATCAAATGGAGCAGGTTTGAAAAAAAAAATCGTTTTCGGTGAAAAAATCTCCAAAAATAATATATTTCGAAGAAAATTTTCAAGGTGTAAAAAGTACCCTATGTACTTTGATGTAAAATGATGTCATAAGCTTCCAAAAAAAAATGCCAAGTCAATCGGTGTGGAATTGGCAAACGTTGCCGGCCACAGGCCATTATCAGACAAAGGTGGATCGTTTCATCCAACTTCAGTGACGCCATTTCTTTACGAAATCTTGTGAAAAAAATTCTAAAGATTTTTGAAGATATGTAGAACGGAGGCCGTTAAACGGAATTTTCATTCTATCAATTGGGTATCCATGAAAGATTGTCGAAATTCACCTTTTTCCGGGCTCTAGACTGGTAGTCTCCCTTAAGGTAGAACGAGCGCGCGCTCTTCATTTCTATAGATTTTGTTCAAATTTTAACCAGACATTGTTCATATCATTATGCATGTTTGAGTGAAATTCCCGAACAGTCGACTATTCAGATTGGGAGATAAAAGGTTTTGAAATTGCAACTTTCAACACTGCAGGGTCTGCATTAAAATTTAGACAGAATAGTTTTCCGTAAAAAATATTTGTGCCCTATAATAAGAAGTCATATGTCACCACCGCATCGTTCCACGTATCCAATGACGTAAGTTTGCGCGGCATATTTAAAATAATAGTGCAACTCAAATTTTTATTTGGAAGTAATTTTTAATCGCACAAAGTTTTTAATTAGTTATGAATTAACCAACACTTTTATTTGTTAATGAAGATAACATAAACAATATAAAATATTAATATTGATAACGCAAATATTTTTTTTAATACAAGTTTTCAACTTTAGGAACATGATATTTTTTTCTCGTAATATTGAACAATACTGTTCTGCGGTGTTGCCATATGTCTTCTTATTATAGGGGACAAACATTTTTACGGAGAATTATTTTGTCTTTACTGAACGTCTTTAGCAAAACTGAATAGTAAACATAATCCAAACCTTTTTCAAGTAATTGAATTTTTTCAGTAATCAACGAACGTAAAAATATCCACGTAGCCTACAGCGATGTAATATCATAGGCGCGATAATTTTTCGATAAAAAAACCTTTTAGTTTCTCCGCGTTTGGCGATTATGTTTCGTCGAGAAAAGGGAGAGAAGCGAGACTTTTTGCGTCGCAAAAGGAGCCCCACTTATACACAGATATTCGCGATTGTGCACGAGTACGGCGGAGATTCTGAGGATTTATTATACGCGAAGCCCTTCGCCACTCGAGGGCAGGAAGAAATCTCTGCCCCATCATCGACACGAAACCATTTTCTCCCGCGTGGGAAAGACCTTCTTCCACTACGTCTTGCCATTGACAGTAATCGAGACTCTTAATTAACAACACCCGCACGGGACTGGCCAACCTCGTTGATGTACGTTGCTTCATATATTCTCGCCTTGCCGCAACTCTGTCTATGCTAGCACTCAAAGCTTATCAATTTCAGTTTGCGCAGCATTTTTTTCTTCTTCCAGAAGAACTTTGAGAAGCAAAAAAAATCAGGAAATTTATCGCTAATTGAAAAAAAAAACTTGGAATCTTTATACAGGAACCTTGAATCTTTTGGTCTAAAATTTATTTATTTATATTTCGTCATGGCATAAGATTTTTTTCTATTTCGTTATAAGTTGTTAGTATTCAATTTTAGAAACGATAGCTGCGCGAATATGTCGGTAATTTTAAATTGAAATCACTATTCAGGAACATCAAATCTTTTGGTTTACTATTCATTTTTTTCTATTCCATCGCGTCGTCGATTTTTTTTCTATTTCGTTGAAAGTGTTCAGAAATAATTACTGCGCAAGCTTATGAATTTCTCTAATTTTTCTCTCCTAGATTCTCAGAAGCAAACTTTGTTTTTTTTTTTAAATATTCCCGAAGGTTTGGGAATCGATAAAATCCCCGATGTTTGCAAACCCAAATTTTAGAAACAATTGTTGCAGAAATGTATCGTTAATTTAGAAAAAAACTGTTAAGCATTATTCAGGAACATCAATTTTTATCGACAGTTATTTTTTTTCTATCTTTTGTCATCATAGAATTTTTTTCTATTTCGTTGGGAGTGTCTCATTAATATCAAATTTCAGAAACAATGACTGCACAAGCTTACGAATTTCTCTAATTTTTTACTCCCAGACCCGCAGAAGAAAATTTTGTTTTTTTTTTTCAAATTTTTCCCCAACGTTTGTCAATCGATTAAATCGCCGAAGTTCGCGAACCTAAACTTTAGAAAAAATTGCGGCACAAATATATTGCTATTTAAAAAAAATTAAAATAATTGTTCAGGAACATCAAATTTTTTATCCACAATTCATTTTTCTTCTATTTTATCAGGTCATCGATTTTTTCTTCATTTAGTCAGGAGTGTCTCATTAACATTAAATTTCTTTAAACCATAACTGCGCAAGCTTACGAACTTGTCCCATTTTTCTCTTCTCGATCCTCAAAAGCAAATTTTCTTTTTTCTTTGAAACTTTTCCCCAAGGTTTGTGAATCGATAAAATCGCCGATGTTGGCAAACCCGAATTAGCTCACGTACGGTCCCACCGTTTGTCCCATGCATGGAATATTTCCTCGGCTTTCCACGGGCTTCGTGCGAAATTCGAAACACGTTTGGCATATTAGTGTGTGCGGGGAATGATACACGACGTGTACGCGAAATAGGCGTGGAGGAGTTTCGAGGAGCTGCCTCCTTTGGAAGGTCCTTTGGCCCCTCAACCTTTCATAATGTCCAATACCTCCAACTTAAATTTCAAGAGAAAGCTCGAGAGAGTAATTCACATAATATCGAATCAAATTCCGGAGATATTCAGCAAATGAATATTTAATTGGGGTTTTTTTTTCGATTTGCACTGTGCACATTCTAAGAGCAAGGTAAAATAATTAAGGCTGAACACCACTGTGAGGGGCAAAAAGCTCGATTGTTTTGTATCTTGTCAAAGTTCCTATACATATTCTAGAATATGTGAAAAAATTCCCAAGTTAAAATATTGAATATTGACCAAGTTACAGACGATTTAATGAGAGCAGGTAGTGCAACGATTTACGTAAACTAAAACTTTCAATCGCGTTTCTCTCGAAACGACTTTTCTCGACCTGGTCGGAATCATAACTCTAGCTATAATTGTTCGATTTTCAATTGCAAAAAACGAAAATTTCCGTAATTGCAGTAGCTATCGATGTACGTGGCCATGTTCCTTGTTGAACTTTATATAGTATTTTTCAAGCCCCCGAATATACGTACAAATTTCGCCAAAAATACACTTTTTTTACCGCCGGCAATTTCGTGACTTTTTTTTTTCGACAACCGGCCAGGTGCACCAACAGCTACGTTTATATCGATTACGAAACTTTTTATTTTTATTTTTCAGACCAACCATTGTCGAGTTATCGATCCGGCCGTTCGACCACATTTTTCACACAGAGGCTCTATTATAACTCATTAACGTTGTTAGCTTATTTTATTTTTTTAAATAAAAATTTACAGGAAATAGATTCAATGTATGTTCAATAACATATCTTCTTTCCAGACCCCAAATAAATGATCTAGTGAACAAAAAAAATCGGATGGAGGCAAAAATAACAATTAATATAGAAATCATTTAATCGCGAAAATGCACGCGACAAAAGCAGGCTTTATTTATTATTATGCGCCGTGTATCGGTATGAATTCAATCCGCTCAACGCCACTTCGAAAGCTCGTAAAGAGAGACTGCACAAACGATACCCACGTGAAGTTCGTAAAGCTGCACACTCCATGCACATGCACGTGGCTCATCACCGATAAGAATTTTCCTAAATGCGAAAAAGACGTATTTTTTTCAAACCGAAACGAACCGGACCATTTCTCGTACGTCCTAAACACCTCATTGTCCACAATTGCAAGCTAAAAATTCTTAATGAAGAAAAAGCACACTTTTTAACGAAGCTCCTAAAAAAATGGTTGACAAAGATAAGAAAAAAGATTACCGCAGCTCGGACGCTTCTCGCTCATCACCTGAAAACTTATGAAACTCTTGCCAACCTTTTAGCCATCTTTTACCTAAACTCGGCAGGTTCCAATTTTTTTTGCCTCTCATCCACCCCTAGTGCGAGCGTCGCGCGCGTCCCCTTCTGCTTTATTTTTCGCTTTATACAAAGGCACCGCGGAAAAGAGGCAAAGAAAGTTCCCTCGACATACCCTCACTCGGAAGCTCGCGTCGTATATAGTGTATGTTATTTCCTGAAGAAAAATTGAATCACCAACCCTAAAAGAACGAGGGCGGCAGAGGAAGAGACTGCAGTGGAACTCACGCGGTGTTCCATGCCAAATCGAACGCAAACAGCCCGAACTATCCTTCGATTTCTTTTAGAGCTTCCAAAATTGAAATTTCATCTACGAACAAGGGGCCTCCATTTTCCAAACTGTATAAGCAAGTTTTTCTTCAAATTTCTTTTTAAACTTGAGAAAAATTCAACCAGAAACAAATGTCTAGGTTGCTGAAAATAAGTAGGCATGTCATTCGAATAACTTTTTCATCAATCCGCGGATTGATTACGAAATCCGGGTATTCCACCATTTTCGCTACACTGTCAAGACCCTTAGGAAAAAAAAACTTTCATAGTCGGAAAATAATGTCAAATTGATCCATTTTCAACCAAACACCCCCGTACGTGCTCCCGTGAATCAACCCTCCGTTCTTTGTATCTTCGCGTAGTTTGCCCATCGCATTTTGCAGAAATTCCTCAACGTTCGCTCAACACGCAAGAATAAAAAGAAAGCTTCCCACAGCTGACACTTTGTACACCCAGGTCGTATAATTCGGAGCGCCGTATAAATCTCCCGAAAAATAAGGATGTCAAAGTCATCCGCGAACACTCGCCGCGCTACGTTTTCCTTCAAGATGCCTCATTTTGGACCTTTGATGGATAAATATTGCGAAATATTCTCGACGGAAGTTTACCAATTTTATTGTTTTACAAAAATTCCATTACTCGCCAATAGAGAAAAATGTTGCGTTTCCTTGTTCACGAGAAGGTACAAACGGGCTCCTTTTGTTCTATTGCTCCCTTGGTGGCGCTTCGTTGAATCGGCGTGAAAGCCGACACATAATGGTTCCCAAACGATATAGAGAATATTAGAATTCTGAGACTCATTTTTCGGTTTTATGACGTACTATATATGTGTATGTGTGTGTGTGTGTGTGTGTGTGTGTGTGTGTGTGTGTGTGTGTGTGTGTGTGTGTGTGTGTGTGTGTGTGTGTGTGTGTGTGTGTGTGTGTGTGTGTGTGTGTGTGTATGTATATATATATATATATATATATATATATATATATGAGGTATTCCTACTCAACTCAGACATCGATTTCTCTCACCATCGTTTTTTATAGAATACAATCTCACTCCTGGTATAAATAAACACCTAAGTTTTTACTAATTTTTCCCGCACCCTTTGCCCTGCTGCCGCTGCAAAAAAAACGTAAACTGCCTTCGGGCCATTTTTTAAATTCTGAAAAATGCAGATACGTTTAACACCTGTTGTGTGTATTTTTTACCAAAACTCGACTCGTGCTTCCGATATTTACAATTTTTTGTGTGAAATTTCGATTTTGGTGATGATAATCCGACAGTTTGGGAGAAGAGTACTTTCTCGGTCTACATATGCATCCCACCCGAATTGCATTTCATCTTAAACCACATTTCTGACGTTTTTTTACCCGCAAGACTGAAAAGGCACTCTTCTGACTTCAAGATTGTCGAATAAACATCCCCAAGATCGAAATTTGATGACAACAATAGTAAATATCAGAAGCACGAGGTGAGCTTCGGTGAAAAATGCACAAAACAGGTCTTAAACGTATCAACATTTTTTTTTTCAATTTTGAAACCGGCCCTTGTAGACCTTCCGATTTTTTGCAGCCACAGAAGAGCAAGGGGTGGGGAAAAAATTTGAAAAAATTAGGTGTTTTTGTGACACCAGGAGGAAGGTTTTCCACTATGGAAATCTACAATCAACGATGGTGAGGGAAATAGTTGTCCGAGTTGAGCTGGAATACCCTATATATTGATACTAGACATACATAGATTTTTTTATGATCTTTGAGAACTGATAGCTATCGGACAGTCGTTTTTTCTTCAGGTTTCCTTCTCATACCATACATAAATTTTCTTGTCCCTTGGTCATAAAATTTATGCGCCCTAGTAGGGTGCATGTGTCTATATATATATATATGTGTATATACGTATATACACAGAGTAGTATTACTAGACATAAGTCTTCGTGATGGGCTTTGCACCTGGTCAGTTGGGAATAAAAATGAAAGAAGTCACATTTATGCATCGATATGAGGAGAACATACTTACGAAGGATATTATAGCAGGTTTTATTATATACTTCGCGCCGTATCGATTCTCGCTGCATGTGCGCGACGTATTTTTTCTTTGTTTTTCCCCTTTTTCTTTTCTTTTTTCTTCGTTTTTCCCTTTTCTTTCCTTTTTTTCGTTTTTCCCTTCTTCTTTCCTTTTTTCTTCTTTTTCTTCTTCATTTGACGCGACATATAAAAAGCGTGCTTCGGGAACGATATCCGTAGAGCCGGGACCCACTTGATAGACGTGTGTGTGCCCAGTGTCGAGAAAAGCACGGAGGATCAATAAACGTGCGCTGAAGACGAATTGAAGAATACTCACGACGTTAACGGAAAGAGCTTTTTTCAGAGCCAAACGAGCTATACGAGAGCCGTGGAGAACTCGCGAGCAAAAGTATCGGGAAAAAAATTGTTTCTGGCGTGATGGGGCATACGGCGATCGCTGTCGGAGTTTTTAATTGTTTTTTCTTTGGTTTGAGAGGCTGTCGAGTCGGACGAGTTGGAAATACATCGAGAGAGACTACCAGTGTAGAGTCCCGAAAAAGGTGAATTTCGACAATTGTTTGTGGACACTCGGTTGGTTGATAGAATGAAAATTCCATTTGGTGGTCTTTATTCTACATATTTACAAGTATCGTTACAATTTTTTTCACAATGTTTGTAATTAAAATGTATTACCTCCTTTTCATTATGCGAAAAAAATCTTTTTTTGCATATTTAGATTATAGATCTTTGAATAAGCAAAACAGAAAATGATTGAGGGATTTTCGTAGCTGAGATCTACGAAAAGAAATTTGAGGAAATGAAAAATAATAATTTTCGTTGCGTTCCAACAATGCAAATTTCAACATTATGTCGTCTTTGTCTGATAGTGTCCTGCTGACGGGCATGAGTTCTCCTCCTATTTATACCTAGAGCGAAAATTCTAAACATTCTGAGTTCTAGATAAGATTTGCCGTCGAAGTGCCCAGAAAAATTGCCAAATATCGATTTTTGATCAGATGGTGGAGAAAAAAAATACAGTGAAAAGAATCACGGAAAATAATTTCGTTCTTTAAGGCGTTACCCCCACTAGTAGCGCAAAAAAGGCCTTTTTCATGAATTTTTTTAAAGAAAACTACAAAACTTTTTTAATCGATCAATATACCATCTTAAAGAACACGTCTTGAAGAACTTTCAGTAATTTTGGTAATTATGCAGTTTGGCGCCTTTTCCGAAAAACGACGGGAAATTTTTTTTTTCGCCATGGGGTTGTTTACTCCATCATAACAAATGATATTTCGTCGGGGGAGGCTGACATTTCCTATAAACTCCATAAGTTATGGGGTTTTGAAGTTTGAGATTTTTAATTTTTTTTTTAATTTTTTTTTTTTTGGGAATGCGTTTGCATGTGCATGTGTGTATATGTGTGTTTAGTAAACAGTCGAAATACGTTCAAAATTTTGGTGGTCCTGATAAGGACCGATTTAAATCTTGAAAAATACTGATATAGTTGACAGTCTTGAAAAAGACTCATATCAGTGTCGAAAGTCACAGCTCCTTTAGGATTCCGATGATGTTGAAAATCGCGTGAAATCGATCACGATGGTCTGGATATTGACGCTTGAAAAAAAATTCAGCGATATATCCATCCATGTGATATTCGCGACGACCATATCGTGGGACGTTGGCGCGGACCTCCCTCCACGTGCGCTCGATATTTTGAGTATGCGCGCCAGTGTCGGGATCAACAAAATTAAGTGAATGGTTCACTTTTAAATGTTGAAAGTCCGCGTTTTTGAGGCAATTATATGCTCATAAATCACTGCATAATTACACACACACACACACACACAAACGCTATTGGTAGAACAAGTATGGAAAAGAGACTTTTTTTCTTTTAAAAATCTCTTTCCAGTATCTTGGGGGGGGGCTCCGCCCCCTCCACCCCCGCAGGGGCGCTGCCCCTTGGCCCCGTGGGGGGGGGGGGGGTTCACCCCCCCCCCGAACCCCCCCAGAGGGTGCGTTGGATAGTGGATTTCAGTTGAAAGTCGTTCCAGAGCCGACACACACTGCCAAAATGCATGAAAATACCGTATTCCATCATGTGTTTTCTCAAACTTGAAAACCCCATAACTCATGATAATTATGGAAAATGTCAGCCTCCCCCGACGAAATATCATTAGTTAGGACTAATAGAGGCAGTTTGTGGCGAAAAAAAAATTTTCCCGCCGTTTTTCGGAAAAGGCGCCAAACTGCATAATTACCGTAATTTTTTTATTGAAAAATATTACATTGTTTAGTGGCAAATGGCCGTCAATGAAATAATGTTTTTATATACACGGTTTGCGGTGACCAACATTGCGGCGAAGTGGATCATCTGAAAAAAAATGCGGATGGATTTAGTCAAATATAAGTATAAACTAGTCTTTAATCGAAGGATTTTAAAAAATATTCATTTTTCACAAAATGGCGGACAGTCAAAGTTAATGGTTCGATTTTAACGAAAAAAAAACGGCCGTTTTTTGACTACAAAAAGGGCCATTTTTTTCGGAAAAAAAAATCGAACGATTAAAGACTACATTTTTATGTATTAAATAAGCCTGCAAAATTTCAAGAAGATCGGTTCATTAGTGTTCGAGTAATCTTGGTCACCGACTTCAGAAATGCCATTTTGAGAAAAACGCGTTTAAAGTTTCAATTTCAGTTTACACGAAGAAAATATTTTTTTTTGTAAACTTACATAGAGTCATCTATTCCGGGAATCAAAAAGAAAACTGCACTTCAAATTGCACTTCAAAAAAATGCAATAAAAAAAAATCGATTTTTTCAAAATCGCAAGTGGGGGTAACCCCTTAAAATTTTTTATCATATCGAAAATCCCGTAAGTGCTTGAATGTAAAAGGTTGTTATGAAATTCCAAAAAAAATTCAAACGGTGGAGAATTGGCGACGTGATGTCTGATAGTGCCCTGCACATATCAGCTGAGATGACTCACTTCATCTGCTTCAGCGCCGCCATTTTCTTACAAAATCTTGTGAAAAAAAATGGTAAAAATACTCGAAGATATGTAGAATAGAGCCCCCTAAACGGAATTTCCAGTACATCAACTGGGTATCCATAAAAAATTGTCGATGTTCACTTCTTCCGGCCTCTACACTGCCAGTTTTCCTCAATATTTAGCCCGATTTGCAAAGTAACAGCGAGTGAAAAAATGCATTTGTGTAACACAAGAAACGGTTGCGAGGTCGATCTCTCCGATTACAATGAAATTTGGCATGCTTGTAGAATGGAAAAAAAGGCGATACGTATTTTTTTTATATCTGCGGAACCTAATTTTTAAGGGTTGAAACGCACCCTCGAAAATAGGGGTATTTTTCGTTTTTCGTCGATAACGTTTTAACGGTACAAGATATGCAAAACAATTCAAATTGAAACAAGGTTTATTTTTTCGTGTACGTTCATTGTTCATTGGAGACGAGAACGATAACGTTATCGACGAAAAACGAAAAACACCCCTATTTGCGAGGGTGCGTCTCACCCCTTAAAAATCGGGTTCCGCAGATATGAAATAACACGTGTCGCCTATTTTTATCCATTCAACAAGCATGTCAAATTTCATCGAAATCGGAGAGATCGACCTCGCAAGCTTTCCTTGTCAGTGGGAACTAACGAGGAACTTAATCCACCGAGTTGCTCAGAGTTGGACCTTCCTCCGGTAATTTGACGTAGCGAACCAACTCGTTCTGGGCATAAATATTAACATTCTTTTTTTATATATTGTTCGCTCGCCCACGCCAGTTTCCACTTCGAAATCTCGTTCCGACGTTAAAAAAAAAGAACACATCGATCGATCAAGCTGATCGACAATTTTTCAACCTGCCTTCATTAATGTGCGGACCAACAATAACGCCCAACGCCCGTCCCGCAGCAAAGCTGTAAATCGAAGTGTCAAAAGTGCTCGAACGCTATTTTTACACGTCGAGTTTTTGTATCGAGTGACTAAAGTCAAATAAGAATGAGCTGTACGAGCTGAGGAAATCGTTGCACGTGAGCGATGCGAGCCGACTGACACGTGGATAACGCAGTGTTAAATTACATCGTGAACGATGGCGTGGTAGATTCCGACGGAAAAATTCCGCGAGCGCACCTATACACTCGTTTGAAAAATTTGCACAAGTTAATCCGGAAACACGTTGATACGACGCGTGATAAATTTTATGTTTGGACGCGATGTGTGTTCTCATAAATAAAATTGCTGGCAGCGCAATCTCCACTTTTTTACGAGCGCCCCGAGCAGCCAGGCGGCTCTTTCGAATTTCCTAGGAATGTCCTAGTGCGGTAGATCCTCATCTTTCTCCCACTTGGACACATTTTCGGAACTAGTTTTTTTTTATTTAAAAATTAGAATGAATGAGGAGCAGGCGAAGAAAGTCGGACTTGTCCACATACATCAATTTTTTTTTGTTTTCTTCAAGCACACCTTTCGAGCTCCCAAAATATTTTGAATCAAATCCAGCTGTAAAACCTTCAAAAACTGCCTTTTCACTTGAAAATACAGTTTTGAGGAGCAAGAACAATAAGAAATAACATGTTTTTTATGTGCTGTGTAAAAGTGCAATTTTGTTCGCCTGCTTCTCAAATAGGGGATAGTACGATATCCGGGGCGCCAAGTTTTGACCGTTTATTCTTGATATTTGACCCAAAATAATGAGAATTTCAAGAATAAAAAATTTGCCGTTTCGGCATCCTTAATGAATTGTGACCGCTTTCAGTGGTAATTGGACAAACGCCAAAATTCAACGATTGTGCTTGGCTCATGGATACAATATCTTCACTTCATCACAAATAATGGAAATTGACCGGGCGAGCTTCGAAAAGTATTTCTTTGTTTGGGTGTGTTTAGTGGTATCATATAAATACCACTAAACGTAGTATTTATACGATTTTCAACATAAATTCCGAGATTACAATGCTTTATTTATTTACATTCTTTGTTTATTTATGACAATAAAAATGGTTCCATATAATTGGTACACCAAATTACTAAACGATATATTTAACATAAACTTGGAGCCCTACACGTCCGAAGAGAGATGAACCGTATACTTTTAATCCCTCTTCGGACTCCTAGCGATTGAAAGTACTACTTTACTACCGGTGCGATGGTCTAGTGGTTAGCGTGCTCGCCACTAAACCAGCGGACCGGGAGGTCCCGGGTTCGAATCCCAGTCGCGTACGTTTCGTCGTGAAATGTTTTTCTTCGGCATTTCGCGGCGAAATAAGACTAGTTCCACGACTGGGGGGCGAACTCGATGACCGGCTGTATTGGTATAGGTTTTCCACAGTTTCCCTATACCCATGACAGAAATATCATGATGAATATAATACAGAGGGGGAAGTCGGCTGCGGCCGTAAGAGGGGGGAACAGGGAGAAAGATGGAGAGAAAAAGGAGTAAACAGTAGAGGAAAGAATGGTCAGAATGATGGGAAAGATTAGGTAACAAACGCGAAAAGCGTGTACCTAAGGAAAAAACCAATAAAAAAAGTACTACTTTACTCTCTGTCTAGTCGCACCTATAAGCGAGGAAAACATGTTATCGGTATTTGAAATACAATTTTGGCGTCTGAGACACTTGAAACGATATACTTCCAAGTATCCTTGCCTGATGTTCCGTGAAATTTTCAAATTCGAAAAATCGTCATTTTTGATAACTAACGAAAAATTCTAATTTTAACGCAAAATCAGCGAAATATTAACTTTTACGACTCTTCGTATTTTGTTTATGTTGACTAGATAAGCCTTAATTCATTGTCGAATCTTGGCGCCCCGGATATCGTACTCTGGCCCTCAAATATGAATTAGGCAAACGGGGAGAATTTATAATTTTTCAATTACCTACGACGCACTTTTATTTTCCAATGTTCTTCTGACGTCCTTCCCTTTCACGACCCCATACCTTTCCCTTTGGCCCCTTACATAGTGCCCTTCTCCATTTGCTTCCTTACAGACCCTCTCTAAAGAGGTCGTTTTCTCATTTCCGCTTTCTTATAGTCCACTCCCCATTCCGGGGGGTGTTGCTGCATCCTGATGAACTGCCGATTGCATTTACACCAGGGCACAGGGAAACTGAGAAAAACCCGTGGCGACAAAAAAACTCCGAGCGGTTTTATTTTTACTCAGCCGGCACCACGGTCAAGCGGTAACCCATCCAAGTATTGGTCCGAGTCGACACCACGGAAAATAAAAATTAGGAGATCAGGCCAAAGTGTTTTTTCGTGTTGCTTTACTTCGCGAATGACCCGTATATATATGTACGCGTAGATACGCAGTGGGTTTCGACACGCGAAACTCCAGAGACCCGTGTGCTGGTACATCGCGGGGGTGGAAATCTGTGCGCCGAAGCTACCCCACAAACGGTGGGTCGCTTTTCGAGCGGTCTCTCAGTAACATCGCAGCCGTGAATGAAATAGCTGGTGTTTACACTTTCGCTGTTTTCGTCCTTCGTCATAACGCGAAAGTCCACTTTTAGGATCTCTCTCTCTCTCTCTCTCTCTCTCTCTCTCTCTCTCTCTCTCTCTCTCTCTCTCTCTTCTCGCTCTCCCTCACGTACGCCAAATTGCCTGTCCATTTTCCTAACTTCAATTACAATATTGGTTTATCCGATCCGTCGTGTCAGGGTACGATTCCGCAACAGGTTCGAGAAAAAGTGCGTGAGGATATGACATTTTCGCGCCTTGTTTGTTTTTTATCGCTGACAATGATTGAAGACTACGATCTTCGTGCATGCGCTGTACGATATTTGAATACGGTGAGTTTTTCGCTTCCGGTCTTCTTCTCGACGTTTTTTTTTTTCGTATTTCTTCGTCTTTGAATATATATTTTCTTATTCTCGGAGAGTATTATTTTGTAGGATTACGTAAACAAGGAGGTGCGGATATAAACATGATCATATGTCAGGGAAGAACAGCTCATCATTCAGGCTGAAATGTCAAAATTGCGCGGAGTAGCTCTGCCTCGTAAAATTGTTATATCGAGCCCCCCTCCCCTAAATATAACACGTACGATAGGAACACTGAAATTGGAGGGGATGTTCAGGTTTTACGCGGGTTATTTTTAGTGTTATTGCACGTACGAAATGGATTCCGTAACGTAAACAATGAACATCATGAATAGTTTGTTTGGCTCAATTAGGGGGAGCTATCTTTCCTTGCAGTATTGAGAAAACTTGGTTTATATGGAATTTTACTGGGGTTTTTGCTTTATATTGAATGATTTTTTAATATATTAAAAAGGTTGCCTTCTTCGTGGGGAACATTCCCCAGTTTGGAGGCTTAGCATTTCGGGTCCTGCATTCACGATTGGATTATTGGACTTATTGTAGCCATTAAAGTTAATTATAAAATGAACAAACTTGTTTTATACTCAACGATTTTTTTATTTGTGGAATAAAAGATAAATTGATTGAAGTATTAATAAACTCTGTTATACTCAATTTTATTAATATGTTTTTTTTTCATACTCAATCATTTATTTATGTATAAAAAAACGTTATTTTCTTTAAGAGCGATTTCCTAGATTCGAAAGTTTGGATTTTATTTCGTGCGTTCATGGTTGGATTATTCACTTTATTGTATTAATTAAAGTTAAGCAAAACATTAATAAACGTGTTTTATAATCAATTTTATTATTATGTTTGTTCTATACTGAATGATTTTTTTATTTATGGACTAAAAAGTTTTATGAATTGAAGTATTAATAAGTTTCTATGATACTGAATTTTATTAATATGTTTGTTTTATACTCAATGATTTTTCGATTTATAAAAAACGTTATTTTCTTTGTGGGGCATATTCCAGATTTGAGATTTTGGATTTTAATTCATGCATTCACAAGTGAAATATTCAACTTTTTGTGCTATTTAAAGTTAATTAAAATATTACTGAACTTCTTTCATACTCAATTTTATCAATTTGTTTGTTTTATACTCAATGATTTTTTTGTTTATAGCATAAAAAAGTGCATGAATTAAAGAATTAATAAACTTGCTTTACACTAAATGTCATTAATATGCTTGCCTCGAGCTCACCAAGTTTCAATTTAAAATAATCGTTATTTACTTCGTGGGAGATTTCCCAGATTTGACGTTTGGGATTTTGATTCATGCATTCACGATTGGATTATTCGCCAAATAATAGAGTTGGCTAATGTTTGCCGTAGAACTTTAGAGTTCCGTTGGTCTACTTGAGTTTACGGGTACACCTACACTCTTGACTAGACAAGTTTCCAAAACTCGGGCGACGAGAGTTAGCAGCGAGGGAATCGTAGGAAGTCGTGGTACTTATTCACTTTCCACACGCCGGAAGAAGGAAAGTCCTCCATTTTTCGCCGTGAGCACATTTTTGCCGATTCGGGCGTACAAGAGGGAATTTTAAAAAAGCTTTTATCGGTGTCCCGGTACGCACTTCAAAAAGTGTAGATCCGATTAGCCGAATTATGCTGCAGGTCAGATTCTCGGTAAAGTATACCACGCTACGTCCAAACAGGAGTGAGTGCTTCTCGAAAGAGAATAAACATTGCGATGTTCCTTCCAGTACCTAGAAGAGTTCAAACGTAGAAATATATTTACAGTGTTGTAAAAAAAATTAAACTTCATAAAATAAACTAGAAATACATCAAATAAAATTCAAATGAATCAAAATAAAACTCAAAATATAGAAAATCTAAAATATAGAAAATATAGAAAAATGGAACTCAGAAACTTTAAAGATAAAAATAAAAACAAACTTAGGGGGTCTTCTGAATTTAGACGCTAAAAAAGGCTATTTTCATGAATTTTTTTGATAGATTTATATTATAGATATTGATATAAAAACTGTTACACTTAATAAATACCCTTTCGAAATACATTTTAAAAAAATATTTATTTAAGTCACTATTAAGACGAAAATGGCAGTTAAAAAAATTGAACTACCAATAAATCTCGAAGATGCATCATCTGAAAGAAAAAATCAAACGGTTTTATATTCAGTATATTTAGATTCAGGCGGACATTTTTCGAAAAACAAAAAAAAAACAAAAAAAAACAAAAAAAAAACAAAAAACAAAAAACAAAAAACAAAAACAAAAAACGCGTTTTTTTTACCGTTTTTGGCAAAAAAAGTTAATATAAAAATTTTAAAAATCCTTTATATGCGCTACAGCTATAGTTGTAAAGAATATGTGGTTAAACTTTCATAAGGATTGGTTCAGTAGTTTCGAAGATTTTATCAACAAGCCGTTGAAAAACGTTGTTTTGAGAAAAACGCGTTTAAAGTTTGTTGGGGTTACATAACAACATTGAATTTTTTTAATGTATCTCGAATGTGTATTTAATAAGTGTAACAACTTTTATATCAATATCTATGATCCAAACCTATAAAAAAGCATGAAAATAGCCTTTTTTAGCGACTAAAGTGAGAAGACCCCTTAAATAAAATTAAAAAACACGTGAAATTGATGAATTTTAAATCCCTTTGAAATATTCTCGACGTCGACATTTTTTTGAAAAGTTATCGCGGGTTTGTCAAAATTAGATCTTCATTATCCAAAAATGACCTCAAAACGCGGCTGATAAGTAGCACTGTCTATCAGAACAGTTGGCCCCCTTGGCCAGTATCGATTTTCCCTGCAATCACCGACTACAGGCGGAGAGATTGTTTGGCAACAAGGAACGTTGTCTTTCACGGCAGTTACTTCGAAAATTGGAGCGACCTTTCCGGCGCCCATATACGTCTCTCATATATCCTATCGAGTTACGGTCGTCTCGGTGATATAACTTCACAAGCATCATGCGACGGCGAGGTAGTTCTTCTCCGACTTCTGCGTCTGAAAATTTCATGCACTTCGTCCCTAGCCAAAGTGCATCGAAGCCACATGCGCCGAGGGAGGCAATTTATCAGAGTTGTACTCGACTTTTTCTTCAGTCCTCTTCGAGTATTTACTCTCCAGGCATCGCATCCACAAGACCGAAATTCTTATTACTTTTGGAATTTATGAGTCCTCGAGATCGTGCACCAGCTATGGATTTTTCTTCTTTCTTGTCAATTTTTTTTAATGTCTTGCCACAGGGAACCAAGACTCTCCATGTTTTAGAAAGTTTATAAATTTTGATGTCTTCTTAATTTTTTTACATGGATAATGCATGAAAGGGGAAAAATAATAATAAAATAATGCCAAAAAAATGGCAAAATAATAATAAATATAATAAGAATGAAAATAATAATAGAATAATGCCAAAAGGAGGGGAAATAATTCAAAATAGTAAAATAATGCTAAAAGGTGAAAAAATAAAGTTCCCTCGTTCTGTATACAATTTTGATTTCCCCACGACTTCGGTAGATTTTTTTTTTCGCAAAGGTTTCAAAATATGCACCGGCTTTTTTCTGAAATCGTGGAAAATCGTGAATTTTTTCGGAAAATGAAGCGGAAATTGGAAGCTTGTATTTCTTTTTCATTTCCTTCGATGTTAATATCGACGATAATTCATGATAGCGTATAGGGTTTTTATCGCGAGACTCTTCGTCTATCGATTTATTGATTAAATCGTTGAGCACGCGTGAGTGAACACCCAAGCTTATCACGCTCGAATAACTCCATAGCTTCCCTCCTCTTCGTCCCTCACCGCTCACCCATGTAACTTATAATGATAAGCACGATAAGTTTATGCGGACGGCTGTTTATTTTCACGAAAATGAATTCAGTAAAAGCGAGCTTTGATTTCCGACGGAAAAAAAAATCAGTTTTTAATGATATTAAAAAAGGTATGATGAATATAATGTGACAAATAAATATAATGTAAAAATGTATGAAAAATAATATAAATGTATAATAAATAATGTAATAAGGTATTTATAATAAATGATTTTCTGTTGAATGTAATTTTTTTAAATAGAAATATTCGAAAGAAACACAATTGCAGAAAAGTTCAAGTCGTGATTTCATCGAGAGGCCGGAAGCTGAAGAAGGCTCCGGATCAAAACCATTAGGTTGATTCCCGGTGACGTTTGCCAATTTCCGAACTCACGACTACATAAAAGTCCCTCGGGGAAGCGACTCGTCCGTCAGAGATTTATGAACAAACTCATGCGCAATTAATATTAATTATGGTGATGTAAATCAATTCATTTTTTTTACTCCTTGAGATATCGACGTATTTTGATGTATTATTCGCGGGCGGAGTCCTTTGAATCCTTATACCTATAGGTACGTAATTTCATTCAGATTCTCTCAGACGCTTGACATGCGAAGTGACTACTCGACTATTCTGCTCGTATTTCCGATCCGCTTTGAACTTCTCACATGCGGACGAGGAAATAAATTCCGATGTTGACCTCATGGAACAACCGCAAGGAAATTATATTCCGTATCCGTCTGCTATAGTTGAATAGGGACAATTGTGGGAAAAAAACATTTCTAGCTTTATCTTAATTTATGCGAATATCCGCGATTATTTTAGGCGGAAAATAATTGCGATTAGTTTTTACTCGCGGCTTACCATAAATTGCACAACTTTTCACGATAAAACACGTAGTAAGTATATTGCGTTAATCCTTCTGCGATAAAAAAAAATGTTTAGAACACACTGTAATTATAACTGTATTATAAACACAAAGTCTCTGTAAAATCTCGTTACGTTTTTTCAACTCCTTTTTTGTATTTATCTAATTTTCAATAAAACAACTTTTTTTTTATTTTCGAATTATTGTTTAGTTATTTTTCAGAGTTTCATTTTTAAATTAACCAATTATTACCTACTTTAAAATTGTTCCATTATTACATTTATTTTTGAATATGTAATTCCGATTTTTTCTATTATTGTTGCGTTTTCCTTTTAGAGGCCTATTTTGAAATGAAGTAATATGTCTCGACTTGACAATTTATTTAGTTTTTGAGACAACAATTTTTATTCATTAATTTTTTGAATTATAGTTTCGTTGTTTCTCAGAGATCCGTTTTTAAATTGACCAACTATTACATGCTTTGAAAATGTCCAATTATGACAATTAATTATATTAAAATATTTAATTTCGAATTTTTCGAATATCCAATTTCTAATTTTCATATTATCCTTAAATTCTTCTTTAAGAGACTTTCTTACAATTAAACGATGCGTTCCGATTTGACGTTCGTACGGTCATTACGTTTTTTCAAGTTCTATCTTTTAATTGAACAATTCTTTGATGGTTTTAAATTTTTCAATTGTTACAGTTATCCATTTTGAGATATTTAATTTTTAATTGTTCTATCATTAGATTGATTTTGGAATATTGAATTCGTATTTTTTCCGATTTATTTAATATTCGATGAAACAATTTTTATTTATTTAATTTTCGTATTATTACTTCATGGTGTCTCAGACTTCCATTTATTAATTGACCAATTATCACCTGCTCAAAAATGTTCAATGGTTATGAATATTCAATTTCTAATCTTCCCATTATGGTTACGTTCTTCTTTAAGCGACCTACTTTAAAATTAATCAAAACATCTCGACGTGACAATTTTCAAATTTTATTCCGCACTGAGAAAACCATTCTCACTAAAACAAAATTAAGTTATGATATTTAAAAAAACCGAAAGCAGTCATCGGATTCGGATTACTCGATTCGTCGTTTCGCATTCACAACTAAAACGTCCTAAAACAAAACTTTTCGTTCAACTTCAATTTTAGCAAACAGCTGAGTGGCAATTTTTTCTTTCAGCTCCTCGGAGTCCGAATAATCGTCAATTAAAATAACAGGCGCAAAAGTTGATCGTAGCAGAGTTGCCCTCATTTCAAGTGTGTGTCAGTTGCCTCGGAACGAGTAAGAATACGTTCCCGGTAAACTTGGAAAGAACACCGGACGCGAGGAAGAGTCTATCGCCCTTAAGCTAGAGGAAGTGAAAACAGGGAGCTGAGTAGACGAGAAAAAAAACCTTGCAACCGCTAACACACTTGAGGCAAGACTGCGATGAGTGAAGTGGAGGACAGTGCATCAGATTCTCGCGAACGTTTTAAAGCTTTACCGGTTTTTTCCACTACCCCCCTCCCCCCGACCCTTTTTTTGCTACATCGTTCTCTCGACCGAGATTCCCCCGTGATGTACGTTAGCCTCAACGTGACTTTGCCTCGGTATTCGGTCGTTCTGACAAGAGCTCGGTAAGGATCTCTTCCCTCTTTCTCTCCTCCACCCCCGTCTCGCTCTTTCTCACCGTAGGTTCGAAAGAAAAAGCTCGGCCCTCCAAAGTTGCCTCGGCGAAACTTACATTTGGCAAAGGGGGGAATATGTATGTATAGCGGGAGATCTCGGATGAGTATCGCGGACTAACTGGGGCACAGTAGTAACGGCGAGCTCGTTACGGTTGCGGTCAGGTTGGTAATATCCGGCATTTTCTACGTCTCGCGTGCAAGCGCCGAAACGCCGTTCCACCAAGGAAGAGAAGTAGCATACATAAGGAAGAGAGAGTGAGAGAGAGAGAGAGAGAGAGAGAGAGAGAGAGAGAGAGAGAGAGAGAGAGAGGGAGAGAGAGACATTGCGGAGCATGCAGGTTAACGTCGTGCAAACTTGCAAACTCTACGTTGGCCCCGATAAAGGATCGATTCCGGGGCCGTTGGTCGCACTACGTTGGCCACACGTGTATAGATGTATCCATCCACATGTTGTGTACTCGTAAACGTGCACTCTGGGGCACTACATGCGGCGGGTCGAATGCCTGTACGTATAATCATACACCACACACTATTTTGAGGGTCTGGCAAGGAGATTTTGCGACCGAGAAAATTATTGGGATGTTGAATAAGTTCTCGCTGTTTTTTTTCGCGAAAATGAATGTTTTATCTTAAAAAAATCATTTCTAATGTTTTTCGTTTCGAAACTGTTGGGCGATCAACTCTTGATGATGACTGATGGCCTGATGAGACTCCTAGCGTCTGACCCCTGAAAATTTGACCCCACACCCCTACACGTAATTATCTCGAGCGCTACACTGATTGGATTAAAAATAGAGTAGTGCAGTAAAATTCCTCACAAATACTCTTCTTTTGGCACGAAATTTGACATGGTTAACACTATGAAAAGAGAGCTGTTTACACTTCGGCGAAATGACATGCACTGAATTTCAAGCTTGCTTATAGAACTTCTTTATAGATGCGTTAGTATCTTAAACTACACGCACGCAGTTCTGGTAAAGCCATCTGTTGGAGAAAAACGACTGAAGTTTCCATCGTTGGAATAATACTATTACTTTTTTTTTCATTTTTTAATCCATTACTTTTCTCATTATTGAAAGACTTTAAATTACGATCGTAGACTTCCAATAAGAATACGTAAAAACGTTTGAGTGGTGGTCGTAGTCTACATCGGCCAAGAAAACTTTTGAGCAACTAAAAATAATTGACTTCCGTTGCATTCCAACGATGCAAACTTCAATGTCATTGGAGAACAGCGAGAACTTATTCAACGTCCTAATATATTTAATGATTTTTCAATTTCTCTTGGAACAAAAATTTTGCGTATTTTTGTGGTGAGTACTGCGAGCTAGAAAATATTGAGCACGCTGGAAGAAAAACAAAATTTCTGCTTTCAGTTCAGCAAAATGAAGATAATTATTGTCCGAATGGGGGACACTTCTCAAAAATATATTTTAAACGGGTTACACCTAGTGGCCGAAAAAAGGGGAATTTTCGTGAATTTTTTTTTGGGAAATTTGTGCAGGTTTTGAATATTTTTTTTAATAATAAAGAGTATGGTTTTGAGTATCTTTTACAATTTTTGTATTGAAGAATATTTATAAATGTGATAGATACAACGGTTTGTGCACGCTGTTTGAAAAACGTCCTTTGCGGTGACCACTGCTGCTCGGAAACAAATCATCCGAAATAAAAAAATCTAGCGCTTTTATTTTTTGCACAAAATAATCAAGTGCTTGGACGAAGGATTTAATAAAATATTGATTTTTCAAAAAATATCCGCAGTCCAAAGCGGAAGTATCGATTTTCGGTAAAAAAACCGCCCTGTTTCGTTGATAAAAAAACTATGTATTGAATAAAAAACGTTCATTTAAGCACTGCTTTTTGATATGTAGAAGTAGCTTGATAAAATTTGAAGTTCATCGGTGCAATGAATGTTTAGATAAGTTCGCCAGTTCGTAAAAGCTACCTATAAACGTTCATAACATTTCCAATTTTGAGCGAAATGGATTTGAAATTTTCAGGGAATATTTTTGAAATGTTATTTATATTTTGACAATCCGTAGCAAACAAAAAAACTCTACTTTCAAAAACTTTAACTAAGTGTAAGCCCTTAATGGGATGAAATTCTATTTTTCCACTTTGAAATGCATTATTGATCATTTTTTTCTCGATGACCTCGTGCACAAGAAATGTTCAGAAGTGTTTCCGTGTTTGGAATCTTATTCTGCTGTACTTAAAATGGAATTTCGATATTTTCCCAGAATACTCAATTTTTTCTGGCAAAAACTATTCATCGCAAAACGCTTTTTTTTATTACGAAGAGGACTTGAAAAACCGTTCGGAAACGAACTTCTCCCGGCTGATGATCCATTCTCATTCAGCGGGAGCTCCTAAATATTCGCGTAAATCATAATCATTGGAAATTGATTATTCATTTATATTCAATATGCTGCTTTCAATTAATTAATTTATTTTGTGCTGCCAACAGAAAATTACATTTTTTGCCGGCAGCACAAAATAAATTCATTCAAATTGGGCGTACATGAGGGAGTAAAAAAAAACTTTCGACGGTTTCTCGATACGTGTGTAGAAAAAAATAGTTTCATCCTAAGAGCTGGATTGGGTTGCATGTCGGCAAAACTATTCCGAGCCACGTCCAAACAGGAGTGAGTGCTTCTTGATCGAGGGTAAAAATAGACATTTACCCACCTGTACTTGCACCAGTACATTCGTAGAAGAAGAAAAGGTAAATAAATCAAATGAAATTGAATCATAATTAATTTAATCAAAGTAACTATAATTGAATTTTAAAAACAACGTTGTGATGTGATGCAAAAAAAATAAAGATTTATAAAAGTTTTAGAAAGTAAAATATAATAAAAATAAATCAGATGAAATTATATTAAAATGACTAAAATAAAATCAAAATGAAAAATTTCAGTGTGATAAAAATTCATCGTAAATCGTGTATCGAATAAAAATGTTCGAATTAACAAAGTACATTTAAATTAATAATATCATTAATATTAAGTGGACAGGTGCCTTGTGCAGGAGCGTTCGCTAATTTTTACGAGTCTTAATTACAACGCCGGGTCGAGGTGTCCGTTGATAATTAGTATTCCCAGGAAACATTCAGCTGACAGACTTTATACCGACGCCAGGTAGTTCAACTCGATTTTCGTTGGTGAACGCAACAGAATTCGTGCAATGCAGTAGTGCATTAGGAAAAAATGGCTCGGGACCATATTCTGGAGTGTCTCCAAGGAACCAGAAACAGTAACGTGACAAGTACGAAGATAAAACGCGGAAGGATCGTCAAAGTCCAAAACGGCACATGAACATTGGAAAAATAAATAACGATCAATAGTCGAGACAGCTCGAGTGACACTGACGAAGGAAAAACGTAGGATTTTCGTTCGACAGCTTCAGTCTTACAGAACTAATCAGTTTCTCGTTAATCTTCAAATTAAGGAAGTTGGCGCGATCCAGTTGAGTCAAGTGACGGTTGAAGAATTTTTTTTATCAATAAACCTTAAAAAAATGCATACGAGGTAAAGATTTATTCTGTTGATGCTGATTTTTCATAAAGCGTATCAGTAAAGGGCAAAATTATGCATTGTTATATTTTCATTAAGTGCAAAAGAAAAACTTTTGTGTTACTACCAGCTTGAAAAAGTATAACATTATCGATAATTATTATGAAAAAACCGCGTCAGTAAATGTTTTATACAACTCAGAACGAAATTTTGAGTGATTTATAATTGTTTCTATTTATATTTATGTCACGAGATTATTTTTTATTGCCATTAATTAATATTAAATGTTACTGAGGTTGGCAGCCATGTTCTCCATTCGCTAGCCAAGATTCGTAATCTTGTATCAAACATTGATGGATCAATATTGAATATTTATGGTTTACGATGGGCAAAATGGTTTTTTTTTCGCAAAATGTTTACAAAGATTTTGAAGGTGCTGAAAAGCCAAAAAAATTACACCACTCGTAGCGTGAACGTCTTGTCCATCTTACCGCCCGTAAAATTACACACATTAAACTATTTTTCGTCCCTGGTGTACGTGGTGAAAAAATGTAAAAAAACATCGTAAAGATTCAATGTAGTCCAGACAGTAACAAATATATCTATTTTTTAAATTTTGGTTTGATAGAAACTCTCCAAGCTTCCCAAAAAGAAACGTCCATTAGAAAACCTTCGTCAAAATTGATTTTTTCCTAATTAAAAATCCATAAAATATAGTTTTATCAATAACGCTCTCCAACTATTAATAAGCAATAATAATCGGTGAGCATCGTCAATTAAGGGGTCTTCTCACTTTAGACGCTAAAGAAGGCTATTCTCATGCATTTGTTTGATATGTTTATATTATATATATTGATATAAAAGTTGTTACACTTAATAAATACACTTTCGAAATACATTTTTTTTTTAAATGATGTTTTTATGTAACGCAAACAAACTTTAAACGCGTTTTTTTCGAACCAACGTTTTTCGACGCCTTGTTGATAAAAGCTTCGAAACTACTGAACCGATCCTTATGAAATTTGAACTACATATTCTATACAACTATAGCTATAGCGCATATCAAGATTTTTGAAAAAATTGATATTTACTATTTTTTTTGCCAAAAAACGGTGGAAAAAAAACACTTTTTTTTTCGAAAAATGTCCGCCATTTTGTTAGTTTTGCATATATCAAAAATCGTATGATATGCGCTATAGCCATTAACATACTGAATCTAAAACCGTTTTATTTTTTTGTTACGGATGATGCATCTCCGAGATTTCATCAACAGCGCAGAACTACAATTTTTTAGGACATTTTTTTAACTACCATTTTCGTCGATAAATAGTGACTTTAATAAATAAAATTGTATTTCGCAAGTTTATTTATTAAGTGTAACAACTTATATTTATAATATGACTTATATCTATAATATAAACTTATCAAAAAAATTCATGAAAATAGATATTTTTAGCGTCTAAAGTTAGAAGACCCCTAAGTCACCACGCTATGTACGGATCGCGTATGTATACCGCAATAGAAATCACCGGCGTTCCGTTACAGACAAAATCCTCAACGAATCCTGCGAAGCCCTCCAAGATTCCAACTACCACGTATGTTTCGGAATTATTAATCAAGCGAGGCCCCAGAACTTTTTCCTCGAAAAATATGCCTCCCAAAAGCACGAAAAGCGCTCGTGCGAGAAAATGTATCTCACAATAAGCGTCGTCCACGACTAAACCGGAATGATCTTTTACGGATTTGAACCACTCAACATCTATCGAAATCCACCGTGCTACGAAAAAATGAGATGATCTTTGATGCTCAAAATGAGAAGTGGGACGTAGCACATAAACGTGGAACTGCAAGTGGATATATCATTTTTCAATGCAATCTTCCATCTTACTTTTGGAGACGTAAAAAAAGGAATTCTCGTCAAACGAATAATATTTTACAGGATATATGCTGTACCCAAGCTGCAAAGATCACAGAGATTCTACGTGCTCTTAGAAGATTTTCTCATCTTTCTATGGTGCAATATAACGATCGTGGGGAACCACGGATGCACGTTACAGACGGAGCGTATAAGAAAACCCGGTGGAAGTAGTAAAAGCCACTGTGGAAAAGGAGTCAGCCTCGTATCTCAAATAATTTGAATTTATTGCCAATGTTTTCCCCGCATACATATATGTGTTTGTGTGCGTTTGCAATGTAGATGCGCCGGGAAGGTATTCCCTCATTTTCCTTTTACTGCACGAGCGGTTTGTATCTCTCTCTCTCTCTCTCTCTCTCTCTCTCTCTCTCTCTCTCTCTCTCTCTCTCTCTCTCTCTCTCTCCCTCTCTCTCTCTCTCTCTCTCTCTCTCTCTCTCTCTCTCTCTCTCTCTCTCTCTCTCTCTCTCTCTCCCCCGCATTTCTTCTTCTCATTTTGTATAGGTTATATCGAAAATGCTTTAATTAAAAAATGTATATCTTTATTTCTGAATTTTCTGGTTTTACTTTTCATTGTGTGTTTTGATTTTAAATCAGTGCTTTAGTATAGGATGATTATTATTTTGCGTTTGTGATTCTGCTATTTTTGATTATCTTGCGTTTGCGACACAGCTATTTTTGTTACTTTTATTTTTATTTTTAATTTTCATATGTTACTTCATTGATATTTTACATCTCCATTATTATTCTTATTTTGTTTCCTTGTATTTATATTACTACGATTCACTCACTTAAGGTGTACCTTCATTTGCCCGAATATTGGACTAGGGCATAATAAATTCTATCAATCTTCCTCTCTCTCTCTCTCTCTCTCTCTCTCTCTCTCTCTCTCTCTCTCTCTCTCTCTCTCTCTCTCCACTCTTGTTTTCCGACTGCGCACAGTGTAGGCGCTGCAGGAAATTTGGTGAATAATGTACTTCGCTGTTGTGCCTTTGGCTATATTTTTCAGCCCGGCGAGAGATCCATTTCCGTTGGGAGAGCAACGTGTAAAAAAATACTAACTACAGTCGGCGATTTACACAAAGAATGGAAGGACAACAGTGGGAAATATACTCCTACCATTTGGACCGGGCACCGGTAGCTTTCAGAACCACAGGCGGGGAGGGGGGGGGGGGTCAAACAAACGGGATTATTCATAATAGCTGCTCTTTTAATTTGTATCGTCGACTACGCTTTAGTCAACGTGTTGCAGAACTACAAGGTGATGAAAAAAAGTCACACCA
This sequence comes from Ophion slaviceki, assembly GCA_944452715.1. NCBI lineage: Eukaryota > Metazoa > Arthropoda > Insecta > Hymenoptera > Ichneumonidae > Ophion > Ophion slaviceki. The sequence continues at coordinate 57,927,265 of OX101784.1, forward strand.
CAATGGTGCGATATTATGCCAATTATCGCCGTAGAAAATACCTACAAGCCCATTTTTTAACGATGAATACGTTGCTTTAGAAACGCCGGGCTTTTGGTAACTCCAAAGGGGAGGGAAAAAAATTGCATTACGAATAAAGAGAATGAAAAAATATTTACATACCTCGCTTTTTCCTGTACATTTTCCAGCGATTACGAGTATCGTACATTATTTATATCAACGTTGAATCCATTATTTATACTGGAATAAAATTATCTGCAGAACATTTTTTTCGCAACAATTATTCAATAAAGCCAGTGCTGTGAACCGTTTTTTTCTTCGATAATATGTTAAAAGTTGTGAAAAAATAATGTAAGATATTTCGATCATGTGATCGTCATCAGAGCAGTTTGGAGACACGTTGAGTTACTTTTGTAAGTCACCGTCAAGTCGATTTTAATAACTGGTTTTTGTTTTTTTTGACACATATATATTATGTATATTAGTTATTGACATCAACGTTGATTGCATTATTTATATTCAAAATAAGCCATCGAATAAAATAATCGAAGGAAATATTATTTTTTTGCAGTTTATTTTCCAGTAGGGCCAGGTCTGCAAATACGTTTTTATTTTCAAACGTAAATCAAAATTCGTGAAAAAAGGAAATAAGATATTTTGATCATGTGGTCAGAGCAGTTCGGCAACACGTTGAGTTATTTTTGTAACTCACTGTTAAGTCGATCTTAATAATTGATTTTTTCTCGCTAAAAGCTCATTCGCTCTCGCCCTTCAATTGACTCGTTCAAGCCCATATATACATACACCCGACTATGCACAGATGGTTTTGGATTCGATTTTCTTCGTCTACTAATAATTGCAGACCGAAGTGGCAGTCCTTCAAATAGCTTCGTAATTGGTGGCCGCGGTGTTAGGAGACAAGAACGGGAATACAATCGCGCCTGGGCAACCGATAAATGGACCGTCGATAAGTTGGTAATTGCATGTGTATAGTGGATTAAGCAATAGGTATACGTAGGGTTGATTCTGGCGAGCGACGAATCACCACCTGATAATAGACTTGTCGCGAACACACGTTCCTAAGAGAATCGATATGTCCGCCACGCAATCAATCCCTAATTTCATTTCGGGCAACCGCTTTTTCGGCGGTCCATTCGGATGATCAATCACCGAAGACTGGCTGAGCCACCGGTCCGGTTTCCTCTCGATCATTGTCGCCTACCGCCGGACTCTCGTTTCCTCCCTCAATGCTATTCGTAGACACCTACGCTCCAAAATAGTGTTCGGACGGAGAAATTAATCGTGCCTCACAGAATTGACCTAGAAGAGGGACGTTCAACGAAAATCGTAAATTGTCTCCTTGCAAACGTCTTTATAAAAGTTACGTTTTCTGTCGAAAGATCGACTTATAATAATGGCCATAATAATATATAAGGGACACAGAGAATATCGATTGGAGCGCCCATCAACGGGATTATTAATTTGCATTCGTGAGCTCTTTTTTTATATAGGTGCATGGTGCATAGCGCATCTATATATCTGGCATACTGGGCAGTATTTTGTTGGGGAGTCCCTAGATCCTACCGCATCCCTATGGGGATGCAGACTCTAACAAGCAACATCCCTTAAGTGTCCGTCTTCGATTTTATTGAAACTCATATATGTGATGAAGCATTAGAAACTATTGGACACGTATTTTTTTTCATCGGCGAAAAAACTGTTTTAAGGGAGGAAAACACAGCTCCAAGAAAGGCGTGTCGAGGGGTGACTTTACAGTTTTATCCACAAGCAGACCACTGATCCGTGAAACAGAAACCAAAATTCTTCAAATGTAAAGCGATGAACAATCCACTATAGAAGGTTTGAAAAAAATGAAATCAACCCTACGTTGACACACTGACAAGGGAAGGTTGCGAGGTCGATCTCTCCGATTTCGATGAAATTTGGCATGCTTGTAGAATGGGTAAAAATAGGCGACACGTATTTTTTTATGTCTGCGGAACCCGATTTTTGAGGGTTGAAACGCACTCTCGAAAATTGGGGTGTTTTTCGATTTTCGTCGATAACGTTTGAACAGTACGGGATATGAGAAATTTCAAAATGCAACAATGCAGATAACGTTATCGACGAAAAACGAAGAACACTTACTTTCGAGGGTGCCTTTCACCCCTTAAAAATGGGGTTCCGTAGATATAAAAAAAAACGTGTCGCCTATTTTTACCCATTCTACAAGCATGCCAAATTTCATCTTTTGAAATGCTTTGAAATGCTCGCTTTCCCAAAATTGAAAGTTTTCAAAATACAACTTTTTATAGCAATTCAATTTTGTCATTTCCGAATTTCAATTATGCAGACATTAAGAAATATTTAAATTCTATGCCTTATTTGTATATTTAAATTCTATGCCTTATCAATAAAAACCGACCAGAGGGTCGTTAATGGCAGGTGGATGAAGTTCTATCCGCGTCAAATTGACCCACTATGTCAAAATCATCGCCAAATATAAGTGTGTCAACGAAGGGTTAAGGACTGAAACGCCTTTCTTTGAGGGGTGGTTTCCCCCTGAAAATCGTTTTTCCGCTGATAAAAAAAACGTGTCTAATAGTTTTTAATGCTTTATCACATTTATGAGTTTCAACAAAATTGAAGGTGGATACTTAGGTGGTGTTCCTTGTAAGTGGATTGCGCGTTATTTCTCGATTGGCGTCGGTTGACAGTTTCCATTTGAAATTCTCAAGCGAAATTTTTTGGATCTCCCAAAAAAAAGGTACTTTCGTGATTCTGTGCACAAATTTGTTGAGGAGTCCCAAGATGCACCGACATCTGTATAGGAATTTGTTATGAACACCACATGTAGGGAGTCCTCATTGAGAACCAATTCTGCGACGTTCCCCAGTGAACGGCGTTTGAGAATTCTTCCCACGTTCGAATTAAAAATATGTGCGCCTACGTAGGTGGTGATATTATAACAAAGCACAGTCAAATAAATAACAAACGGTAATTACAGTGAATTTTCAGGGGTGTGATTAAAATCGATTTTTAAGATATACTTTAACTAAGATTTGTACCTTTTTTAAGATCTTTTTTCGTATATCTATATATTTTGGTTAGAAAATTAAACGTTCAGAATGCGATGAAATCGATCAACAATCTTATCGGATCCTATTCGGTAACTTTGGAATTAGTTACCGAATTCAAAAACACACCGTTAGGATTCAAATCGGATTCGTACATTGGATTTCAATGAGTAATATCGATACGAATCGAATGCACGAGTAGGACGTTTTAGTACAGGAATCCAATGCGATTGGATCTCTATCAGAAAGTGGAGACAAGTATGGGAATCCAATTAGATACCGTCGACAATTTCTGCACGAGAGAGTGCATGTGTACATCGAAAAATGATGCTTACAAACGCAAATTAATTATCCCTCTGATGGGCGTCTAAATCGATATCGTCCATAGTCATTGATCGCATCAGCAACGGCGTATCGGCCGAATATGGAAAAGGGAATTAATCTAATTCGATAACGAAATTCCATCGAGCTTTGACGACTGATTAAATTTTTATTCATCAACCGTAATTCAGTTCGGACAAGCTTTACAATGGTGAGGTAAACGAGACAACGATAATTTCATCAGTTCCGGTCGTTAATTAGAAGCCTCTCGTTTCGGGGCGTATGAAGGAAAGGTTCAGCATACGTTCCAAAAACTATTGAAATTATCTCGAAATAAAAGCGATTCGCGAGCAAAGCTCGTTCGAAATTTTGATGTTGCAAATCAAATTTCAGTTTTTTTAAATCAGTTTTTTTCTCTCTCAAGTATAGTTCTCGAGTACGAAAAAACGTCGCTTTTTTCTTCTCGGCGAAGAGCTTGTGAGTTTTCGGGATGAATGCAAGATCTGAGTCGCCAATCGATCGTATGCGGTATCGTGAATATAGCTTCGGCTTAGCGAGTGTATCGACGTTAGGCCGGTGTGCGCATCATCCAGTCGTGTATCGGGCTCTCGAATGGAAAATTCTCACTGAATTGAACATTCACCGGAGGGTGAAGTGGAAAAGGGTAGCGTTGTAGCGGCGGGAATATGTATTTCGCATAATATAGCGCCGTTGGTTAATTGAGCGACGGATGAAACCGCTTGCTTTTGAAAAGCCGTCCCAAATGTATGCCAAATTATGGAAAATAGAGGTGCGTTATTCGCACCGTTACGTGCGAAAAGGGCATTCGATATACGTATCCTGAAACATTTATCAACGTTCCACCAAGAGATGCATCAAACGAATGCAGCAGAGGCGAATGTTTTGTCGTTCAGCGAATCCTCGTGTCTCTTTCGTACGAAGAGTCACGTGCCCTCTTAAGGAAAATGGCTTTAGCCCGCGGCTTAGCTCGCGTGTATCTCAGAGGTTCGTGCACCTCGGAAATGGATTTTACAGTCAAATCGTATGAAGGGCTTATCAAGGTTATCAACGAAACAGGTTTTCTATGCAGCTGAATCAACCCGTTTTTTTTTATAGTTCGATACATATACATAATTGCATTGCCAGAAGAATAAAACAATTGAGTCACATTACGACTAAAGCTAGAGAAACTCTTTTACATGAGGGATTTAGTGAAAAGCATTCATATGAATGTTGAAGGCTATCACATGCAGTTGTCCGTTTGGAAAGAAAACGGCATTCTCTCAGGTTCTACTTGGCGGATGCAGATGCAATAGGGAAATTCTGGAAGCGTTTATTTGGACAGCGAATGTTCACGAAACGAAGCTTGGGATAGACAGAAAAAATGTAAAAAAATAATATAAATTTTCCCAATATATTATTCTAACTCTACGAGCTTGATGTCAAAGAAAATGAGTCTTCAGACGCTAGAATTTTCCATCGGGAAGATTCATGCACCTGTTCAAAACGTATCAAAGCTGGATTTATGTGAAAATGACTCTACCCCGACCTCTCTGTTCATTTCTTAACGAGTTATGCCTAGTTGTAACAGCCCATATAGGGTCGCCTGTCGTAACAAAAATGCCAGCATTCAGCCATTAAACGGCTTGCTGATAATCGGCCAATAATTCGTCGACCAGCATTGGGGTACTGTAGGCGGATCAACGGCTTGCCAGATCTATGCCAGCCATTCGTGGGCCAATACTATCGCACCGATAATATGGCGATCAGCATTGGGGTATCGTAGGCAGATGAACGGCTTGCCAGATCTATGCCAGCCATTGGTGGGCCAATACCATCGCACCGATAATATGGCGATCAGCATTAGGGTATCGTAGGCGGATGAACGGCTTGCCAGATCTATTCCAGCCATTGATGGTTTGTTTTTGGGTGTTTTGCAAATGCAGGTCGTTAAAATGTAACACGTAAAAACAAGGGATAAGGTTTCGAAAAGCATATCCTACTGATGAAGCTGAAATTTTGCACCGACCTTCTTTTCAATATTTTAAGAGAACCTTTAAAAGGATATTGGCGACTAGCAATAGTTTTCGATATATCGGATATTGAAAGTTATTTATTGTACTGCGCTTCTACTATATTAAATAAATCCAAACAAAGCCATCCCACATGGCAAGTGATATGCACATACGGGCGAGCACTGTTTGCCAGGAAGCAACGCGGCTGGAGGAGTGGGGGGTATCCATGGGATATATAGATATACTCGTATGGCGTGAAATAATAAACTTTACAATGCGATGTATGGAAAACTATTGCTAGTCGTAAAAAATCCGTTAACGGTTTCTCTTAGGATAATGAGAGGAAGTTCGGTGCAAAATTTCAGCTCGATCAGAGGAGTATGCTTTTCGGAACTTCACCCAAAACGAGCGAGTTATTTTTACAGCCTAAATGGACCAAAAAAATTGTCGGTAAACTTTAATGTCACGAATAAAATTATCGGCATAAAAGTAAGGAACGAACAAACGATGGATTCTGTAAGTGTTAAAATGGCTAAGTGGGTAGGGCGCTCGACACTAGAACGAAAGGCGCAGGTTCGATCCCGATAAAAGGTAAAAATATGAACAATGCAGAAACTGTTTTTAATGCAATTATTCTATGTACATGGATATAAGTAAAGCATAAGAAAACAAAAAAGATACTACTAGAATTATTATATTCATAATTTGTCAATTTTTTATTTTTCATTTCCGGCAGAAGATCCGGCAGCCGTTGCTGGGCCAATATGGGCGTATGATAGTTGGCCCAGTCTTAGCAGCCATTCATGGTTTACCATTACCAACCATGCATGGTGCGGATCTGGCCCGTTTATATGGCCATTACCGCGCCATCGTTTGTTCTCTGGCAACCAGTCGTGGGCCATTACTGTGCCGATTGTAAAACCCTATTTGGGAGTCGAAAACTGCCCATTTTTGGCATTTTTTTGGAATCGTCATGATAAATTGCTAGAACAATTAGGTATTTGGAAAAGTATCATCTGAAGAACACTGTAATTTTTTTTATGTAGAAAAATTTAATTATAATCGATTTACCGCCGGTGTTAAACAGATCAAACAGATTTTGTTAGTATGTTAGCTTATCCTACAATTAATCGAAGGAATTTTTGAAATATCGAAGTAAAAAAAATGGCGTGTGTGCAAAGTGAGTTGATTTTTGCGAAAAAATGGGCATTTTTCGTTCATCAAATCGAAAGTATACATCGGAAAAAAATCCTTCGAACAAGTACTATAGGAAAGGAAGGTAATTTGAAATACCTTTTTGTTTCAGGCCTGGGACTTTTCTTCTGTAAGGTGTAAACAAATAAAACCATGAAATTTAAGCAATATTCATATACTATCGATCTGCAACCTATCAAAAACAACTAAACATTGCTACTAGTTACAATTTTAGTTTGAACAGAAAATTGCACAATTCCGTTTTCGAGATGGGGTGCTGGTATTTTGGAATATGAGTATTCTAGAATATATTTACCGTGCTTAACTTAGTTATGTAGGCTATTATTATCAGGCCATTCTTTGAGGAGGAAATTTAAGACTTATGATTATTTCTATAATCACCTTCGATCACCTTCAATCAGTTTTTAATCTGCTTTAACAATTAAGGCCTAACGCCACTCTAGAGGCCGAAAAATAGTCTTTTTGGGGATTACTTTTTCAGAAAAACTAAAAAATAAACCGAGATGACAAAAAAAGGTGTTTATCATACATATCAGTGACTGTATACAATAATTTTTTTAAAGCGATTAATTCAAAATGGCGCCTGTGCAGCGTTTTTGCGATGACGTCTCCGTTTTTCCAGGGTCCACGGCCGGACAAACAGCTCCTGTAATTTTTGAATTTTAATGAGCCAATGCATTTTTTTCGATTATATATAATAACTGCTATAGAAGTACGTATGATTTTTTCGATATATTGATTTTTGGCGAAATGGCGCACTTCTAAAGTAGAAAGTGAAAAATCTGCCTAAAAAATCATCAGATTATTGTTAATAACAAATGAACTATGCAATATAAAAAAATCCTACGTACAATGTATTTTTCCTTCCATAGGCAATGTATTTTTCAAGATATATTCAACATTTCAAGTGGATCGGTTGAAAATTGTCTGAGTTATGTTTCCGGCCAACTTGAAAAATGCAGTTCTGCGATGAACGCGTTTGAAGTTTTGAGTCCGCTCGCTGCGGACCAGGCGGCCTTGTACTAAAATTCGAAAACCGAGTGCTTAGAGATTTTTCCCCGCCATAATCTTTTGGGACATCATTGTTGAGGTCCTAGGGGACCTTAAAAAAGTCGATTTTTCGAAAATTCTAGTGGCCTAACCCCTTAAGACGAGACACTGAAAAGTTGCATGAACTAGAAAAAGCGCCTTATAAGTGATCTTGTGTTCCACAGGCTTAAGGAGATACCACAATGTTGCTACGCAGCACGTCAACGCGACGTACCCGGGCGTCGCGTAACCCCGGGGGTTCGCCGCAAAGTCACGTCGTCGGTAATTCACCGCCCGTGTCAAGGGGACGTAGGGCGTCTGTCGCGACGGATAAGGCAATGACAATGAGCCAGGGGCCGAGCGACTGCTTCATGGACAGGCAACGCTCGCCACGTGGCAGTATGGTGCCCAACATAGCATTGGGGCACGACGACGTTACACCGGAAGAGGTTCGTTTTGGGTTGAAGGACCGAATGTGGCTATCACGATGCCGATGATGATCAATACTGACCATAGGATCATGCGAATTTCTCTCGCGGCCTTTTTTACAGCCAGTGGGCAGGCGATTGCTGCCGGATCCGGAGTTGTGCAGTTCCGCGAGAGGAGGACTGATGCCCGTTGCCAATCGAAGCCCCCGCAACTCCCTGGTACCCGACGATTATTCGCGGAGCCCCAGAGGATCACTGGTGCCACCGGATTCTGGCTACAATCGAAGTCCCCGCAACAGCCTCGTACCCAGCACCCTGGGTCACTCGAGGAACTCGTTAAATCCCGTGGAGAACGGAAGTGGCCGGAACTCCGTGCACTCCCTGATGCCCGACGGTGCGAGAAGTCCTCGCGGCAGCATGGCGAATATAGACTTCGACAGGAGTCCACGTGGCTCGCTTTGCCCCGAAGGCTCCAGATCACCAAGAGGCAGCATCGCTCCGAACGACCTTGAGAGAAGTCCCCGCGGTTCGATATGTCCGGAGATGCTGAGATCACCGAGAGCGAGCATCGCACCGTGCGACGTCGACAGAACGCCCCGCAGTTCCGTCATTCTCGAGTATCACAATCAGAGCCCGCGCGGCTCTATTATGCCTGAACACAACGTCTCACCGAGAGGATCGATCGCACCCGACTCCAACAGATCGCCGCGTGGCTCGATATGCCCCGAGGGCAACAGAAGCCCCCGCGGATCCATAGCGGCCCACGACCCCAACAGATCGCCGAGAGGATCGGTCGGCCAACCGGCCGATTTCGACAGAACACCCAGAGGCTCTCTTGGCGGTCAAACAGACTCGGAGATCATCCCGAAGAACCGAAGTCCTCGGGGCAGCATCGGGCCGGAGATGGACAGAAGCCCCAGGGGAAGTCTCGGCGGACATGAGAGGCGAAACCCAAGGATACTCACGCCCCAGGACCCCAGGAGAGCTTCCGCCGATCAAGGTATGTGCAAAGTCAAGTTATTTACTGAACAAACACCCACCAGTTGCATTTTCACGGTCGAGGATGCCTTTCAAGTCCATTCGTATCAATTGACATCTACGTAACGCACTAGAACACTAGTGCTTCTTGAGGCACTTTATCAATATCTCAAGAACGGCCCGGACTGCCCTAATTGCCGTCGTTGAGGATGCTCGTTGTATTGGAATGTTGAATAAGTTCTCGCTGTTTTTTCGCGAAGATTAATGCTTTATTTGGAAAAATCATTCCTAATGCTTTCGAACGTTTCGAAACTGTTATGTGATCAACTTCTAATGATTCTGCAAGTTCAGCTAGCGTCTCACGTCAATCTTCCTAAAGAAATGCCTCCAATTCAATACATCAAAATCATTAGTTTTGAAGCGTCTAAACCAATAGCTGCATGTTGGTTCAACGGGAATTCTGTGTGCTTCAGTCGCAGATTTTTTTTAGTAAGGTAGTGCAGTTAAATTATACGCAAATATTCATTCATAGTACAAAATATGACGTGTTTAAAGGGTCTCCTCACTTTAGACGCTAAAAAGGCTATTTTCATGACTTTTTTTGATAGGTTTATATTATTGATATAAAAATACGAAACACATGAAATTTTCTTTATTTATTCAAGTCACTATTTATAGACGAAAATGGTAGTTAAAAATTGTCCTAAAAAATGTAGGTCTGCGCTGTTGTTGAAATCTCGGAGATGGATAATCGGAAACAAAAAAATCAAACGGTTTTAGATTCAGTATGTTAATGGCTGTAGCGCATATCATACGATTTTTTATATATGCAAAAATAACAAAATGGCGGACATTTTTCGAAAAAAAAAAAAAACAAAAAAACGTGTTTTTTTCACCGTTATTGGCAAAAAAATAGTAAATAACAAAATTTGAAAAAATCCTTGATATGCGCTATAGCTATAGATGTAAAGAATATTTGGTTAAAATTTCATAAGGATCGGTTCAATAGTTTCGAAGATCTTATCAACAAGCCGTCAAAAAACATTGTTTCGAGAAAAACGCGTTTAAAGTTTGTTTTGGTTAGATAAATACATACAATTTTTTTTTAATGTATTTCGGAAGTGTATTTATTGAGTGCAACAACTTTTATATCAATATCTATAATATAACCCTATCAAAAAAATTCATAAAAATAGCCTTTTTAGCGTCTAAAGTGAGAAGACCCCTTAACTATGAAAACTATGAAAAAAGTTGTTTACACTTCGGCGAAATGACATACACTGAATTTCAAGATTGATTATGATACTTCTTCATAAAGTGAAACTTCAGTTATACGTTTTTCAAGGGGTACATCAAATATGACGTATAAGTGCCCGAGTAGAAATCTTGCTCCAACTACAATAAACACCTGATCAGGCATCCTGACTTCTTTTTCCAGCCTTGATCAGAATTTTTTATCAAGCCCTGATCATTTTTGAAACACAATCCCTGACTTCCGTCTGATCAGGGTAAAAAATCAAGGCCTGATCAGGGTAAACTATCAAGGCCTGATCAGGGTAAAAAATCAAGGCCTGGTCAGTGTAAAAGATCAAGGCCTGATCAGCGTAAAAAATTAAGGCCTGATAAGAGCTTAATTTTTCACGGCTTGATCAAAATGAAAAATCATATGATTTTTCACGGCTCAGGATGACCGATTTTTTCTTGAAATAAAAAATACAACGCATACACAAAAGAGAAAAAGGTACCACTTTATAAATAACGCTGATCGTTTATTTTTTAATCTTAATATAAAATTTATCACATATATTTTTCACATATATCTATGTGGAAAACAAACATCATTTTTCTTGTATTTGTAATAGAACAAAAACTCGAAATAAACTAAGATATATCACTGTATTATATTCCACTTATCATCCCGAAATTAACTAATATATTTTTTAAACAAAAACTAAAGAAACTTCGTGAATAAAGTAAACAGAGCTCAACGTTTTTATGACCAGACGTTTCTAGGAAACGTTACATTGGGCGTTCTGTTCGTTTTTTTTACGCGACGCTCGAAACTTGTCCCAGTCTTTTGCTGAATTAATCAGGCCTTGATACCGCTCCAACAGCTTGTCCAATTTGCTTCGAAAGAACTTCTATTCCGTGTTCCCTATATTTCGAAATGACAGCCACTGAAAAATACGAAAATGTGTATCCCACTTAGAATTCAATGTCTACATATATATCTATATAAGGTATGCACATTATTTTATTAGAGTGGCACAAATTTGAGCTCTATTTTTTTTCCTTTTTCTCACCATCCAATTATCTACTTTAAAGAAGAAAAAAAATTGTTGCGAAAGCTGCAAGCGGTCATTTTTTAACGAAAATTAGAATTGAAGCAGGAGAGCCTGTACAGCGAAGGCCAACCAAGTAATGGAGAGTTGACAGCGTAGTGCAGTTCAGTGATTGTATTGTCCATCCGAAGTGCATTTCTTATGGGCTAACTTGCACCAATGGAAATACTTTCACTTAACTGAACTACACAGTCAACTTATCATTATTCGGTTAGCCTACGCTGTCCGGGCTGTAGCGAAGGCTAACCAAATAATGGTAAGTTGACAGCGTAGTGCAGTTCAGTGAATGTAATGTCCATCCGAAGTGCATTTCTAATGGGCTAACTTGCACCGATGGACTTACTTTCACTTAACTGAACTACGCAGTCAACTTGTCATTATTCGGTTAGCCTACGCTGTCCGGGCCCGTACAGCGAAGGCCAACCAAATAATGGTAAGTTGACAGCGTAGTCAGTTCAGTGAATGTAATGTCCGTCCGAAGTGCATTTCTTATGGGCTAACTTGCACCGATGGAATTACTTTTACTTAACCGAACTGCGCAGTTAACTTATCATTATTCGGTTAGCCTACGCTGTCCGGGCTAATCAGCACCGATGGCAAAACATTTACCAGATTGAACTACGCTGTTAGCTTACCATTATTTGGTTGGCCTACGCTGTCGCTTTTTCTCCTCTGACAAAGGAGACGGACCAAGTAAAGAAAAATAAAAGCGATACACAAAACAAATATAAATCTACTTACATAGTGGTAGCGCCAACACATGCCAATCCTCAGGAATTTCGAGTTGTTCCTCGCTGAGAGGATCTGTTCCGGATCTGTCAAATGTATCATAATAAATATTTCAACCAATGCATATATAATTTGGCGTATGGTTAATTTACAGTCAGATTTAATCCAATTTATATTTATAGATTTAAGAATTGTAAGTCTTTGAAAAAAATTAATTGTTATACTAACCTGCTGCTGTATTATTTCTTCGTTTTTTCCCTTATTTAGAGCCCGCTATTCACGCAGACACAGTCGTTGCGCAATCTTCCGATTGTATTTGTCCATCTTATTCACAACGTACACGTTATTTGTAAAAATGTATAAAGTGATTAATAATATGTCTCGTGCTTCACTCGTGTCTGTGTATCATTTGACAAGATGAGGTTAGGCACGTTTTTAGCGCCAAATTGTAGAAGTCCAGTTACATGATGATTGCTTGAAGTTAGCTGGATCAGGCGAATTGAAGTAAGCCGTAAGTCCAGTTGCTTGACATCGCCTGAAGCTAGCTGGGTCAGGCGAATTGAAGTAAGCCGTAAGTCCGGTTGCTCGACCACCGCCTGACCCCAGCTTGATCAGGCAAATTAAGGCAAACTTAAGTAAGGCCTTCGTACTACAAGCTGATCAGGCGCAGATCAAATATCAGGCCAGCCTGACAATATTTCTACTCGGGTGAGAGTAACGTAGAAGTTAAATACAGTATGTATCGGAAACTCTCTAACATTTGAAAATGGCGATTGGTGCATAATTCCCGATGTTTTTCAATAGCAGCACATTACGTTAATGTTTGGTTTTCCAACCGAAAATTTGATTGGTAATAATTAAGTAATGAGCCAACTCAAGTTTTCGAATTTCCGTTTTGAACTTTTATTTAATGCAAGTTCGTAACACTAGTTGACCTTTTAGACTTTTTAGTAAATAACAGATAGGTTCGTATTGATAAGAGATATGTAATCACAGTACATGCCTACAAAGTCGAGGTCAGAAACAACAAAACATCGAAACATCAAAACATCAAAACGCAGTCACACGAAATTTTCTCCGGCGAGAAAATATCACGTGTGATTGACGTATAATTGAGAAAAAACTACTCGTAAAACCGACGGTGAGGAATAAAACTAATAACGTATAAGCGCGAAAAACGTAGAAATGAAACTTTATTATCATCTTTATGAACGGAATCTGCCAGGGATAGAAAAATTTGACGTATAAATGATAAAAACGTATAAACGAGGTATAAACGTATAAACGCCATGTGTTGGAAAACAGCGAGAACTTATTCAACGTCCTGATACATTCAATAAGCATAAATTGAACGAGATCGAACTCAAATTTCCAGTATACGAGACGCCACTTTGGTGCTTTGCGCAAAGGTATCGCGATGTCGAGTTCCCTTCGTTAAAATGTATCTTTGATGCTGGAGCCCTCGGGGCGAAGAGGATCGAGTCGCGAGCCTGTTAATGATAGAGAGATATCCTCTCGCATAACGCATGAACGCGATCAATAGCATTAAATTGAGAAGGTAGCAAAGTACATCGATGGGATGTATCGAGGCAGGCGGCGTAATTCTCGTCGTTGAGTAATTGGGAAGAAAATTTCACCGATCTCGGAGTCCTCTTTGAAACGGAGAGCCGCATTACGCGGGCGCGAAGCTTTCCAACGAAATGACAAAAGTGTCGACGATAAATTGCCACCCGTTGAACCAAAGATTCTGGATATTTATCGTGAACGGCGCGTTCAATGTTCAATCTCGAGGGTAGGCAATTTGTCACCTTCACGGCTAAATTAATGACTTCCCAACGAAACTACGGCATGGTGGGTGGGTGGAAAAGGTGCCTGGAATCCTAGAGTGAATTTCCATCATGGAAATTTCTACGACACGAGGGATACAGGCCAAGTGTGTCAATTGCAGGTACAATGGCCAATCGACACGCCTCGGCGTATCGACAACGCGACAGTACCTCGGGCAATGGGAGAGCTGGTAATTGCGGGCCTCAAGCGAATCTTGGATATGGAACGAACGCCTGGGCAGACTCCAGAAGGGCCAGCAGCTCGGTTTCTCAGGTGAGCCAACCGTCGATAAAGACTCTTTTTTTTACGATATTACAATTTCGGCATGAGAGAGAAAATCCGATGAGAAAACTGGATAAATATTCTGTCCATATGCATGGACAGGCTTTCCATCTACATATCGTATAAACGAAGTGGCAAGACGGCGAACGAGCGTGAAGGAACAACCCCGCAAAAGCCCACTCTCTATCTCACCCTGACTTTAACGACGATTGCTCTTGTCTCGAGTCGCGGCGCAATTAAAATCGTCCCTGGTGTAATTGCCTCTCGGGCTGTTCCCGAATCGTGAGAAAACGAGACGCGACTCTTGCGAATTAATTCTGTTATTCTCGCGAAGCTAGAGTTGGTGGCAATCGGAAGCTGTCTGTTGTGGTCGAATGAAATTTATGGAGATAAAGATTCTTCCATTTAGACCCAACGAATCGAGTTGTAATACCCCTTAAGGCTGATGCTGAATCATTTTCAAGGGTGGAGGGAGAAACGAAGTTCGTATGCTGATACATTTCGTGACGTCACGAGTGCCAACTTATTGTAGCAGCTTATTAATTATGTGTACGAATGATTATCGCGAAAATTTTCGAGTGTACGGTAGATAATCGTAATTATTATTTACATATATGGTTATTTAAACGAGCTGGGGTTATCAGAAAATTAATTATCGATGTTTCAAAATCCTACTAAAATAGACGCGAGCTTTGGCAACGTTCTCTCGTAATTCGAGGATGTTGGGTCGTCTGGCGATTGTCACAGGTCACAGCTGTGTGACGTGCGTATTCCGCCCGTCAGTGTTTTCAGAGCTTATATTCCAGTGAAACAGACGAAAACCCAGCACTTCTAGCGTAGTATTCGATTTTTTTTACTGAAGCTAGATGGTTGCATACTGAAAGTAACCCCAATGAAATTTTACCCCTCAACTCTCCTCAACCCTAAGAAATAAGGGTTGAAAACTTAAAAATCGCCGTATCTTGGTAATTAATAGCCCGATCGAAAAATATTTCAAATACAAGTTGTTTGGAATAATAAAATACGTATAAAGTTATTTGACGTCCAACCCCCTATCTTTGAAAATAGCGCTACAAAAGCGATTAGAAAATTCTGGGTTGATGCGTGTGCGAGCGGAGTACACGGAGAAAAATACGGCCTCAAATTCTAACACTGGTTGCCAGAATTCTAATATTCAGTGCTAGAAAAGTATAGTAGTTTACTGCCAGTTCGGAATTCTAAGACTTGTTATAGAAGTGTAAAAATGATTCTCACACCGTATAGTGAAAATGATACGTGCATATTACATTTGAAACTAATCTCGCATAGGCGCGAGTCCTATATGCTGTATAGTAAAAATAATGCGTGCATATTACATTTGAAACTATTCTCGCATAGGCGCGACTTATATATTCATATGGATTTCACTGTACGCATAGCATAAATGTTCGGCGTATAGCGAAAAATATTACGAAGTTATTAGTAAAATGTGACTCTTTATACCGTACTTTTGTAGAATACTGGACACTAATTGTTCCTTTTGTAGTATTCAAAATATATTTTGAATACTACAAAAAATCACAATATGCCGAATAGAGTGTATTATTTGTATCAGTTTACGTGCCATATCGTAGGTTGAAATTTAAATTTCTTCATTATTACTATACCATAATTACAATTTTTATCTTCCATTCAATACTTTTTGATATTTAATGATATTTTTTTTAGAAGCATAGTATTAATTCTAAACTTCGAGGCTCCCGTTTTCTCCGTGTAGACATATCGCTGCGTCCTTGTCTGGGTCAGTGGTGCTCTCGCCTTTTTGTGCCGCTATTTTCAAAGATAGGGGATTGGACGTTAAATAACTTCATATGTATTTTATTATTCCAACCAATTTTGTTTGAAACATTTTTTGATCGGGTTATTAATTATCGAGATACGGCGATTTTTAAGTTTTCAACCCCTATTTCTTAGGGTTGGGGCGAGTTGAGGGGCAAAATTTCATTGGGGTTACTTTCGGTATGCAACCATCTAGCTGCAGTCAAACATTTTAACGCTAAAAGTGCTGGGCTTTCGTCTCTTTTACTGGACTATTATGTCATAGCAAAAGAAGGCAACAAATGATTAGCGCGCTGCGAAGTTTTTTTTATGGAAAAGACGATTTGTCAGTGCTCGTGTCAACAAGCATCGTACTATGCTTACCGAAGCTAGGAAAAAAGTGTCATGAAATAAATCATGATAAATATATAAATCATGATAACCAAATGAAATGATAAATTATCATCATACATCAATCATGATAAATAAATAAATAAATTCCCCTTACTCGCATTTAACGTATTTGAAATTGGCACGCTAGGTCTTCGATTGATTCTGCTATTTCCATAGCTCCAACGTTGCCACATTCCATCAGGCAAAGATTGACGTAAACTTTAATATGCAATATTCAATAAACGAGTGCGGAAACCTCCGTTTTCCTTCTGCTAGTATATTCAGAAAATATACCATAACGACTGGTAAAATTTTCATTACTATTCATTCATCCTCATATTCTTAAGCAACAACCTGAATGAAAATTTGCGAATGAATGGCGAGCGTTTAAGGGGTCTTCTCACTTTAGACGCTAAAAAATGGCTATTTTCATGAATTTTTTTAAATAGCTTCATATTATAGATATTGATATAAAAGTTGTTACACTTAATAAATACACTTTCGACACACATTTTTAAAAATATTTATTTCAGTCACTATTTATGGATGAAAATGGTAGTTAAAAAAAGTCCTAAAAAACTGTAGGTCTGCGCTGTTGATGAAATCTCGGAGATGGATCATCCGAAACAAAAAAAATAAACGGTTTTAGATTCAGTATGTTAATGGCTATAGCGCATAACATACGATTTTTGATATATGCAAAAATAACAAAATGCCGGAAATGCTTCGAAAAAAAACGTTTTTTTTCACCGTTTTTGGCAAAAAAAAATAATAAAAATCGAAATTTCAAAAAGTCCTTGATATGCGCTACAGCTATAGTTACAAAGAATATGTGGTTAAAATTTTATAAGGATCGGTTTCGTAGTTTCGAAGATTTTATCAACAAGCTGTCGAAAAATGTTGTTTCGAGAAAAACGCGTTTAAAATTTGTTTGGGTTACCTAAATACGTAACATTTAAAAAAAATGTATTTCGAATATGTACTTATTAAGTGTAATAACTTTTATACCCATACTTATAATATAAACCTATCAAAAAAAATAATAAAAATAGCCTTTTTTAGCATCTAAAGGGGAGGTGCCTGAGTAAACGGCGAGAAAAACAGGTAAACTTCGAGAATTTTTATCTCAAAAACTAATGTTTCGATTGGATCCGGGTTTTTTAAATTGGAAAATATGTACATTGAGGTATGTTTAGGAATGTTGAAAAATAAATTCGTTGACTGGAAGCGATTCAAACGCGATTATCTCGAAACATAGTTTTTAAAGTCGATGCCAGATGCATCTCGAAAACGGCTTGTCCGATATTGTTCAAATTTGGATACAATATTTTTCGATAGTTTTTTCTCATTCGCCACATAGGGGTTTTTCATTTAATTGAACCATTACTTTTCCATTCAATGTGTATGCAATCCAAAATCGTCGAAAATTGCGAACGAAAAACGAATGTCAAATTAAAACGGTCGCAATTCCGTCAAAAATGAAAATTTCAAAAAAATCCTACGTGGCGAACGAGAAAAACTATCGAAGAATATTGTATCCAAATTTGGACAAAATCGGACAAGCCGTTTTCGAGATACATCGGGCATCGACTTTGAAAACTATGTTTCGAGATAATCGAGTTTGAATCGCTTCCAGTCAACGAATTTATTTTTCAACATTCCAAAACATACCTCAATGTACATATTTTCCAGTTTAAAAAACCCGAATCCAATCGAAACATTAGGTTTTGAGATAAAAATTCCCGAAGTTTACCGGTTTTACTCGCCGTTTACTCAGGTACCTCCCCTTAAGTGAGAAATCCCTTAACGCGCAAAATACGAAGTTCAATTCATTTGCGAGGAACAACTTGGGGAAAAAAGTACTTCATTCAGCTGCTGGTAAGAGTGGTACCGGATGTACTGGCTCTGCCCGGAGATGGACATTTTTTTACGAGCACTCTACTCCATTTTTCCTCTTACAGCTGTGTTTCTCTCTCTTTTTCTCTCTGTGCTTGAGCACAGTGAGCGACGAATGTTCGGGTTTTTATATTTGCCATTCGCTCGTGTCTCGGTCGTAGGAGCGAAATTCCAGGTATGTGGGGTTTCCAAGCTCGACCTCAAATTTTACGAATGTATGGAGCGCCGATCAAACAAATTGCGAAAAAAGCATTTCAATTGGTTCACTCTCTCCTGTAATAATAATACTCCGCGTACACTATCGGTGGCCTAGATACATGGGAAAAAAAAGAAAAATCCTAGCCGAGGAAAAACGACATTGGGAAAAATAAACTTTACAGATACTCCGAACGAAAACCAATATTCTTCGACAAAATTGTTATTCCGATGCCTCGAGTACTTTTATTTTCCGAGCGTGTAAACGGAACAAAGTGCGTTTGGTATGGGAAACGAATCGAACGAGAGTTCGCGAGGAAATAAGTAAATCGTGAGAAAAAATAAATCCTGAGGGCTGAAAGCGTCAGTGGGACGAGAGCAGGGGGCCGGGGGTGAATTGATGAAGAATTATCGATCGGACTTAGGAAAGGTTTATCGAGGGCTCGATATCGGCTTCTAGTTTTCAGGAGACGAATCCCGGCGGCTTTGCGGAGGCGTCGTTAATTCCATGGAGAAAGGCTCTTCCGGTTCCGGGCCGCTGGGAGTTGCGACCTACGGTACGTTGGTCTTTCAGCTCAAAGATGCTCATCGCGAGGCAAGCGGCACGTTCGATTTTGTGTTTCGAGCGATGACGGTCGTCAGCAAGACGATGGTCGTTACAGTCTGCCTGGGTTGCCTCTCGACGGTGCCGATCCTCATGCTCATCATGGGTGAGTATAGTCCCACGAACATTCGGACTTCTCTACTTTGTAGCCTGGTCATTAAGGTGGTCCTAATTTGAGCTCTATTCATTTTCCTTTTTCTCACCATCCATTTATCTTCTTTAAAGGGGAAAAATTGTCACGGAAGCTGCCAGCGGTCAAAAAATATTTAGAAGTCGCTCAAGGCTCCCAAAAATTCAAATTTTCATTGAAAAATCGATTCTTTTTTCGTCCACTTCTCACCCGTGAATTTTACGCTTCATAACTTAAAAAATAAGCTCGCGGAGGCTCTTGCCGGCCAATGAATATTTAGTGGTCGCTCAAGGTTTTCCAAATTTAGGATTTCCGCCAAAAAAAAATCTCGCATGAATCCTTGTACCATAAAAACAAAATAAACAGCGAAGTGTTATATTTTCTGAATAATTTATTATAATAATTTGTAATAAACACCGATTAGACGATATGTGCTGTTACATATTATTATGTATTGTTTATTATGGCTTCGGTCGTCACAGAGTACAGCTACGATTGGTTTCCAGGTTGACTAACGAGACCAACTGTGGGACGCATTACGATGCGCGGAAAACTGTTTATAAAGAAAAAAGATTAAGTGTTTTGAACGTTTTACAAAGCGTCAAATTTATGAGTGAGAAGAGTAAAAAAAACTTGGCGAAAATTGGAAATTTGGGAGCTCTTGAACGACCACTAAATATTCATTGACCGACTAGAGCTTTCGCGAGGTTAATTTAACCATCAATCTGTGAACCTGAGTCGTTATCTCCTTGCCCAAAATAATTTTCTTCGCAGGTTGCTTAATATTTAATGAAAGAAAAAAATTTTAAATGAGAAAGAAAAAATCCTATTTTCTCTTGAAAACTGCGGCCTAATGACTGATCATAAATTTTTTCAGATTTTTTTCATTGACAATTGTTGGTTTGGTAGTGCAAAAACGAAAACAACGCAGGTTCACGGGATCGAGGTGCCTTAAATACCTTCACGGATTGAGGGTTAAAAATTATAAAGCGTAAAATTCATGGGTGAGAAGTGGACGAAAAAAAAAATCGATTTTTTAATGAAAATTTGAATTTTTGGGAGGCTTGAGCGACCTCTAAATATTTTTACCGCTCGCAGTTTTCATGACAATTTTTTCGTTCCTTAAAGAAGATAATTGTGTGGTGAGAAAAAGAAACAAAAATAGAGCTCAAATTTGTGCCACCTTACTGTTTATAGACTGGAGCTCTTTCGAGCCTTACCTTAACGAACTCTCGAGGATTTATAGGCGCACTTTTGACTGGACATTTGAGACTTGTACATGTAAAAACGCACTTTTAAACGGACATTTGAGACTCGCTCTACGGATTGTATCACTTAGGACTGATTCTATTTTACATCCGGTACATTTGCAGGGTGACATTTATGAGGTGGCCATATGTTTTTTAAAGGTACGGCGGAAAAATTTTGTGACTGGGGAAAATATGATATTTAATAGCTTTTCAAATCTTCTGAGAAAAAAATATAGCGTGTTTTTGTGATGAGTAGTATTTGCTGAAAAAAAAACAAAATTCCATTTTGACTTCAGCAGAATGAAGATAATTAAATTTCGAATACGAAACACTCCTAAAAAAACTTTAAAAATTAAATTAAATTCCAGTTATTCACTTTAAAATGCATCTTTCATACATTTTATTCCCGTCGACGGGATACCCAAAAAAACAGTTTTTCAGGATTTTTTCGTATTTAGAATTTAACGAGTTACACTCAGCTCGTAGCCGGAAAAAAGAGAAGTTTTCGTGAATTTTTTTCTGGGTAAACGTGTTCAGGTTTTCAAATGATTATTTTTTATATTAAAGCGTATGGTTCTAAGTATCTTTCAACATTTTTGTAATGAAAAATATTTATAAATGTAGTAGATAAAATGTTATGTGCTGACTGCTGTTTGAAATAAACGTTCGTCGCGGTAACCACTGCAGTTCAAAAAAAATCATCCAAAATAAAAAAAATCGAACGTATTTAGTTTTTGCAAGAAATTATCTAGGCCTTGGACGAAGAATTTAATAAAATATTGATTAAAAAAAAATGGCCACCCTCCAAATAGAAAGTATCGATGTTCAGTAAAATAATCGCTCTATTTTCGTTGATAGAAATAAACTATGCATCGATAAAAAACGTCTTCGTTCAAGTACTGCTTCTTGATGTGTAAAAGAAGCTTGTAAAATTTAAAGTTGATCGGTGCAGTAATTTTCTAGGTATCGTCACCACCTATTTAAAAAAAAGTCTCTTTGAGAACCACGCCCTTAAATTCGCCGGTTCACTGAACCTACCCAAAATTTTGAACGGATCGACTGAGAATTTTCCAAGAATATTTTTGAAATGTTATATTTTGAGAGTCCGTTGAAAAGCAAACATTTCTATTTTCAAAAATGTCATCTGAGAGTAAGCCCTTAACTATCTTCATTTTACTGTACTCAAAATGGAATTTTGGATTTTTTCAACAATGCTCTATCTTCTCCAGCAAACACTACTCATCACAAAAATACGCTTTATTATTTTTGGAACAGGACTTGAAAAGCCATTGAGAATCATAATTTTCTCGATTGCAAAATTTCCGACCCGTTCCCCTAAAAAAACATGATTCCTATAATTGTCACCCTGTGTACATAAGTTCCATTCCCGACTGTTTTTGCCCAAAATTTTATCTTCGCACCCTCAAATAACAGGTTCGTTATTCGCCTAGGCAAAAAGCGGACACGTTTGGGTGTATTTGCTTCTGTTCATTACTCGCGTATTGGGCTATTTTCAGGGATAGCTGGCACGGTTTGAAGCTTTTGATTGCTCGGGTACTCGAAAGAATTTCCCTACCATTTATATTCAGCGACATCGAAAAATCAATCCAACAATAACGTTATTTTGCTATCCACGTCCAAGCTTTCGCTTCTTCGTCTTTTCCATTCGATGAGCTCCTCCGCGAAATTGATTGCCCAAGCTGTTGGCAGAATTCCAGTAGCAGAACACTCGTGTACAAATAACCACTAGGGCCGTACTCGTTTATTATTTTCTTGAGAAGGGTTATTACAGTCCTCACGAGCTGCTCCCTCCCTCGTTATGGACGATCGCATGTCTGGCTATCCTTTCACACACTTGGGCACGCACACAGTTCTACGGGTCAGTTCTCTCAGCCGCGAATAAAAGCTGGGCCAATACGATCGCAAGTTCCGAATGATGCCTTCGTCCAACTTGATGAATTCTCGCGTCATAGCAATTTACGAGCGGACGTATGAAATTTCACCAAGATCCGTTCTTGGTCCGCACACTTAATTGTCTTTATCCTGGCGAGCATCGTTTCGAAGAAAAATGACTGCTACATATGTCGCGGAGCTTTTGAAGGCGGGGTCTAAGGTATCCACGGACGTATGTATTCGAAAAGCTTCGCGGTGTAAAATATCACAAATTGGCAAATTGATGCGATGGAAATTCGCCCAATCGTTTGGACACTCCTTGTCGACATGTGGAATAGCATAATATTGCTGGCACGTTTTTGAAATTTTAAGCGGATTTTTATTGCAAGCAAATACTTGTTTTAAGCAAATTTTTATTTTAAGCAAATTTTTTCATTTAAAAGAAATATTTATTGCAAGCTAATATTTATTTTACAACAATATATATGTATATATATGTGTATATATATATATATATATATATATATATATATATATATATATATATATATATATTGAGCAAATATTTGACATTCCTAGTTGCTTGGGAATTTAGGACTCTGCACGATTTTTTTTGCGATACTCGCATGAGAAAAATAAACGCGATTGAGAAGAAAAACTCACTATGGACAGTCGTGGCTTCGTGATTTTTTTGTGGCAACATGCGGTTCTTTTTATACGGATTTGATATAGTGGTTAATGAGATTTTTTAATTACCGAGCAAAGGGCGATCACTGTTTGGCTTTTAGGTTAACCGGGTCGTTGCAGGATGTTTGAGGTGCTGGTCGAATGGAAAGCAGAGCTCAAAACGAAAGGTCTCGTTTACCCAATCACCCCTAAACCCGTCACTTTCGACGGTATTCGATCGTGCGTAAATAATTAAACGCTCAAGTGGACAGGAGATAAATCGACGAATTTCAGGGCAGGCGTGTTAATTGCTATCGATGATCAAAAATAACATCAATCCTCGTCACGTACACAAATACTGATTCGTTTTACATTCGTCGACGATATCGTTCGCGTGGACTCGATACGAACTCCGCGTTTCGAGAAAACAAGCGTTTTTCATTCGGAAAATAAATTTGCTTCAACATGAACATTTATCGCAATTTAGAGACGACGAAATTAATGGCTCGGGCCTCGTGGTTTTTCTGTTCCGATGTTGTGTAAATTAGAACGTTCGAAAAAATGCCTTCCGCTGGGTGATAGAGATAATCGAGATGATGGATTAATCTATGCCTAATGTTTGTTCGTATGACCTTTTAGGATGTCGTTGCTTTTACTTTTTATTAGAGATCTCCCTAGAGTGATGCTCATAGCTACTCTTTCATGGTTCACTATATTGCACTCGCACGAGGGCACGGGGAAACTGTGGAAAACCTGGGCCGATACGGACAGCACTCTTTTACTAACAAGTTTTTTACTAGTTTATTATTAGTTACTAGTTACTAGAAATGTATTAGTAAGATACTAGTGGGGTTACCATCGGAAAGTCCGTAAAACTGCCTCCTGCGGTCATCCATCCAAGTATTAGTCCAGGCCTACTCCAGGTTGTTCATGCAACCGTTAGTTTATCCCGTACAAAAAATTGCTAGAGAATTCCTAGATTACTAAGTTACTAGTTACTAGTTACTAAATTACTAGTTACTAGATTGCTCAGTTACTAGTTACTAAGTTACTAGATTACTAAGTAACTAGTTACTAAGTTACTGGCTACTAAGTTACTAAGTTACTAGTTACTAAGTCTCCCAGTAACTTGCTCATGCAACCGTTAGTTTATCCCATACAGAAATTTTCTAGGGAGTCCCTAGACCGTACCGCACTCCTATAGGGACTTGACTGGGATGCTGCATGTCGGGAGTGCACATTGGAATCTGAGAAAATTCCGCGCCATTTTACGATTGACGTCGTTTAACAATTTTTTATTTGTAATTCTCAACCGAAATTTGTTGGATTTCATCGAAAAATACCCTTTCGTGATTCCATGCACAAATTTATTGGCAAGTCCTAAAATGCACCCATATCTATAGGGATTTATATGTATATGTATAGGGATCCAATGCGATGTCACCTTCGATCGCTATCAAGAAGTGACAACAAGTATGGGAATCCAATTGGAACCCTATGTCAATTTCTACGCGGGATATGTCAATTAAACTTGAGTAATTTTCGAAAGTCCAATGCCTGGTTTTTTGCAATTTCCGGTGGTGCAAACGTCAGAAAGAGAAACACAAGTTTACCTTCCACAAGGATAACAGTAATAGCCGATTTTTATTTTATGTCTGACACTTGAAAGCCTGGACGTGACGAAGACCCTCGAGAAAAATTCTACAACAGGTATGATAAATGTGGAATGTTTGGCGTATGTCAAGGTTTGCAGTTCATCAACGACTGCCCAAAAGAGCCGAACATACCGATCTACATGGTGGTCGGTGGTTCCCTAGGAAGCTTGAGGATGTTCTGGGCTCTCTATTCGCAAATACGGTCACGTAGACTCGAGATTCTGAGTGTACCCAGCACAGGCTCGCACATTTCACCGATGAAACTGGTCTCGATAGTCCTAACGCTCTTCCTATCGATTTGGTTCGTCATAGGTGAGCCACTGCTTTGTCCCGTCACATCCCTTTACATTCCAATTTCCTAGCCCGTTAAGGTCACACGCGTGAATGGTATCGCGGTCCGCGCGAAAGAGATTGGGGATCGAGATACGGGGAGGCAGGCGGATTCGGAATGCATTTCACATTATAGTCCAGTAAAAGAGACGATAACCCAACACTTTTGGCGTCGAATTAGAATTTTTTACTGAAGCTAGATGGTTGCATACTGAAAGCAGCCCCAATGAAATGTTGCCCCTCAACTCGCTCCAACCCTAAGAAATAGGGGTTGAAAACTTAAAATTCGCTGTATCTCGATAATTAATAGCTCGATCGAAAAATGTTTCAAACAAAGGTTGTTTGGAGTAATAAAATACGCATAAAGTGATTCGACGTCCAACCCCCTATCTTTGAAAATATCGGCACAAAAACGATTCGAAAATTCAATATCCATTTTCATAGATAAGGGATATGACGTGAGATAAGTTTATACGTATTTTATTATTCCAAACAACTTTTGTTTGAAATATTTTTTGATCGGGCTATTCATTATCGAGATACGGCGATTTTTAAGTTTCCAACCCCTATTTCTTAGGGTTGGGGCGAGTTGAGGGGCAACATTTCATTGGGGTTACTTTCAGTATGCAAACATCTAGCTTCAGTAAAAATTCTAATTCTACGCTAAAAGTGCTGGGTTTTCGTCTCTACTATTACTCTAATCTCACACCATCGGGTCTCCAAAATTTGTCTAGCTCAGATCAAGTGAACATTTTGCTTGAATATTGAGTCACGAAACTTTTGTTTGATATTCAATCAAATGATTAATGATGATATATTTGCTTCAAATAAAATTCTCAAATTATTACAACTCACTATAAGAGGAACGATTTTCTCGATTCTAATAACATTTTATTTAACGTATATTGACTTTTCATTCACTGTAACGAAATTGTATTGTCAATTTGAATAAATATATTTTTATCTTGAAAAAATGATTTTATTGAAGGTCAACGAAAATTTTTGAACGCAGTGTTCGCGTACAACAATATCTTCAAGTCTGATGAATATTTTGGCAGGAATTAATTAAAATTCAATAAACGATTAATATAAATAGTAATAGTTCAATTCAAAACGCGTAAAATGAACGTTTAGTTGACTGGAGGAAAAAGTTCTATCAACGTACAGTTACCATCCTGTAAAATTCCGTGCAACGAACCTGTTCACCAATCTGAAAAAGAGTCGAATGAAAAAATGTATATTCGACTCTAATAATATTTTATTCACGTCTGATATTCTTATTCATTGCTTCAACATTTTTTTCTACATTCTAGTGAATGTACCAAAAATCTTGGACTTCGTCACCATAAAATAGCAAATTCGGCATGAGGATTTAAAATTCGCAGCAATAATTTAATTTTTGTAATTAGACAATTCTAAAGATTAAAGTTTTTTTACATTTGGTCGGATCTAAACCCAACAAGACGATGTTACAATCACGATAAACATCAATTTGTTCCTACTAATAGATTTTTAAATAAATAAATATTCTACCTTTCCATTTCTTCGGCTGGAATATCTTTAAAGTTAACACTCTAAAGTTTATTAAAAATGCCAGGTGTGCTTAAAATACTATTTCTTTGAGTTTAATAAATACTTTCCTAAAAGCGAAAAAAGTATAATCGCTTCAAAACGTCAAACACAGCACATTCAGTTGATTCAATCAACCAGCTTTTCTCAGCCCAGTCTCGATTTATGGCCAATGCCATTCCTCCAGTTGTGATTTTCCTTCGGACTTTCCCGCCCCCGAATGTCTACTGCCCCCGATTCATAGAGTTCACCGGCTCGTGTCGCTTGTTCAGCCATCACCCTTGTCGTTCTTTGCAACAGGCAATTATTGGATATTGCGTATAAGGTGGCCAAAATACGCCGTTGAAATGTGGAATCCCGGCCATTGGTGCGACAAAAGACTTTACATATTTGCCGTGGTGCATCTCGGGATTATTTACGCGGTTATTGCTGCAAGTATCATCACAGCTATCGGCCTTGCGGTTTGCAGATTTTTCGCCTGTCCGTGGTTCGAAAGGTGAGTACGATACTTAGACGTTTAATCTTCGACGATTTTATTGGGTCAAAATGATATCGTCCTATTGGGCCTCGACTCGCCATCAATAAAAGGCAGAACGATTAAATATATTAAATTAAACTTAAATTACATTAAACTTATATTATATCCATTTATATTACACTAATAAAAAAATATTTAATTAAACTCAAACAATTAAATATATTCAATTGAATTAAAAACAATTGAGTTAAATATATATTCAACAATTGGCCGTCACTGTTTATTTTTATCGTGTCTTTCATTTGAGGCAGCATTGTTGTCCAGAGTGCTGTTCTGGAGGTGATTTTTTGGGATTGAGTAACCGATAAACCGTTCAAGTTTTATTTCTGAAAGTTTTTACACATGTTTATTGATCCTTCAACAATATCTACAAATAAAAAGAAAAGATTATCGTGTACTTCTGTACGTTCTGGGCGTTGTATGAATCTGAAAAAACAAACAAATATATTCCAAATCTGAGTGTTGTGAAATTTAGTACCAAATTAAAAAAAAAATACAAAATGGCGGCATGTTAAGCTTTGATCATCAATTTTTTCTTTTCTCCTGACCATTCTACAAGTTATATAAAGACATTTTTTGTTCTGCTCAATTCTGCTACCAACGTTGCAAAACAGTCTACTGAAGGTGTATGCCAAATCTGAGCTCCATGGGCTACTTGGTTATCAAGATATCATGAACGCCGATTTGAAAAGCATAGTTTCGAGAAAAACGCGGATGAAGTTGCTGCGCCACGAGCTCGCTCCCTGACCGTACTCCTTATAATTTATATAACTCGGCTAATTTTATGAGTATCATTATACGGTTTTCACAGACTTATTCAGAAAGGCCTGTAGATTCATAAAATAAAATTTTTAAACTCATTCTCTCAAATTTCTACACAACAATACTGTCTTTAAGGGTTAAGCAATTGTAACGATCCGAAAATTGACATTTCTTTGTATGTACATTAACAGAGTTGCGTACCAAATTTCATAGAAAAATATTAATAATTAAAGAAGTTATAAGCAATCTAGTGAAAACACTTTGAATGTAAGGGGCTACTTGATTTTGGTCATCCAGTTGATTGGAAAAAAACGACTTTTTTTTCAATATATTGGCTATGACTAAGCATTTTTGCTGTCGTGTTTCAATCATAAAAAAATGTTTGGTTTTTTTTTCGATTTTTCGAGGAAAAACGACATCATTACCGTAGAGCGTCGATTATCCGAATCAATTGGGACCGGGCGCCTTTCAGATAATCGAAAATTCGAATAACCGAAGAGCAATATTCCGTGGGCGAAAAAAACCTTTACTTTTTCAATATGATAAAATATTATATTTAAAATTACAATGAACATTAATATGTTAATAATACAAGCACATTTTTGGTGAATTGCAAATAACCATTGTATTGTTTAATGATATAGAACGAAATTAAATCTGTGTTTTACAATAATCAACATTCGTACGTATGTGAGTTCTTATCTATTTATTTTTGAAAAAGTCGACGATTTTCATCTACTCCACAACGAAAGCTCGTTTCTTTGCTGTCAAATGTCAACTGCCAGCGGAAAGCAAAGTGCGCGCAAGCGCAGACCGAGAAAGTGGAGGGGACGTACAACAATGTATACATCCTGCAACAATATATAGGGCATAATCGTTCGAATAACTGAGCATTCGGATGAACAAAATTATTGTTTAGATCATTGATATTTTGGATAACCTAAATCGCCATTTGGATAATTGACGTTTCGGATAAACCAAATCGCTATTCAGATAACTGACGTTCGGATAATCGACGCTCTACTGCATTTATAACAACTAGTGAGAAAAAAATGTTGAGAAGAAAAACGTCGGTCAAGACTAAACTACTATTACACTGAATAAGTATGCCAAATTTAAAGTCATCCGTTCATTACATGTCGAGGAATCGTGTCCACCGTTTGGGGGCGGACACAAATTACGTAACGCAATTTGGCGGGGGGGGGGGGGTCCAGCCAGGCGTTACGGTCTACGTACGCGGGGTGATGGGGGGAGGGGGTCGAGGTTTGCGTTACGTCACGATTTTAGACCTGCCAGAAATAGCAAAATTTCTGCACGTTCAAGTTTTGAATTTTAAACTCGTGTATAGATACTTTAATGTAAGTATCAATATTCTAGAAAAAACATAATTTTATATCAAGAAAAACGGAACGAGAACTTTGAACGCATTTTTCTCGAAACTACTTTTTTTGAGCTTGTCCTAGCAAATACTCAAAAACTTATCAACCGATTTTCAATTTTTTTTTGACATTTTTGTCATCGGAGTGACTATAGTTGTACGTCGATTTTTTAAATATTGATAATTACTATTTTTAAAGACTGCTTTAATACAGAAAAAGGGCCTTGGAAATAGAAAAAAAATCCAAACTGTTGGCATGTTGTAAAAAAAAACAAAATAACAAAACGGCTACCCATTACGATAGCTATATTTGTATAGATATCGATGAATTGTTGACTTTTCATTTACAGACAACCTTTCATAAAGATATCGATGGGACAATGAAAATATTTTTTTCGTCGTCAAATCATGTCATATATGTCGGTTAATTTAAAAGATTTTTTTCATAAAAATTGGTATAAAACTAGATGAATATATACTTCATAAAATGAGTGTAAACCCGATCCTTTCATAAGTAGTTATGTCTATGAAAAAAATCGCAATTACCGACGACAAAGCACCCGTTACGTAACGGAATAGAGGGGAGGGTTCCAGCCAGGCGTTATGGTCCTTGTACGTGGGGGAGAGGGGGGGGGGGGGGTCAAAAATTGGGCAATTTGGCGTTACGTAATTGGTGTACGCCCCCTTTAGAAAAACAATTTCGAGAAAAACGCGTTGAAAGTTTGGCTAGCAGTTGTATCGTTGTAATAATAAGTTTACCTTCAATCTGCGATTCCTGCACCCTATGTTGGACCTTCCTCTTCAATTTGAGTTGCCTCAAGGGACGAACAAGCGTTCGTCATTTTCACAGTAGCCTAACCCCTTAAAAAAATGATACGGCTATAATTACGAAAACATTGCTGTCTCTCTGTGCACATGGGGAACAAATAGTTTTCTCTGACGAGTTGATGCCGCTAACGGTTTCATTTAACCCACATTCGAAGTTGATATGCTTCTGGTGGCATTCTCGTATGTACCCACGTCATCCGAGCGCTCTCAGTTATTTCTCTCGTTGCCTCCTGGCGCATGTCTAAATATTGCAGTGTCAACCCAACTCGCCATTTTTCCTTCCGCCCCAACTCCTCTATGATAGGCTTTAGAGGAACGGAGATTTGAAACTGTAAGTTTGCGTCGTATAAACACCGACTCGTCGTCTGCACACATACTCACGTAAGTTGTGTGCATACCCGCGAGCGAGGTACGTGAAAAATTCTCTCGGAGAAGCTCAGCTTTCGTGGCGACCGAGCTGGGGCCAGAAGAAAAATAGAAAGACAACCATTCAGGCAGAATTTGTTTAGGTTTGTTTGGGTTCGATTGATTGCGAAAAGTAAGCGCGGCACTTACTGTGACCAAACTCTTTTAGCTTTTTCTGGCCAACTTTGGCACTTGGCAGAGTTCGCTGCTGTACCGAGAAAAATAATTTGGATCGAACATTTTTTTTCTTCTCTGTTCGAATTTCGGTTTATATTCAATGAGGATTTATTTTACTTTCATCAAATTTTATTCAAAGTAAATAGACTGTTTTATTCACTGTGATGTTGTTGCATATTCAATTAAAGCGATTACTATATTTATGTAAAAATGTGTATATACTGCACCTAATGGATTTTTTGTTCGATGCTAACAGTATTTTATTCCGGTTTTATTTATAAACCTTTGTATTCAGTCAACTAATACGTTTCCTCTCAATGTTTGTGCACACGATGTCGTAGCTTGTCATCAAATTGGTGAAGACAAAATTGAGATTTAAAATTCAAATCGTAGATTGGATTTTTATTTTTTAAACACTGGCACTAGGTTTTGAGGTTACAAATGTGAAGAACACTAGGCAGCACGATGATCCCGCTCAGAACGTCCACTAATCGTCCCTCTAATCGTCAATTCAAATCTAATAAATAATTTAGTGAACGAACAAATCCTCTCCAAAAATGCTTTTGAAGTTTGCATAGTTTGAATGCAACGAAAATTCTTTTTTTATATTTTTAGTTCCTCCTTTTCTTTATCCCAAAAAGTATTTTTTGGTAAACTTAGATCACAGATCTCTAAATAAGAAAATAAAAAAATTGTTGAGGGATTTTCGTGGCTAAGATCTGAAAAAAGAAATATGCGTAAATAAAAAATCATAATTTTTGTTGCATTCTAACGGTGCAGAATTCAACATCGTCTCCAAACCCATAACCCTTATTTATCTTGATCAAATAGTTTTATCGAAGCTATCACTCAAAGAGAAATGAAAAATTGACTGGTGTTCAAGTACAATGAAGTCGCCAGGTCTGATAAATATTTTGGCAGAAATAAATGACAGTAAAAATTTAAAAACTAAATTCAGATGGACCTCTAGTTGAGTCGAAAAAACGATTTCGTCTGATGTCACCATAGCAAACGATCAAAGCCTCTTCAAAAATGCTCTCGAAGTTTGCATCGTGGGAATGCAACAAAAATTCTTTTTATATATTTTTATTTCCTCCTTTTCGGTATCCCAAAAAATCGTTTCCGTCAAATTTGAATCACAGACCTCTGAATAAGCAAATAAAAAAATTGTTGAGAGATTTTCGTTGCTAAGGTCTGTCAAAAGAAATATGAGCAAATAAAAAATCACAACTTTCGTTACATTCCAACGATGCAATATTGAACATTATTCCCTAAGACCGTTATTCATCTTGATCAAATAATTTCATTGAAGCTATCGCTCAAAGAAAAATAAAAAAATTGGCTGAAATTCCAGTACAACAAAATCTCCAGATCTGATAAATATTTTGGCAGAAATAAATAACAGAAAATATTTAAAAAATTAAATTTAAATTGACCTTTAGCTCAGTCAAAGGGCCACAAGAAATATGACCAAATGAAAAATCCCACTTTTCGTTGCATTCCACCGCTGCAAGTTTCAACATCCTTTCCAAAAATCCTCTTATTTGATCTTTGTCAAATAATTCCATCGAAGCCAACACTCAAAAAAAATGAAAAAGTGACTGCTGTTCAAGTACAACAAAGTCTCCAGGCATGATAAATATTTGACAGAAATAAATGAGAGAAAAAAATTACATTTAAATGGACCTTTAGCCCAATCGAAAAAACGATTTCTCTTGACATCACCATATTCCTACCATTCTGTAAAATTGCGTGTAATAAACGCAAGTTCCCAAAATTGATCACCTGATCGCGATCGCGTAGAATGACCCATAGAAAAGAGAAGTTTCGTGAAAAGGGCGGGAGTCGTACGAGATTCGATAAGAGTATATACGTGTATGTGACGTAAGAAAGAGACACCCCAAACGTTTCTCGGTGCGCCGTTTGTTGGTCAGGTACAAATAACCACGGAGGTCCGTACGCCTGAGGGAGGGTGTTGGCGAGAGAAAAGCTGTCTTAGCCT
This sequence comes from Ophion slaviceki, assembly GCA_944452715.1. Lineage (NCBI taxonomy): Eukaryota > Metazoa > Arthropoda > Insecta > Hymenoptera > Ichneumonidae > Ophion > Ophion slaviceki. The sequence continues at coordinate 57,959,976 of OX101784.1, forward strand.
CGAGGGGACGGGAGAGAATCTCGCTCGACGGCAAAGTCCTGGAGGAATTGAACGAGGACGACGAAGACGCCTCGGAGCAGGACGCGAATGAGAACGAGGCTGAAGAAAAACGTGCGGAGGATGCTGCCGAGGGAGCGAGAGAGGTACGTTGGGTCGACCAGGTCGTTCAGGAAGTCAAGTATTGCAGCAAAATGCAGTTCCGTGCTCCGGACATAATTGAATTGTAACTGAGGCGTCGTACCCTGAAGGAAATAACATCAAGAACATTTTTTCTCTTTATTTTCTTTCTTTCGTTTTTTTCCTTCACTGACGACGACGACGAAGATGCGGTTGGGACGAGGTGCAGATAAATTTCGCGGATAAAAACGCGGACAATGTATTTTTCGGACGAAAAGCGAGCAAAGGGCCGTGGGAGACGCCGAATAAAAAGAGAAAGAAACTCGCGTAGTCAAAAGTTTTATTCGATCGGAATTTTGGTACTTCGCTGTTCGACCGAAATCGGAAAAACAAAGCAGGCATGTCGAAGTTATCAACAGTGATATCGGATAGTGATAACGGTGAATAGTTATTAACAAATAGTTCGGAGGAACCGTTCTTTAACCATTAAAAAGTTACGAAAATCTTTAATCGAATTTGAATACTTGATTTTTTTAATATTCGTGATTTTTCTTCATTTGTCGGTTTGGAAATTTATTTATTAGTTTTTTTCAATGTAAAACTGCTTCATTGACTTAGAAGCTGCTCACTAGCAATGTGGAACCTCTTTACAAAACAATATAAAAAATACCCATTTTTTAAATCATTTTTCAGTATTTACTTATGAAAATAAAAAAAAAGCGAGTTAATTTTATCGAATGAAGCATGTCAAGTTTTTCGGCAACATTTAAATCTGCATATCTTTAAATAATATAAAGATAGTTCTAACGAATAATGGTCAACAAATAATAAGTAACAAAAATCTTCATCGCAAATGAATTGCTTGATTTTTTCGAAAATTCATTATTTTTTTCGATCAATTTTTTTGAAAGACGGAATCTGTAAAAATGTACGTCCAATGACTTGAAAACTGGTCAAGCGCAACATGAAACCTTTCCAGAAAATAAATATTCAAAAATCACGATTGTTTACTCATTTTTCAGTATTCACTCAAAATTTGTTAAAAAGAATGAAATAATTCTAAAAAATTATAAGAGTTCGGAAAAGTTAACGAAATCATTATGAATTAAACCTCTTCCAACCGCTTTTAAATTCATGATTTTTTTTCGATTAATTTTTTCGAAAAATGCAATCTCTAAAACTGTACGTCTAATGACTTGAAAACTGCTCAAGCGCGACATGGAACCTTTCCACAAAATAAATATTCAAAAATCACGACTTTTAACTCATTTTTCAGTATTCACACAATTTTTTTTTAAAAGACCGAAATAATCCTACAAAATTATAAGGGTTCGAAAAAATTAACGAAATCATCATGAATTAAATTTCTTTTAACCACTTACTTATCGAACATTAATTTTTGCAACGTATGTGTTGACGACTTTTTTCAATTATCAATATTCAAAATTGATCCCCGTAACATCGTGAACGCGTCTGACTTTTTTCCAAATTTTTGTCGCATCTCGAAGTACCAAAGCTTTTCCTTAGCAGAATTCGAAATCACGCGTATCAGGTTGATCCTCGAATCGCGCAAAGAATTTTCATCGTCGCGCATACTTTCAGACCTCCTCTCGATGTATCGTGCTTCACATAAATTTGCAGGGATAAAGAGGATAATATTGCTTTGAATACCGAGATGGGAGGAGAAAATGACGTAGCCGATTTCACTAGGACTTTAATTGCTATTCGATCGAAAAAAAAGGAAATCGCGATAAAGCTGCGTGAAAAAACGACCGGGCCAGTTCTTTTTTTCTACGTCGTAAATGAAACGTCCTTGAAAATCGTCCGAGAAAAGAGTGTAACGAAATGATAGTCAATTAAAAAAAAAAAAACAAAAAAAAACGTGGAGTAAATCGATTGTGCTTGCATCACATAATGCACCCTGACGTTCGACCGCGTTACGTCCCACGCTGCACACACGAGAGCCATGTGAGTAGCAAAAACGTTCGTGCGCGATCCATCATACACGATAAAATTTCAACGTGCTTTTTTTCGGAAAACACAATGAATGTAATAACGTGCATGAAAGACCGGACCAAGACGTGCAAGCCAACGCATATAATTAAATAAGATATATAAATATACGTAGACTTATAAAACATTAATATAAATCGTTCTAGATGCAGCGTGATTAGAATTTTTTTAATTCTCACATTACTCGTCCGAGTCGCCGATCGTCGCGATGCATTTTTCATTCGCATATATTTTCTCTCGTTTTCCGCTCGCGCCCGCGCAACTGTTCGAAAACGGGTCCACGATTGTTTCGCGCTGAACAATGTAAAGACAAGTATCCAAAGCACGAAGTATTATAATAATGTTTTGAGGAAGTCTACCAAACTGGGGCTCGAAAAAAGTGAATTTGACATTTTTTTGTGGATACGCAGTTGATGGAATAAAAATTCCACTCCGTGGACTTTATTCTACATATCTTCGCGTATCTTTATAAATTTGTTCACAAGATTTCGTAAGAAAGTGGAGGCGCCGAAGCCCGATGAAGATAAGCGTTTTCCAATTTTTTACCTGAAACGAAAACTCAAAATAATTTGAGTTCTGAATAAGATTTGCCTTCGAAGCACGCAAGAAAATCGAAAAATATCGATTTCTGATAGACGCGTTAAAAAAAATTGCTTTCGGTGAATCGCCAAAAACAATTTTTTTGGAAAAACTTTTCAACATATAAAAATCTCCTACATTGATACGTTGTAACAACATTTGGCATCGAAGTACATAAAAGATTTTCGATATGGTGAAAAGTTTTTCCAAAAAAAATCATTTTCGGCCGATTTTTTCACCGAAAACAATTTTTTTTGTTAAACATGTACCATTTCATCAATTCTTATTTTCCGAATTCCCTGTCTACTTCGAAGGAAAATCTTATCTAGAACTCGAACTATTTTGAGTTTTCGTTAAACGTAACAAGGTTCCAAAAACAATGTCAGGTAAATTGATGAATAATTGGCGACGTGACATTGCCGGCCAAAGTACACTGTCAGACAAAGGTGACTCGCTTCATCCAGCTTCCGCGCCGCCATTATGGTCCAAAGTCTTGTGAAAAAAATTGTAAAGATACTTCAACATATGTAGAATGAATGACACGAAACAAAGTTTCCATTATGTCAACTGGGTATCCATAAAAAATTGTCGAATTTCACGTTTTTTCCGGGCTCTAGACTGTTAGTCTCCCTTTGAGAAATTAAACCCACTGTAAGGCGGCGTTTTCGTAGTAACGTCGAATTACGGCTGCCGATATGAAGGTCTGGTTTACTGTACAATATATGACCACGTCGTTTGAAGTCTCAAGCACCTCTGAGACAAAAGTCATATACATCAAGTGAAAGAAAAAATGAAAAAAAAAACGTTCCTTTGGAAAGCACTTTTTCGTTTCATTTTTACAACACAGTGATCAATTTTTTCTATTTCGTTTTTTTTTACTTTTAACGTTCCTTCGTATGCCTTTGCGAACACGACCCTATCCCTTCCACCTTCATCCCCACTCTTCGGTATTTTCAGTTCCTGAAAAATCCCCACCTAGCGTTACCCCCACTCCCTCTTTCCACCTCCACATCACGCTTGCACGAGGGCACAGGGAAACTGAGCAAAACCCGCGCCCATACAGGCTATATTTTCACCCAGTTGTCACTTGCGTTACCGTCGAAAATTCAGCAAAATTTCCTCCCGCTCGATAGTCACCGCGCGGCTGAGCGGTCACCCATCCGAGTAATGGCCCCGGCCATCGCTCCTTGACAAGAGAGATCGGTTATTTTTTTGTCCTAAAACCCTTTACTACGAGCATGAACACGCGATGTTTTGTGATTTTTCTTTTTTCCTTCTTCAATATCACCGGAACAGTATTTCTTGCCGTACAATTGAGTTGGCTAAAACCGCTTAGGTTCCCTCTCACCGCGAGCACCGGACGGATATAGGATTGTGACGGATGAACCGTACAATATAGTCGTAGCCGCACGGATGACAAAGATATGTATATATATAGTAAATTTCTCCACGACAACGGGCAAAATGAAAAGTCGTATCGCCCCCGAATTTATCCGGGCGAGCATAAGCGGATTTAACTTGACGGAAAAAGTGGAATTGAAGTGAAAAGCTTCGCTCCCTATTGTTCGCGCCCGTTTTAAATTCTCCGCCGCTATGATAACACGATATTCGGAAGTACTCGCGGAACGCAGACTAATTTTGAAGAGAAATGTCGAAAAAAAGAAACCACCGCGACTAGTGAACAACAATATATATATTTTTTTTTCATATCGAAAGGAAATATTCAATGACGTTGACTTTTGCATTGTTGAAAAACAGCGAGTTCTTTTTTTCCGTATTTTTTTTTTTTTTTTTCATTATAATGGCCATGTGTTTTTAGACGACGTTGAAGCTTGCATCGTTGGTATGCAACGATGTTTTTTTTTTCTTAATTCTTTACTTCTTTATTTTTATCATTATCCAAAGCCTTTTTGGGCAAATTAAGGTTGTCGATCTTTACTGAAAATACGTAAAAATCGTCGAGTGGTTTTCATTGTCTGAATTGGAAAAAAAACGTTTTGAGTCATTAAGGGGGGAGACACCTTTAGGCGAGGAAAAAAAGGCTGATTTTCATGATTTTGTTTTACAAAGAAAAATTTCTTTATTTTTGAGACTTAGAGTATGTTTTATTACTACTTCTGGCTCTTACATGGTTTTCCCTTATTAATCTTTAAAAATGGCAGTTTGGCACGGTCTTTTTAGCGGCCGATGTTGTCACACGGCGTGACACGTAACGTCGGCGGGATTAATCTGAAAAAAATAAAACCAAAGAAGATTTTTCTTTCATTAACACTCCTACGTTGATTATGGACCAAGAAAAAGTGGGAAATGTTGAAGGTCGATGAAATAGTGCGCTCTGAATAAAAAAGATTGGACTTTCCGATAAAATGGCTATATTTTGCAATCAATAAATACTTTTTTTTATTTTCAAAAACATTTACTGTCATGTTTTAGACAATAAGGTTAGTAAGATTTATGCTAAATTTCATCAGAATCGGTCGATTAGTTTTTGAACTATACGCCACGCTAGTTTTGAAAATGCAGTTCAGAAGATCCTGCCATACCTCCGCAATTTTTAAAGATTAATCAATAAAAAAATACCATGTAACAGCCAAAAGTCGTCATCAAACATACCCTCAGTCAAAAAAATGGTGAAAAAAAATTTCTTAAAAAAAAATCTTGAAAATCAGCCAATTTTTTTCCTGCCTAAGGGTATCTCCCCCCCTTTAGGCCGGGGCTTGAATTAGAAGGTCCGAAAAAGTGTTTTTTTCGGGAATTATTTTTAGAAGGGAAAAAAACAAGTGAGTCCAGTAAACATTGAGGTATCTTTTCATGTATATTTAAAAGGTATAAAAAAACATTTTCAACGTGAAACAACAAATGACTGCAGATTTATCAGCCTATTCCATGTGCGTCTTGCCACTGCAGTCCCCAATCGGCGGGAAAAATGCAACTCGTAATTCCTGACTGAAACCGAAAAAACTAATAAAATTTTCAATTGCCATATATTTATCATCTGGGTGAATTAAGAAAAAGCTGAAAAAATCGTGAAATTCTAACTTTTCTCAGGTTTGAAAAAGAATATGTGTTAAAAAACACTTTAACGTGCTATAAAAATTATTAAAAAATGCTTTTTCATCGACTTTTTTCATTCACTTAAAAGAGATTTTTATACTGAACAAAATAAACATTGGTTTGATTCAATAGGTCGTTAATTTTTTTTCCTATCACGCCCGCCAATTTGGAAAAATCGTGAAAATGAAAACTGGAGAAAACGGGCTTCAAGGTTTTCAATAGAAGGAAATATCAATATCAAATATCAATCGCTTCTCTGCTTTCGGCCTTGTATCTTCGAAAATATTTACAATTGGCCTCTGTAACTTCGTAAATATATTCTTGGACAGTTTATCTATTGATTTAAGCAATAAAAAAAACGATTTTTCGGACCTTCGAATTCAGGCTCCGGCCTCAAAGAAAATTAATTTTCGTTGTATTCCAGCTATGCAACTTTTGATGTCGTAGAATGAAGTTAATCGTTGATTGGTGAGTATTCGTTGTAATTCGGAGTGGGTGCGAAATTTGGCACGACAGAATGCGAAGAATTTTTTTTTCCTCGCCTTTAATTGTCATTAGAGAGACAAAGGTCTCCCTAATGATAATTCTGCTGAAATGACAAAATGCCTAATTATTTTTAGATCGACCGGAGTATGTGGAGTGTAATCAACAATCTGTTCAAATAATATTGCAATAATCAATTACGTAAAATTACTTTTGTCGTGTTATCTTCTCGAATGACACGAAGGTTAAGATTGTCCATTGCATTCGGGTGGCAAACAAATATCGGAAGCTCAGTATGCGTTTGAGTGTCAATAGTGGTACTTCCGGAAATCGATTCGCGTCATTGCCCGCGTTACGAATTCGGGGCCCGAATCGGAAGGAACGATTTGAACCGCGAAAAATCTAATTACGAGACAATTACGTTAGCCATGTACCTGACGCGATACAGATCTCTATTTATAATATCGCGAAAAGAAGGTGCTATTTATTTGAGGAACGAAATGAAAACGGAATAGGTCATGACAAAGATCGAGAATGATTTGCGCGTCCATACACATCTCGTTAGTATTAAATCTCGTTAGTGTAAAACTCTATATATAATCCAAGGTGGCTCAAAAAGGGACGTCAAAAAAAATCTACATGCTTCGGGTCCAAATCATCCCCATGTTGTTGTATTATCCGATAGCGTTTTTGGAAAAATAATTTTTTCGGACTTTTCCTGCTGCACAAGTTTTATATTCTTTTAACCTGTGGTGTATGTACTTTCCTCATATTAGAAGTTTTCAAGGGAGGACGTCACTGTGGCAGACTGAAAAAGATTGGTTTGTCCGATTTTTTTTGTCTACTAGATTATTTATTTGGGATTTGGAAAAAAAGTATGTTATTGAGCAAGCATTGAACTTAATTCGTGAAAATTTTGATTACAATTAGTACATAATTAACAACGTTATTGAGGTATAATAGAGCCTCTGTAAAAAAAATGTGGTCCGACGGCCGGAGCGATAACTTGACAATGGTTGATCTGAAAAGTAGAACCAAGGGAGTTTTGTAATCTATATAAATGTAATTCTCGTTTCATGTAGCCGTTTTTCGAAAACAAAAATTCACAAAAAGGCGAGTGTTAAAAGAAATGGAATCATGGCAAAATGTTTAGTTATATTCAGAGGCTTCAAAAATGACAAATAAAAAAAACGGCTGCGTACAGATATTGTTTTTTTTTAATTCAAAATTGGACAACTATTTGTAAATTATTAAAAGTTAAAAGTTAAGTTTAAATTAGGATTAAAAGTTTTAGTATACAAAAATCGTTGCGCTACCCGCTATTACTGAATCGTCTATAGTATGGTCAACGTTCAATATTTTTACTTGAATTTTATTTCACGTATTATTGAATATGTATACTGAAATAATGCAAACAAAAATCGATTTTTTTACCCGTCACAGTGGTGGCCGCCTTCAAAGCAATCGGAAGTCATTTAGAATGGAATAAGTTTTTTTTTGAACTTTTGACCAAACCTAAGGCATTTACGTTGACGTTCCGTTTGTCATTTATTTATTGCTTAACAGTGCACTTCATAACAATAACACAAGAAACAAAAATCACGGGTAAAGTACATACACGAAAGAGAAAAATAAAAGAATGGCTTTTTCTCGAAAAGTAAAAAAGATCGAAGAACATACAGGTGGATGATGTGGATCGGTATTGATACGAGACATCTCAATTCTCTTTTTGACTTTCTTTTCCGTGCCACCCTGTATATACATATATACACCCATGAACAATTGTGCTCGAGTATAAAGTTGTTCAAAATTCATTTCTTGTCTATTGAGTTGTTGGGTTGTTGATTATTATTGTTGAAAAAACACGATATAGAGAGTTTAATTATTTTTATACAAAAAAAAAAACGATGGAAAGATCGAAGCCGCGAGAGGGTGTCAAAGGAAACGTCGAGGACCGTTTATCGAGATGAAGATGCAAATTTTACGATTGTTCCAAATTTGTTTAATTTAATTTTTACAGAAGTTTATCACGATATATATAATATTAATAAATATAAAAAATAAACATCTATATACATACGTTTTATTTATTATTATAAACATCGGAGTTTCAAAGATTATAATAATGGACATAATATATATATATATATATATATATAAACATATACATATTAATAAATATATACATACAAATTGTGCGTCTACTAGATTTTCGAAATAGCGAGTATAAGTGCGGTTCGTGTTTAAATTTAAGTGAATGTCGAGCAATCTCCGGGATTGTTTTTACAGTGTATAAGTTATCGAACAAAAAAAGAGACGTAGGGGAAAATCTCGTATTAGGCGTTTGTGATCGCGCGAAAGTGCGAATTGTGGTCCGGGCTTTAAAGTAGAATTTCGCCGAGAGACGATATGGAGAATATTAATCTCAGTTCTCACACTCCTCTCCCATTGTCCGTGAGCTAATATCCGTAACGAACACACCTCCCCCCCTGCCCCTCATATATACGCGGAGAGAAAAATTGCGTGTCCCTTTAAAAAATTGTATGAAATTACATCAATGACGAAGTACGAAAGCGAAAGTCTCATTCATTCCGGTCCCCACTAAAATAATACCGACAATACGTTGCAGTCACGATATGTACTCGATGTTGTCGCAGTTCTTTAAATTTCGAAACGCCTTCGAATAATAATTCAGCAAAATGCGGCCGGGTTGAATTTTCAAACTTTGAATGCTCCGACGGTTTAAAATTCCGAATTTTAATGTTCCGAAATTCAAGATGGGGTCGGGTTGAAATTCCGAACTTTGAATGATCAGAACGCTCAAAACTCCGAAAGAATTTTACACGAAAGACCAAAACTCCGAAAATTTGAACACCGTCAAAATAATTCGGCTATGGAATTTTTAAAAGCTTCAAAATTTTCAACAAACCGACGAACTACTTCAAGAATTTTTATTTATTATAAAGTGATTTTACGTGAATTTTGAAATTTGTCTAGACACTGTTATACGTTCTACATAATTTACAGTCAACTGTATAGACTTTCGCTGGCATGATCTTGACATTGAGGCCGGGTTGAAATTCCGAACTTTGAATGCTCCGACGGTTTAAAATTCTTAGTTTTAATGTTCCAAAATTACATGTTTCGTCAAGGTCATGCCAGCGAAAGTCTACACAGTTGACTGTAAATGATGTAAAACGCATAACGTTGACGTAAAATCACTTCTTAATGAAAAACAAATTCCTGAAATAATTCGTCAATTTATTGAAAATTTTGAAACTTTTAAATCCTCCATAGCCGAATTATTTTTACGGTGTTCAGATTTTCGGAGTTGTGGTCTTTCGTGTAAAATTAATTCGGTGTTTTGATCTTTCGGGGTAGTATTTTTTCGGAGTGTCGAGCGTTCTGATTATTCAAAGTTCGGAATTTCAACCCGGTCCCAAAAAAATGCCACATTTTTTTCCAATTCCCTTCCATTTCTCGACCTCCCTTGAACTGTTTGACAATGTCTCAATTTTTTTCTCTCCGCGCATTTGAACTTCGAATAAATTGACGAGCCTCAAAAAGCACAAAAGTGCGTTCAGCGAGCATGAACGAGAAAAAAATGCTTCCACGTATAAAGCACACACACACACACACACATAGCTCACAGTTATAATTCTTGTACGGTCCAAAGATGCAGGGTCATCGTTAATTCGCTCCCGATCTAATTTGGGATAAACGTGTAAATATTCCGTATGTTCATCTCAAACGGAAAAAAAATAATAATTAAAAAAACGACGAATAAATATACATTGACGAACGCACTCGCACGAGATAAAGGGTCCAATCACACCTTTCAATCTGCTGAATAGTTTTGGGTATACGTATAGTATTGTAATATCATAAATACCTAAATATCACACACTTACATATATATATATATATATATATATATAAATATAAATATATGATTGACGTAGATATTTATAGAACATCGAGCGAAGTTTGGGAAATTTTCCAATTTACCTTTCGCTGAGTATCATTAATCGATCGATATGCATCCGAGATTTAAAAAGAAACCCATATCAAACTTTTTCAGCTCCATAGATACAGGCGTTCATTTTATAATAATTTTGTAATCATAGCGCACGTATCAGCATAGGCAACTTCGACATTGTAACAAGAGAATAAGAAAAATATTACGATAAAAGAAGGGGGAATGTACCTCGAAGAAAAAAAGAAACGAATGAATCGAATGTATTATCGAATAATGACGATAATAAATATACGATGTAACGCAACTGCGATCAGAAACAAGCTCATCAAATACTTTGTGTCCTATTAAGATTTCTAGTCACGATTGCTCGTGAGTCGATCGTACGATAATCGAGCGTCATTTTCCGGAAAGTCCATCGTCGACATGTATGTACATATAACGAGTGAGGCAACAACTGTTAGCGGTAGAAATATTTTCCAACCTATCGGACTAAGGAGAAAACTTTACCCATAAAAGTTGCATAGTTCGAAGGGGATCATCGAGTGGTGGCTAGGAGGTTCATCCAGGTGAAGGCGATTCGGAAATTTCACGGTCACCTCCATTTTGTTAAATGGGGCCCCTTTTTTTCACAAATTCATCAAGGAAGTAAAAATAAGTTCGTACATCAAATTTCAAGACGATCGATTAAGATTTGGTATAAAAAATCGAGAAAAAAATGAATTTTAATGTTTTTAACGTAGCAATGCACTTCTCTCAGGGTTTCAATGCACGCTTGCACTATGATTCGCATTGATTGTATTGTCTCATCAATCACGTCACGTCAGTCTGTTTTAATGAACAGGTTCTAATTGAGGTTTCAATAGTACAATACTGAAATGGACTTTCCTGATAGATTAATACTAAGATGGATCTTGCTTTGCATTGAACTGTTGAAACCGCAATTACAACCTGTTCGTTAAGGGAGAACACCACTGTAACCGGCCGAAAAAGGTCGTTTTCCAATTTTTTTTGTCTTCTAGATTCTTTATTTGGGATTTGGAAAAAAGGTATGTCATTAAGCATACAGTCGAACCTCGATATAACGAAATCCTTGATATAACCAAGATTTGTCCATTCCCTTCCGATAGACACCCGAAACCTTGATACAACGACATAATCATATACGTTATGCTCTAACTGATAATTGCTTGTAAAAAGTTCTCGAATTTTCTTTCTGAAAAAAATATTTATAATACTAATATATTTTTTTAAAGAACATTTTAAGAACCATGACTTCGGTGTAACGAAACCTCAGTATAACGAAAACTCGATATAACGAAGTTCCCTTAAGATTCCTTATATCGAGGTTCGACTGTATATAGAACTTATTTCGTGAAAAATTTGTATTAAAAAATTAAATATTAACGACATTATTGAGGTATAATAGAGCCTCGGGATAAAAAATGTTGTCAAACGGTCAGATCGATAACTTGACAATGGTTGGTCCGGAAAATGAAAATAAACAAGTTTTATTATCTATATAAATGTAGTTTTCATTACACGTAGCCGTTTTTGGAAAAAAATCTACACATATTACACAAAGTGCAACTATTTCATGGCATTGAAAATGCAATCAGACTTTTCGGGTAATAAAAAACGGGTACATGTAAATAATATGAATGGTATTTATTATTTGTCGAAAAATATTGATAAATTGAGGTATATAATTTGGCTTGTTTGGATTTGTTAAGGTTTGGTTGTATAATAATTGTTTTAATTACATTTATAATATAAGTTGTAAAATAATTTTTCAATTAATAACAAGATTAGATATGGTTGGGGAGAGGGCATTTTTCAACCGATCACAGGCATTCAGCATGTCGCAGCTCCCCCCACTCTACTACGACACAGTGATAGTGGAGTGGGGGTAGCGTTAGTTTCGTGTAACATCCAGCTGACTCAGGCCCCTATACCCAGCCTGCCTCAACAAACATATACAGTTTCAAAAGTATTCACAGAGTTAATAAATTCTTACAAAATGGCCGGTGTTAAAAAAGTCTCACTTTGACGAAAGTTTTACTTATATTCGGGGGCTTGAAAAAAAAACAAAATAAAAAAAAGGCTACGTACAACGATAGCTACTGCAATTACGGATATTTTCGTTTTTTTTAAATTGAAAATCGGGCAATTAAAGCTGGAGTTATGATTCCGGCCAGGTCGAGAAAAGTCGTTTCGAGAAAAACACGATTGGAAGTTTTAGTATACGTATACCGTTGCGTATTAGTATACGAATTTAGTATAGGTATACGTATATCACTGAATCGTCTGTAGCTTGGTCAATTTTTAATATTTAAACTGGACATTTTTTCTGCATATTCTTGAATATGCATACTTTGAGAAAATGCAAAAAAAAATCGTTTTTTAATCCGTCCCAGTGGTGCCTCGCCGTGTTTTAGACAATACCAATCAATGCAATTCAGATTGCAGGTGTGCATCGAAAGTGGTGGTCATCACTTTGAACATCTTCTATAGGAGTAAGTGTTTCCACCCTTTTTAAAAATGACTCTAGGTTGAAAACATTACAATTTCTTTTTTATCGATTTTTTAATACTAAATCTTGATAGATCATCTTGAAATTTGGTCCGTGAACTTATATTTAGTTTCTTGATAAAATACTCAAAAAAAACTAGTGGTCCCATTTTAAAAAATGGGGGTGATCTTAAAATTTCCGCAGTGCCTCCATCTGGATGAATCTCGTAGCCACCATTCGATTATCCCCTTTAAAAAATTGCAACTTTTGTAGGAACGTTTTTTCCGAAGTGTGATCATTTAGAAAATAGAAAATTGTTGCCTCACCCGGTATATCCCTAAAAATGTACGCGAACAGAACGTCGTAACTGATCGTGATATCTCGATGTATCACACTAGAAATTATCGACTAGACGATTAATCAATTATGCGCTAGAATTGCGGTCTTGAATATAAACCTACCAAAAATTGCGAGTGAAGTCAAGACGTTTTGCGAATTGAAAGAGTCGCGAGTTTAATAATTATTCCATATTGTGGAGCAAATCGCAAGGAAGAAAAAGTGCCGTGTAAGGAGACGATTATTCACGGTTTTTGCAAAACCAACTCACTCCTGTGGTGAATGACTGTGAGGGTGATACGATAATCGAATATTGTGACCTATTTGTATCGCAATCGCGACCGAACATCGATTAATAATATGTGTATTTTATGGTATATATACATCCGTCATATAAATATTATATGCCTATCAATAAAAAAAAGTCGTTCTCCGATCTGACCATGGTTTGATTTCCGAGACCCAATTAGGATACAGACCGGAAGAGAGAACCGACGAAGGTTCGGATAATTGTTGCGGCTATTGGAAAAGCAGAGAAGACTGGGTGCATCAGCAGTTCTGGCCTTTCACAATCGCTATTATTCGATAGCCGCTTATGCAGCTTGGTATTATCCTGGCTCGTCGTTATATCGAGCCGATGATGATTTTGCCAGGCAAAGACTTGGCTCGCGCGCAGCTGAAGGTGTTGCAATCGAACCCACAATCTCCCTACTACATTTGCACTTAATTGGCCGGATATCGACTACCGTGTATTTGCCGCTCTCTAAACAGCCAACTGGTACACGCAGACATCATTCAAGCCCCGCGTGCAATGGCTGGAAAGTGCTTCGCGCATTCACCTAATCGCGTGGAAGCAGCGAGGTTCGAAAGTCATCTAGATTCAATTGGGTATGTACGTGCGATGAACGTAGGTATAGTGATATTGTTCGAAGATGTATCTGGGTGTGACAACACGCAGACCTGGTGCCTGCTGATTAATTTTATCCGACTGAAAAGGAACATCACTTGAGGGTTCGCCGTCAATTTTGTTGAAACTCAAATATGTGACAAATCATTGAAAACCATTAGACACGTATATTTTATCGGCGGAAAAACGGTTTTAAGGGTGGAAATCACCTCTCAATGAAAGGCGTGCAACCCCTTAGTATAATTTTTTTTCAATACTTCCATAAGGGATTTTTCATCGCTTTACATTAGAAGGATGTTGGTTTTTATTTAATTTCGATCGGCGGACTGCTTGTGGGTGAAACTGCAAAATCACCTCTCGATAGACCTTCCTTTGAGGAGTGGTTTTCCCCTCTATGATTGTTTTTTCACCGATAAAAAAATACGTGTCTGATAGCTTTTAATGTCTTATCACTTACATGAGTTTCAACAAAACCGAAGGCGGACACTTAAGTGATGTTCCTTGTAAGCAAAACTACGTCTGTGGCTAGAGAATCACGTTTGGGCAGGAATTGCTGCGATCTGTCCAGTTACTTCGTACACCCTTTGGGTCCTTCCACCTCCCACTTGTTATTCGATGTTTTCAGTTCATGAGAGGCCCGCGAGTGTTGCTTCCAGCCTACAGGAGGGCACAGGGAAACTGGAAACCCTGCGCTACGAGCGGTTATATTTCACTGGGAGCTTTCAGCTCCCCATTGGGAACTTGGTGAAAGCTTCCGCTCGGTAGTCGGAGTGCGAATGAGCGGTCGCCCATCCAAGTATTGGTTGAGGCCACGTTGGGGGATCATCTTTACTGATATCGGTCATAATCGCATTGTTAACCATTATCGAAAAATTATTCACTATCTACATGACTCGATGATCAGCGATCCTTTTAATTAACAAACCAATGATGCAGGAATATAAAATGAGATTTCCAAAGCGTAATTACTATGGCAGTCTTGTGGAAAAAGGAAGGGGATTTTAATTACTTCCACCAAAATCCGCAAAGCTTTTTTCGCAGGAGCGCATCCAAATGAGCAACATGAGATATCCGGCGGGTGTCAATTCTCTCGTCGAAAAATCAGGACTGGCGGACGGCTGTTTCGCCAAAATATGAAATTCGATCTAAATGCAAATTGCGAGGGAGAGGTGGCGATAGGGATGCTTCGTGGAAAAAGGAGAGAACGCGACCGAGGGTAACGGGCGGAAGATTTACTACCCTCTCGGAAACTTGGTTAACCTCAATTTGGAAACTTTTTTCCTCAACACGCTGCTATTACGGGTACAACGGAGAGTTGTCGCGTCAAGACCAGGGAGAGCGATATTCTAAACAAGATGAAAAGGACGTTCTTTTTACCATCCATTCCCATATCTCCCCCCTTCGTCAATCCCCAGGGAACAGCCAGGTCCAGGTCGATTGTCAAAATAATATTAAGGTATGGAATTGAAGGGTTCAACCTAGTTGAATTTTATGAAAATGTCGATTTTCGGTTTTTGGCGGATTCTCAAAAGATAACGTTTCAAAAATATTCTCTCGAAATTTCAAGTCGTTCCGTTAAAAATTGAGAGACTTATGGGCGTTTATAAATAGGTTCCGCCAAGCGGCGAACTTTAAACGCGTTTGTCTCAGAAGTATTATTTTTGATTATTAGTATTATTTGAAGTATTAACTTCAAATTTCATGAGCTTCTTTGACATATCGAAAAGCAGTGCTTGAACGAACGAATTTTCTTTTTTCGATGCATAGTTTTTTTTTTATCAACGAAAGTAGAACGTTTTTTTCACCGAAAATCGATACTTTGGCTTTGGACCGCGGCCATTTTTTCAAAAATTAATATTTTATTAAATCCTTCGTCCAAGCACTAGATAATTTCATACAAAAACTGATTGCGTTTTTCAAACAGCGGTCAGCACAAACCATTTTTTTATCACATTTATAAATATTTTTCAATACAAAAATTGTAAAATATACTTAATAAACATACTCCTCGATGCAAAAAAAAAATTGAAAACCTGCACACGTTTTTCCAGAAAAATTTCAGGAAAATTCCTCTTTTTCCGGTCACGAGCTGGGTGTAACCCGTTGAGGTATTCCTTTCATAAACCCGAATATTTAACAAATAACTGATTTTCGTCTATAATCAAGTAAATATACATCCCAGTACACTGGTGAAATTTCAAGCCAACTTACCGAACTTTTAACTAAAAATTACGACTCTAAAAGTCGTCTCATTTAGACTGCACTTTATGGAATTGTATTATGTATTTGTGTATTATTAGATTGAACTCATTTCAATGTAATAATTTATATATTAAATATAACTCTAGATGCCTGATCTCAACTGTTAAACGCGTGTAAATAATTCTAAAGATTCCGTAACGACAATAAAAACAGGGGGTCACCGAATGTTTGAAGATAATATTAATGACAAAAATTACAAAAATGTGTCTAGCAGAAGAATTTTCGTAGCCGTGACTTTTCAGAGAAAATGTACAAAAGTTTCAAATCTGCTAAATTTGCACGACATTTTTCATTCCAATTTATCGCTGGGTATAACAATTGACTGTGACTTATTTTTATCAAGGGATTACCTGGATTTTGAAGCAAAAAAGCATATTTTTCCTTTTTTATTTGAAAATATAATATACCAATTATTTTATTCAAAATGTTTAGCACACAAAAGAGCAACATTTCAACAATATTTGTAAAAACTTTCACCCAAAAATTTGGGAAATTCAGCCGGTGGGACCTGCTTTCCGGAGACCTCTAAAAATGTGTCCTCGCGGTGGTCAGGATAACTCATGATAGCTTTATCTGAAATTAAAAAACCAATTTTTTTCTGATAGTAGATAAATATAGCTCGTGATTGAGAGGATTTGAAAAAAATTAAATTTGCATTTTTTGGCAGAGTTGTACGCAAAATAGTTAACTTTTTGGTATAATTTACTTTGAAGAAGTGTGCAAAATTGCAATAAGGTCGGTGCATTAGTTCATGAGAAATTGTGTCCACCGACTTTAAAAATGGTGTTTTGAAAAAAATGCGATTAAAGTTTGAAGTAGAAATAAAAGAAAGATTTTTTTAACCTCACATAGAATCGTCGATCCCAGCTCTATAAAGTAAAGATTCTTCTGCAGCTGCGATGTCCAGGGCATCCTTTCGTTCCTGCCTTGTTTTTTTTTAAATGCTCAAACCCACGTAACCCCTTAAGTGCCACTGTCATTTAACAACGGTTCAGAAGGGGCTAGCTTATGCTCCCACAAAATGCGAAGGGAATAAATTATCAACAGTCAAAGTCGAAATTTATCTTTAATCAAGCCGAACATGTATATTTTTTTTCAATATTTCCATCACCTACAATGACTTCTCATACATTATTCCATTGCCTGTCAAACGATCTCTTGATGGCAAAATCATAAAAGTTTTGACGTAAGGCCACCGCAGTCTTGTAATTATTCAAAAAGAGCCTTTCGATTCACGCTGGATTGCACCTTAACCAAATTAGCATTTGGCTGGATCGCATGGCTGACGACGTAACGAAGACGGGGGAAGAAAGAGAAATTCTCGTTATATTGTGCATCGGGGCAGGTCTTTGGGTATATTAAATTAACGTTGATTTCTCGGAGGGACTGACGTGACGCTCGGCAATATTATGTAGGTCTGTAAAAAGGTCTCGGATTTCTTTGGCCCTTTGGATCGAGTACGATGTGGTTGCGCAACGCACACGTCTCTCTCTTTCTTTCTCTCTCTCGCCGGCCAAATACAGGGAGCATTTAGTCGACATTTGACGAAACGTTTTTTTTTCTTCTTTTTTTATTGTCCCGTGAGCATACAAGGTGCATATATATAAATATATGTATAGTACGAGTAATTCGAGCGAGGGTTTGTCACGCGACACGACGGACCGGGCACAGTTTTGCGACACGCAGACGTGACCGATTTGGAGCGGAAAAAAAGAAAGGGTTTTTAGAAGAGGGATATACGAAGGGGAGAAAAAGAAACGGCGACAATGACGACGAATGTGCACCGCTCACGGTAATCCAACGCCGAGAGGCCTCTAATTGTTGGCCCCAAGTGGCTCTCCCGTGTTGTGACAGGGAATTCATTTTTCCTTTCCAGCGCTCCCTGAGCGATACTACTTGGACCGATGGTTGCTTTTCATTTTTCGGCCAATTAGCTCATTATTCTGTCGCATTGATCATTTTGGAAGGAATATTGCACAACGGAGTGGGTCTGTGGCGATCTGCCAGTGGAGTAGTGGCAAGGGGCAATACTCAGATGGGTGACCGCTAAGCCGGCACAGGTTTTCCAGTTTCCCTGTGCCCTCTTGAAAATGGTGCATTAGGAGGGGCTGAGGGTAACAGTCAGGCTCCAGGGAACTTGGACATACTGAAGTGACGAGTATGGACTTACATTAAGAAATTAAGGGGTTACACCACCGTAACATTTTCAATTTTTTTCTTTTAAATATAATTGGCTTAAGCGATGCTTTGAACCATCTAGGATAAGGGGGGAAAAGTTTGGTACCTGTAAAACGGGTGGCTGGCTCGTGTGTGAGACGTCAACCGTTTTTCGAGAAACTCAATTTATCAAAACGGCGCGCAGCATAACTCTAACAATTTTCATTCTTTTAACTCCAAATCTTAAGCACATCTTTGAAATAACATTCCGAAGAGAAGTACGTACGGGATTTTCCATGAGTTAATTATAACATTAGTTATTAACAAATGATTGTCCTTTTATTCTGTCGAAAATTGAGTTTTTACTTTAGATGCTTGCCAATTACACGAAAATTCACATTTTCAAAATCCCCTACGTATTTCTCTTGCTATACTCATGTTAATTAATAGAAATTCTTATTTTTTTCCCAAATTCAAATCTGCGTCAATTATACTATCTGCCGCAGAACGTCTCAAATTCAACATGCTTCGCGAGAACGGCTCCAGTGTAACCATCGTGTATAATTTTTTAATATAATTTTTTTTTGTTTGCTTGAAAATATGACTAACAACATCCTTGAATATTATTATCCTTTTACTTGTCCTTCCACCCAAAAAAAAATCGCGAAAAATCACTTAATTTAAACGGTTCATAGTCGTGCAACCCCTTAAGGTGATCCTTTCACGGAGGGCCGTATTATGTGGGGGCATAAGCAGGGCCCTTATAAGTCATTGGTAAATTACAGGATTACACAATCCATTATAACACCCAACGATTAACCGGAAAAAAAAATTTCGCGCAAATTTTGTAGATTTAAACATTTTTACATTTTTTCTGAAAAATCACGGCTATGAAAATTTTTCTGCTAGTCCCACTTTTCCAAGTTGTATCATTAATATTTTCTTTGAACATTCGGTGATCCCCTTTTTTATTGTCGATACGGAATCTTTAAAAAATTTTACACGTATTGAGCAGTTTATATCAGGCATCCAGAGTTGTTTAGTGTATGAATTATTAGTTAGAAATGCGACCAGCGTGTCATCCCCATAAAGTGCCGTATAAATACGACGATTTTTTGAGTCGTCATATTTCGTTAAAAGTTCGGTAACTTGGCCTAAAATTTTACCAGTATACTGGGATGCATTTTCACTTTATTGTAAACGAAAATCAGGTACTTGTTAAATATTTCGGTGAAAGGAATGCCTTAAAGGGTTAAGGGAATTAAAAGAATATTATTTGTCCACAAACTTTGTTTTTTTTTGTTCCGCGATCATGAATGCTGACCTGTTAGGTAGTGCCAGTCGACCTACATCCACATTGGCTAGCATTCTTCCTTCCCTAGTGTTTCCCGAAAATGCGCCCAAAAAAAAGAAGATCGAATGGAACGAGGTCTTTCTTTTCGTTCGTCAGCCCTTAAATCCCGACGTCGTTAAGGGTTACGAGGCCGTAACTGTGTATCGCGTGACATGCAAGGGAGCGACTGTCCACGGGAGTCGACAAATTTTTAGTGGCCGGAGCACCTCCGACTCCCGCCGGTCTCGAAATATCGTTATTTAACTCGGCAAATGGCTGGCCCCGGAGTAAGTATCTCGTACTACCAGGACGCCCGAAAATCAATGTTCACGACACACGGACATTTTTTTCTTCCTCTTCATCCCTAACATCGACTCATCCCCTTTAAAATGAAACTCCAAATGTCTTGCAGTACCTAGGTCCAACGATATTTACGAGGTTTCCGCATACTGACATGAGAGCCGATAAAACCCAAACGAATGCACATCGAGCTATTTCCATCGATAAGGCAGCATCTGCGTCATCGATTTTTTTCTTCGTGGGAACTTGCACACCGATTCTTCGAGGACGTGTCGTTTAATTTTGTATTGAATATCATTTAGATTAGCTATTTAAAAGTAGCATGTCTTTTTTTTAACAGCAAATTCGTCTAATAGCCATTTTTTTAAATATTCATATGGTCATTTACCATTCAATTAATGAATATCAATTACATGTCTGTGAATTTTATATATATATATATATATCATACCTCTTATCTCTGCCACCCGAAATAACTCGGTAACTTCGACGTCACCAATAAATGTTCCAGGCAAAAGTTGTACGGTGTCAAGGGGGCCATCAAATGCGACCATTTTTTTTTATTTCGATGGAGGCGCTGATGCACAGTGAAGGTCATCTCCACTTTTTGCATCGCAAGATGGTTGAAAAAAAATGTACCATTCCATGTATAAACGTGGAGGTGACCTTCATTGTGCGTCAGCGCCTCCACCGATATTAAAAAAAATTGGCCGCATTTGATGGCCTCCTTCACACCATACAACTTTGGTCTGGAACATTTTTTTGTGACGTCGATAATTACCGAGTTATTTCGGGTGGCAGAGATAAGAGGGACACCCTGTATATACATAGCTACAGGGTGCCCCAGAAACTGATGGTAGTCCCTTAAATGGGGGGGTTGGGGATGAAATTCTGAGTCGATTGATATAAGTATGTATGGGTCTCAGATCAACCCCTGAATTATTATTAATGTTTAAAGGCTGACCAATCAGGTGCGGCCGATGAGCCAGCGTAGATCGGTGAGCGATACGCGGGTGTAGTGGTGCCGGTAGGTGCGGTGTTCCCGCCAGTCACCATTACACGCGCGGATTGCTCACCGACGGACGCTAACTCTTCGGGCGCACCTGATTGGGCCGCATTTAAAAATTAATAATAATTCAGAGGTTGATGTGAGACCCATACATACTTATATTAATCGACTTAGAATTTCACCCCCAATCCCCCATTTCAGCGACTACAATCAGTTCTGGGATACCCTGTGTGTATATATATAAGGAGTACAACTTTGCAGTGACCGTTTTTTTTCAAAAGTTTAAGGCTTTATTATAAAAAAGTGGCTACATATTTTTTAATCAAAGTACTGCCCGTCGCTAGCTATGACCTCGGCCCATCTTTCAGGTAGCATTCGAATCCCGCGTCGATAAAAGTCTTGGTCCTTGGAGGCAATCCAGGAATCGACCCAATTTTTGACTTCTTCGTAAGTACCGAAGTGCTGGTCAGCCAAATCGTGTGCCATTGACCGGAACAAGTGATAGTCGGAAGGGGCAATGTCTGGAGAGTACGGCGGGTGGGATAAAACCTCCCATTTCAGCGTTTCCAAGTACTTTTTCACGACATTTGCAACATGGGGTCGGGCATTGTCATGCTGCAGTATCACCTTGTCATGTCTTTCGTTGAATTGTGGCCGTTTCTCTTTGAGTGCCTTACTCAAGCGCATCAACTGACGTCGGTAGAGTTCCCCTGTGATGGTTTCGGATGGTTTGAGCAGCTCATAGTACACAACGCCCAGCTGTCAGCCCGTCTTCAAAAACTTTCTGCCTTCCGCCACCATGCTTGTTCTCGACCTCAAAATCTCCACTTTTGAAGCGTTGAAACCACCGCCGACACGTTTTCTTACTAATAGAATCCTCCCCGTAAGCGTCTACAAGCAAACGGTGGGCCTCAGCCGCAGATTTCTTGATGTTGAAGAAGTAAATCATAACCTCCCGCAAATGCTGAGAATTCGGTTCGTAGGTTGCCATGTTTGAGTGCCTATAACTTTATAATGCATACACGTATCCGTTAGCTTTTTTAAATTGTTTACATTGGCAGAGCCTCTAGTTTAAAATGCCACTTTTTTTATTGAGCTAGGGCCACTACTTCGGCCGCAGTGGCTCTCTAAGTAAAACGGTCACTGCAAAGTTGTACTCCTAATATATATGTGTGTGTGTATATATATATATATATATATATATATATATATATATATATATATATATATATATATATATATATATATATATATATATAGATTAATATCGATATGCTTATTGCCTCAACCGCCAAGTACGTTTCTGCTTTAGAAACCGAAATTGCACTTTCGTTTCAGATTTTGCAACACATTCTCTTCATTGTCAACCATCCTCGAGGCCATTTTATCGCTGGGAAAAATTTAATCATTTTTTCTCTAATATACCTATTGTAATAGCAATTCGAAGAAGGGCGCACATACGCAACCTATCTCCCCTGCAATCTACGTGCATTCGCTCGAAGAAAAAAATATATATACAGGAAAGATTTATTAATTGCAGTTTGCAGGAGTGGGCATATGGCACTAAATATGTTAAAAAGATTAAATTGTACTTTCCTATCGATATGCTGTACAGCGTAATAATACAGGACTCCCAAGCGGTATGGATCAACGTTGAAGCGTGCCAGCGAAAGTCCTCGTTAATTTGACGTCAGCGGAGCAGAGATTTTATCGGAGTCAAAAGTTGAGTGTTCGCATTATCGAGAAATGCTTGCGAGGGTAAAATCGTAAAAATGCTTGGATGGAGACTGTAATTCGCGTGAATACGAGCCGGGTAGAGATCGAAAGAGAGAGAGAGAGAGATCGTATCGGGATTAGGTGTTGCATTACCGTGGCTCATTTTGTCCCAGCGACCCGCCCGGTCACGAGCAACGCGTTACCCTCGATAGAAAACGCTCCGGAACGAGTTTACAGTGCGCAGGCTGCTTTATATTTGATTGCCGGCCACTTTGCGGACCATTCAAGTTTCTTTCACCTCGTACACGAGCTTGCGGACTCCTTGGACAGTTGGGCACTGTGTGCGCATGGGCATGACCCACGAGGGGTCGACCCC
This sequence comes from Ophion slaviceki, assembly GCA_944452715.1. Taxonomy (NCBI): domain Eukaryota; kingdom Metazoa; phylum Arthropoda; class Insecta; order Hymenoptera; family Ichneumonidae; genus Ophion; species Ophion slaviceki. The sequence goes on from OX101784.1 coordinate 57,983,106, forward strand.
TACAAGGGTTGTTCTCGATCTCGCTAATGTTATGTTAGCTTTGTAAGTAGGTGTAGTTTACCATTTAAAGGGACCATTTCCACGGAAAAAAATTCTCGCCCGCAACCTTGGACCCCCTTAAGGTATGGCAGTAAAAAAAGTACGGCATAGCTCAACGAATCAGAGCACTAAATCTATGTCTAGAATGATGATAAATCTAAGACAAAACTAAGTTTACAATAAGTCTGAAAAAGATCAGAGACCATTTCCGTGCGAAGAATACTTGCACGCGACTTTGGAAGCCCGTAAGGTATGGCGGCAAAAATAATTACAGCATAGCCCAACGGATCCGAACCCTAAGTCTCGACTTAGACTTAGCGCGGGGACAACCCTAAGTCTAGAATGACACTAAGTCTAAACCGTTCCTAAAACTAAGTATAAACTAAAGCTAAACTAAATCTAAACTAAGTTTAAAACGACCTTAATACTAGAATAACACTAAGTCTAAACTAAGCCTAAAACGACCCCAAGTCTATAATTACACTGAGTCTAAAACTAAGTCTTAAACTAAGTTTAAAACGGCCCTAAGTCTATAATTACACTGAGTCCAAACCAAGTCTACCCCAACCGTAAGTCTAGAAAGACATTGAGTCTAAACCAAGTCGAAACTAATGTAAGTCTAAAACGACTCTTAGTCTAGAATAAAACTAAGTCTAAACTAGGTCTAAAACGGCCCTAAGTCTAGGATGACACTGCAGCCTATAAGTCTAGAACGGCCATTAAATACAAAAAGGGTTATAAGTCTCAAACAACCTGTTGTAGGCCAAAAGCAGTATAAAGTTTTTGAAGAACTTATTCCTTTTTGACCTAAAAACTACCTGCATGACGAATTTCGGGCTCCCATCTGCATCGAAAGTGCCTCTCATTTTTCATCAATTATAATTTTCATCGGCTCTATCAAAAGCAACAAAATCGAATTTAAAAAGTCGTACGCTGCCAATTCTGCGTTCCCAGTATGTTTTCATTTTAAATTTAGGAGCTACTTTTTTATGTATACTATTTAGCTAAAAACGATTTAATAAAAATAATAAGAAGTTTGCGAAAAATCAAACGACCATGGTACGAAAGAGAATTTTTCCTCCCGGTATAATTTTGTACGAGGCCAATCGAATGGAGCCTCGTGTGAATGCGATTTATCATAAAATCTAGCATCTGCCAAAGAGACTGCGTCGGCAACGCAGACCTTTGTCGTTATAATAGAGAGCATCGAATAGTTATTGTACCTCACTTTTCGAATAATAAAAGAGAGAGGGTTAAACTCACGTCAAATCGAATTAGGTGATTCACTATATAGGCTAGTACCGTAGGTAAAGTTCCTGGTGAGGTATGGCAATTCTCTGGTTACATCTTCGTGCCCCATGTATGTGTACTGTACACAGAAAATACTTGAGGTACAGCTTTATCATTCTTTAAGTTTTTTTGATTTATATTTTAATATTTTAATTAATTATAAGCAAATCATGTTTTTGAAACTGATATATTAATATAGCAGCTTTTTGAAACTGATATATTGATCATGAATGGTTATCTGAAATACTGATATATATATATAAATATATATATATATATATATATATATATATATATATATATATATATATATCAGCATTTTGAAAATTCCTTCGAAGTAATGAAATATTTAAATCGAAACATAGAAGAACCCAAATAATTATTAAGCTGTACCTAAAGTAGTAGTGGTAGTAGTATTTTATTCCTTGTAAACTCTTTTAAGGGTATTTACCCTTCTTGTTGACATCATTTGTTTACATTGGTTTTTTAATATCTGTCTCAAGTCACAATTTCTCAAATTGTCTGATATAATCGCATATTCGCTTTGCCGGTTACATTTTTAGTTGCGCTTCTATTTTCCAGTCAATCTCTAACCCCTTGCTATTTTCCAACCATTGCTCCAGTTTATTAACTATTTCTTGGTTTAGTTTTCCCTTAACTTTCTTGCACTCACAAACATGTTTCACATTTTTAAGTGCCTGTTTGCATATTCTACATTTGATGTCTACATGTCCTTTTTCCCCATGTTTCTCAACATTACCACATCTTATCTTTGTCCATGTTTCTTTTAATTCTCCACTAATCATCTTATCCTCCTAATATTTTTCCATGTGTATACCTGTTTTCCTATGTTTATATTCCTTGCAGTCTGGCCCATCGTTTTTGCTCCAATCGTATTAAATTTCTTGTACAATTTCCATTTTTATATCGCTTTTTATTTTTCTTTCCAGCTCTCTTACATCCCCATTCCATACGGCTTGCCGGATTGCCTCCTCACTTACGCTCCTTTTTACTGCTTCTTTTATTTATTTTCCTCATTTTTATGGGTTACCATTGATAATTGCCCTCACTTTTTCCCTCAGGCAGTTTTTTATCAATGTACCTGAAGTATTCCGTATATATATTACACTATTCTATTATTCAAATACACCGTAGTAAATTGTTTAAAAACTAAGCATTAACTGTCGTAAAATTTAAGATAAATATTGAAAGGTCTAAATATAAACAAAAATTAAACTGAAATGAATAATAATACATATACAATATATTGCAGAAGAATAACTTGTCTGCCCAACAATAATAATCATTATTATTATAATAATCACTAATCTTGTGTACCTGAACTTCAACACTATTCTATCATTTCAACACTTTGCTGTAAAATAAAATCTTTTGATGACTTTTAAAATGTTGAAAAAGAATGCCAAGTAATAAAAAATCTCCGCAAAACATTGATTTTTGTCTGGTAAAAAAATCCGCTTTACCTTGTTTGTTTTAATTCGAACGATGGTTCGATTATATTTTTCCATTAAGGCCACATTAAAGAGTATAAAATCATGTGCGAATTTAACAATTTTTTTTCGTATGAAAAAGTGATTCACTCATAAAATTAATTACACATCTATTTAGTATGAATATCAAGCTGTTATAAAAAAATATATATATATTTTTTTCGATGTACAAAATAGCCGACTACTAATATTTTCTTTTGTTATCTTTTTTTAGGCGCTCCGCGGCGTGACATTTCGCATCCACAGTTTTTTACCTCGAACAAAAAACAAAAATTCTCGTCAATCTACATTAGAATACCTACAGAAGTACGTACGGAATTAAAAAAATATTGTTTTATTCAAAAGTTGTAGGTATTTGAACTTAAGAAATGGATTTTCAGTGAAAAATTTCGTTATAACTGCTCATAAACTGCTTATAAAATGGAAAGTTTTCGATTAATCAGAAATTCCTTACGTACTTCTCTGCGAACTGCAATTAGGAACATAACTTTTTAATTTGAAGTAAATCGAGTGAAAGTTGTTGGTTATTTGTCACGCCAATTGGAAAAAAGCTGTTTCGAGAAGTTCCGAGTAGTCGGCCATTTTGTACATCGAAAAAAAAAAATTATTTTTTCTAACAGCTCGTAATATTCATACTAAATAAATGTGTAATTAATTTTATGAGTGAATCACTTTTTCATACGAAAAAAATTGTTTAAATCGCACATGATTTTATACCCGTTACTGTGGCCTAACCCCTTAATAAAAAGTACAAAAAATATTCCATCGTTTTAACACTTTTTTGTAAAATGAAATTTACGATGCAATGAAAAAATATCCAATTTTTTTATAAATATTGTACTTATTCAATATTCTCCGTAATTTTTTGCCGTCCACTTGAATCGTTCCGAAGTTTCGTGCGCCCGATTTTTGTTCCTGCTCGCTCGCAAACGCGAGTTTCAAGATTCGGGCCACGCGATGGCCGCCGAGAAACGTTGGAAGCGCTGCCTCGTACTCTTAGCGTGGCGTAATTCGTTTAGGGGCCAACAATGGAGTATTGCGGTCTTAAGCCAAACCCATGAGACACGAGTTTGGCGCAAGAGAAAGGGCCATCTCTCCCATGTATAGAAATCTGGTTTGGTTTGAAATCTCGGCCGTACATATAGACGTGCACGAGTCCTCGTTCCCGATGGGCGTGGTGAATCCAGACGCAAATCGTCATTCGATGTGTCTGCTCGAGTGGATTAGAATAGAAAGGGTTTCGAGGAGACACGCAGCGCTGCTTTTTCCCCTCCTCGTGTCTCGCAAAATGTAACATATACGATAAGGACAATGGGAAACAATGAAGAAGTTGAAGAAAAAAAATTGGGACTTTTGAAATTCGTTGGTTGATTCGTTTTTTTTCTCTAAAAGTCGCTTTTGCGATCCCTTGCCGTTTACTTTTACCCCAATGCTCGTCATTCCACTACTTCCGATTCCGTAGTGTTCCAGAGTGCTTTCAGAAGCGGCAAGATTGCTCATACACCAGGGTATAGCATCAGCAAGAGGGCATGAGGAAACTGTGGAAAACCTGTCCCAGACGCGGCTAAGCAGTCACCCAATCGAGTATTGACCCAGACCAACGCTGCTTGCCGTGGGAGATCGTCGAAACCGCGCGTTTGTTACTTTGGGTTAGTTTCGTATGTGTGTGTCCAATGTTACCGCTATTGTTCCGTTTGAAGATGGCCTGGATCAAAGTTTGGTTAGTAATTGTGTTTGCTCTAGAGTTATATTTCACTTGCAATTAGAGGAGTCTCGATGGTCGGGAGTTATCCAATTTCGAAGATAAGCCTAGTTATGTCGTGAATATTCCGAGGTATTGGCGATTGGACCTATGTTCAATCTCGGTTAACAGAGAACTCCATTCACGAGTGGGTTATTCAAGAGCCTATCGAGAGTTGGCCACTCGTCGTGCTTGCACCCCTCTCTGCCTCTCTAACTCTCTCTAGATGCGAGATACAGCTCGCCCTTCGTCGCAAGCCGAAACACACCACCTCGCGTTTACATATTCCACATATTCCGCTGAAAACCCTCAATTAAGCATGAATGAACATTGATAAAAGGCGCTCGTTTATGCGAATGCAACGATAGTGAATGGCACGGTGCTTCGTATGGACAGAAACGTCAGTTCGGAATTCTACGGAGCCCCTCAAGGGCTGTTTTATTGGCTTTTTTCGATCAACCCTGGATCTCATCATTGAGAGTACAAATAAGTCTCCGCCGTTTTTTTATCAAAAATTGGGCATTTATTGTGAAAGAACAGTATTTTATGTTTTATTCAAAGTATTGTTCATTGCTAGCCACTACCTTTCCCCATATTTCTGGCAGCATATGGATACCGCGTCGGAAGAACGTTTTATCTTTTGAGGCTATCCACAAATCGACCCGATTTTCGGTATCTTCATATTATGTGAAGTGATGCTCAGACAGGCCGTGCGTCGTCGATCGAAATAAATGATAGTCAGAGGGAGCAATGTCTGGTGAATACGGCGGGTGGCGTAAAACTTCCCAATTGAGTCTTATGAGTGACCCTTTCGCTGATGCCTGGTAAGCAGCATTTTACATGTGCAAAATCGGCCTTCAACGTTTTTCGGCTTCAGTTTACATGGAGCCCAATTTCCTTGCTTTTGAAGCATTCTCAACGATTTTCAACGATGTGAAATTGCTTATTGAGTCACTCCTAATGTAAGTGCAAGTTCTTCTTGCATTTGGCACGAATCTCCCTCCAATAATGCTTCCAATTCCGCGTCTTCGTGCACTTTCGGTCTTCCGCTACGTTATGTGTCTTCGACGTCAAACTCACCGTTCTTAAACTTTTTAAACCACTCACGACAACTTCTCTCACTTAAAGCAGCCTCACCATATGCTTCTACAAGCATTCGATGTGCCTCAGCTGCAGATTTCTTCAAATTAAAGAAGTAAATCAAACGTTCCCGCAAATTACGCTTATTCGGCGCAAAACTCGACATTTTCGCACGAAAAAATGATGTGATGCTGATACAAAATCGCTAATATTTCAAGGTTACGGTCTTGCCAGATGTCCAACCTTCCGATATGAGGTTTTACATCTGACACTTCCAAACATAACCTCCTGGTAGGGCCAACTTTTGTCAAACGGCGGAGACTTATTTGTACTCCCAATATTTTTACCTTCACAGGCATGATTGGGGTGACTAGTAGAGCATCTCTTGTCGAATAGTTCCCAAAGGGATGAAGAGGCCTAGCAGTACATGATTTTCTTTGTTCGTCAGTAAGGAGGGGATGATTCTGCGAGATATTGAGTTGCCGTAGAGTTTGGTCAATGACATTTGGAAAAACTGAACATGACATGACATTTGGAAAAACTGAACATGCTTTCAATAGGAAAATTGTCATCTGTTCAAGCCCGTATGTGGTGATCCATTTTGGTCATGTGTTCTAGGGCTAATACCACTTCCCTATCATCCTTGTATTATTTATTTTATTTGGACAAAAACAGTACGCTGTGCTCTTTCGTGGGGAACATTTTTTTTCCATTAACACCTCATGACCCAGAAAATGCTCAGGATCAGGAATAAGAGGATCTGTCTAATAAACAGGAACCCAATATGCCCTGTGACAAATGCAATACCGAAAAGTGGAAAATCTTTTTCGCCAATTGGCCCTTTTCTTGGATTTTTGCAAATATGAATCTCGATCTTCGGAAGAGGGGAGAAACTGAGATCGTTCAGGGAATAGAGCGATGTGGGAAATGTTCTTTGGGGTTCAACATGCGACGTAAAGGGCAATGAGGTCCTTGTGCACTCACAGCCGGGAAATAAAATGGATCCCTCGAGTGTAATATCGATTTTGGTGCGGTCGTGCGGTCTCTCGAGCGTGGCGATGCCACACCAAAAGCCGAGCCACGCTGGCCTCTCGTAGGTTGCGACCTTCGAGACGACGACGAAGGGTTCGGTGTTGCGGTGGAAGATACCAGAAAAATGAGGTAGACGTCAGCGCTCAACTACATCAAAGGGAACACAAAATCAAAGTTCATTGACTTGGGGATTGATGACGTAAATGAAGATTAACCTCGGAATTTTCCATCATGTAATTCACCTTCGTACGTGCAGCCCAAATGAGAATTTCATCATACTCTGATCAGTTTTATGATTAATAATCATACGTACATAGCAACTGAATAATTGGGCGATGCAATTGGCTGGTAGAGTAATAAAGTTTGTAATGTTATTAAGCCGAGCCTGGCGTAATGGAGGAATAAATATTGAACTTGAGATAAATGAATGACCGGTTTATTTTGAAAATAACTGCAATTGTTGGCTTGAATAATAAAATATTTATGGAAATGATTATCAACTGATAAAACTCGATAATTCCCGGAATTTAATTATTGACTTTACGAATATAATTATCGGAACGGGCCTGCAGTAATTAAGATTTTAATTTTGAATTTGAGATGAATAAATCATTGGTCGGTTCACACAATGTTGAAGGTTGCATCGTTGGAATGCAATGGAAATCGATTTTTTAAGGGGTTAGCCTACTATGATCACCCGAAAATCGGGGTTATGTAAAAAAAAAATTTGAAGGAATAAGATGTTTGAAAAATCGTACAGATATTTATTTGTATGTACATTAACGAAGTTGTATATCAAATTTCATTAAAAATATTAATAATTAAAGAAGTTATAAGCAAACTCGTGAAGGACCGTTGAACGTGAGGGGCTCAACGGTGTACTTCATTTTGGCCGCTCGGTTGATCTGAAATGGGAAAAACGATTTTTTTGCTTAAAATATACAATATTGGCTTCACCGAGCTTTTTTTGTCATCGTGTTTCAAACACCAAAAAAATGTTGAATTTTTTAAGAAACTTTTCAAGGGAAAATAACATCATTATCATTCCGTTAATTTAATTATTTATCTTACGTGTATAATTATCAAAGCAGGCCTGGAGTAATTAAGATATTAATAATGAATTTGGCATTCACAATGCATCGGTGGTTTTACTTTGAAAATACCTGCAACGTTTAGCTCGATCGGGATCATCACAGTGTAACGGGTCGAAATACGCTAATCAGTCTGATTTTTCATATTAAATCAAAGCACTCATGAAGAACAAAATAATTCTTTAACGTTTATTTTTATTTTCCTTTAACTTTTGTTTAACGGTTGAAAATGTCTTAAAAAAAAGGAGTCCTCACGGTGTACACGGTTGTGGCCCTAAATATTATCTGAAACAAAATTTGTAAAAAGATTCTTAATCAGTATGAATGCCGCTATCTTCCTATGGAGGGTTTTTAAAAATCAAAATTAACAAAATGGCGGCGTTAAAAAAAAAGTATCGAATTTAGCCGATTTTTCGACAGTTTTTCGTTAAAAAAAATATGAAGATTTCCAAAAAAAAGCTTTCATAGCAAGATAAAGAATGTCGTGCAGAATGCTGTGTCAAAATTTGAGAGGGATGGCTTGAAAACTCTTCCCTTGAGAGTGTACACCGTTTTGAAAAACGACATTTCGAGAAAAACGCCTTTACAGTTTCGTGTGCGGAATTTTCATATAAATTGTCTACTTACGATCAATCAGCGACGCCAGGTCCATGTTTATAACCGTTTACACTATCGGATAACGCAAAAAAAACGATTTTTTTTTAATTTTACACTGTGATGACCCCTTAAATCAAAATTCCGGAAAGTACGAATATTATCATTAATTGATACCTGATTATTTCTACATTCAATTATTATTATTGTTATTATCAGAACGTCAAGAAAACCTCGAATCTTATTATTTCGCATTCCTTACAAAACCCCCGAATGCACTCACCTAACGAAAGTCAAGTATTTCCTGCTGCCAGATTTTTAGCACCGGAGGGAGCGTATTTCTTTGATTACGGCTTCGCCCGAGCAATAAGAGCAAGGATAATTTGATCGAGGAAATTAATTGGTTTCCGGCTAGGGCAGGAAGCCCCGCGGAAAATCCAAGAGCGCGGTATATCGCTGGGTGTACATTGAACTTGTACCGGAAACCATACTCGGACGAAGGAAAACCCGTATCATTCGCTTCGCCCGGATGCTCGCGAGTATTACAGTGATTTCGGGCGTCAATTCTCGTATTCAATTATCAACGTTGAGTAGACATACGCGGGAGAAACTTTGTCCGCTTCTCGTTGAGGTTTCCCGCAAATTCATTTTGCCAAATTGGTAAGCCCCTTACGACATTCAGTAATTTGTATTTGTAGCTTATTGGTAATGGTAGCAAATTGAAGGATGCCCAGAGATGGAGAAATAGAAGGACAGAGAATGAGACACGATGAAGGTGGACGTTCGATGTGGACAGCGCTAAAAAAAAATACTTTATCTAAATAGGATCTATTTATTACAATAATAGGTTTTTCCTTGTCTCGAGGCCTACTGCGATCAGATGTGGTTCAAATATATTTAATTCATTTCAGCTGTTCTTCTTAAATATTTAATATATTCAAATTGTATTGATACTTATATAAATAAAGATTTATTCGATTCGAATAATCTTTATTTGTGGAAATATACACTGCAAACCCAAGTGTACTAGAAAATTTCATAAATTCAAAATAAAATGGAATACTACATTTATAGAGGTCTACCACAATGATTTTGTGTCATAATTCGTCATTCGATGGCTGTCTAAAATTATTTTAATCAAAGAGAATACTTCGCCTCCATACGGAATGAAACCTACAACCCACATACCTGTAGCTAAGCACACTGCCCCTACTTTACCGAGTGTTTGTAGCATCTTATTGTGGTATAAGAGACCAAATTAATTTCCATAATTATTTGTTGTATCACATAAACTATATCAAATAGTTGATATCATTGTGATAATTGAAGAGTTTTATTGAATATCATGCTATAGGTTTTTCAAACATAATCTATTTATTTAATTCCTCTCTCCCCTCCTTGACCCCCCCCCCTTCGATATGTGTCTGTTGCAATATAGACAGACCATAAATTCAATCAAATAGAAAAATGTTTGACTCTACGAAAATTCTATTTAATTTAAATTTTTTTAAATAAGATAGATACGTTTAGTGGATTCAACTAAATTGTTTTTTGAATCGATGAAACCGAATCACAGGTTTATTAGAAATAAATAAAAGATTTAGTTATTCGACGATATTAACACAATCAATCGGCATTTTAATCTGTAAAGTATGAACTAGTTTTTGAACTAGAACTATTAAAAAATATTGAAAGGTAAATTATTGGCATCTTGTTGAACATTTTATCGCGAATTTTGGTGTTTTTTCATGACTTATTCAACATGAAAAAAAAACGGCTTGATGATTTAGAATTATCCTAGTTTGCAAAGTGTCACACGAGTACTGAATAAGCCATTCAAATTTCAAAAGAATTCTTTCGATAGATTTGGAGATATCGTGGTCACCAGTTTGAAAGACAGTTTTGAGAAAAACGGGTTTAAAGGTTCAAAATGTTGACACCCTCAATCTGCTATGCCTGGTTCATGAAGTGAACCTTCAGTTTCCTAAAAAAAACCTGTAAAGCCGATTGTTGCTCCCTGGCATCAGTTCTCGCTCTTTTGAACCAGGCACACCGGATGACTGCCTTAAGGGTCACTAGAAATTAAAAAAAATCGATTTTTTTTTTCTTAAAAGATGCCTTAATATCTTAAAAATGACATACTCAAAGAATTAAGGTGGGAAAAATGTCTTAACACTTCCATTTTGAATTTTGGCGCAGCCCCTCTTAGTCCGATGCAATTCGTACCGAACAATTTAAACGCGTTTTTCTCGAAACAGCATTGTTCAAGTCGACCGGACTCATAACTCGAACAAATCTTGACCGATTGACTTGAAACTTTAACTGTACATTGACAATTACATTCTGCATTGAAGTACGTAGAATTTTCTCGATATATTACATTGTTTTTTTTCTATTAACAATGTTCAGACGATGTTTTTTTTGAGAATTTTGACCTTTTATTTAAAAAACGCGCTGTTTTTTGCAAAAATCGATATATCAAAAAAATCCTACGTACTTCTGTAGCTATTCACATGTAGATCGAAAAAAAAAATTTCATTCACTGTAAATTAAAAATTATAGATGCCGTTGATCCGGCCGCGCGCCTATGAAAAAAAGGCTTCGCCGAAGAAAAGCTGTGCAGCCGCCATTTTGTTTTATATTACTTTGAAAAAAATACTTTCTACTGTTTATCATATGTACAATAAAGGACTCTTTTCAGAATTTTGATTTATTCCATTGTCCCGCTGAAAAAAAAATCCCAAAATATATTTATTTTTTTCCCGCTACAGTGGCCTTACTCCTTAAATAGATTTTAATTTGAATAAATAAATCATTCCAATATGGAATGCATTAGGAAAAAATTGATTTCACGGAAAATGTAGTTAATTCAAATTTTTAATCAAATGGATACATCTAGTTAATATCAATAGAATTTTTCTGTCAGTGATGCGAAGGGTTTGGATGAAAATCTACGCAAAGAGAACATAATGGTACATAATGGTACCCATAATGGCACGTGCGGTAGAATTGCACGAGCTATTCTCTGTACTCTCTTCGTTTCCCTCTCTTTCTCCGTACATTCTGTCGAGTTTTTCCTCGTCGTGTGGGACAACGCAAAAGCCCTCTCGGACGTGTTTGAAGAAGTCCCACAGCTCGGTGGCCCTTGACGAAAGGGTGGTCCCTGTACGGGAGCCGTGCATACATTGGCTGTTTTTCTGTGCGCGTAAGTGCGACGGGGGAATCGCTCGAACGTGTACTATTTGCTCTGCGGTTTACCATGAGAGACAAAGGTTTCTCTCCTCGCAGAGAGCAATTACCCGAGACAGCAAGGGAAGAGAAAGATTAGCCGGGCTATTTAGCTCTTTTACTGTAATGTCAGTTGCATCAAACGTCAATTATCAAGCTTTTGCTCGGCGCCAAAGACAATCGTGGAAAATTTTGCAACGAGGAGTAAATTCAACGACAACGTGAAATTCCATGATGAATAATGTCTGAATATCGGAATAATGGTATATCGTTGTGGTGTCTGTAACTTCGTTTTTTCAGGCGGAAATGATCCCAGACTGAACGATGGACATCTGGTAAGCCGGATCGATAATATATTTCACAAAATCTGAACCACATCAACGCAATAAGAAAATAAACCACTCTACGCAATAAGAAAATAAAAGAAACCAAAAATCGATTTTTTTGAAATTCCTAGGTTACGCATACCCCATAAAACAGCTTTAATTACAATCTGACTCAATTTTTGATAACGTATATTTATTTCCTGAATCCGTGCGTACACCCTTGCGGGTTCATACGTATTGCCCTTCCCAATTGAATCTCTTCCTATCTATCACTCCCTACCCGCACTACGTTGATGTAGCCTAACATCCGTTGCGACCACAGTCGTCCTGAGCTTTTGCCACATTTGGCGGGGGTAGGGGGAAACTGTAGAAAACCCGTAACGGTATAGACAGCCCCATATTCTTCCGATTCTCTGGTGCACAGACGTTTTACTCAAGTATCTACACCAAGGTCTCAGAAGTATTGGCCTTTCGCTTACTGGTTGATGCACCGGGGCACAGCTGAGCGGTCACCCCTCCGAGTGTTGGCCATGCACAATGCTAACTCGAAGGCCCGCCGGAGCCGAACCCCGAATCATCCATCACTGTCAGTTACTCGGATTTTCATATTTTATTTTCGTGATGTGATTGTGAATTATTAAAGTTCAGAGGATTAGGCAATAATGAGCTATTAAGGCCTCAGGCCACAGTAACGGGTATAAAATCATGTGCGAATTCAACAATTTTTTTTCGTACGGAAAAGTGATTCACTCGTAAAATTAATCACACATCTATTTAGTATGAATATAAGCTGTTAGAAAAAATATATATTTTTTTTCAATGTACAAAATGGCCGACTACCCGAAACTTCTCGAAACAGCTTTTTTCCAATTGGCGTGACAAATAAATTCAACAATTTTCACTCGATTTACTTCAAATTTGAAAGTTACGTTCCTAATTGCATTTCGCAGAGAAGTACGTACGAAATTTCTGATTAATCGAAAACTTTTCATTTTATGAGCAGTTTATGGGCAGTTATAACGAAATTTTTCACTGAAAATTCATTTCTTAAGTTCAAATACCTACAACTTTGGAATAAAACAATGTTTTTTAAATTCCATACGTACTTCTCTAGGTATTCTAATGTAGATTGACGAGAATTTTTGTTTTTTGTTCTAGACAAAAAATTGTGGATGCTAAATGTCACGCCGCGGAACGCCTTAAAAAAAGATAACAAAAGAAAATATTAGTACTCGGCCATTTTGTACATCGAAAAAAAAAATACATATTTTCTAACAGCGTGATATTCATACTAAATAGATGTGTAATCTATTTTTATGAGTGAATCACTTTTTCATACGAAAAAAATTGTTATATTCGCACATGATTTTATACCCGTTACTGTGGCCTAGGGTCTTACTCAAAGTATCAAGGAAACTAGTTTTTCAACAGCATAAAAAATATATTTTTTTTTCAAATATACCTACAGATATAATCCTCAATGCGAAGCGACCCGAAAATCAATTTCCATCACCCACATCAACCAAACCTCCAACATCCACGCGAGCTAAGCAGCTCAAAAGCTACTAACCCAATGAGGCCTTACACAAAAGTAAATCCCGAAATTTCATTTCAACGAGATTTCCATTGCCTCGATCGGCCACCGTTCTCTCAATTACGAGTTAATCCGAAGAATCCTAATTACCAAACTGCCACACTACAGCCCCGCGGCCTCCAGCTTCGTATCAGCAATCAGTACATTTCCTATAATTCATCAAGACGCAAGCTCCTCAGTGTTATACGATTAAAAAAGCAACCGAAGAAAAGGAGGGATGACGCAGAAGGTCCTGTCGACCAATGAGTCGACCAGTTCTATAGCTGCCTGCAGGAATGAACAGCATCAGGAGAAATTCAATGAAGCTTGAATCGGAAGCTCGTTATTTTATATCTTCATTTTTGCGATTGGCTCGAGAGAATCTCGAACGTCTGAGCCATCTGCCACCTTTGCTTTTTTTCTTTCTTTTTTTCTTCTTCTTCGACCGGATCGGCAAATTCGTAAAAGTCACGTGCACAAAACGACAACTAAGAACTTCGAGCGAAGTTTATTGGCCCTGCGCGGTCGAAGCATTAGGGCGAGGCAAAGTCATTAATAAGAATTGACCACGCGTCGCTTCATCTTATGGCGTGTGCTAAGCACACACACACACACACACACATGGGAAAAGCATATTAATACCTATGTAATATTGACGATCATCTGGTCGTTTCGAGGACAGTCCTCGGAGTCGAATGCCTCCAAAGTCGCCTATCCCCATCCACAAAGAATTCCTCCGATCGTCTTTTCCGTGAGGCATATGCGCGCCTCTCGAAGGGATCACTATAGACGATCGTGCGGACGTGTCAATGATGGCGCGTGTTTGGTCAATTGAGCCAAAGGCAAAAGGGACCTACAAGGGTGGAAACAGATGGATAGAGAGAGATAAAACGATACTGCAAACGATTTTTGGTCACCGAGGCGACCAAGATCTTGGCGAAGGACAACCTAGCGTATCTGCTGAAGAGGCAGGCAACACAGTCCAGGGTGTTGGTGGGCAAGAATGGAGTCGAGGAAAAAAAGTGAGTAATAAGGTAGACAATAAAAAAGAAGTGGGTGAGGAGAACGGGACCAAAGCGGAGGAATTCCTCTCTTGACCCTCCCTCCAACGCACAGACACGTTGAGGTACAAAAGTGTGGAGGCTGCAGGGATAAAAAAGAAAACTAGTCCAGTAGCTACGTATAAAAAGGAGTCTATGGCAAAAGAAGAAAAAGACTCTCGTGTGGCGAGTTAAGCCGCCTTCCTTCTATTCTCAAGACGGAGTTCCCCCTCTCGCTCTCTTTTGCTCCCTCTCGGGGTCGTTATTGGGAATCGATGTCTTGGAAAATTGCCAGGTTACTTATCCGACAGGCTCCTTCACGTCTCGGTCATCCCATCACGAGAGATCTTCCTCTCCCTCGTCCTTTTTTTCCTCCTTCTTCTTCTTCGCGTCTCATATTCCCTGACGTTAGTGATGGCGCACAATACAGCGACATGTACCACACTCCGAGAGATGACACTCGTTGAGTGATGTTGAAGATGCGGCAGGGGGATGGATGGAATTGCGGGGTTCATTGCGCGTCAAATCCATGGTTGTATTCGTGTTTTTAGGTTGGTTAGAACAGAGCGAAGAATTATTTTTCGAGTACCTATTTATTTAAGGGGTTAGACTGCTGTGAAAATGACGAACACTGGTTCGTCGCTTGAGGCACCTCAAATTTAAGAGGAAGGTCCAACATATAGTGCAGGAATTGCAGGTTGAAGGGAAACGTATGATTACAACGATGGAACTGCTAGTGAAACTTAAGGGGTCTTCTCACTTTAGACTAAAAAAGGCTATTTTCATAAATTTTTTGGATATGTTTATATCATAAATATTCATATAAAAGTTGTTACACTTAATAAATACACTATCGAAATACATTTTAAAAATTGTTTTTATGTATTTATGTAACCCAAACAAACTTCAAAAGCATTTTTCTCGAAACAACGGTTTTGGACGATTTGTTGATAAAATATTTGAAACTACTGAACCGATCCTTATGAAATTTCAACCACATATTCTTTACAACTATAGCTATAGTGCATATCAACGTTTTATTTCAAATTTTGATATTTACTATTTCTTTGCCAAAAACGGCGAAAAAAAACGTTTTTTTGTTTTTTTTCGAAAAATGTCCGCCATTTTGTTATTTTTTAATATATCAAAAATCGTATGATATGCGCTATGGCCATTTAGAGGCTATAGCGCATACCAACCGGCTAAAACCGTTTGATTTTTTTGTTTCGGATGATCCATCTCCGAGATTTCATCAACAGCGCAGACCTACAATTTTTTTAGGAAATTTTTTTAACTATTATTTTCGTCTATGAATAATTACTTAAATGAATAAATAAAACATTTTAAATGTATTTCGAAAGTGTATTTATTAAGTGTAATAACTTTTATATCAATATCTATAATATAATCTTATTTTAAAAATTAATATAACAATTTCTATAATATCTATAATATAAACAATATACAATGTCTATAATATAAACTTATTTTAAAAATAAAAGTGGGAAGACCCCTTAAAGCGCGTTTTTCTCGAAAATGTGTTATTCAAAACGGTGTCCCCGATTTTTTCAACATCTAGTCAACGGATTGACGTGAAATTTGGTACACTCATTCAGTGCAATAGTAGTTTAGTCTTGACCGGCGTTTTCCTTCTTAACTTTTTTCCATTAGTTATTAACAATAAAGATGTCATTTTCGCTCGAAAAATTGAAGAAAAAAAATGAATTTTCTTTAATGATTGAAACACGTTACGAAAAAAACGCGGTCAAGTCTTAGTCAATATCATCTCCTGGAAGCAAACTCTCGTTTTTTAAATTTCCGATTAACCGAGTGGCCAAAATCAAGTACAACGTTGAACCACTTCCGTTTAAAAGTCCTTCACGAGATTGTTTATATGCTCTTTAATTATTAATATTCTAAGTCCAACTTATGCCTTAAAAATCAGTTTTTTTTAATAACCGTAATTTTCGGGTCGTCACAGTAGCTTAACCCCTCAATACAATAAAAACCCAAACAACCCCAAGTACTTTCGTATGCCCCTGCAGGCTCTTACGATCCCTGCCGCTCCATCTCACCCTCGTCACTTATTGCTGATGGGCTCCCCGTAGTATTGCCCGCAGCCACTGCCCAACGCGCTACACTCTATCGCTCCAGGAGGGCACAGGGAAATTGACGAAAACTCGTGTCACGGCTCTATCTTCTCCGCGTTGCGTTCACTATCGAAAGTTCGATAAACCTAAGCTCACCGACTCGGCTAGACCGTGCGGTCACCCATCCAAGTACTGACCTAGGCAGCTTGGACCGCAAAATCACCGCAGCCGCACATTCACCACTATCGGACCACTGTGCAAAATTATTCAGTGCCCTTTCACGAGTTGATGAGCGATCTTTTTACCCGCAAACTTTTATTCAACCACCGCTTGTGTCCAATGTACTTCGGAGCGACAAACAAAAAATACTTCGATTGCGCGATTCGTTCGAACGGTTTACGCTGTCGCGATACAAAGGTATCGTTAAATCGAGACGATTTGATTCCTGAAAGGCGCGTGTGCGAGGGCCGCGCATATACCCTCCACATATCGCGCGCGTGTGTGAGTGTTGGTGCCATTATACGAATCCCCATAGCTCGCACATCGCGAACAGTTCATACGGTTAGCGCGTGTACATTGCAATATCGAATTACACGCTTGGCCGATTTAACGTCGACAGTATGCTACTTGTTTACCGAAACGGTCCTCACTCGCGCACCTACCAAAGCGGGTAAATATCCATTCGAAACATAACGAGATGAATCCTCGATGATGCGGCGAGGGAGAAAAATAGAGAGAGAGAGGGAGAGATTTTCGTCCGCCCCGACCAACCATCAAGCATATCCCACGGGAGATGCCACTTCAAACGTCACGCGGACGCATTATCATAATGAGCCTCGCAATAATAACAATGAAGTACCGAATAATGGCCACGTTGATCATTTAACCGGAAACAAGAGTCAGTGTGTGAAAAGCGAGAGGCTTCGATTTTTCGACAAACTTGACTATTGATACTGATGGGTGGGAATGTTGCTGTTCGCGAAATATATACATATGACGAATAACTATGAACTGCAGACTATATATACACACTATATACACTATACACTATATACACACATATATAGGGTATTAGGAAAGTTGATGTAAAACCTTAAGGGGGTGATAGGTCACCTCGTTAAGAACATATCTAACCTAGGTTACCTCAGTCCAAAGTCTAAGGATTTCGAGTTATCATGGTAAGCATGGTTATGGATAATTTCCCAAATTTAGGTACTAACTCGTTTACCTCTTATCTTAAATGCTATTTTTTGTAAAATAGCTTTAACATAATAGAGGTATTTTCATTTTTTGACAAGTTTTTAATTATTCAACACGTCCCGTTTAGTTAGTTGTGTGGATACAGATAATTGTATTGGTATTTGTCGATTGAATGCACAGTAATCTAAGGCGCAAATAAGTTTTTAGTTACCAATTATTGTCTGTTTGAACATCATGAACGACTTAGTTCCTAATTTCGGAAAATTTTCAAAAAAACCTACCATGAGAACTCGAAATCCCTAGACTTTGGACTAAAGTAACCTAGGTTAGATATGTTCCTAAGGAGGTGACCTATCACCCCCTTAAGGCTTTGCATCGACCATCCTAACACCCTGTATATAGGCACAGGGTGTCCTGTTATGAATGGGTAATCCTGCAACTGTCGATACGCCAGATCATGTCCTACTTTATGCTGGAATTTCAGTTCAGTAAAAGTCCGACGGTTTTCGATATTTTGGGCTTTATATTATTTTTTGAAAAAATAAATAAATAAATCATCTGCTTTTGGTTTTTCGCATGCTATTTCTAGAAATGAAATGAATCGACAATAACTAAGCAACTTTTTAAAGTAATTGGTACGATATGCGTAGTACATGTTTTTTTACACCGCAGGCTATCGAAGTCAGATGTTCAAATTGCTATTATTGGTACATAAGATCTTTTTTCATAAAGTTTCAAAACAAACCCAGATTATTTTTATTTCGAAAACCGTGGGACTTTTACTAAACTGAAATTTCAGCATGATAGGCATTCATAACTGGTCCTGATAGCATTCATAACAGGACACCCTGTGTATCGGTATCTATGTTTTTGCTATGCATACAAAAAATAACATCTCCATCTTGGTTTCATTTTTTCTTCATCATCTTTCCTAATAATAATAATAAGATATGGATACATGTTTATATTAAAAGCTTTATATATATATATATATACACACACACACACACACACACACACACACACATACACACACACACACACACACACACACACACACACACACACACACACACACACACACACACACACACACACACACATATATAGGGTTTGTTTGGAAAATAATTTTGTTTTTTTTTCGTAAAAATAAAAGACAATTTTCTTATAATATATAAATATTTTAATGAATTACACAAGTCAACAAGAAAAAAATGATAATTCTTGTCGCCAGCAAAATTCGTATGATTTGTTGTCAAGTGACTACTGGTCCGACCTATGCCAACCTATATTACAAGTTACTACACGGGGTTTTCAAATGAATTTTCATTTCACAGTGAGCGTCGTTAGCAGTTATAAATTAATTCCCTGATATGGCGACGGCAACAAAGCCAAGTCGAGACTCTTCGAACTACCCGAATACATTTTGTTATATATGCGGAGAGTATGTTAATAAAAAATTTAGAAAAATGAGCACGATTTCGTGAAAAGTGTTTTTTTTCTTACTTCGCGATAAAACTAGAGGATCAAGATGAGGTCGCAGAAAATCTAGGGTCCTTCAGAGAAGAGCAAGAAGAACGCTTCCATCGAGACAAAACATCATGGAAGATAGGTAGCAGGGAAACCGCGTGAATGCCGGTTTAATTTTAAACATTTGTAAACGATAATAATAATTATCATTCAAACTTTTACGTATGAATACTTAAATTTTTTATATAAATATAATACATATTTATGTCGAAAGCGTATTTACATATCTATATATGATTTTGATATAAGCACATCAGATGAATGGTTAAAACTCTAGATATATTTGTTTTCCTCTCCATCGTCTCTGGTAGGAATAACAAATTATAATAATTATAATTCGCGTAAGTGCCGGTTGAATTCTAAATATTTGTAAACCGCGATAATAATAATGATAGTTATCATTATTATCAAAATATTGACGTATAAATGTGCAAACTTTCAATATAAATATAATACACTGACACAAAAAATTAAAGGAGCAAGAAAAGTTGACTATTTTTTTCGTGTCTTTCGAAAGGCTGTAACTTCGTCAAAAATGGTCGTACAAAAAAAAGGATTTTGAAGCTTGAGGTTTCTAGTTTTCAGTTCTGACAATGATGATTTTTTTTTGAGAATCATTGATTGCGTGGTTGGAAGAAATATCACGACAAAGAAAATTTTGCAAATTTTTACGTTTTTCAAAGTTCTGCACGGGTTTCGAAGATTTTTTTCGGACTTAACCAATATCAAGGTCATTGAGCCCATTCAATTCACTTCAATTTTTTTTTATCTTCGTACGACCATTTTTCGCTGAGATATCGGCCTGTGAATGAAAAAACGTCCTTTTGTCTTCAGTCATCGATATCTCAGGAACTAATGGTCGTACGGGAATTCGACCGGCAGTTTTGGAAACGTGAATACATACTCTACAAGCTCTTATTATTGTTGTGGTGAATTTTTTTTATTTTTATTTTTGCCATCAGTTTTAACAAAGTACAAAAAGCGATGTTTTCTTGGTTTTTATAAAATCCACCGCTACTTTGCAAATATTTCGATAAACACTAATGTTTATGGACGGTCATTCAGCTCAATATATCCCCAAGAGCCATGCGAAATTCCAAATTGATCCGTTCATCGGTCTTTCGTGCCCGATTGACCAGTTTGAAAAAAAATTAAAGGAGCAAGTTTCCTCCTTCTCAGACATCATTTCATGATTATTATAAATACAGCATATTAATGTTCAAAATACAGCATATTAATGTTCAAAATACAGCATATTAATGTTTAAAATTCCAGATATATTTTTTTTTGTTCTCTATTGCCTCTGGTAGGTTTTTAAAAAGTAATAATAATACTAATTCGCGTTAGTGCCGGTTAAACTCTGATTACTTGTAAACAGTGATAATGAAAATAATAATTATTATTCGTATTCAAGTATTGACGTATTTCAATTATTCCAATATTTGCGTATAAATATGGCATTTTCTTATGCAAATACATATAAATGCTCGAAATTTTAAATACATTTTTTGCCTATCACCTTTAGCAGAAAAAAAAGTTATAATAATAATTCTCGTGAGCGCCGACTAAATTCTGAAACTGGTTAACGATGATGCCAAATAATAATAATAATCATGAGAATAATAACAATAGTAGCAATATATGAATGCAAGGAGAACTCATCACGGAATTAATATGTACAAATGACAATAACGCGCGCTGCACTCGTCGCGCTGACAATGAGAGAAACTCGATTGGAAAGGAGAATCCATCGGTGCCAACTGTTACATCTTCTTCCGTATAATACAAGTAGCACAGACGCACCCTCGACGGGATGAGTCCGCGGAAAAGCATAAAAACGAAAAAGTTGCGTGGTCATTAATACGAATTTGTCCAACGTTATTGATGACGATTTCATTTCCGGTGAAGCCGGGCAGCAGGCTCTCGCTTTGCATCCCGGCTATATGAGGCCGTAACGTGTCGTCGGCGGCATGTTTTATTTAATCTTTTTTTTCTCTGATATATTTCTATAGGCATATATGGACGTGTAGATACCGTGCGAGGGTCATCGATGACTGTAAAGATTGAACTTGTTTTTTTTTCCTTTTTTCGTAATGATCTCTCGAGACCTTTTCTGCGCGTTCGATGTAAACATGTTTTTTTTTCTTGGCTCGTTGCATCGTCAGCGGGTAGAAATACATGTGGGGTCGGTTTTTTTTGTCTGTATTCTCGAGTGGCTTTGTGCGACTTGTAGAGAGCGAGAATTCAGTCTACCTTATTCTTCTTAGCCATTTGATAGATCGATCGATGAGCCTGTAAACCTATCTCCTCTCTCTCTCTCTCTCTCTCTCTCTCTCTCTCTCTCTCTCTCTCTCTCGCTCGCTCTCTCACGCTTGTTTTCATTTTTTCCATAGCCATTTTTGCCATAGCCAGTTTTTCTCCATCCCTTCCTTCAATCCGATGACAAAGGGTTGGCTTTGTCTCCAGAACTGATCATGTTTCAATCCCAAGGAAAATCTTCTCACTCGCAGAGAAGTCTGAAGAGGCTCATCGTTTTTCTCATTTTTTTTTCTTCCTTTCTATTTCACCGGAGTATCTCGAGATTGCTGGATTTTTTTTTCGTCATCCCGGAGCACGATCGCACATTGGAAATGGAGATCAAGAGCTGTCGCTTTTTGGTGATTTCTTTTTGTTTTCTTTTTTTGCACTGTGTACAGGAGTATGAGGGAGTAAGGTGAAATTCACGTTTATGATAGAACCGTGAACTCGAATGTGGGACAGATTGGCAGTTTATTTGGATTAATTTAAAAACTTTTTCGGTTTGCTTGAGGCATTTGGGATTGTTTTGGATTTATTTAAGACGTGCTTTTGTTTGTTGGAGTTATTTTAGATTTATTTGGAATCATCTGAGATCTGTTTCGGTTGGTTTCGGTTCTTTGAGATTTGTTTGGGTCATTTGAGATTTATTTGGGTTTTTTATTGCCTTGGATTTGTTTGATGTCTGTTTACCTTTGTTTGGATTTAGCAAAGATTTACAATTTGTTTTGATTCATTTAAGATCTGTTTGGGTTATTCGAGTTGGATGTAGGTTGGTTTACATTTTTAGGTTTATTTGAGATTTGTTTCAATTGATTTGAGATCTGATTAGGTTGGTTTCAGATTATTTGAGATTTGGTTCTGCTAAGGGCGGGGTAAGGTTAATTCGGTGAAAAAAGGCATGTTTTAAAGATTTTTTGGCGATACAGATAGTGTTAGTTTATTCAGTCAATTTCCATTTAATAATGCAACATTTGAACAAGACTTTCCTAAATTTTCATTGCAAAATTTTGAAAATTGAGCGAGCGACAGTGAATCTCCGGAGGCACCTCGAAAAGAAGTTGTTTTGCGGTGTACATCATAACTCGCAACAGAATCATCTGAAATAAAAAAAATCTAAATGCATTTGTCAAAGAAGATGTTTCTCGAGGTAACCACGGGAAGATTTTTTTTTTCGAATTTTCAATTTTTCGTAGCAGTTGGGAGCCAAAAAACCGATTTTCGCTAAAAAAATCAGCTCTTTTGTTGTTGTAAAATTAATAATTATTAAAAAAAAAAACAAAAAACCTCCCGACAATACCTGGTGAATTATGTGAAGAAGTACTGTGCCAAATTTCAAAACGGTTGATCCAGTAGATTTTGAGTTATGGCGTACACGGTCTTCAAACATGACAAGTTTCAGAAAAACGCTTTAAAGTTTCGCACACTGGAAAATTTAAAATAAAACTCGATAATTTTCTTATACTCACACAGAGTCGTCGATGCCAGGTCCGTAGAGCAAAAAGCTTCCATCAACATGATCTAGAGCATCTTTTTGCATTTGTCTACGCAAAACTCTTCCTTCATTACTGTCGTGCGCCGCTTGCTCCTCTGTTAATCTCTACTAATCAGCTATAAAAATCTGGCCTGGAGCAACGGACGCTCAAATACTCATAACTTCGTCAATTCTACGCCGATCGACTCGAAATTTTGACACAATATTCTTGGGATATTATGCATTTATTTAAAAAAAATTAAAAAATGCGAAAAAAATTTAATATCTTACCTCCCCCACCCTTAATTTATGGTTGGGGAGACTTCTCTAAGTTGATTTGAAATTTGTTCGAATTAATTGGCCATCTGTTTGGGTTGATTTGAGATCTGTTAAGGTTTGTTTGAATTCATTTCTTTGGGTTCATTTATGATTTCTTCGGATTTACTTGGGATTCGTTTGAGTTTGTTATATATTTATTCCGTTCCATTTAAGGTAGCATGTGGACGAACCTCATAAAAAAAAATGGATTTTTTGTTATGCTGTAGTACAGACATACAGAACGTAGCACAGACAAACGTCCGCGAAAACTCCGTATGCCTTACCAGCTAAATACAATAGTAATTAATTCACTAAATCAATGCATTAAACCTGCACTATATAGGGAATCCGGGCGGATCGAACTTTGACACGGAAATAATGATAGTGCGTGTTTACATACGGAGCTATGCGAAAGCGATAAATAGCCAAAAAAAAACTGTCGCGGTCACGCATGTTTCATAAAAAAATATAGGTTACGGTACATTTCGAGCAGATATTATCGATTGAATCGACTAATTTTCGTGTTCGCTAGTCGCGTCTGCCATGATGGGAGATCGCGTAGATTTTGCAACGCCACACGCCGTCAGCTGTGCTCGTATCCGGGAGGCCGAATCGAGCCGGTCAATTTGAATGCTACGACAAAAGTTGTAGGTTATTAATGGGTGAACGCTGAAAATTTGGGTGATTTTCGGGAATTTTTTGGAAGAAAAGTACTCAATTAAATGTTTCAGAAAATTAACAATATATTTGAACCATCAAGCGAGCCCGCCGAAGGCGGGCGAAGCTCGATGATAATTATACGAATGTCTCGCCCGAGAGATTACAACGGTAGTACAGCTACTTGAGGTCTACAATCACACGTTTAGAGCAATATGATTTTTTAAACTGTCACCCTGGCAACCGGCCGCTCCTGGCGCCATCAGTCGACCATTATCGTCATTCTGTTTAAAGTTTGTATTCTCTAACTGAGAGAATAGCTGAAAAAAAAGAAATTTTTTCCCTCGTTTTCGAGAGATTGGGTTGGGAAAAAAAACCACTTGGAGGGGGTACATTTTTCACGATTTATTGAAACTGGCAGTAATCGTTCATGACTTTTACAATGACTTAAGTAATGTTGGGTGGGTAACCTCTCGGGCGAGGAATTCGTATAATTATCATCGAGCTTCGCCCGCCTTCGGCGGGCTCGCTTGATGGTTCAATTATACTTCATGTCTCGCTCTTCGAGATTACAACGGTAGATGTTTAGAGTTGGTTGTGATTTTTTTTTTTTTTATGTTAGTATAACAGTCTCCGCGAATTTGTTCTCTTGGATTTCAATGGGGAGACGATAGATATCCGCAAATACTCTGGATTTCTGGGACCATCCAGCAACTCTTTTTATTTCATCGATCGTAACCCCTTTTTCTGCCGCTTTTGACGTGGACGCGTGACGCGTACTATGGGCTGTAAATTTCTTGTCTATGCCAAGTTCCGCGAGGCTACTTTTTATCCATCTCCCAACTGTATCTTTTGATACTTTGGAGTCTGGCTTATTAAAAGAAATAAGAAACCTGTCCTCATTACCTCTCAAATTTTGAGTTCTAGACACATAGTGAAGAAAGGTTTTCGCGATACAAAGGCTCGGTTTATCTTCGAAGAATGGTAATTTCAATAAAGGTTGTACAGCTCCTGCTCTGGATGTTTTAATACGGTCTGAAATTTTTATTTCTAGTCCTTTCGACGTTTTTGTGATATTCCCTATTTTAATAGCTGCAAGGGTTTGAATTCTATGGGCCGTTCCTAAAGCAAGGAGTAGTACTAGTTTCTTAGTAAGGATTTTAAGGTTCAGTGATTCGAGAGGATACCTCGGATCCCCGAGGATCGATATTTTGTCTAGAATTGGGTCTACATCCCACGTTGTATCGTACCGAGGTTTACTAGGTTTTTTCTTGTATACCCCTTTTAGAAATCTACTGATTAAGTTACAATCCGCGATTTTTCCCCCTGAGATGAGTGCAAGGGCCGCTCTCCCAGTGTTTAACGTTCCGTGGCTGGCTCCGTCTTGGAACCTTTTGGTTAAAAAGGTCAGGACTTTGACTACTGAGATGTCGAATGGGTTTGATTGTGTCTCTTGGTTGAACTTCCACCATAATTTGTACGTAGAGTCATACTGCTTGATAGTCGAGTTTTCTAATGACGCGATTATAATCTCGGTTGATTCCTCTGGTGTATTTTTATTCGTTAGCGCCTGCCTGATAATTTCGCGGCCGCCAGGGTAAGCTTTTGACTCAGTGAGTGTGTTGTGCGGCTGGAATAAGAAGTTAGTAATTTATTATTCGGCTCGAAGGTAATCCAGTCTCCTATTATCATATTTTTGAAAACTGGGAACCAATTATGACTAGGCCATAAGGGGACTACGAGGATTCCTTCTGCTTTGGCAGTCTTAATTTTTTGTTTTACTCTAGCGATTATTGCGAACGGGGGAAACGCGAAGAAAAACCACCGGCTCCAGTCTATAGTAAATGCGTCTAAAGTAAAAGCTTGTGGGTCCCTATCCCACGAGCAGTAATAGTTGCATTTCGTATTGTTTCTTGATGCGAAAAGATCCATATTAGGGGTTCCAAAAGTACTAGTGACTTTTTTGTACGCGTAGCCGGCTAGTTGCCATTCTGTATCGTGATTAGCGAGTCGTGACAAAGAGTCTGCTTCCGTGTTATCTTCGGATGCAATATAGGACGCATGTATCCATAAATCTCGTGTTTCGCACCACTCCCATAAATCTTTAGCTAGTTTGTGTAGCCCTTCACTTTTAGTTCCCCCCATCTTATTGATAAAGGCTAGGGTAGTTGTATTATCGACTCTTAAGAGTATCTCTGCTGAAGTCAGATCTTTCGCGAATAATTTTAGTGCTAAGTGAGCTGCTTTCAATTCTAAGTGGTTGATGTGAAGAGATTTTTCGGCCTGAGACCATTCTCCATGAGCCCCTTCTCCTTTGGAAAACGCGCCCCATCCCGTCAGGCAAGCATCTGAGAAGATTTCTTTCCTAAACTTGAAATTCCTGATTTTCCTGAAAGCCGCAGGTAATGTCTTTTGCCACCAGTTAACATCATCGATTATATAGCTTGGAATGATCATGTGTCTATCATAATTTTCTTCGTTATTGCTAAGAGCTTCGACTTTAGCTTTCTCGAGTGATTTGCAGTGTAAAAGGCCATACTCGGCTCCAGGGCTGATGGAATATTCGCAGTCTGTAGCTGATTCTGCGAAGGCTGCTCTCGGACTGAAGCTCTTGGTTATTATTCATAGCCCCATTCGCCTGGTTTTCCGAATCGGTTAGATTCCGGTCCATGTTTGGGTCGAAGCCTTCTTGTCTAACCTCCCGTGTTTGTTCAGTGTAGACTGAGTCTTCTGAAAGCGATATAAACAACGGCTATTTGAGCATGACTACCACTTGTTTTTCTTTTTTTTTCTCGCAAGCATATGACCCCACATCTACGGGTAATCATGGCACATTTCCGTATGGAAGTGTCGGTGTTACATCTATGTATGGTGGTCGTCCGTGTTATGGGGTTTCGTGTTGTTGCAAATAATGTTCTCTTCGGTCACGCCGAGAGAGCCGATTGCTCGTAATTTTTTTTTAGTGTCACCTCTGGTGTGACAACCAGTATTTGCCAATAAGTCATTCTGCCTCTCGTGCAGACTTGACGTAATACTTGAGGATGCGCCTTGTCTCTCGTACAAGATCTCCTCTTTTTTATTTCCATCAGAGAGAACATTTACCTTGGTCAGTTCCTTCGTCGTGGTTCCCGACATTCGGCGCCATGTTTCTTGCGTTGTGCAAGGGCTGTGGCAAGCATCGTAACACCAATTCCTTCAGATCCTTGATTTCTCTTCGTATCTTTTTGTTTTCCTTGTCCCTGTCTTCGCTGTGAGTCCTCTTCTTATGTTTTCCCATCTCGTTTGTGATAAACCTCTTCTTGATTTCCGTAAAACCGTCTATGAATCGCGGACGGTTTACTCGTACGTGTATCTTGTGTGACACACAAATAACTAATGACGATAATGGACGACTGATGGCGCCAGGAGCGGCCGGTTGCCAGGGTGACAGTTTAAAAAATCATATTGCTCTAAACGTGTGATTGTAGACCTCAAGTAGCTGTACTACCGTTGTAATCTCGAAGGGCGAGACATGAAGTATAATTGGCTATATTTGACCTATATTACATAATTTTTTGATAGAAAAATATTGAGATTCAAGCAACTTATGCGCTGCCTTCGGAGGCGCCAAAAAAAAGTTCCTCCACTTCTGACATGATTCCGGCCGATTGAGTAGTTGAAACCGAAAAAGGAAAACATGTCGTTAAACTGGAAAGTATTTCCTGTACAATGACGTAGGATTTTCGAAAAATATCAAAATCTAACAAAATGGCGTAGTTATGAAAAAAAAGTCCGTTTCCTTGCCTATGAAATGGTCGTGTTTTTCAATGGCAAATCGTCAATTTTCATCCGATCGAAAATATCCTACGTCATTGTAGAGTACATATATTCAAAGTACACAGTTAAAATTTCATGTCGATCGGATTATTGCTCTTTGAGTTACAATGTCAGCAAGTTTGAAAAATCTCATTTCATATTTTTGAGAGTATGGAAATCTTGAAAGTATAAAAATCTCATCTCATATTCTTGAAAGTATAAACTGTCGAAAAAGGCAAAAAAATCGATTTTTTTTAAGTGTCAGACTGGTATAGCCCCTTAACGCAATTTGATTACGTCCGAGATTCGAACGACTACTATGTCGATCCATATCTGTCGTTACAATATATGTAAGATCGAAGTTACAATATACGCACATTACACACACGCTTACCCACACGAAGTAAGCAAACACACGCTTGACATTTATAGGAAGGGCCTGAGTACAGCGTTGCCACGGAAATTCCCAAAATTACGAAATGGCGACAAGTGAGACAACTCAGGTCAAATCTGACTGCTATTTCAATACTTCACTGTTCATAACATAACACACATAGCTATCACATACACTTCCTACATAATTTCTTTCCGTATCATGCTTATCCCTTCGAGTGCACACTGGGTCGTTTTGACCCAGTGCTTTTTTTCGTATAAGTACGTATTTTTCCACGTATGCCCCACTTTGAACGAATGTTTTGGCATTTAATTTTCGTTTTCGTCAAAAAATACATTTAGAGCCATAAAATATGGATAATTTACTACAAAAAACGTCTCTAAAAAAATCATATTTACCGAAATTCAACGATTATAAAACGCCTTGGGTCAGATAGACCCAAGATGCATTTATGGGTTGGCGGCGGAGGTCGCACTCGAAGGGTTATTATTGAACCTAAATGTATTGTATTTTGCTTTTTTCAGATTCGAAAATTTACAGATTTTCTGTTGACTAGTCAATCCGCTAGTCGACCTTAAGGTCTGTTTGGGTGTGTTACTGTCGTTTCGAAATTTATGCGGGTTTTTTGTACATTTGTTCGGGTTTATTTAAGGTCCGGATCTTCGACGAAATGGATTCCAACCTCTGAAAACTTCTCAAAGAGACCTGCCTCAAACTTCCATCGGACTTACCATATTTATTGCAGTACCGCAATCATCCGTGAGCCAAATTCCTTTTTAATTCCCCGTGGTATCGATGAGGTTCCCGAAGCGAAGAACGAACATTGACACGGTCGGAACGTGAAATTCGTCCGCGACGATAATTGTAAACAGGATTAGATGGCTAAACATCGAGCGAACCCTGCCACGATTTTTCGCGAGTGAACGAGCATTACTCGTGTTTGTTGATGAATTGTCGTACGGTACGCGGGCGATAATTATTTCACGGGACAACATACCGACCCGAGGGGGTTGTACCGATGCTGGTTCAAGTGGGGCATAATAGTTAGCGGTATCTAATAACCCCGCTTATTCACGTATATATATATATGCATACATATTGACGTATGTTCAGCGCGTGTACGTGTAACGCGAATTAGAGTTGATGCCAACGAAGAATATGTAACTGGGTCCGTGAAGCCGTGACGAAACGTCCCGCAGCGCACGTGTTCCCTGTGCAATGCCAGTTTATAGCTCCAGAATCTCGACGAAGGGTGCGATCCCACCCCGCATCGGGTCGCGCTCTTTGCTCCAAATCCATTGGCGTAACTTGAGCTTCAGAACGAAATCACCGCAACAGCTGGAGTAGAACTGGATCTCGAAAGAGACCGACGGTTGGGGCCAGTGCGCGGCTTCGGCGACCTCGCGTGTCAAAAATATTGCACCGATACTCGGATGGGTGACCGCTTCACCGCGCGCCGGCTTGCGCTCCGAGCGGAATACAGTTTCACTGAGTTTCCGGTGGTAAAGGGAATCCGTGAAAATATTATCGTCTGTAGATATCGACAGAAGTTTTTTGCAGGTTCCCTCTGCCCTCGTGAACATGGAATGCAGCGGTGCTGTGGAAAAAAGCTGCGCAGGGCACTGACCAATATTTTTTAATTCACGATCTTCTGAAGGTTGGTAAATTTTGATATTTATTGTGTTCTCAATTTGTTGTGAATTCTTAAATTTAGCGTTTTCTGAAATTTGGTAAATTCCAGAATTTGCCATGCTCTAAAATTGGAAAACTTCTAAAATGTACCATATTCTAAAATTCGGAAAATTCGAGTATTTGTCAAAGTCTAAAATTCAGCAACTTCAAACTTGGCAAATTCTAACATTTACTGTATTCTAAAATTCCAAAAATTCCAAATAATTCCAAAATTCAATAAATTCTAGGATTTGTCATATTCTACAATTAAGAAAATTTAAAAATGCGGAACTCAGCAGATTATAACGTTCGAAAAATCTTAAATTAAAATATTCGACAAATTTGAAGATTTAGCAAATTCTAAAATTTGCCTAATTTTAAAATGCTGAAATTTGGCAAATTCTGAAACTCGAAAATTTGTCAATCTTAAAATGGTAGAATTTGACGATTTCTAAATTTCTAAATTCTAAAACTCGACACATAAAAAAATGGTATTATAAATGTAATATGTTATTCGAAATTTGCAATTGCCGACGCCGATGGTTCATCGTTGGGTCATGAATTGCCGATGTCGTATGTACTCTCGCTTTTTAATTCGATAGTTCTCGGGGGTCGAGGACGCGACGTATAACTCGTCAGAGTTCCTAAAGGGGGTGTCCACCGCTCCGCCCCCTCCCTCGTATAACACGTATATTTGTTTTGTATCCCCAAGCACGCGTACCGACATCAATGTGCCAAAGATTTTCGTATGGGGAGAGGGGAAAGCGAGCGAGTTCCTCGGCCATAAAATAATGACACGCAGGTGTCCCGCGCGAAGCCATCTCGAAACGCTCACAGGACGAATTGTCGGTGTGTGTCGAATCGCAATCGTGCACTTGGGCGTTTGATTAAAAATTCCATGTTTTTTTTTCTATTGCGTTCAGTGATTTTTAAAATGTGTCCTTGTCATAGCTCGTTCATTAACAGTGCCACATTTCAAAGTTCTTGATCTTTCAATTGACATCGAAAAACAGTTATGATTCATCGCGGCGTTAGGTCCAGGCGTATTAATATTTAAACTAATCTTTCTACAACTATCCAAGTGATTTTATTTATCGAAGTCTGGAATGCGGAATTGAATGCGCTATGACTGCGTCAGAAAATATTTTGATTTTAGTCCGTCGGAGCGATTTGATGATCGGACAAATTGAATTTGCACTCATGCGAGTTCCGAAATTTGAGGCACTGAAATTTGAGTTTATGGAAGACCGAGCACTGGTCGTAAAAGTAAAGGCACAAAGGGAGTGCTAAGGGCGTAGAAAATTTGAGATATTTAAATGTGATTTTCAAACATTGTAAGATGAAGTCGAAATCATCGAACCTGCTAATGGAAAAAGCGCCGGAGACGAATTCATTTTATTATTAGTACATTGATAGTTGCTAGGAATGAACCGGGGTTTTGAAATTCTCGCATACATTAAATTCGTTGCGTTTTATCAAATTATTAGGTCCATTTTCAAGATGACATTTGCAAATGTAAAAATATAGAAATAAAAAATGTGGTGATATACAAATATAGAACCGTAGGAATATAGGAAACTAGAAATACAGAAATGTTAAATTAGAGGAAGAAACATGTATACAAATGTCAAAAGATGATATTAGGTGTACAACTTAGTTCGGTCCGTTTTCAAAAGGTGGCTTTAGGTGCTATAAATGGTTGCCGGCAACAGCTGATTTTTGCTGTATCGTGAAGTATCAACATCTCTTAACCAAATATCATTTACAGACCTTTGAATTTTGCGCATCAAGTCTAATTTTTACTGCGGTGAAAATGTCGAATTTCGTCCCAAATAAGCACCATTTGCGGAAAGTGTTTATTTTCTACACCCGTTCGATAAATCTTGCAGAGAATGGTTTCGACGGTTTCACAGTGGTGATTTTAGTGTTAAGGACAACGAGCGTTCGGGTCAACCGAAAAAGTTGGAAGATGGAGAATTGGAGACATTACTCGATGAAGATTCGTGTCAAACGCAAAAAGAGTTCGCACAAACATTAGAAGTTACGCAACAAGCTATTTCGAAACGACTCGAAGCCGCGGGATGCATCCAAAAACAAGGAAATTGGGTCCCATACGAATTGATATTATGCTCTATATTTGGTGGGATCAGAAGGGTGTGATCCACTATGAGATACTAAAACCTGGTCAAACCATCACGGGAGACTTCTACAGGCACCAATTGATCCGTTTAAAGCGAGCTATAGCCGAAAAACGTCCAGAATATGCGACCAGACACGAGTCCATAATCTTTCAACATGATAACGCTCGGCCTCACGTTGCTATTGTGGTTAAAAACTATTTGGAAAATAGCGGGTGGGAAATTCTGGCTCACCCGCCTTATAGCCCAGACCTTGCCCCTTCCAACTACCATTTGTTTCGATCGATGCAGAACGCTTTGACTGGAATACGCTTCACGTCACAACAGGGTATCAAAAATTGTCTCGATCCATTCTTTGCTTCAAAAGATTAACGGTTCTTCCGCGACGGAATTCATAAATTACCAGAAAGATGGGGAAAAGTAGTGGCTAGCGATGGACAATATTTTGATTAATGTATTAATTTATTTTATCATTCAAACAAGTGCGTATTTTAAGCAAAAAAAACGGACCGAATTAAGTTGTACACCTAATAGAT
Source organism: Ophion slaviceki (assembly GCA_944452715.1). Classification (NCBI taxonomy): domain Eukaryota; kingdom Metazoa; phylum Arthropoda; class Insecta; order Hymenoptera; family Ichneumonidae; genus Ophion; species Ophion slaviceki. Next base: position 58,015,749 of record OX101784.1, read on the forward strand.
AATCTCGCAACTAATGGAGTTTAGGAAAATGTACTTTTCGGAGCATTATCCCATTTTTCTCGAAACAGATTGGTTTTAGACAAAACTTGTATAGAACATAAAAAATCAATCTTTTTATAGGCTACAACTTTTGCAGGAAGCATTTTTTTCTAAGATCAACATTTATTACAATAAAATAGAAAAACTTTTAAAAAATCACTTTTGGGTTTTGACCTTGAAAATCAAATTTGCGGGTATTTTCACTATCGTATCCGTGATAAGCGAGTAAAAATCTATGGGTACACAAAATTCCAATTAATCGGAGATATGTCCTTTTCGAAACTCTATTCATAAAAAGAAAAAACCATGTAACACCCAGAGTAGTAAAAAAAACATACCCTAAGTCTTAAAAATGGGAAAGAAATCTTTTTTTTTATTTGAAAGTCAGCAATTTTTTACTCCCCTTAAGGATATGTCTTCAAATAAGTATACAAATATAAAACTCTTGCCAAAACATCAAGTTTGTACACATCGCTATAATCGACCGTAATTATTCGTCGCACACACCTCTCACAAGCTGATCGATCTTCTTCTCGTTGAAGGCGGCTCGAGGATTGGATTTCGGGTTTCATCGATGAATCTGTCGCGACGCCTCTCGCAAGCAAGCGGAGGCCCTTCATGAAAGCCGAAGCTCTATGTGGGGCAAAGTTTCGTGGACAATCGTTGCGCGGGTCTGGGTCATCAATAACGTAAGAAAGGGGTGTTCTCGAGGATGAAACGACGAGGTGTTGCCCTCGACGACAACGACGTCTCTCCACCGAGACTCTCGAACTCGGTCGCTCGAACCTGCCGCTCGTTTCAACGAGGTCCATTGTCGAAAGTTCTTGAATACTCGACGAGTATGCACAATTATGTGTATTCAGGCTGACATCAAATCGGTTGCGAAATTATGATGTATTGGGACTCGTCGAGGACGCAGATGCGGCCGATTTTTTTCATCCTTTTTATTCGCTTAGCCAGACGTGGGTCGCGGTCATCCCGTGAAATTGATCTATTTTTTTTGACACCCATAAGTACGGTAAGAAAGTGTCAATAAGGTCTGTTGGATAATAGAGCGACGAGTGGCGCTATTTTTCCAGGTCAATCAAAAAACGTAAGATCGATTACGCCCCTGAGAGCCTACAATCAATTCTCGACGTGTACCGTCCTCGAAAAAGCATTCACGAAATTGTGAGGTTTTTTCCTTACGCCCGTGGGCATTCGATTGTTGAGACACGTATTTAAAAAAGTGAATTTAGTACATTTTATAATAAGTTTAACTTTCAAAAACTTAAAATTCATTCACATGACTTCAAACTCAATCACGAAAAATAATTTCTTACTTCTGCAAAAAGTAAGAAATGGTAAGTTTAGTAATTTGAAGAAATAGTAAGTTGTAATACTTACTCAATACTTGAAAATAGTAATTTTAAGAAATAGTAATAGGAGAAGTTGGTTCGTATTTGGTTACAGTCATATCGAATACGTTCGAACCGCACGCAGTAACAATGAAAAAAAAAATTGCGTAGTCAAAGCTCATTTTAATAATAAACAGCTAATAATAAAAGATGTTATAATAATCAATTAATAATAAAAAATGTAATAGAAAAAATGTAAAAATAAAAATGACTTAAAATGTAATAATAAAAAACTTGAAAATGTAATAATAACGTACTTAAAATCAAGTCAAATTGATTTATAGACAAATGGCAAATAGTTATTCCCCCGTCTTTCTTACACTCTCGAAAATGTTAATAAAAAACGATCGAATACGTTCGACCCGCGCGTATTCGAAGTTGATAAAATTATATTTGTAGTTAAAAATTCATTCTATAATGAAAAGGCGGCAATGAAAGATGTAATAACAAACCGTTAATAATGAAGGGTTTAAAAAAAGACAATTGAATATGTAATAATAAAAATAATTTTGAATATCACAATAAGAAGCTTAAAAGTAAATTAAATTCACCTAAAACTGTATCGCAAGTAATAATTTCCCCTTTGCTCCTCACTCTCGAAAGTAATAATAAAATACGATCGAATACGTTTGATTCCCACGTATACATAATTAATAAAATTATTTCCGCAATTAAAGGCCCATTCATTAATGAAAACTCAGCAATAAATCATATAATAATTTTAAAAATCCTAATAAAGAATTTAGTAATCAAAACAATTGAAAATTAAATAAATAATAATGAAAAATGCAACAATAAAAAGCTTAAGATACATTTCAAATTAACTTAGAACTAAATCGCAATTAATAATTCTCCTTCTTTTCTACACTCTCAAAAGTTTAAATTAAAAAAAAACCACCGATCACGTTCGTTCCGAACGTGTGATAAAAAAAAATTATTTTCTCAATTAAAAGTCCGTTTAACGATATAAAACTAAAAACAAAAGATACAACAGTAATTGTAATTGCAATTGATCATAGCAAACCTCGATACTAGAAATAATAACAAACAGCTTAATAATAAAAAAATTATTTTAAGAATCGCATTTTTATTATCTCAAAAATTATTCAAATGTCCCTCGATACAACGATGAAAAATATAAATGAATAAGGATTTGAGAACGCATCGACAGAATTGCTTCGGAAGAATCAGAGGGTGCGACGTAACAACGATAAATCTTCGATATTATAAATATACGATTGTGAAGGCCCAAAGGGACGGTTTCGCGAGGTGGCAGGCTCGCCCCAATGGAATGTTCCAAGGGTGAGAGGCGCTAACGAGCATCACCAGCCAAATTGTCTTGGCAGAGAGCGATAAAGTTTTGCCACGTAACGTCAGCTAGAAACGTCGCATCACGTTGCGCGTCGTTCCGACTCTGACGGGTTGTGAAATTACCCGCGGCGGTTGCGGGGAGAGCAGGACGGGGATCGGGGGGTGTCAAGATTAATGTTTTCGGTCATTGGGATCGCAACGCTTGCAACTTTTGATTCACGTTGCATTCAAATTATTCCGGACGTATTAAAGGTGTGCACGAGCGCGTGATGATGACGTTGCATTTAATATTTATTCCCAGAGTATCGTAATAGCTAGGTGCGCCGCAGGGCACTGAATATTGAATTAAATAACACTTTCGAAAACGCGCGTTGCACTCCGGGATGGTTTTTACTATTCTCATTGTTCGCTCCCGTTATTCAGTCCGCACCATTCGATTCAACTCGTATTCCATTTTAATCAATATAGAATTGATCGTAACCGTCAAAAGGTATGAAAAACATCATCTGTAAAAATTTGGTGATTGCATGTCTGAAGAAACATATTTGAAAAAAGATTTTAGTACTATTTTTTTAATACAGTTTTTATTGTGGAATTGGACAAAAAAATTCTGATGTTTTTTTGTCCATTTGTACTTGGATCAAAATAGCTGTCCCTCAATTTCTATCTTTAGTAATAAAAAATAAATCAGAACCGAAAATAACGATTTTTTTCGATAATTCGAACATTTTTACAGATGGAGAAAAACAATTTTGCGTGCATTTTTTTTCTTCGTACCAAAACGATCCCCCACGTATGAAGACAAAATACTTTGGGGGCAGTTTCGACATGCTTAGTCGGCTATACCCTTCGAATATGTGGATGCCCTAAGGCAACGAAGAGAAGGAGGGCCCGTAACTATTTTTCAAACAAGATGAATTGTTTTTTTATAGCATTTAAATAATTTACTGCAACAAAACAAGATGCTTTTGAACAACGGGCGTTGTTTGGAGTCAAGGAAGCAGACGTTTCCTGACATCAGCTAAATTCTATTTTAATTATGTTTTCCCATCTTTCCATGTGAATATATTCATTTTTAAAAATGGGTAATTGTATAATTTATAGTTTAATATAGTTGCATCACATACTGTACACTACACATGAGTTGGACTTACCCATTCGAAAGGTTTCTTCTCTTTTCATTTATACAATTTGAAGTGAACTATTTTTAGATAAATAGCTCGTCGGTGTTCGCGTTCTCCAGCAGTTGCAAAAAGAAAAATGACCAAACAAATTATTCTTTTTTCTGGGTACACTCACGAATTTGAAGGGCTCACGACTAGTTGAAATTAATGGAAATATCGATTTTTGGTTTCCGACGAATTTTCAAAATATAACATTTCCAAAATGTTTTCTGGAAATTCCAAGTCGATCCGATCAAAATCGAGGGAGTTATAGGCGTTTATAGATAGGATCCGCGAACGGGTGAACTCAGAATGCGTTTGTCTCAACATGACTTTTTCGAAATCGGTGACTACGATATATCAAAAATCACTGCACCGATCAACTCCAAATTTTACAAGCTTCTTTTACATATCAAAAAGCAGTGCTTGAATAAAGGATTTTTTTTCGATGCATAGTTTTTTTTGTCGACGAAAATAGAGCGGTTCTTTCATCGAAAATCGATACTTTTACTTTGGACTGAGACCATTTTTTCAAAAATCAATATTCTATTAAATCCTTCGTCCAAGTACTAGATAATTTCATGCCAAAACTAAATGCATTTAATTATGTGTTTCCCAGCAGCAGTGGTCACCGCTAAGGACCTTTCTCAAACAGCGATCTGCACAAATCGTTATATCTACTACATTTATAAATATTATTCAATACAAAAATTGTAATGGATAATCAAAACAATATTCTTCAACATAAAAAAATAACTTAAAAACCTGCAAACGTTTTTCCGAAAAAAAAAATAATTTACGAAAATTCCTCTTTTTTCTGGCCACGAGCTAGATCTAACCCGCCGTTTAGAAATTAATGCTTGTCTCAATCCACGTGACATTTTCTAAATTACTACCCATGGTATAAATTCTTTTATAGAGAATGCATCGGTTTGGTGTTTTTCGTTATTCTTTACAGAAAATCGCTTCAAAATGTTATTAAAAAAAGTGCTTCATGAAAGTAAGACGATCTTTTTTTCTTACAAGGAACATCAGTTAAGTGTCCACCTTCGATTTTGTTGACACTCATAAATGCGATAAAACATTGAAAGCTATTAGACGCGTTTTTTTCTGTTATCTGTGGAAAAACGTTTTGAAGGGTGAAAAAGAGCCCTCAAAAAAAGACATTTCACCCCTTAATTAATTTTTTTTCTCAAATATTCTATAGTGCATTTTTCATCGTTCTACATCAGAAGAATTTTGGTTTTTGTTTCATTCAGATCGGTAGACTGCTTGTGGATGAGACTGCGAAACGTCCCCTCGACACGCCTTTCTTTGAGGGGTGGTTTCTCCCCTTAAATCCGTTTTTCCGCAGATAAGAAAAAATACGTGTCTAATAGTTTTCAATGCTTTATCACATATATGAGTTTTAACAAAATCGGTGGCGGACACTTAAGTGATGTTCCGTGTTAGTCAGATATCTCGGATGATTTCTTTATCACAAACAAGGAACGGTCGCCAGGTCGAACTCTCGGATTTTTATGAAATTTGGGATGTTCGTAGAATGGGTAAAAATAGGCGACACGTATTTTTTTTATATCTGCGGAATACGATTTTTAATTGGTGAAACGAACCCTCGAAAAAAGGGGTGTTTTACATTTTTCATTTAAAATTTGTTGTTATCTGCATCGTTCCGGAAAAATAAACGTTGTTGCAGTAAACATTTTTTTCATATATCGTACCGTTAACGGGCTGTACCATTGTGGACGCTGAAAATTTGGGTGATTTTCGGGAATTTTTTGGGAGAAAAGTACTCATAAATGTTGCGGAAAATTAAGAATATATTTGACTATATTTGACCTATATTACATAATTTTTTCATAAAAAAATATTGAGATCCAAGCGAGTTATGCGCTGCCTTCGGAGGCGCAAAAAAAAGTTCCTTCACTGCTGACATGATTCCGGCCGATTGAGTAGCTGAAATCGAAAAACGAAAAAATGTCGTTAAACTGGAAGGTATTTCCTGTACAATGACGTGGATTTTCAAAAAATATCAAAATCTAACAAAATGGCATAGTTATGAAAAAAAAGTATGTTTTCTTGCCTATAAAATAGTCGTTTTTTTAAATGCCAAATCGTTAATTTTTATCCAACCAAAAATATCCTACGTCATTGTAGAGTAAATATATTCAAGAGTACTCAGTTCAAATTTCAAGTCAATCGGATAATTGCTCTTTGAGTTACAATGTCAGCAAATTTGAAAAATCTCATTTCGAGAAAAACGCGTTTAAAGATTTAGCTATCGATTTTTTCAAGATAAAATGATATTGATATAAATGACATGAATGATAATGATATTCTTGATAGTATAAATTGTCGAAAAAAGCAAAAAAAAATAGATTTTTTGAAAGTGTCACACTAGTATAGCCCCTTAAAACGTTATCGACGAAAAACGAAAAATGCCCCTATTTTCGAGGGTGCGTTTCATCCCTTCAAAATCGGGTTCCACAAATATAAAAAAATTCGTGTTGCCTATTTTTAGCCATTCTACAAACATGCCAAATTTCGTCGAAATCGCAGTGTTCGACCTCGCGACCTTTCCTTGTGTTACATATCATTGGTCGGTAAATTGTACCTAATAATTTGAATTGAGGAGGGCCTTGTCTAGTGGAGGCCGCGGGGCCTCAGGGCTTGCTTAGGCCCAGCGGCTCTGGGAGCAATAAATCCGGCCCTGAGAGCAATAAAAGCAGATACACTCATCCACAAAGTTATCACCATTCTCTAGTTCTCGTCGATGAAAAAAAAAATCTCGCGACGTCAACGGCAATGTCGCTGAACCGAGGAAACTTGGAACAGCCTGAAGTCGCCATTGAAAAAGTTCTTTAGCGACACCGTTCATTTGGGAGTAGGCAATTAAAATAAGACTGAGGCAAGCAATTGAGAATGATCGTCGGATTGGAAAGTGAGCGTGTCATACCTTTCAGCATTCGTCACTTTGACGACTGGCCATTTTTCTTGGCGGACGTGACCCAAGTGGACTTTATTGAATCGTGATCGTCACACGTTTGCGCCCGATGTCATAAACATTTTTTTTAACGCCGCACACGCTTGTTTCACGGTTGGCGTTATTAAATTTTAATACACTCTATAAATTGATCGGGGATCAGGCGTGCTACGCGCTTCGATGGTTTATTGCGTCCAGACGCACGCTCGCTCTATTTGTTCCCAGTACCAGTAAAGAAATGCCGACGACGAGAACAAAATATCTCGCTTTCCCGTTCATAAATCTCGATTTGTCGACGGTAGAATGTACCCCCAAGAGTGTGCTGACGGTCCGCTGGAGAAAGAGAGAGAGAGAGAGAGAGAGAGAGAGAGAGAGAGAGAGAGGTCTTTGTTCGATGCATCTCTAAATGCTCAGGCGTTTTTCTCAGTTGACGTCCATCTCCACAGTGGTTGAAAACGACTACTATACGTACACTGCGACACATCGAGAATGGCCTCTGTTGAAAAGGCCTCGGTGATAAATTCGCAGGTAGCCTGCGTGAGTTTAGAGTATACACCTATACAGGGTGCCCTAGAACTGAATGCGTTCCCTTGAATAAGGGGTTGGGGGTGAAATTCTAAATCGATTGATATAAGCATGTGTGGGTCTCAGATCAACCCCTGAATTTTTATTAATTTTTAAAGGCGGGCCAATCAGGTGCGCCCGATGAACCGGCGTAGTCGGTGAGCAATCCTCGCGTGTGGTGGTGCTTGTAGGTGCGGTGCTCCCGCCAGGCACCGCTACACGCGCGTATCGCTCACCAACGTACGCCGGCTCATCGGGCGCACCTGATTGGCCCACCTTTAAAAATTAATAATAATTCAGGGGTTGATCTGAGACCCACACATGCTTACATCGCTCGACTCAGAATTTCACCCCCGACCCCCCATTTCAGGGAACGAATTCAGTTCTGGGACACCCTATACGCAACTAATCCCTATACACAACCTAGAGTTTCACGCAGTGTCGATATTACACCCCAAGAAGCGTCTCCAATGAATATTTACGTAGTTCTATCGCAGGCCGCCCTCGTCTTTGCGATTTTTATCGTCAAACCAGCCATTACGTGGGAAACGGTTATCAAATTTCTCGGTCATAGTAAAAATATAAACCCAAACAAATACCACTCAAATGATATATTTAGGTCGTGCTTGTTTTTAATTTTTGAGTTTTGATTTTAGTTTTAAGGTTTTCAATTAATTTTGTTTTTCATTTTAGTTTTAAGTTTTAATTTAAGGGAAAGGGTAAGGGTTTCAGCGTGAAAACAAAAACTTCTTTGCGATTTTTTTCATCTACATGGATAGAGTAAATTTATTGAAACCTTTTATACGTTGTTGAGTGTCATTTCAAGAACATTCCGTGAAATTTGTACGTGAAAATATCGACAAACAAGCCGGTGACAAAGGTTTTCCAAGAACGCCTTTGGAAAAAGACGATTTGCGGTGTTCACTGTATGTCAGCTAGAACTTATCTGAAATCAAGTACCATTAAAATTTAGTCAAAGTATCATCAAATCCCTCCCCCTAACGGTATTTCATCATTTTTTCATTTCTAAATTTTTGGTGCTAATGTAAAGTGAAAAGTGCTATTTTTCACGAAAAATTCCGCCAATTTGGGGGTGGAAAAACCCCTCAATGTAAAAAAAATCTCTAACTAACCGTTGGGGAGAGGTATTTTTTATGTAGAAAGTGTGTACCAAGTTTGAAATAAATTGGTCATGGAGTTTTCAAATGGCAGTGAACACGGACTTTGAAAAAGTGGTTTCGAGAAAAACGCGGCACCGGCTTGTTTGTGGATATTTTCGCGTACAAATTTCACGGAATGTTCTTGAAATGACACTTAATAATGTACAAAAGGTTTCAATAAATTTACTCTATCCATATAGATGAAAAAAATTCGCAAAAAAGTTTTTTTTTTCACGCTGAAACCCCTACCCTCTCCTTAGTAACACACTTTCAAAAAATTATGGAATCTAATTTGCCGTTGCATGAAATCTTCCTTCCTTGGTACGAAAAAATAGCAACAACGAACTTGCTGCACCAGAAGGAAATTCTACATATCCTCGGAAATTGATTCAGGCATTTACTTATCGAAGTGTCCCTCGAGGGCAAAAATATATTCGTATGAATTCCGATGAAACTATTTTTCAATTTCCAAGGGCGGAAGGCATTTCTTCAGCGGTCATGAGACCAGTAAGAGATAATTGGTAAACGCTTTCTTGAGTATATATATATATATACGCAGGTACATAACGAAGCGAAAACGGTGGTATGCCAGTTCTTCCGGGCATAAATTCCTACCGTGCAGGGCGACGACAATTTATAGAGCTGCACGTATATTTATACATATATATACTTACCTGCAACGCATACAGGTTTCTGCAAACGATACACCGTTTGGACGAATTTGTGGCTCTGATATTTCTTATATTGAAAATAATTGCATATTTTTTACGCGTTAATTTTTTGATACATGTTTTGAGTTTTTGTCTTAAACATATACATACTTACCTGCAACGCACACAGGTTTCTGCAGACGATACACCGTTTGGGTGAATTTGTGGCTCTATTTCTTATATCGAAAATAATTGCATATTTTTTACTCGTTCATTTTTTGATATTTTTTTAAACATTCGGGCTGTGGTCTTTTGTTTTTAATTTCTTTGTGACGCATAGTCTGGCCGCTGACAAAGCTACTCGGAGAATATTTATATAGATGGTGGCCCGAAACGTAGCAACCAAAAGGAAAATCTAGATGCCTCGTATCAATACCGATCCGAATGACCCCCATGTATGTTCTACGATCTTTTTCACTTTTCAAGATAAAAGCCTTTTTTGTTTTTCCCTTTTGTGTATGTACTTTCCTCACGATATTTTTTTCACTTGTGTTATCGTTATGAAGTGTACTGTTAAGCAATGAGTAAACGACCAACTGAACACTAACGTAAAAGCCTCAGATTTTGATCATAACTTTAAAATATAGGTTTGAGAGGATCGGTCACTAAAGTTCAGATGGTAAACAAAATCATACTAGTCTCTTATACTTATTTTGTGTACATTTTTATTTATAACATTTTTTAAATAAGAACGTTAATGAGGTGTATAAAACATCCTCTGTATACAAAATGGGGTCCAACGAGTGGATCAACAACTTGACAATGGTTGGCCTGAAAAATAAAAATAAAAAGTTTCATTATCTATGTAAATGTAGTTCTCGTTGTACGTAGCAGTTTTTCGAGAAAAAAAACACCAAATGGCGGGTGTTAAAAAAAGTGTAATAAAAAAAGAAAAAATTGGCTACGTACAACGGTAACAACTGTAATTACGGAAATTTCGATTTTTACATTCACAATGGGACAATTATGGTATGATTCCGGCCAGGTCGAGAAAAGTCGTTTCGAGAAAAACGTGATTGAAAGTTTTAGTACACGTAAATCGTTGCGCTACCTGCTTTCACTAAATCGTCTGTAACTTAGTCAATTTTTAATATTTTAATTGACCATTTTTTCACATATTTTTGGATATGTATACTTTGAGAAATTGCAAAAAAGATCAGACTTTTTTCACCCGTCACAGTGATGTCCCGTGTTTATGGCGTCGAATTGTTTTTAAAAACTTTTAAGAAGAAAGCAGATACACAAAAGGGACCAAAAATAAAAAATCTATGCTACAGGAAAGCTCGGTAGAAAAAATGTTATGCATTTTTCTCGAAAACTAAAAAAAGATAGTAAAACGCACATGAGGGTGATTCGAATAGGTACAAGGCATCTAGAATTTCTTTTTGGACGTCACCTCTTGGGCCACGCTGTATATAAATACGGGATACAATCTACTAATAGATTTATGCAAAAGTTGGTCCAATTTTTGCAAAGCCATCCAGCATTGAACACGGGACCAACTTCCGTATCAATTTCTATACGACAGCAATATTGGCAGATTAATAGTATTAGAGCATTGAAGGCACCGAAAGGGGGAGACTTGACTTTGGAACGAGTCAAATTAGTTACTCGGAATAGCGAATACGTCAGGATTTCAATGTGACAGTTTTGCCGGATTCGATTGCGAATTGCAATTAACCCGCAGGCAAACCGATGAAAAATCCTATTTACGCTTGCAGTCGCGTTGATCGACGACATTCGATCGTGGTGATCGGGACACGCAATTTTCACACGTCAGTCAAGAGTATAATGAAGGCTTGGATGGGTCTTGTCGATCAGACAATTTACTCGTTGGACGCGCACGTTTAAGCTTCGAAACTTGTTTTCCCCTGTTGGTTTAAAGATTTTTTCTTCTGTTTAATACTCTTAAAGTTTCGTAAACCTTCTGGCAAATTTTAGCCGTTAATTTCTTTTTAAATTTAAAATTTTTATTTTAAATCTGAATTTTTATATTTTTATTTTTAATCTTAATTTCAATATTTTCGTTTCAAATCTCGATTTTTCATTTTTATTTTGAATCTTAATTTTTATATTTTTATTTTAAATCTTAATATTAACATTTTCATTTATAATCTTAATTTTAATATTTGTCTTTTGAATATTGTGTTAAAATATTTTTATTTCAAGCACTTAAATTCAAACGCGTTTGTGAATAGCCGACTGTATACACGAAACTCGAGAACGAGAAACTCGTCAGTGGCCTGTCTGCAATAATATTAATATTGTGTCGCTACAGAAACTTACGAGCCCACTCAAGCCACGTAATAAGAAGGACAGGAAGGCTGCGACCATCAACAGAAATTAAATTGAATTTCGCTTGTGCACCTTCAAACAAAATTCAGCTATTCTAAGATCAAATTGACAATAGCCGGATTTAATTAGTAGCGAGTACGAGAGCTACTTCAGATTTTGTTGTTATTATTATCTTCCTGTTATTAATATTTATCAGATTTTATTTCTCCGGGTAGTACTCTTTCTGAGTTTGCACTGGGGAACATTCACCTATCCTGGTGGTTTAGGCTTGATCTTCGTTAAGTCCGGAACAGTAATGCAACAACAATTATTTTTTATAATAAAAGTAATTATTTATCATTGTATATAATAATCATAATATTTTATATCAATAAGATTTCATGATTTATATGAAATAATAATCAATATTATAATAAGAATAATAATAAATAAATTAATAATATATGATTAATCATCGTAATAGTATTATGATAATTTATTTATTTATTATTATTATTTCTTACGAATCATGAACTCTTATTGATATACAATATTATTATTATTATTATATATCGGCATTTCGAACATCAAAATTTTTCCGCATCCGTGCAGTTTTCGTCTGAAAAATGAATTATTGTTAAAATGTGAGTTTACTTTGTACTTTTTTTGCAAGCGCAGATGATAACATAGTTGCTCAGCTCGTAAAACGGGTAAGTATAGAACAATAGTGTTTTTATGTCTCATAAAATGTTCCGAAGCTTTTTGCGCGTCGATATATGTATATACACACACACACACACACACACACACACACACACACACACACACACACACACACACACACACACACACACACACACACACACAGACACACGCGCGCGCGCGCACACACACACACACACACACATATATATATATACGTATATATAGATCGTATAATTTTTCTTGAACTGCGATAAATTTACTCAAGCGCTCACAGCAGTGTACCGGCAAGATCTTGAGGGTAGATGTCTGTAAGCTCGGCGACCCAAATGTCAACCTAGATGATCGTTTGGGTTGTACCTACATGTATAACCGAAAGCACATGCGTACGTGCATACGCGATATATATATATATATATATATATATATATATATATATATATATTCGTACCGCCACGTTTCGCGCAAGAGCAGAGCACGAATTTCGAAACTCCTGAATAAACATGGCCAAGATGATATTTGCTTGTATAGGTCAGTGCGGTGAGGTCAGGGCAAGGTTCAGACGGGCCTACGGAAAGATAGTACCCGAGGAGGTATAAGGTCGAACCACACAGCTACATGATTAAGGTGCGGTAATTGGCGAACCCTAATTCAAACAACGGTATATCGGTTATTCCATCTACAAGCTTGAAATTTCAATGACGTCTTTGATAGAGTCTCACATTAGTTATAGTTATTTTTTTATTGCAGCAGACAAATGTTAGATTGAGCAGACTTTTCGAAGTAATGAAAAAAACTACATTCGATTGCGAGAACGTTTTGTTGGAGGAAATCTTCCAATTCTCGTATATTATGGGTAAAGAAGGATCGTTTGAAATTTTTTTTTAGAATAAGGTTCCTTCCAATATTTTTTGGAAAAAAGGATCGTTTGAAGACTTTTTTTGCAAAAATATTGTTTAGAAACTTTTTTTTAAGAAAGGATCCTCTGAATGCTTTTTTGGAAAAAGGATCCTTCGAATACTTTTTTTTTAAAGAATCTTTAGCTTATGGATACGTTTTAATACGTGTATTTTTTTTTTTGGACAGATGGGCAGTACCCGACCCTTTCATGTACATCGAAAAAGAAAATCCGAAGTGGTTCGTTCGTGTATATTATATGAAAAAATGATCGTTTGAAGACTTTTTTGGAAAAAAGGATTCTTCAAATATTTTTTGGAAAACAGGATCCTTCGTATCTGTTTTTTGGAAGTGAGGATTCTTCAAATCTTTTTTGGCCAAAGGATCATTTGAATCTTTTTTTTAATTAAAGAAGGATCTTTTGTATCTGTTTTTTGGAAGAATGGATCCTTCAAATTTTTTATTGGAAAAAGGATCCTTCGAATCTGTTCTTCTAAAGGATCCTTTGGATCTGTTCTTCGGAAAAAAAGGATCTTTCGTGAAAGAATACTTTTCAATTCGACTACATTATTTGGAGAAAACTGGCAGTGCACGATCCTGTCAAACGCATAAAGAAAGAAAAACGATAACGGTTTGGGAAATAAAACGGCAATTGCAATTCGTGAGAAACATTGGGAACGCGGGGTACCCCATCTAGCTTTCAGTCCGGCAAAAAATGTGAACTTTGATTTTATTACTTTTCTTAAATTCATTCTGTTTCATTCATTTGAACCTTTCGTTGATACGTGTATCTCTGGCCACGCTTTTAACACACCAGGTTGATTTGACCCGGATGTTGCTTCATCCACAGGCCATTAACAAACTTTCGGACATTTTATATTTAAAAAATCAGGAGTACCCTTTGAACATTTCTTAACATTTATGCGCAATTGCAATTCGGAAATCATTAAATAACATAGTCGTAAGACATTATTGAAAACATTCAATTTCGGGTGAGCATTCATACAAAATTCATGCGGGTGAAAATAACCAACTGAGTCAATGGAAGATTAATGGACCCCTTTTAAATGCAAAACGAGAGGAACAAAAATAAAAGGTTAGTTCACCCATTCAATTTTGTTCAGTTTTATGAAATCAATTCCGAATCACCAACGCCCGATCAATCGCGTCGCCTAAACGTAGGTGTCATATGGGGGTGTACGCAAAGAAGTCAAAGCTCCATCTCCATTGTAGCCCACGCGTGTCACCGTCATCAGACGAGGACCTGTCGAGCCCAGCCTATCAAGGATTTCCCAATAGCCATTTCCCCCTCATTTCCTCTTCTATCTTTTCGCTTTTCCGACTCTTCTCCCCTCTCTCTCTCACCGAAGACCATACCCACGGAAGATCGCAGCCAGTATGGCGACAGTGTTCTCGTTCCTGTAAAAACACCCATGGCGTGACGGATACCCAGCTGGGACACGGTCCATTACTCGGTGCGAAAACCCCTGCGGCTTCTACACTCCATCGTGCATACACACTCATAGACCTATCCACCTAACACACCTAGTTACGACCAAGAAAAGTTAGCAGAGAACCATTCACCTTGCCCCGAAATACTTGAATGAAACTCTCGTCTCGTATACGTATTTGGCATACATGAGGAAAGGAGAAAAAAAGAAGGCGAAACGTCTTGTAAAAGGTACGAAGACTGGTGGCTCTCTGGTATGTCTTCGCCTCAATGGACCCCGAGAACAGAGAAGAGGGTAAGGCTGGAAAGAGAGAGCAAAGGAAAAAAAAGGTACAACTTGTGAGAGGGGTGTCACGGCCATTTAAGTCATTGTGCCCTGCACGGGTAATTGTCCACTCGAGCTGGATACTCTGTCCTCCTCAATGAGGAATTTCGAGAGTTTCTTCTATGATCTTCCACTATACGTATATATGTGTGTGTGAGAGGCTGCCAAAAAATTTGAATTTTACGTTTACGCTGCTGCAGAAGAGAGAATGGAAAAGTGACCGTAGGCAACTAATACCCAAGGATACATTGCAGCTACGCTATGAATACTATACGGCACTACTATGGGATAGGATAGTAATACACTGCCGAGACATCTATACGCGTACACGGAGGTAGTGACACCGTAGGGACTCTCCTAAGTTACAGGTACTCCAGTGACAATGTGACTTCTTGAAGTGCTGGACTTTGTGAATGAAATCCATACTACTGCATTCACTCTCACTTTCTTTCTCTCTCTCTGCTCGAGTGTCCATAGATATATTTCTACGCGCAAACTCCACCCTCGTAGACTTTTTTCTCCTCAAGTGACATCTGGTCAGCTGCCTTTACTACAAGTTGAATGGGGATGTCCGAACGGTCTCCATGGACGGATCGTTGTCCACGAGGGGATTCCTTCGCCTACGTGCTTTATGGTTTGGCCGGTTCATGAAACTCTCACTTGCACGTGCACAGTTAAAAGGATTTACCCGTGCACGGGCAAACTTTGATCTAATTCTCAATTGGGCGTGCCTCGCGCGATCAATTATTGTCATTTTTTCGCTGCTGGGCTGAATATGGGTTTTATATATGTTTTTTTCTCCAACGAACCTTCGTAAGCCTTGAGACGAAAAAATGAGGCTTGTGGGTTTTCCGCAGAGTATCTGCGGAGCTAGGAAAATCCTCGAGGAACAAGCATCAGCTGGGAGGTACAGACATTTATACAGTGGAAGATTCCATGAGCAGCTCTACATCGATTTCGCATTATTACGCCGAGGGCCCTCGACTCGATGCGTGATAGCAATATAATACGAGTTTGTATATATAGAGAGAGAGAGAGGGAGAGAAAGGTACACGAATGGATGAAGCGACCTACGTCGCCCGCACTGGAAAAATAAATATACTGATCAATTTAACGTTTGAATATCAAGCCCGATCAATTATTCATACGTTAAGGGGTTAGCCTAGCGTGAAAATTTCAAAACTCTCATTCGTCGCTTGAGGCAACTCAAATGGAAGAGGAAGCTCCCACATATGCTACAGGAATCGCAGATTTGAAGTAAACTTATTGTTACAACGATAAAACTACTAGTCAAACTTTAAGGGGTCTTCCTCACTTTAGCCGCTATAAAAAGGCTACTTTCGTGATTTTTTAAATAGGGTTATATTATAGATATGATGTAAAAGTTGTTACACTTAATAAAAGCACTTTCGAAATACATTTTAAAAAACATTTTTTATGTATTTATGTAACCCAAACAAACTTTAAACGCGTTTTTCTCGAAACAACGTTTTTCGACGGCTGGTTGATCAAATCTTCGAAACTACTGAACGGATCCTTATGAAATTTTAACCACATATTCTTTACAACTATAGCTATTGCGCATATCAGGGATTTTTTTAAATTTGTATGTTTACTTTTTTTGCCTAAAACGGTGGAAAAAACACGTTTTTTTTGTATTTTGGAAAATGTCCGCCATTTTGTTGTTTTTGCATGTATATAAAAAATCGTAAGATATGCGCTCTAGCCATTAACATACTGAATCTAAAACCGTTTGATTTCTTGTTTCGGATGATTTATCTACGAGATTTCATCAAGAACGCAGACGCAGAAGTTTTTTAGGAAATTTTTTTATAATGTAATTTTTTTTTAAATGTAATTTGAAAGTGTATTTATTAAGTGTAACAACTTTCATATCAATATCTATAATATAAACCAATCAAAAAATTAATGAAAATAGCCTTTTTTAGCGTCTAAAGTGAGAAGACTCCTTAAACGCACTCTTCTCGAAACTATGTTTTTCACAACGGTGTGCACTATTTCTCAAGATCTCATGAACGGATTGACTTGAAATTCGGTATACTTATTCAGTGTAATAGTAGTTTAGGCTTGATCGACGTTTTTCTTCTTCACATTTTTTAAATTAGTTATTAACAATAATAAAGTCATTTTTTCTCGAAAAATCGAAAAAATAATTCAAATTGTTTGTTTGATGATTGAACCACGATAACAAAAAAGGTCGGTCAAGTCTTAGCCAATATTATCTATTTCAAGAAAACAAACTCGTTTTTTTTGTTTTAGATCAATCGGGTGGTAAAAATCAAGTATACCGTTGAGCCCCTCACGTTTACAGGTCCTTCATGATATTATTATTATTTTCTTTTATTGTTCAATTTTTTTTGAACAGTAAAATTGTTCAAAAATTTGTGTAAAGTTTGTGTAAGTTGTGTTTGTGTAAGTTGTGTAAAATTTCGAGAAATTTGGTACACAACTTTGTTAATGCACATGCAAATAAATGTCCGAACGATTTTTCAATCTTAATTATTCCTTCAATTTTTTTTTAATAACCCTGATGTTCGGGTCGTCACAGCAGTCCAATTCCTAAATGACGACGTGTAAATTTCCCAGATCGCTTATTAATAAGGACCCAGCTATTTCTGGAAACGTCAATGTTCGCTCATGAAAATTTTTAATAAACTTTCGTACCACGTGTAAAATTCTCAGACCCATTGATAATGGAGAGCCAGCTATTTCTGTAACCGCAAATTTTCGCTGATAAAAAAAATTCAATGATTAGGTAAAGTATTTTTTTCGCGTCTCGCTATTTTAGCGCACCCACAGACGCGATTGTTCGAGGCTCATAGAAATTGAAAGTCAGCACGTCGTATTTCGATACGCGGTGAGCGTTCTAGACGCGACCAAGGCCATGCATGCCACCTTTACTATCGATTTCGTATTATGGCTTTCAGGGACCCGAACGATAATTACGATTTTTAGTCGTCGAAAAGACCATGTTTGAATATTCGTAATGTAACTGCGAGGTCGACGCTTTATCTACTGCTGTTTGAAACCCACGAACCCGAACAAACCCGAACAATCTGGCGAGGGAGCTTCGATTTATTAAAATTGAATGGGAAATGCACCGGAAAATGAAAGCACGATCCTCGCTCCCCTGGCGGCTCAGAATTTTTTAATATTCCAGAAGCTTCGTGACAAAGGCAAATTGAATGACCCACTTGTTGATGAAAAAAAAAACGGAAAATAATTGTCGATGGGAAAAATGATTTTTGGACATCTGTCGACACTTTTAATTTGCATTTTTGGTGCATTTGTTAGCGAGAGTGATAGCATGAATGAATGAATATGGTGATAAATCTCAGTTCGTTTGAGGCTTTACGAGGGATACGAAGAGACGGAAAAATCGAGAGAGAGAGAGAGAGAGAGAGAGAGAGAGAGAGAGAGAGAGAGAGAGAGAGAGAGAGAGAGAAGGGTCGCTGATTTCTGGGTCAGTCAAAGCGAAACGAGAGCAGTGCGCTGAGTTGGTTTCGCATTTATCGATTTTCCATTACGCGTGCAAGTACATCTCTCTCTCTCTCTCTCTCCCCCCTCTCTCTCTCTCTCTCTCTCTCTCTCTCTCTCTCTCACTCTCTCATCGCAGGATAAACCATCCGGAATGTAAAGTTTCGACACCTGTAATGTGTACGGATCTGCTAGCCGTTAACGCCTGTGTTCTGTTTCTATGTGTATCAGGAGTGTGTGAACACCGAGAGAAACGCGCAATTTCGTCGTGGAAATGGAGCCCGTGCCCCCATTGTCCCTCTTCATCGCCCCCCCCCCCCTCTCTCTCTCTCTGCCTCTCGTATTTGCCATTCAAATTGTTCGCATCCATAGAACGAAGTAATTAATTCTATTTATCGCCTTCGTATACTTATAGTATCAATAAAATCGTGTAAATAAATTCGGCAAAAACGTGCGCAGACGAACGCACAAGATCCATCCGTATAATACGAGTTTTTTGTCGTGTACATTACATTAAATGTACTCAAGTAACAGTGGATTTTAAGACCAGAAAAACGATCTAAATCGATTTTAAAATAAAACTCTCATCCGAAACTTAACGACGCCATTTCATTCGTGACTGTCTGTCTTGAAGGGGGAACATCCCTTTATAACATGAAAAAGAGCTTATGGCTGGAGATGAACTCCACGAGGAAGCTGACGGACTACTTTATGGCCCCGGAGGCGCAGATTAATCGGTAGCTTATTTGTCCGGAACATTTTTGAAAATTTTGAAATCTTGAAAATTTGAAGGCGTTTTTTTTTAAATAACTTTTTTGTAAATCCCGTAAAAAATGAGTGGAAAAATATCTGACTGATCATAAAAAAATTTTGCCGACTTCTAGATAACATAATTACTGTATATGAGAGATTCTCCGTCTATTCAGCCACTTTTTTCGACCATCACAGATCTGCCCCATAATGGGTTATATCAAAGTACTACTAAAAGGCATTCTATGTGAATTTTTTCAGATTTTTTAATTCAACATTTTAGAAAATGCCGTTTTTTGTCCAAATGCATATATCTCGGAAACTAGGAGTAATTGAAAAAAATGTATGTACATAAAAGTTGTAGTTTTGTGTTAGCTTTGGAGCGGACGACTTGAAATGATTTTTACGTTCCGGTAACGCTGATTTTTTACCAAAAAAGGGGGAAAATATTTTTTTTATTAAAAAACGGTCATTTTTTGGCTGTAAAAATTACAGAGTCTTCCAGTATGTCTGACGATATCGTAAAAAGATTGCCAGAGTGACACGGATCGAGGTCCTAGGGTAAAAAAATGAAACCACACAAATTAATTTTTTTACACCGGAACCTCGCTCTGTGCCACTCTTGCGATTTTTTCGCGATATCGTCAGACATACTAGAAGACTCTGTAATATTTTCAGCAAAAAAACGGCTGTTTTTTAATAAAAAAATAATTTCCCCCTTTTTTGGTAAAAAATCAGCGTTACCGGAACGTAAAAATTATTTCAAGTCGTCCGTTCGAAAGCTAACACAAAACTACAACTTTTATGTACAGACATTTTTTTTCAGTTACTTCAAGTTTCCGAGATACATTCATTTGGAAAAAAATGCATTTTCTAAAATGTTGAATTAAAAAATCAGAAATAATTCACATAGAATGCCTTTTAGCAGTACTTTTATATAACCAGTTATGAGGCAATTCTGAGATGGTCGAAAATAAGTGGCTGAATTGACGGAGAATCCCTCATATGTGAAACTAAGGTGCCTTGAAAATAATTTTTTAACCACTTTTTTATAAGCACATGCTATAGTAAAAATTTCATGAAAAATCGAACTTTTTTTTCAAACACGTACCATTGTTTGAAAGTTCACCTTTCTTTGCATTTGTTAGGTTCACATAGAGCGTGTGGGTTTTATAAATCTAAAACTTTTTGGCTCTGATGTTCCAGATCAAAGAACCGGACGCTAATTTGTACGCCGGGGAACAACTCAGGCGGCAATCAACTCGGAAGCAAGTGCCGTTCAGCCGGCATTTTCAAATATTGGAGAAAAAAATTGGAAAGTTCAAAGATGTCATTCGTCGTAAAATTTCAATTATGTAGAATAAATATTTTCGACACAGAAAAATCTTTAAAATGCGCTTATTTTCGGCTGCCTGAAGGGACCGCCCCTCTTAAAGAGACGGAGCAAATTTTTCTTCCGTTCTCAGAAAGATGCAAACTATTTTCTCGAAATCGTTTTTATAAATTGTCTTTTGTAAAATAATTTCGGTGATATAATAGTTATGCTACATTTTTTATCAATCATTTTCATCGAATAATGTTTATAAATTGATTTTCATTATATGACTTTTATAAAAAAGTTTACGTGAAATGAATTTATAAAAGGATTTATTTGTGAAATAAATTTTTGAATGACGATTAATCGTATGAGCGAGCGTAAAACCAAAAGCATCTGCCTTACCGCTAAATTTCACGCGAAGTCGAGAACTTTTCTTCACGGAGAGAGAGAAAAAGAGAGACAAAGAGAAAGAAAGAGACAGAGAGAGGGGGGGGGAGTCAAGGAGATACTTGGGTGACTTTTCTCGTAGTAACCAATTTTCCAGTGCCCCATCACTCTTGCCGATAGTTGCTAGGAACATCTACTGTTAAATATATATATATATATATATATATATATATAGGTCTGACAAATATTTCGAGGACCGTGAAATGGTAACGGGTACTTTTGGTCTACTCGAAAGAATCGCGTGTCGAATTTATGTAAGGGGCTTGAACTATACGATCCAGGAACGTGAAAAATGTTCAATGTGTACATACTCACACGTATATATAAGTGTGGCGAGAAGATGGAGACTAGCAAGAAAGAGAGAGAGAGAGAGAGAGAGAGAGAGGGGGGGGGGCCGGAGAGATAGAGAGAGTAAGAAAAACGATTTTTCTTTATAGCACAGACAGACCGATGTACTCCATTATCAAGTACCTATACGCATACAGTGGCAAGGAAACGTGCCAGCTGCGGAGGAACATCGCGATAAATCGTTTCTCCGATCGAGTGTATATGCGATTCACGTAATTTTTATATATACAGCTGAATATCTTTTAACCGAAATTGTATCTCGTGCGAGAGGAAACTTCGGAGACATTTATTAATCTTCGAGAATGATGTTTTCGAATAAAATGAAATGAAGAAACACTTCAAAAAATAGTATTGAGTATAAAAAAAAGACGGGTCAAATTAGAGCTCGTTTTTGGGAAAAAGTAAACATCAAAATTGAAAAAAATCCTTATTTTGCGCTATAGCTATAGTTGTAAAGAATATGTGGTTAAAATTTCATAAGGAACGGTTCAGTAGTTTCGAAGATTTTATCAACAAGCCGTCGAAAAACGTTGTTTCGAGAAAAACGCGTTTAAAGTTTTTACCGAGCAGATGATCGTGCTCAGGTAGTAAAGTGAAGCTCACACAAAAATACAGTTAGACTCCTCCAATCATCATAAAATGTTAGAATGATACTTTTGGATATGTATACTTTCGAAAAATGTAATTAAAAAATTCGATTTTTTTGAAAATTGTAAAGTGGAAAGACGTCTAAACTCTAGCCTTGCGGCTTCGAGAAGATTTTAAAAAATCTCTATATCATTATTTTTCCATAAATAACAACTAAAACAAAAACGTACATTTTCTTAAACAGCTATAATTCATGTGAAAATAATGAAATTGACATGAAAAAAGAAGTTTTCTACAGCTGAGAGAATCGGCTTCAAGAATCGTCATCCGCATTGGAAAATATCATTTAATTGTTCGATCACTCGAGTGTGAACGCAAAGAACAAATTTTCCGCATAAATCAAATGGAAAAAACAAGTTGAGCTCGTAGACTCAAGATCTCAAATATGGCATATTGATTGAAGAGGCAAGAGTTTATTAAAAAAATATTTAAACAACAAAATATCATTATTTTTATATTAATGACTGTTGGAAAAATGTCTTATATTTTGGCCAATAGAACGTGAAAATAATGGAATCGACACTAAAAAAAGTTGTTTACGCTATAATCAGCTTAACAAATATTAATTTCGACAAATATTAATTGTGACAAACAGTTTGACAAATATTGATGTTACAAATGTTAATTAGTTTTTAATTAGTTAATTACTTATGTTTGGGCGCATCAAGAATCCGTATAAATCAAATGGAAAGAAAATAATCGAGCTCTCAGAACTCAAATAGGGCACAATTTGTTCTTATACGTGATAATACTGTTTGAAGAGGCACGAGTTGATTTTTTTTCAACCCGCTAGTGTGTGCTCGTTGAGTTAAAGACTCGTGAAGCTTGCTCGTGCGAAGAATCTCCCCGCGCATCCGTAGTGAAAAATTACCATGGGATAACGAGATCTCATCGAAAGGTCCATTTGTATGCATTAAATATTCCGCGGAAAAAGCAGGATAATTCTTTACCTGCCATTGTTAACGTCACACGATATCTTCAGATTCGAATGATGCGGCGGAAATTCGGAGAACAGGATATTGGTGAATTATACCTTGACGAGGTTCCACGTAATGCTGTGATAATTAATTGGTGAAAGCACGTACGACGATCTTCCACGAAGAGGTGCTTTGTAAATTCACGGAACTCCAGGACGATAAGAGTATTACGTTGTGGGAGCTTGCGGATCGTCCCTTTAGATGAGCGGCTCACGACGATGAACCGCAAACGTTATTGCTGCAAAATCAGCTACTCGTTTGAGGGCAAAGTTTTTTTAGCCCCGTTGCGCTTGCAACGAGGCTAAAAACGACCGCAGAATTCGCAAAAATTAATATAGGTACTCAAAGGATTTATTTTTTAAATCCCACGAATGGCATTGAGCGAGACTACAAGTCTAGATCCCGAAAAAAGGTGAATTTCGACCATTTTTATGGATACCCAGTTAGTAGAATGGAAACTCCGTTTAGTAGCCTCCATTGTACAAATCTCTAAGTATCTTTACAATTTTTTTTACACGTCTTCGTTAAAAAAATGGCAGCGCTGGAGCTGGATGAAGCGAGTCACCCTTGTCTGATAGGGGATAGCGAGGAGGATAGCGAGGAGGAATTTTTACTTTAACTAGCATATCTCAATCAAAAAAAAATCCTACATCTATGAACTCTAAAACTTAACTTAGCTAGTTCTACACTTTGTTCGAAACGAACATAAAAATAAATAAAAGTATTAAGGTTTTTGAGAAAATCAACAAAAACCGAAACAACTCCCCGTGTCACAATTCTCCTAGCACCTAGTACTAGGTGATTATAAGGAAATAAATTGAATTTAAACGCTGCTGTTGGTGAATAAAAGAAAGATTTATCATAACAATAAATAATTACACATTTGTTTTGCCTTAATCAACCTTTGGTATGTAATTATACACAACAATAACTACCTATTTATTTAAACACTAATTAGACTCTTTTAGTCATTTTTTGGCACGTCATTACGAACTCAAACAACATGTAATGTTAATTATCAACATAAGAAGTATGTGTTATTCTATAAAAATAATAAAATATGGCATTGGTGTGAGATCAATCGAATTAAAATCAAGTAAAAAATCAAGTTCCGTCCGAAATCTAGTCCGACAAGCAAATATATATGTAAGTATATATATTCATAATTGGATGCCGCACAAGTCAACAAATACTCGCAAAATATATTTTCTTCGTCTTCTGTAAAAAACCGAGCGTTCTGGGCTGTAAATCTTTCGCTCGCCATTTCAATTAAGGCGGGATATACATTTAGACAGGAAAAAAAGCAATATTGAGGGATTTTTTGAACTAAGAAAATAATTATTCTACAATTATCAAACTTTAGTTATACTTTAATGGTATATTTAACTATACAAAACAATTTTTTTTAAATTAATTCATCATTAAAATGACGGAGCTGTGGCAGAGTGTTACAGCAAGGTCGCCGCGGGAGTTGCGGATCGGCGTGCAGTCTAGAAACCCGTAGACTTTGATTTGCCAAAAAGTTCAAACATTTTTTCAGTTACAACATGTATAGTTTCTATGTGACGGTAATTGAAATGAAGAAAATGCAAATTTAAGAAATGAGCGCGCATTTACGAAAAAAAATTAACATTTCACGCGACATTTCTGTAAAATTTGCATTAAAAAAGTAGTATTTTTTCCAATTTTTCAAAAACAATTCTTGTCAAGTAGAAGGTACCAATATTATCAATATTTTTACCAAGTTTCAACTCAATCGGCTTAAGGGGTTAGGCCACTCTAGAGGCGGAAAATCATGCTTTTTTGGGGATTTTTTGTTCAGAAAAACTACAACATAAATCGAGATTACATAAAGGGTGTTTATCATACATATCAGTGACTGTATACAATAATTTTTTGAAGCGATTAATTTCAAAATGTCGGCTGCGCAGCGTTTATCTCAAAACTGCATTTTTTAAGTTGGCCGGAAACATTTCAACGATTTTTTAGGCAAATTTTTCACTTTCCAAAAATTTGCCTAAAAAATCGTCTGATAATTGTTAATAACAAATGAACTATGCAATAAAAAAAATCCTACGTACTTCCATAGACAATGTATTTTTCAAGATATATTCAACATTTTAAGTGCATCGGTTGAAAATTGTCTGAGTTATGTTCCCGGCTAACTTAAAAAAAGCAATTTTGAGATGAACACTCCGCACAGCCGCCATTTTGAAATTAATCGCTTCAAAAAAATTATTGTATACAGTCACTGATATGTATGATAAACACCCTTTTTTGTAACCTCGATTTCTTTTGTAGTTTTTCTGAAAAAAAAAAATCCCCAAAAAGCCTATTTTTTGGCCCTTTAAAGTGGCCTTGATAATTTTTGAGTAATCCTGCACGCCAGTTTCGATAATGCAGTTTTGAGAAAAACACGTTTGAACTTCACGCCTGCTGCGAATCCGAGCGGTGAGGCACAGCGTTGACGGGCTGTAACGTTTGGAGTTTTTCGAATTTCGCTTTGAATCTTTAGGAAAATATTCTACATATATAGTTCTATTGTTTAAAGAAAAAAAATTAATCGATTTTTTGATCGTTGTAAATGTATATCCGCCTTAAGTCCCCGTGCAATTTCAAGCCAATGTGCCTAAAAACAATTCACCCCCACGCACCCTATTCCTATTAAAAAATAAAACCGCTCCTATCTGGTCTCTCATTGCAAATTCCTCCATGCAGAGAAACTACTGTCCGACACCCGCGCTACCGCAATTAAAACCGATTGGATTACGATGAATCCTAGTAACCGCATGAAAATCTCAATTTTATTCCTCTTGGGCACGACCGCAGAAAATCATTGGTGCATAATGCCGGGAAAAACATATTCCCGAGTACCAACGCAACCTCTCGAATGGGGGGTTGAAAATATCGGAGTCCGGATAATATGCACGGGAGTGGGCACAAACGGAGGAGGAAAAACGTGAAGATCATGAATGAAAGAGGGATGACAGTCGAGAGTGGTCGTTTGGCGATCACCAGAGACCACCTGGATGGCAACAGCGGTGGTGGTGGTTTGTCTGCCTCTCGAGGGCCTCCTCGAGTTTCGAGAGGGCGAGAAATACCAATTTCTCCTCTAACACCATACCGAACCCATAATAACCATAAGAGAGTCCATTTTGAAGACATTCGACTTCAAGGACCGTCCTCGAAATGTCAAACGTGCCGATAGTCAACGTCACACGGATACAACCGCTTCGAAACATTCTTTTGCCATATACACGTGCAAATGGTACCAGTGTGTGGACCGTATCGTCCATTGTCCCATCGTCGGCTAATTTGTCAGTCTGGCAAATAGTCTCCCACCGACAAAGCCAACTCGTAACAGGGAAACTCTCGGCACTGCTGTGTTGCTTGTGTAACATTGGCAGCGTGAAGAAGCATAGCCAGTAGTGTGACACTGCAGCATAGGGTCACGATCGGGGCAAAAAAAGCCGAGAAAATCGTAATGGTGAGGATGGTCACGCTCGTTTGGGCTCGCGCTGCTGGAGCTGCCTCTCTCCCCTCTCTCCCTCATTCTCTCGTCGAGCAAATGATGTATATAATATACCTGCCGGTTTAGTGTGTATATATTCATGTATATGTATGGGTTTGATGGGCAGGCTAACACACCTGGCAGACATACCTGGCCGGGGCGTGACGTAATTCTTTCGGTGTGCACTCCTCGTTCAGCACGGTCTTCCAAGCAAGGGAATTGGTTTAAATATCGAACGAATTTGTCGCTTAACAAATTTTCACTATATGTAGGATTCAGGTAAAAGGTGTCTCAAAATGTCCTGATATTTTTATTTATTAATACAACGTTTTAGTTATTTGGAAAGTACGATTTTTTTAAGGCCTTAGGTCACAGTAACGGGTATAAAATCATGTGCGATTTTAACATTTTTTGTTCGTATGAAAAAGTGATTCACTCGTAAAATTAATTACACATCTATTTAGTATGAATGTCAAGCTGTTAGAAAAAATATATATTTTTTATTTTTCGTTGTATAAAATGGCCGACTACTAATATTTTCTTTTGTTGTCTTTTTTTTAGGCGCTCCGCGGCGTGACATTTAGCATTCACAATTTTTTACCGAAAACAAAAAACAAAAATTCTCGTCAATCTACATTAGAATACCTAGAGAAGTACGTATGGAATTAAAAAAGTATTGTTTGATTCAAAAGTTGTAGGTATTTGAACTTAAGAAATTAATTTTCAGTGAAAAATTTCGTTATAACTGCTCGTAAACTGCTCATAAAATGAAAGGTTTACGATTAATCACAAATTTCGTACGTACTTCTCTGCGGAACGCAATTAGGAACATAACTTTTAAATTTAAAGTAAATCGAGTGAAAATTGTTGAGGTTATTTGTCACGCCAATTGGAAAAAAGCTGTTTCGAGAAGTTTCGAGTAATTGGCCATTCGGTACATCGAAAAATATATATATATTTTCTAACAGCTTATATTCATACTAAATAGATGTGTAATTAATTTCATGAGGGAATCACTTTTTCATACGAAAAAAAATGGTTAAATTCGCACATGATTTTATACCCGCTACTGTGGCCTAAGGCCTTAATATGAGGTGCAAACATGGAGGTTATGTGTGGAACACAATATCCGATAAATGGCATAAACGGCATGGACTTGGAAGACATATTCTTTCAACAAAATGGCGCAACCTGCCACACTGCGGGCGAAAGAATGCAGTTATTTCAGACAGAGTTTCATGGTCGTGTTATCTCGCGTGGCGGCGATGTGAATTGGCCACTAAGATCGTGCGATTTGACGACATTGGAGTTCTTTCTTTGGGCTTTTCTGAAAGAAAAAGTGTATGTCAATGATCCACAGCTTAAGGAAGCAATTGGACGCACCATTATTTGAATTAGTCCACAGTTATGCCAAAATGTCATTGAACATTTTGTCAAAAGAGTGAACATTTGCAAACAGGGACGTTTTATTAACCCTTCCTTGCCACACTTGGCCATTTTGGCGCAGACGAATTCGAAATAAAATGCTCACTGCCCAATATTGAAAGTATATTTCAATAATTTTTTACAATAATTCAATTTTATATTTTTCGAATTTTTGATTATGCAGACATATTAAGAAATGTTTAAAGTGTATTCCAGATTTTTTTTCAATGGAAACCGACCGGAAGGGCTGTTAAGGGCAGGTGGATGAAGTACTATCAGGGTCAAATTGACCCAGTGCGTCAAAGCTGTGGCCAAATATATGTGTGTCAAGGAAGGGTTAATAAATTAAAATGTCAGGTCAT
The DNA here is from genome assembly GCA_944452715.1 of Ophion slaviceki. NCBI lineage: Eukaryota > Metazoa > Arthropoda > Insecta > Hymenoptera > Ichneumonidae > Ophion > Ophion slaviceki. Next base: position 58,044,008 of record OX101784.1, read on the forward strand.
TTTCAGCCACCCTATAGATAGTGGAACTTCTTTTTAGTTATTTTTGTTTAGTGGAACTTCTTTTAGTTATAACGTATACTTTAAGGGTTTTTGTGTATTAACCTTCTTTGACGAACCCTGTCTTATTGAACCCCTTCTTTCACTCCCCACCTGCACTTCGCTAATGTAACGTGACTTCGTTACATTAGCGAAGTATTGAAATATATTGAAAATTAACAACGTTATTGAGGTATAATAGAGCTGTATAAAAAATATGGTTCAACGCCCGGATTGATAATTTGACGATGGCTGGTCGGAAAAAAAAGTTTTATAATATATATAAATGTATTTTACGTTGTACGTAGCCGTTTTTCGAAAAACAGAGCTTTCACAAAATGGCGAGTGCTAAAAAAAGTGTACTTTTGGCGAAATTTATATTTATATTTAGAGGCTTAAAAAATACTGAATTTCAAAAAATAACGGCTACTTACAAGGAGAGCTACCGCAATTACGGAAATTTTGGTTTTGTCGAATTCAAACTCGGACAATTATAGCTAAAGTTATGATTCGAGCCAGGTCGAGAAAATTAGACTTCGAGAATCCGTCGAAAACCAAGAATCGTTATTTTTCAAAATTTTAACTAGGTGTAAGCCCGTAACTCCTATCGACTCCGTTTTACTTGTACATTATTCATATATGGAGTGTACGAGAGACGCGTTTTTCCTTTGTCTCCATTCCTTTCTCCAGATTATCGATAAATCGACGACCATACTCGATATCCCAAAATCGGCAGCGGAATATCCGGTAAAATGGCAATTCTCAGATAGTAATTAATTGACCCTGTAGAATAACGTAATGTATCAGCGAACATTGCCGAGTTTTGAACAGCCACTAATTGGCCCATCGAGCTGGATTCCACAGCAGATTATCGGGCGAATTGTCCATTGGAGGAAATTTATAGCGGTGTATAGAGAGCCCGAGTTCGGAAAGATCATTTTAATGAAGTTTACGATCGCCGTTCTCAGGCTCTCTCTCTCTCTCTCTCTCTCTCTCTCTCTCTCTCTCTCTCTCTCTCTCTCTCTATATATATATATATATATATATATATGCATACATATATACACACACACATATATATATACAGGGTGTCCTGTTATGATGGATAATCTTGCAACTGTCAATAGGTCAGATCATCTCCTACTAAATGCTGGAATTGCAGTTTAGTAAATGTCCAACGGTTATCGAGATTTCGGGCATTATGTTATTTTTTTTTTAAAATTATCCGCTTTTGGTTTTTCGCGTGCCATTTCTACAAATGACATGAATCGACAATGACTGGGCAACTTTTCAAAGCGAATGGCACGACATGCGTAGTACATTTCTTTTACACCGCAGGCTATCAAAGTCAGATGTTCGAATTGGTTTGTATGGAAATTCTGCATAAGATCTTTTTTCATCAAGTTTCCTTAACATTTAAGGTTAAAAAGAAGACTTTTCTAGATAAAACAAATAACCAAGAGTATTTTTTCAAAAACCGGGTCAAAAAAAGTTATTATTTGTAGAAATGGCATGCGAAAAACCAAAAGCAGATGATTTTTATCTCGAAAACCGCGGGACTTTTACTAAACTGAAATTCCAACATATAGTAGGAGATGATCTGACCTATAAACAGTTGCAGGATTATCCATTCATAACAGTCACCGTGTACATACACGCACACACACACACACACACACACACATATCCCTATGGAGATTAGGATGCAAATATAATTACTACCTGAAAATGCATAGCGACCGGAAACTTTTATAATTCAGCTCTTTGTATCCTCAAAATTCTCGAGGACGAGGACAAAAAGTCGAGCCACTTGTGGAGCCCTCGTTACGCGAAAGAAAATTCTCCGATACTTGTCCGTTTCCATTTTATCCAACGTCGAATCTACAATCAATTACGCCTACCTTCCCGGAGATTTTCCCTCGCGGACGATCCTGAAGATTTATCGTCGAGGTTGAAATTTTATTGGAAGGTTAGTTCGTTAAGTGAAGAATGAATTTAAGAGCTTTTATTAAAAGACCTTGCGAGGAAAATAGACTGGACAGTAGATGTATAAAAGAGAAGATACAGTGAGAATGAGAGGAGGGGAGAGAGAGGTGGATGCTGGGATCCTCAATTAATTTATCTTCCGTCGTTTTCTCCGAGACTGGGAACGAGTAGGAGAGGGGGGGGGGGCGTTTAACAAAATCAACGCTTATTAATTTATGTACTCAACTGCAATATACAAGTCTTTGCGTTTGTGGTGCGAGAACGCAAGGGATCCTAGTGTGCGTGCGTATATTTGGAGTAGCTCGGGGCTAATACCCGACGAATCTCCCGATGGTATCTTTATATTGTGTTATTGGGTCTAAGCACTTTTGCACACACTTCGCTCTAACGGGCAGCCATGGGCTGGGTTACGTCCCCGTTTTTACAATGGGTCGAACCCCGCCTTCTATATCGCTGTGTCCACGATCAATTACGCCTTATTGAATGTAAAGGCTGTTCCACGTAAATAAAAACAATTGTAAAATAAGGTGCGAGAAAGCGGAAAAATCGTCTCGTCGGTCCGGGTGTTTCGAGCGAGAAATTTAAAGAAAATGGTTTCAAAAAACAGACCTTGCGTTGTCCAATTTTCGAAACTTGGTTCCTTATTGAAAAAAAAAATTCTGAGAACAAGAATGCACTTTTTTCTCATTTTTACTTACCTTTCTACTTTTATTTTTCTTATTTAGAAGAGAGAATTTCTTCCGTACGTTCGAATAAATGAAAATTATTTTGAAAAAACACTATGTCACAAAACGATGTGTCTGGACGTACAATCTAAAAAATAAAAAACCTTTGTACTTATACAAAAAAAAACATTATTTTCCCCACTTATGCTCTTGTTCACTTCTAACTCTTTGTTTTTGAGTTGACGAACTTTAAATGTGGAACAACATTTTTTTCTTCCCAATATATATTTTTATTTTTAATACTTCTTAATTTTTGAATACAGAAGAAAATCATGTTTTTCTCGCGCACAAAATATTCCGTACATAACGAAATAGTGCTAATAATTTTTTCAATTTGGTGTCTACCTTCCACTTTTCTTATTTCCAAATTAGAAAATTTCGAAGTCGCGAAATTGAAACAATAAATAAAAAAGACGTTAAGTAAACGAGAATCTTTTCTTTCCACTTTAAAATCATTTGGCTCCACCTCAACTATTGCTAATTATGTACCGCCACGCCTTAAATATCCAACCCTTCGTCGAATCAAAAACTGCTTTTCGGCTCCTCAAATACCCGGATCATTATTTTTATTTCTTTTTTTCTAAAAATAAGAAAAGGAGTGCAATTTTTCCTTACTTTTTTACTTTTCATTTTTTTTATTTATTTAGAATAGAGCATTCCTTTCGTGTGTATGGATGAATAAAGTTATTGAAAAAAAAAAAACATTTCACAAGGCGATGTGTCTGGATGTACAATTTAAAAAATATACCAACTTCCTTTACAAAAAATATATTTATTTTTTCCACTTATTCTTCTGCTTACTTCTAGATTTTTGTTTTCGTGTTTGCGAATTTCAAGTGTGAAACAACATTGTTCCTTCCCAACAGGCATTTTTATTTTTATTACTTCTACAGTTTCTAATTTTAAAGAAAATAATTTTTTTCTTTCTCCCGAAGTATTCCGTACTCAATTATTGCTTATTATGTTTTCAGTTTGTTGTCCACCTTCTACTTCACTCACGTTCAAATTGACAAATTTCCCAGTAAAAAAATTAATTAAAAAAAACGTTAAGTAAAAAAAAATCTTGTTTTTTTTTTCACGTTAAAATCATTTCGCTTCCCCTGAATTATTGCTAATTATGTTCCGCCACGCCCCAAATATCGAAACCCTCGTCGAATAAAAAACCACCCTCACTCTCCTCAAATACCCGGTACGAAGCGTGAATATATTTCCCCCGTATGAATTCACACCGAAATAACGATTTACGCATCAGTGATTTTATTATTCTCCGAGCCAGATCGAAATTCCACCGCCGACGAATAAAAATTCGCGCCTAAACAAGGCCTTGATAAAAAATTTAAAAAAGATTATTTCGCGGCTTTCAGCTTTCGGCGTATCGTTCCACGGCCTCGCAGACATCGGAGGGGCGTAATCCCGAAGACCCGCGTGCGCCCGTTACTCGCCTTCTCGAAACAGGATATACATCCGCGAGGAATTCTAGTGCAAAACGGTTTCAGTGGCTTTTATTTGGCTACGAACGAGACTCGAAGCTTTTCATCCCAACTTTATATTGTACGAGGCGAGCTGAGTTTGCTTAGGTCGCTTGTACTCGGTCACTCGTAACGCCGCTATCGCGCAAAACCCTAAACTTCATATATATGTATCGAATACCTGTATCAAATTATTCCGGATTTCGCCTCATATTTATTGTTATTATTATCGCTATATTGCCAACGTATGCAAGGACGTGTGTACGTACGTCTATCTGTAGATATTTATGGATGTAGCCGGAGGGATATCGTTTCATATTTTATATATATGTATATGTTTTGTGTGTGTGTGTGTATACACACACACACACACGTGTATGTATATATATATATATATGTATGTATGTATGTATATGTAAGGCAAGATATTGTAATGCATTCGATCGGCGTAATATGTACAGAGCCCTTCCTTTCCCAAGACCCCCATTGTATGCGCTTTTATACGCGAAAAATTATAACCGTATTCCATTCGCCTTCGGCGTTCCATACATGACTATGTATATAGGAATCATCTTTTTTTAACGCTGCACAAAGCATTATTTTACCTTCCTGCGTACGTGCAACACAGAAAACGTTGTCGAACATCAAGAGTAACTTGAGACTATTTTTTCCTCCAAATACATTGGTTGGCTGTGAGACGTTCACTTCATATCGTGAAAATCCGTATAAATGTTGGACTACAGAAATGTGATTTATTCAAATTGGACATTTTCGTTATTCGTAAAATATCAGCGGAGTTTCCTCGATTGGTGTACCTGTCGATAACATTTATTCATCTATCGAGTGATTGTAAAATTTCTTAATTCGTGAAATGTTAATGAAATTATCATGATGTGAGAAATTGAATTTTGTAAACACGTTTTCAATCGACAAAACTTTTATGCTGGGTTCGTGATTCATTGAATTTGAATAAAACTTTGTGAATCTTGGTAGAAAATGTATAAATAAAAATACTTGTGTCGGGCGACATTAACGTGGTAGAAGTGAATTTCTTTCCCCTGAGATTTCTCTAGTTAATTGTATTTGAGTTATATTTTTATGTTATAAGACAAAATAGAATTAAGATAAATGAAAACCCGTAGGATTTCCCTAGTTGGTTATATTTTTATTGCATCAACGATTTGATCAAATAAACATATTTGCGTTGGATGCTAACAACCCGGCGCAAGTGAACTATTCCTAAAAATGATAAAATATATAAACTATATGTAATATCAAATGATAAAAGAAAAAAAATCAAAGCCCCTTGGATTTCCCAAGTGAGTTATATTTTTATTGTATAAAATCAAATTTTAATAAAACAAATATATTTGCGATAGGTGAGTATGATCGAAGTGAATTGCTTTCCCCATAGGATTTTCCCAATTACTTATATTCTTATATACTAAAATAAAATTTAAAAAACAACATCCCCGAGGATTTCCCTAGTCAGTTATATATACCTATATTTTTATAAATCATATATTATAAAATAAAAGTATTTGCGTCGGCTGCTAGCAAGGTGGTTCAGGTGGACCTCCCCTGGATTTCCCTGATCGCCAATGTAAGCCTCGGGAAACGGAGGAAAACCAAAGTAGCAGGAGCACGAGAGTGATGAGAATGATTTTTCTCTCCCCTCTCATTGCTTTCCATGTGCTCCCCGTCGAGCATCCAGATTAAAAATGAACAAAAAAGGAAAAAAAAAACAAAGACAGAAATCGACGAACGATATCGGCTCCGCCGATCTCTTCGATTTATCGACATGTCGGTGCCAAAAGAAGAAGCGAAGAAAGAGACGAAGGGGTTTTTGCCCCACAACATTGAATCCCAAGCGAAAGGATATATGTGCCCATTATTTTGTGACCTCAAGGCATTTTACTGTTCGATTCGATAGAGTCAAGCCAATCTTTTCGATCTTTTATTCTCATATATATATATATATATATATATATATATGCATACAGACATTTGTACATGACTGTACAAATGATCGAGAGGCAAGATTCGTCTCGTGTATACACGCGGGATCGCAATGTAATCTGTTGGACACCGGTTTTTTTTTTCGTTTTAAAGGGAGCAAAAATGATCCCGACGGGATAATGCCCGTGCAGTGACAAAAGTTCGAAGCCACTCAGTGGGCAACCCCCACAAGCCGCGCGACAAATATCCGCGGGCGACGATCCAAAATTCAAAGCAGGAACGACCAAAGAAATTGAGGGAAATAAATAAACTCAGAATCGGTATGACAATACGGATTAAAGGTTTTCGTGGCATGCGTCAATAGGTTGGATCTTCGATGTAGTCGTGCGCGGTTAGCCGATAAAACATTTGTCGTACATTGCCATTATGTAAACGCTTTGGGTGTACCTACGGTAGCCTGAATCCTTGCCGCAGTGTGGTGAATCCTCAAGAAAGGAGAACATGCGAATTTAGATATCTCGTTGGTCCTGCCGATTGGTCGTGATGTTTGGTCTAACGATGTCATCGGGATGTCACTTTGTGGCTAAGTATGTTGATTATTAATTGAAACAAAAAATTGTGCGTTTATGGTTATTTTATGCTCTCTCTAGTGCATATGATTTTATATAGCGCCGTTGAAATGATTTATTATTGAGTTCGTAATTGGCTCGGTGCGCAATACCAGCGCCGCCTACGGTTTGCATTTTTGTCGGTTGTGTGATTGTGGTTGTAATATTGTGATAAATTATACAAATTAGAATCGTGCCTCAATGGCATTTCATTTGTTTGCATAAAATCAATTTGTCTGGCCAAAGACGGCAAGGTAAATATTTACAAGTGAGGCTCCAGCCCTAATCGGCTCCAAATTTTTTTTCACGTGCTCGGGGCTATTCTGCAGTATGAAAATATATTTTTTTAATGATGGGGGAGGGGTATTTTATTAAGAAAAAAAATTCATATACAAACCCACTTGTAAATATTTACCAAAAACACAATAATGAACAATTATCATCATTTAATCACACACCCACACACTTACGCATACACCCAAAAAGCACACGCGCATGCATGCCCAAACCCACACACTCACACATATACCCAAACAAATCGATACACCCAAACAAACCCATGCCATTTGACCCACTTGATGTCACCAAACCCGATTCCTCCATACCTTTAAAAAGGTAAAAATGTGTTTGGGGGTTGAAATTACCTTCCCCCGAATTGAATATTATAACCAAAGTGCCCTGAAATACATCGACTCGGCACAAAACTTCTAAACCGCTTTTCTAGCTGGAGCCCCACTTCTAAATATTTACCGACGGCAAGAAGGGGTTCCTTTCAGTAAAGTTAAAAAAAAGTAAGTAAAACTTCCTTAAAATGTATATTTTGGTTTACTCGTAATTTTATTATAAACGGAGAAAATTGAAACAATTGCTTTCATTAAAATTTGACAATCATCTATTGTTGCTGCACCACTAATGATAAATAAAATTTTGTTTTCAGACCGAAATGATCATAATTTCAAAGACGGGCTTCAGAGTATAGCAATATTAATTTTCAACCTCAAACTCAATATAAGGAAAAACTGTTGGTATCTGCTGAACACGTCAGGGACGTAAAAGAGTTCAGGACAAATCATGATCCAAGTTTAATAATTCAAGTTCGTGTCACAAGGCAAACCTCTTTTTTCTTCTAACTGCAGCTATCCGTTTGTTGCGCTGTTCCAATTTCCAATTCGTCGTAGGGAATCGATCGAATTTGCATTTACTATTCCTTCCGGTATTTTTTCAATTTATTACACAGCAACAGTCGTGGCCCATTTTTAATAAAACAATATTTTTTATTTGAATGCAAAAATCTCGTACTACGCTCGTATAGATTTGGAAGATGAATACCCGAGTTTATTGCAATTTTTGTTCACTGAGGGCGCTGCGTTCGATTTTATTACCCCTACCCTATATTCTGCACGGAGCCAATAGATTATGATTCTTTTTTTCTAAACTTTAATTTAAAAAAAGGAAACAATTAATTGGAACGATATTTTTAGTGATTAAAATGACCTTCAACGATTTTTAGATCGTAGACATGCATCTGGTTATTTGTGTCCCTGAGTTAATTTTTTTAAGGGGCATGATCCCTTTCTTGCACCCGAAGGTAAGCGAATTTTCAAGTGTCAATTTTTTTGTATCGAAACTATTTATTCTAGATAATCAAAATTTTACGGACATATTATTAAATCTTTTAATTTTCCGAAAATACATTTTTTTCTTCAATATTAAAAAATCAGCTATACGACACTTGCTTCAGAGATGCTGTGTTGTTCCACGGCGTACAACGTAGCGCCTGTTGCATTGATCTGAAAGATCAGAGCCGTAAAGTTTTAGATTTCTAAGACCCACAGGCTCTATGTGAACCTTAGAAATCCAAAGAAAAGTGCAAATTCGAAAAATGGTACGTGGTTGAAAAAATGTTATTTTTTTCATTAAATTTTTACTATAGTATTTGTCAAGGAAAGAGACGTTTTTTGTAACAACTTTCAAGGAACTTTGGGTCCACATAGACAGTGATTATAATATCAGAAACTGTGCGAAATTCCAAAATTTTCGATCAAGTGATTTTTGGGTTATCTCGTACAAGGTTAAAAAAGTGGTTTTCAGGAAAGCACGATCAAAGTTTCAAAACTCGAAAATATAGTGACTGAACGAACTACCGATTAATCCGTAATTCCAGGGCCATGACGTAGTTTCTCAACTTCCTCGTGGAGTTCATTTCCGACAATAAGCTCTGCTCTACGTTATAAAAAGATCTCCCACCTTAAAGAATTTTAACAAAGTCCTCGGGTGCGACGTCCCATTACATCAAATTCTATTTTTTCGCTAATAAACTATTTTTTCCAGAGCACTTTATTAACAACGCCGAGTTCTAGAGCGCTCTCTCTCTCTCTCTCTCTCTCCCCCCTCTCCCTCTCCACCTCTCTCTCTCTCTTAAACTTTGCCGTTTCTCATCGTAACAATTGTCTGGCCCGGCGTCCGTGTACGCGTATACGTATAAACTCAAGACTACTCGAGGCGTGCGGTACTGGAACTCTTAACGCTTCGCTTGTTGGGCAACAATGCTACCAGGAAAGGCCAGGAGAGCCCTAAAAGAGTTCTCTACACCGAAATTAGTGAAAAGCCGATTCATGTTTGCCTTATGACAGTAAACAAATGGGTTGTCGTTACAATTTTTTTTTTGCGTCAACGAGATTAAGGCACTGTGGAGCCGATGTTATCTGCAGGAATTGATAGTCGAATAACAGAGTGTCTAATTTTGACCAGAACTGAAATTGCATGACATTCAAGGGTTTTAAGGCAAGGAATAGGGATTTTTTCATGACTCTTAGTATGACTTTCTGGCATAGAAGTATACTTAATGATTCTACAGTGCGACCGATTTTCTAAATTTTTATATTTTTATTTTGCCCTTTCCAACACATGTCTGTTGTATGCCAATAAAAAGTATACGGAATAAACGAAAAGTCACCAAACTGTATGTAGTAAAAAATGTGAGACAAACATAATTTCAAGATTGCTGTAAAGAAATATATTTTGGGAACATCTAGAAAAATATTACATACATTTAGGAACTTTGAGTAATATCATCTAGTCGCTTTACACGAATAACGAAGAAAAACTAATATGTTGAGATAACGCATCATTTTCTTTTACTTTCTTCTATTTTATTTTCTATCGATTCGATATTCGCTTCTCTATCGACAAGTACCACAAAGTTAGTTCATATTGAATATAGACTCAACGATAATTTAGTAGGGTATAATTATTCAGGTAGACTGGTAATTTTTCATGACATTTCATGACTTTTTGAGGGTCGAGTGTAATTTCATGACATTTAAGATTTTTCATGACTTTTCAGGTCGGTAGACACCCTGAATAATAAAAATATTGTAATTATGCCAACAATAATAAAGAGAGGTTTATCACTTGTATTAGAACTTCCGAAGCGTGATAAGAATTACAAAACTAAAATAAAAAGTAATGCAATGACGGTCTCCAAGTGCAGTAAAAATGGCATTTCGATTATTTTATTCATTATATATTTTATTTTTGTCCATTCTTAAATCGGGGAATTATTTTAAAAATTTTGTAAAATGTAAAGTGCGTAGCAGACGTCTTGATCGCACTTGGCCGAATTGAGAGAGTCATTTTGACGCATTTTAAAAATAACATTGGAGTTTGCATCGTTGGAACGCAACGAAAATAATTTTTCTCTGATAGCCAATTTTTTTTGCAGCTGAAAAATACAGTAACTCAATTATTTTAAAGATTCTTATTGGAGACCTAGTGGCTAAATCGAGCGAAAGTAGTTTTTGATAACGATAAAAAGGGCGAAAAATGATAAAACAAAAAGAATTTCCCTTCCACTCCAACGAAGCAAAGTTCAACACCGTCATTGATTACGAATCTTGGTGGTTGGCCTAACGAGGACGAAAAAATTGGCGAAAATGTGCCGTTCCATTTTTTCGAAAATAATTTTCCAAAAATGTTTCGTTCCATTTTTCGAAATCAATTCTCCAAAAATGTTTCATTTCGTTTTTAGAAATCACCTTTCCAAAAATGTTCCGTTCCATTTTTAAAAAATCAAATGTCCATAAATGTTCCGTTCTATTTTTAGAAATCAATTTTCCAAACCGTCTCGTTTCATTTTGAGAAATCAATTTTTCAATAATGTTCCATTCCATTAAAAAAAAATCAATTTTCCAAAAAGTTTCTTTCCATTTTTAGAAATCAATTTTCCAAAAATGTTCTGTTCTGTTTTTGGAAATTAATTTTCCAAAAAGGTTCAATTTTTCAAAAATGTTTCATTTAATTTTTTTTATTGAAAAGTACATAAAAAAATCTGTTTTAACATATTGCAATTCAATATTCACATTTAATGTTTATTATTCTTTAATTATGTCATTGTTTCATTTTGTTATATTTCTATTTAGCAAAATAAAACAATAGTTTCTTCTGTTACAAGCTCACTGTTTTCTTTTCTTGAATTTTCGCGTAAAAAATTAAGACGAGACTAAATATCGATAGAAGAAATAAGCACTCGATCGTAAGAAAATCGCACGTACATAGGCAACAGTATGGGTTTTTGTTGCCTGAGAGCGTCACAATTATGAGTATAATGCACAATCGCCGAGTTCTCTGTGTAGTGACTTGGAAAAAGAGCAACGACCTGGTACGTAGTTTAAATGCAAAACGTTACGAGACTTCTATATCGGTTTGAGTTACGATCGATGAGGTGCCATTGCCCGTGAGTGGCTCTCTCTCTCCCTACTCTCTCCGTTCCTCTCATCAGCAGCCGCAAAACTCGCGAGCTTCCGTGTCCCGCAAAGAGGGACACGCATGCAAATGTAGGCCGGCCAAAGGGGTAGGTCGTTACCGTCGTCCACCCCCTCAAAGACGTCACGGGCCATGCAATTCGTTATCGCACAAAGATTATAAATAATTCAGGTCAAATGATCGGGGAAGATGGCGTCAGCGTCAACTTTACATACGGGGCTCGAAATTATTGCCGCAGCTAGAGATAGGTATCACGATTCCGAGCGCAGCTATTCTAATATTAGGTTGTTGCGCGCTTCGACCCGAAACTTCGCGCAACAACCCCACTGCGAAAACAAGTGTGTTGCTTTTACACACTTTAGGTGTGTAAATGGGTGTAGACACTTTGTACACGTTTTAACGTGTGTGAAAGATAACGGTGTAAAAATAACACGGACAGATGCGTTTAAACAACACACTTACGTGTGTTATATTCTTACACACGTTAAAACGTGTAGAAAGTGTCTACAGCCATTTACACACTCAAAGTATGTGAAAACAAAACACTTGTTTTTGCAGTACTGTCAATATATGGGATGCGTCGTGATAATAAAGTGAATGACAAAAGCTTTTTATCGCCAAAATATATGCATTTATTGACCTGAACTCAACAGTACTTATATATTACTCTGTAGTATGTATGAGAGATGTCACTGTTTTATTGTCTTCGCATAAGCTAGGTCCTCATACAGCTTCACGATGACGGCCGCTTTTTGCTTGTCGGTGATGGCCTCGAAACAAAAATACATCACGAAAGATTCAATGCAGCTATCGAGGTTTTGGAAAATAGATTCCAATTTCAGGTACTTCCACGTGACAAACTCAAAAATGATCTATAAATGAAACAAAAAGTTAAGACCAAATGTGGTCTTCAATTAACCGATTAATCAATCGATGTCAAATCAACTAATGAGTTTCACGCGATGCTGTAACCAAGGGGATTTTTAAAACATATGATCAATAACTCGCAATTAACACACTTAAACTGTGTTGCTTTTTCCCGTGTTATTTTTGAACGTGTGTTGCTATTAATGTGTGTTGTTTAGGCCAATGTATGTAAATATGTGTCTTTGTGTTGATTCTACACGCTTTATGTGTCTTCGAAAAAGCATGTTATTAATGGGGGGCAGCCACGAAGGTGTGTAATAATTTAATGCGTAAAAATTGCACACCTACGTGTGTAATTTTAACGCATTACGTGTTACCAAATGCATAAGTGTGTAGAATCAACATGGCAACGCGTGTCTAGCCTTTATGTTGTGTTACTTCTACATACCTTGAACACACATCAAACACGCCTAGTTTTTGAAGTGTCGCGCAGAAACTTTCGTAGGAATCGAATTGGATTCCCATACTTGTCCCTTTTTCCTGATAGGGATCCAATGGGTTTGTTTAGGTTTGGATTGGACAGGCATTGGATCCTTATACTAAAACGTCACGTACGTACATTGGATTCTCATCGGGATTCCCCATTGAATCTGCGAATCCAATTTGAATCCTAAAGCATTCTCACATTATCGAACAGAATCCGATAAGATTGTTGATAGATCTCATCACATTCTGTACGTTGAATTTTTTAAACAAAATTTGTAGATACACAAAATAAGTGCACCTTGAAAAAAGTATAAATTGCTCAAAAAAGTATATCTTCAAAATCGATCTGAATTACATCACTGAAAATCTACTGTAATTATCGTTTGCTATTTACTTTACTGCACTTTGAAATGATGTCACTACACATGTACACGCTCACGAAGAGTGCAGGTTACGTTTCAACACGCCGCGCCAAGTTGTTTCGCGAGGCTTTTCCCATATTGTCGATTAGAATGTGATAATTATAATGTCTGGAGATATATCTTCCGTCTGAAAATAAATCTTTATCTTGAGTCTGAAATCGAGCATCTTCTGTCTAATATATTCTGTCTGAAAACGAATATGCATTTTTGGTCTGAAAGTAAAACTTTATTTTTTGTCTGAAAATGTATATTTTGTCTGAAAGTTGATCGATATCTTCAGTCTGAAAATGAATTTTTATCTTTAGTCTGAAAATGCATCTTCAAGCTGAAAATGAATCTTTATCTTTAGTCTGAAAATAATCTTGATCTTCAGTCTGAAAATGCATTTTTATCTTTAGTATGAAAATTTACCTTCAGTCCGAAAATGTATGTTCGGTGAGAAAATGAATCTTAATCTTTAGTCTCAAAATGTATCTTCAGGGTGAACATTAATTGTCACTCTAAATATTTATCTTCAATCTCAACATTTTTCCTCAGTCTAGAAATGGATTTTCACTGTGAAACTGAATCGTAATCTTTAGACGAAAAATATATCTCAAACGCTTACCCGAAGAACCCCGTTTGAGAATTCTCAAACGGCTTTTTTTCGGGAAAACAGTGCAAAATTGAACTGGATCCCAATGAAGACTCCTTATCTGCGGTGTCCCTAGTAAATCCCTACAGAGATGTGGGTGCATCTTGGAATTCCCCAACAAATTTGTGCACGGGATCACGAAAAGATATTTTTTCGAGAGATCGAACATACTACCATTGAGAATGTCACATGAAACATTATTCAAGTCCCTATCGAATCCCTATAGGGATGTGGTAGGATCCGGGGACTCCCTAACAAATCTCTACACGGGAACGAATACAAATCTCCTCGAAAATTCACCGGTGAACAGACTCTCGGTGATTTTTTTATCGCCTGAAAAAAACCCCAGCACGAAAGACTACGGGTCTTTGGTGGCCGTTTAATTTATCGTCCGAATCAGAGGACAAACAGCCGCGGGACGCAATTGCCGGGACAACAATAATGGACGTTAATTAATATTTAGTTTCCTGTTCACGATCGCGCTGATTTAGCGTTCGAAATTGGTCTCGCCTGCGAAATAAAATTAGCATAAAAGTGTGTAAAAGATTTTCGTTTTTTTTTTTCACGTACGCTTTCAGGACCGTGCTTCATTCGAAAACGTGTACAACTCATTTGTGCACCCTCGGACGTGACATCGATCCTGACCCGGCTCGCCCGCGGAGGAAGGAAAGAGAGAGAGAGAGAGAGAGAGAGAGAGAGAGAGAGAGAGAGAGAGAGAGAGAGAGAGAGAGAGAGAGAGAGAGAGAGACGAAGGAAGAGCCGGTCCTTGAAAAAATTATGCAAATGTCTCATTAACGATCCTGTACCAAAAGGACGTTTTATAGAGGCTGGGGTGGCTCCCGTGATAGGTGAGAGCGGCAACAGCAGCCGCACGGGCCACGAAATATCAACCCTCCTCTCGCTTTTCGACCGCAAATTACCGACGACGCGGGAGACGCCGAGAGCAACCGAGCACCGAAAAACGTATACCCTCGTGTATATATGATGATGTACACGTACTGATATATATATATATATATATATACAGGGTGTCCCAGAACTCAACGTCAAGCCGAAACGGGGTGACAGGATTGATTGTAACCATCATGGGAAAAATCAGAAAAAAAATCTGGGTATTTAAGAAAAACCTAGAAATTTGGTCAAACTGTAACCATTTTTCGGTTATTGTGGTTAATTTTTATTATTTTTGTTCATTTAAACTTTGGAACCGTAACCCTAAATAACATTTCTAGAATCACAGTCAAAAATAATGACACAGTTGCCCCAAGTTTCCTAGAATTAAGACTGTTTTTTGTTAAACTATGAATTTAAAATTTTCAAAATAGATTTTTTTCTGATTTTTCTCATGATGGTTACAATCAATCCTGTCACCCCGTTTCGGCTTGACGTTGAGTTCTGGGACACCCTGTATACACACACACACACATACATACATACATATATATATATATAGATACAGGGTGGTGCACAAATATTCAATTATTTTAAATATTGTACAGCTAAAATTGACCGACATATTCGACGCTGCGTAAACAATAGCACAGTAATGCTCACGCACGAATTGTTTTTTCTTTGAGTATTAAATAATAAAGGAAAATTATTGAATCATCTTGTAGGTTTGCAAAGCCGAGTAGGGTAAGTCGGGGGTAGTTAGCCATAGTTTTTTCAAGGGTCCGTCAAAATAAAAGTACAGCCTTTTATTAAACTATCTTCATTTGTTATTAAACGTTGAACATTTAACTTTAAGATAATTTACGAAATTAAAACAAACTCCTATCAGATCAATCTTAAAATTACTATTTTTTTAAAATCACGATTGGCTATCTCTTCCGGAGTATCCAGGTGTGGTGGCCACAGGAGTAGAGGTGACTTGACCCAGCATTATGCTCTCAGTTTTCTCTTGGTTTTTATGTTTTAATTCTTAACTTTTTTCATGTAGCCACATCTAGAACAGATATCATCGAAATCAGTATAATTTTTGTATACCCAGCGTTAGCATACTATCTACTGAAGTCAGTCTCCGAAGAGACGAGATTCATAATAATTTTCTCCGCAACATTTTTTGTCATTGTGCTTATATGGTCTTTCTAAGGTCTTCCTAGGTATTTCGTAGGTCCTAGCGACCGCACGAACCAACAATTCTTCGGTTTTTTACAGCACTAATAGCTGCTTTTAATGATTTTTGAGTCCAGTTCCCTCGTACAGCAATCGCTTTTCTCTTATACTTATTAGGCATGTAAACTAAATAGAAAAAATTAATTTCTTGAATACATTACAACTAATACTATGGCCATCATACACCGACTATACGTGGCCATCTCTCCTAATCTCCCAGGAGAGATGACCACATTTGAAATATAAACGAGTAGAAACAATACATGCGAAATCTTGAGGCTATAACAAAGCACTGTCCGTGAACTATTCAAGAAATACAAAAGTCATCATTAGTTTTACAAAATAACATCACCACAATGTAAAACATGAAACCTTCAAAAAAATTTAGCAGTAGACAGAATAATTGAAAAGGATTTTACTTAGTTAACATTTGTTTTGCCAAACTTTTGCTCATACACTTACACCTGGGCACGGCGCGAAGCGAATTAAGCAGTAACAGGTGAAATCTAGTGCGCGGTTCTATGAAACATTTCTATTGGCCATCTCTTCCTTATGGCCAACTCCCCCGGAATGACCCTATCCGTATTTATTATTTTTGACTAAAATGTTCTCTTAAGACAACAAAATCGTCTTGTCTGACGGCGGATTCGAATCAACCGTCAGACAAGACAATTTCGACGCTCAAGACAAGACGCTCGATCCGGCTTGCACGTTTCGCGCGTAGGTAATTACTGTTACATTGCTTACTACTTGGGATTCGAACGCGAATATTTCGGCCAATTTTCGTCGCACAACTTTCAAGGCGGGAAAAGAATCGATTTTTTTAAACACCCCTGTGACGAGTAAGAAAAATCGATTTTTAAAAAGATTTTCTTAAGATAGGGATATTCAAGAATGTGAAAAAATTCAAGTTTTTAAATTTTAATCAAGTCATTTACTTTTATCAACTTAAGTTGATTAGTTTGTCCAAGTTACAGACGATTTAGTGAGAACAGGTGCTCAACGATTTACTTATACTAAAACCTCCAATCGCGTTTTTCTGAAAACGACTTTTGTCGTCGTGCCCGGAATCATAACTCTAGCTATAATTATCCGATTTCCAATTTAAAGAAACCAAAATTTTCGTAATTGCAGTAGCTATCCCTGTAGGTAGCCTTCGATTTTTTATTTAGCGTTTTTCAAGCCCCCGAATATAAGTAAAAATCTCGCCAAAATTAGTTTCTTTTGAACCGCCGGTTTGTGAACATTTTATTTTTCAAATAATGGTTAAGTACAACGAGAACTACATTTATATAGATAATAAAACTTTATTCTATTTGTGAGACCAACCATTGTCGAGTTATTTATCCGGCCGCTGGACGATATTTTCTATACAGAGGCTCTATTCTACCTCAATAAGGTTGTTAAGTTTTTTCTATACAAATTGACACGAAATACCTTCAATGTATGTTTAACAACATACCTTCTTCCAAATCACAAATAAATAATCCAGTAGACAAAAAAAATGGAAAAAACGACCTTTTTCGGGTCATCACAGTGGTATCCTTCCTTAAGGGGAGGGTTAATTAGCTATAAAAAAGCATATTTACGATAATTTTTTTCGACGACACAGGTAATATATATTTATTTATGTAATTAGCATATAATAAAAGGACATTTGAAGAATATTCTGTAAAATTTTCATTCATAATTATGCAGAAATCAGCCATTGACAGCAAATCTTCGCAAACGCCTAAAAAAAGTTACATTGCGGTGAACCGCATAACTCATCACTGGATCTAAAATTTAAAAAAAAACCAAAAAGATTTCATTAGTTGATAAGTTCCATAAGGTAACGCTGTCGGATTTTTTGTTGATTTTTTTATTTTTGGTTACACTTAGAAGTCAAAATACCGATTATTCATCTAAAAAATCGGAAATTTTGTTGTTGTAAAATAAATGAAAATGATAAAAAATAAGAAAACTCGATGGCGTTACTTCGTAATTTATGTGTAGAAAGAGTGCGTAAAATTTCAAAAGGATCGGTGCAGTAGATTTTGAGCTAGAGAATTTACCGACTTAGAAAATAAGTGTGAGAAAAACGCGTATAAAAGTTTCAAAGATTTCTACACTAGAAAATAAAAAAATGAAACATCAATAAACGAGTATTTTTTCATATACTTACACAGAATCATCGATGCCAGGCCTATAAAGCATCCATATGACACAATTAACGAAAACACAAACAAAAATACCTTTTCGGGGGGGGGGGAAGTATTTTTTTTGCGTTTTCGTTTATTTTAACGCTTTTCTGTAGGGGGGGGGGGGCTAAAGAAAAGCGTTTTGCTCGCAATGACACACCCTATATACTCGCAAGGGAACCCTAATAGTTGTGAATCACCCTATATATAGGGTGTGATAGTCTCGGCCCGCGCCTTCGTTCTTATCCCACCAAGGAGTACCAAAGAATCAAAAATATATTACTCAAAATAAGATGCACTATGTCATGTCAGGTTTAAAGAATGGAGTTGAAGTTTGCATTATTGGAATGCCACCATTTTTCTTTCTCTATTTTTATCATTATCCAAATTCTTTTTTTGCAAATTAAGGTCATACATTTCTAATAAGTATACGTAGAAACCTTTGTGCTAATTTCACAGCCTAAATCAACAAACAAAAAAAATTACGTAATTTAAAAGATCTAATTTTCAGTGCACTTAAACGATGCAAACTTTAACGTCATCCCAATTATAATACATTCATGTCTCCAACAAAGTCACGGTTTTCCTGAGCTACAAAAGTTGGCTCTCCGATGCTTTGCTTATTTCGCCAGCGGAAAATAGGCTGTTTCTGGTATGGAAGAAACGGCCAGAGGGAGAGTATAGTGAGAGATGTAGGTAGAAAAAAGGTATACATTTGTGGTGCATAGTAAAGAGGTCAAGATGAGGAACTTTTCACGCGATTGACGAGTCGACGTTTCAAAGATCGACTTGATATTATACGAAGGACTAAGTGATGTCCCACTAATATTCTTGCCGTTTTCTAGCCCGGCTCGCCTGACAAGTGCCGGTAAGAAGGTGCGAGTGCGATGGTGAACGGAGACGCGAGGAGCGAGAGTGAGAAAGTGACAGCCAACGAACGGTTCAAGTTAATCCCGGTCACCGATCGCAGATAAGCTCACGGGTTAAATGAGGATTAGGTGCGCGGACGGTGACTCGGCAGATCTCGAAGAGGGAAAGATGATGGAAGAAGGTAAACTCCTCGAGCCAGAATCTTAAAAACTGTCGCAGCCCTAGAACTCTAGGCATAGCTGTGGAGAGAGATAGAAACAGATGGAGAGTGAGAGAGAACCGTAGAAGGGTGGACGCAAGTCCCTATCGCACATTTTTTCCCTTTCAAGGGAGATTCCTCATCGGTGCTGTGAGTAAAAGCTGCCATGTCGATATGTGGGCCAACAGCAAGCACAAATTCTTAAAGCGTTTTCCCTCCGAACGATCAGATTTGTCTTAATTTCCTGGATCCGAAGATACGAAACAGTGACGAGGCTCTGCGGGCTATTGTCATCTCCGGAGACACGCGAGATCAATATCAAGTCGGGAGTTAACCTGCCGTTAAAAGTTGGTAACCACAGGCCCACTAAAAACCTGTCGACCATTCGCCCTCTCAGAGGCTGGCATCGAGAGAGCATCATCATCGTCATCATCATCATGATCGCATATCTTAATCATTTGAGTTTCTTGAAGCATTGAGCTAATAGTGGAGCTGACAGCAATCAACTGGACAAGAGATCCAATGTGGGTTGGAGAACGAATGCTGTTCACGCTCCACGCGCTTGTAGGTGTCGAAAATAACGCCTGCCTAATACCGAAGAGACGAGAAGGAGATCAATGACGCCTACAATCATGTATGCCACCCATCATCAAACTGCGGTAGGAAAGAAGGGCAGGCAGCCGGAACAATTAACGGCAGCACCGATGCGAAGGGACCGGAAGATCACCCAGTTTCCAAACTAATCCCCATAGATAATCGGACTCGACAGGAGTCTCCCGGAATTAAAGCAAGGTGGAGAGCCTGATTCGCGAAGCCTGTGCCGCTCTAATGGAAGAAGGTACCATCTTTTTTTGGTCTATCGTTAACACCATCGCTCGAATCTGCTCAGAAAAGGAACGGCCCCTTTCTCGTCTGCGAACTTTTTTTCCGCTGCCGAGAAGGGTTCCCCTCGGTACGAGGACTTGAGAGATGATTTCACGTAGCTGATTGCAGAGCTAATGAGTGACGGTTGGCTGGAATTAGGGCTCGAGGGACAAACGCTCATTGTACGAATTCGACTAATGGGTTATCCTCGATAACGTCACATTCAATTTTTTCTTTCGCAGACAATTGGTCACCACGAGGACCTCTGGGACGAGTCTTTCTGCCTAGGGTCTTCATGGACGTTAGGTTGGTTGGGTATCAGCAAAGTAGCCGGTTTCAGTCGTGTACGGTTGTTGGAATTATTGTCGCGATTGGTTAATCGTGGAGATGGAACAAAATTTTAATTGACAAGCTACTTGAAGAGGTTGACCTGTTCAGGAGAGCGAAAAATTGATGTTTCCATGGTTTCCTGCAAACTTTGATCAATCAATTAAAATTATAGGTATTACCTTGGTTGTTGGAGGAAAAAGAAGTTGGAAGTTGGAGGAAAAATAATGAACGAATGAAATAAGCCTCGTAGAATAGTATCGGAAGTTACGAGATTCTCCGGCTTTTGCACAATACTCCAACCATACTTCGATCGATTTGAACCTCAATGGAAGCCTGTCAAAGTCCAATGGGTTTATCTGCGGAGGACGACAAGCAATACAACCGAGAGCGCCGGTTGTTCGAAGTACTCTTCAGGCAGATATTGCAACTGGAAACTCCACAGTAACATTTGCAACAGCATGAAAAGAACTCTGATGAATTTCGATGAAGTTCAAAGTTTCAGAGAGAGTGGGGGGGGGGAGAGATGATTAAAATCTACCGAAATAAAAACGGCCGACCGCCATTACCCTCCATTTTTGTGCTTATGGAACCCATTCAAAAATCAAAATTCGTAAAAATCTCCATCTCTCATTCCTATCAACTCCGAATAGCCTGGCGGCTGTTGAAAAAATGTTTTCTGCGAGATTAAAAATGTGTGGCTCAGTGGTTTTTTTTTTTTTTAAGATTTTTTATTAAATCCGAAAACAGTGTTACATTTTTAAGTCTAAACTCTCTTACAAAAACTTAAACTATGGTCTATTAAATCTCTGTTTAATATATGATATTGGCTAGGTAAAAGTCTTTACTTCTCGTCAACAGTCTTTGGTAAAAAAAAATAAATTGCACTTAATGATAAATTTTGGCACCTGCTAACAGCCTTTGAGAGTAATACATATATTTTCAGTCTCGTAGTATTTTAGAGATGGCAAAGGCCCCAGATCGGGAAAAACCATCCAACATTTTTATATGTGGCTCAGTGGTTTTTTTTTTTTTTTTTTTTTTGAAAAAGATTGTTTATTGAATCCGAAAACAGTGTTACATTTATAAGTCTAAACTCTCTTACAAAAACTTAAACTATGGTCTATTAAATCTCTGTTTAATATATGATATTGGCTAGGTAAAAGTCTTTACTTCTCGTCAACAGTCTTTGGTAAAAAAATAAATTGCACTTAATGATAAATTTTGGCACTTACTAACAGCCTTTGAGAGTAATACATATATTCTCAGTCTCGTAGAATTTAAGAGATGGCAAAGGCCCCGGATCGGGAAAAACCATCCAACATTGTTATATTTTTTTTTATTTTATCTTATAGACTACTGGGTGCAGAGAGGAGGGAGGAGGTTGGGAGAGAGGTGGGGTGGGGGGAGGGGTATTTAATTATTTATTTATTTACATATATACATAATTGTTGAGAAAGATCGTTAGGCGTGTGATGGCACTCCTGGCTGGTCAATATATTTTTGAGAGGGGGTGACTTCTGTTGCCCTCACACTCTGCGTTTCTTTGGTAATATTCAATGCCTGAATCTCGTCCTTCTTCTGAGTTCGTCGATATGTCTCGCGTCTTCTCGTAGCCACCAGTAGCTGGTAGCCAGTCTGCTGCGATCCATGGTATCTCGCCATGGTAGTGCTGTGTCAAACATTAGCCTCGCATGTTCGTAGTCCTGGAGGTCCGTGCTGATGCTTTTCTTGGAGCAGTGCCTTGGTTTGTGATACAGCACTGGTATGTTTCGGCTGTCCTGTATCAGGCCTTGTTTGTCGCAGTATGTGAACAGCTGCGGCGGAATATACCCCGAGGCTAGCATGTTCTGCCTCTCGTTTTCATCTTCCGCGACCTGCATGAATTCTTCTATGGTGTTGTTGCTTACGTCGTGTACTTTAGCGAAATAATTTCGGCAAAGTTTTAACATGAAACAGTCTATTCTTGGGATGTTGGCCTTGTTGTATACCGTGCTGTTCCTGGTTCGTCGGGTGTATCCTGAATCCGGAGTCCTGTGATATCTTAGGCAGGCTCTCAGGATGGACCTCTCGAGTCTTCGGTATTTTTCCATGACTGTGGGGCCGACGTTCCAAGTTATTGGTGCTGCGTACGTCAAGATGGGTCTTATCAGTAGTTGGTAGCAGATGATTTTCGCTCTTGTTTCCAGTTTGCTGTTGTAGAACACTCTGGAGTTTATTTTGAGTGTCTTTGCTGCTTTTTCTAATTGGCTTTTATGGTGGGCGTTCATTCGTAGCAGGTGGTCGAAGGTGATACCGAGGTATTTCACCGTAGACTTAGTCGGGATGTCGATTCGCTCTGCTGTTGTCGCGTCTGCTGCTGTTATTTTAAATTTCTTGATTTTTTTATCGGTGGAAGCTTTAATGTGATTGACTGGGCGTCTGAAAACTATTGTCTCGCATTTCAGCGGGTTTATTTTCAGGTTCCAATCGAGGTAATACTGATTAATTTTGTCCATTTTGTCTTGTAGCGTTCTGTGGATAATGTCAACATCCTCGTCGGCCTTGTAGATTATGAGGTCGTCTGCGTACGCGATGGCATGGAGTTTTTCTTCGCTATTTAGCTCGAATTTGTTGATCACCTCGCTGTTGTAGATGTTGAATAAGATGGGCGAGGTGACTGTGCCTTGTTGAAGTCCTTCGGAGATTTTGAATTTCGTTGTCGAGAGGTTTTTCCCATCCCAGGTGACGAAGTTTTTTCCTCTGACCATGTCCAGTATGAGATAAATTAATCCCATAGGGAATTTGTACTCTTTCATTTTGTATATGAGGCCTTTGTTCCATACCGAATCGAACGCCTTTTCAAGGTCTATCAGCACCGCACCGATAATTAGGTTTTTATGGAGGTACATGTTTATATCCGATGCGAACTTATTGATGGCGTGCGTTGTTGAGTGCTTGGCTCTGAACCCGAATTGGTTTGCCGGTATTATCGCTTTATCGTTGGTATGTTTGAGCAGAAGTATCTTTATCAGCTTTTCGAAAACTTTGCTGATGTTTATTGTTAAGCTGATGGGTCGGTAGCTTCTTGGGTCCTCTGGGTTTTTCCCTTTTTTCAATATCGGCAATACTTTTGCGGTTTTCCATCTGTTCGGATAATAAAAATTGTTTAATGCGTTATTGAAGAGTATTGTGTAATCGATCAGCATACAGGTTGGCAAGTTTTTGATTGCTATCGTCGGGATATCATCCAGTCCTGTCGACGTTTTGTTTTTGAGTTTTCTCACTATTTTTACCACTTCGATGTATGAGAATAGGAATTTTGGACTCCCTTCTTGCGCGGTGGGGTCGTGTGCTGGGTTTTCTCTTGTGAAGACCGTAAACGTCTGCCTTGCTCTTCTCAGTTGTTTCTTTGTGTCGGCGAGGTCCCTAAATGCTCGTTCTACCGTCTCTCTCGTGGCCGTGTTGTCGTTTGTGTATCTGGGCGAGTTGATTGTTGCCAGGTATTTGCCCATGATATCCAGCTTCGTGTTCGGGTCGGTGGTAACTATTTCGTTATTGTTTACGAGATGTGCGTATATTCGGTGCATTTCATTGTTGAATTCGCTGTTGTCGTTGGTAATCCGCAGTGTGTCGATGCCGATCGATTTTCTTGGCCGCAGCAGTGCGTTGATTTTGGGGAAAAATTCGTATGGATTTCTGTAATTGATTTTTCTTATCTGTGCCGTCCAGTATGCCGTGACTGTCTTTTTAAATTCTTTTATGAGTATCTTGTTTATTCTTTTGATAGTCCTTTTTATTCTGTTTTTCTCTTGTCTGCTGTGTCTAGTTGTTCGTCTATTAGTTGCGTCGAAGAGTCGGGAAAGTAGAAAAGATTTGTATCTGTGTAGTCTCGAGATTATGTTATTGTCGTATTTTCGGTAGTATTCAGTCGGTCCGTTACCTCTTTTTGGTACAGTGTGTTGTATAGCGTCTCGTATGCGTGATTCCAGTTGGGTTATGTGGTCGTCGATCTCTTCGAGTGTTAAGTTCCTGTCAGGGGGTATTGGTGTGTCGAGTGTGTACATGTTCGTGATGTGTCTGCTGAATTTTTTCCATCTCGTTTTCCTGAAGTTGTATGCGTCGGGCCTTGGCTTGGGTCTTGGTAGTCCTTGTAGCAGTGCCTCGGTGTCGATGGTGAAGACAATTGCGTTGTGATCGCTGTCGTAAGGGGCCGTGTTAATTTTTCCGTTGATTGCGTCTGTGATATTTAATCTGGAGTCCATCAGGCAGTAGTCTAGGTAAGATCCGGCGCTTGGAAATGTGGGGTTGCATGGCGTGTACCAAGATGCTTTGTATGTGATGCTGCGATCGTTCAGCCACTGCGCCATTTGTCGACCTCTATCGTTCGTGGTGTTGTCGCCCCAGTTGGTGTTCCTCGCGTTGAAGTCCCCTGCGATGACGTAGAAGACGTTTTCGTTATCCAATGCAAAACCAGCAGCCATTCTTTCCAGTTCGTTGACGAAGGTGACGCGGGCGCATTGCGTCGCGTAGAAGCTCACGATCAGCAGTGTGTTGTTGGAGTTGACCTTGACTCTCACCGCGGTGAACTCTATAATATTGTTATTCGAGCAGTTCGGGTGCGAGATGAGGGAGTACTGCAGTCGGTTGTGGATCGCGACTGCTGTGCCCCCTCCTCTTCTTCCGTTCGGCCTGTCGGTCTTTATCAGGCTGTGGTTGTCCAGGTGGACTCGATGTTTGTCGTTCAATTTGGTTTCCGACATAAGGGCGATGTCGATGCTGTGTTGCTCGATGAATCTCTGCAAGTCATAACGCCTTTTGACTGTACAGATCGAATTTACGTTGATTGCTGCAATCTTAATGTTGACGTTGTTATTATTTATCGTAGCCATTTTAATCGATATTTAAGTAACTCATTATGAAGTCCACCCTAAGTGAGTTCTGGGTTACTGTCTGTTTGAGCTCTTTGATCTCGCGTAGGAGCTCATTTTGGAAGTTGGCCAGCATTTCTTCTATTCGGTTTGTTGTGGCGTTGACCTTTTCTGGACCGCTGTTTTTGGCTGCCGCTTCTTCTGCTTGAGGTTCTGCGGTGTGGCTCCGCTGTGTCGTTGGCAACTTGGGTCGTGCGGCGGCCCTGCCATCTATCACCCACTTCCTCGTGTCCGACTGACGTACTGCCTCTGCGAATGAGACCTTTGGCTGAATAAATTTATTAATTTTATTTATTCTCTCCTCGTTGACTTGTTTTTGTCTTTTCGACAAATCTTTCTTCATTTTTAGCAGGGTACTAATCATCGGACAGCCGTAGTATGAGGCTGGATGTCCAATCTCTCCACAGTTTGCGCAACGATGGATTTCCTTTTTTTCTTTATCTAGTGGGCAGTCCTTCGCCCTATGTTGTTCGGCGCACCTGGTACATCTCGTTTTAAAGTGACAGTTCGAGCTGGCATGTCCTGTCCTTTGGCAGTTTGTACATTGGAAGATCGGCTTTTTCCTCAGCCTCTCCCACTTGACTCGTTGATTCAGCAGTGTTTTAATTCTTGTTAATGCTGCCATGTTACTGTCCGTCGATAGTGTCACTATAAAGTGATATTTTTCCGGGGTGTTGCGATTGAAGATCATTTTGCTCACCTTTATGACCTTAATGTCTTGTATTTTTAGGCTGGTCAGCTCTTCTGCTACCTCCTGTTCTTCAAAGCCTCCTCTCACCCCTTTGAGCACGATTGACTTTGGTTTCAGGTATCTTGGTGTGTAGGTATAAAATTCGATCTGTTTTGTTTTTAGTAGCTCTATGGCCCTGTTGTATGTGTCTGGATCTAGTGTAAGTAATCTTATCGAGTCCTTATCTCTAATATTTACGATGTACTTATCTTTTGAGAAATTATTCTCGCTCATCAGTGCAATCGTCTCTTTTATACCTTTCATGTTCGCGTATATGGGCGGTGGTTTCAATTTTGAAGCCGCCGCGTTGCTTGGCGTTCCGTCTGTCCTTCTCCTCGGTGCTGGCTCCTGTTCCGCGTCGCCTTCTTCCCTCTCTTGGGCGCTCATGGTGTCAGAGAGGCAGTCGTAGCGGTTGGTAACCTCCGTCTCTGAATTATCGGCCGTTTTCCTGGACTTGGCCGGTCTCTTCGGGAGTTTGAATTCCGCTGCCTCCTCGCTTGCGCTGCCGCTTTCTCTTTTCGGCTCCACATGTGTGCTTTGAATGGGCCCTTTGTCTTCGTCGCTTGAAGACTCACTGGCCCTTCTCTGCAGCCTTAAGTTCGGCGTCGGCGTTAGGCGTCTATTAGCGTCTCGCATGCTCGAGTAATCGCTTCTACCGTATAATCTTTGGAAATTTCGCACATCTCGTTTTAATTGTGCTACCGTTTCACTATCACTCGTGCTTGGGCTCGTGGCCTTTCGCTTCCCCGTGTGGGGTAACATTGTTTTTGCACTGGCCCTCGGGGCCTCTTTGTCTACGAGCCCTCTGTCTAATACACTGGTTTTTTCATCGCGGGCATCGCCCCTCTCACTCCGTTGCTTTATCCACAGCGGACTGTTATTTTTTACGTTTGTTATCCGTGTAATGATTTTATTTGCGCACTCACTTTACGTTTATGTTTATGATTATGTTCAACTACCGAGTGCTGTGACGCGAGCGGTCTACCCACTTCGGCTGTCGAAACAGTACTGCGTGTGGCTCAGTGGTCTAGGGGTATGATTCTCGCTTTGGGTGCGAGAGGTCCCGGGTTCAAATCCCGGCTGAGCCCAATTTTTTTTTCTCATCTAAAGCTCGAAAACAGTTCGAAATATCGCGGACTATTGATTCTCCGTTTTTTTTATCACAACAGCATTCGACGATGGGCGGGCTTGATGCTTTTTTATTAGCGTATTTCTGTTACCGTGCCGCAGGCGCCTGTTCCGTTCACGCCTGTGATAACTCCGGGTTGCGAAGCGACGGGCGATTTGATTAATCAACCGCATTGGGTTCGATTCTCTCGCGTACATTGCATATTATGATTTATTGAAATTTATGTAGAACGCTTTCGGGAATTCAACGACACGAGCCGCCTGCACGATGTACGCAAGTGACTATGCACCGTCTCACAATCTAATGAGATTCGCCGTTGTGGTTCACCCTCACAAAGGACGTTTACTTTGCAAACGAAAGGCCGTGACGTGTACGGAAGCACAAGCAATCATCGAAGTGAGAAACGGCGCATATCCGCGGATCGCAAAAGGTTCGAAGTTTCGTCATACTTGTCAAACCTCCGGAGCTTTTCGTGACAGCCCAATGACAGCCTGTTCTGCGCTCAAAACTTCTGGAAATATAGATTTTTTTTGTTACGGAGGGAAATGTTATCGAAAATCTTGAACGGGGTCGAGGATAATTTTTTCGACGAAATTGAAGCCGACGGATTGACATAAGCTGCTGCTTGTAAAAAATGATGAGGTTCTTGGCTGAGGGGAGATACCTGAGTAAACGGCGAGAAAAACAGGTAAACTTCGGAAATTTTTATCTCAAAAACTAATGTTTCCATTGGATCCGGGTTTTTTTGTGGAAAATATGTACATTGAGGTATGTTTAGGAATTTTTAAAAATAAATTCGTTGACTGAAAGGGATTTAAACGCGATTATCTCGAAACATGGTTTTCAAAGTCGGTGCCAGATGTATCTCGAAAACGGCTTGTCCGATTTTGTCCAAATTTGGATACAATATTCTTCGATAGTTTTTCTCGTTCGCCACGTAGGACTTTTTTGAAATGTTCGTTTTTGACAGAATTGCGACCGTTTTAATTTAACATTCGTTTTTTGTTCGCAATTTCCGACGATTTTGGATTGCATACACATTGCATAGAAAAGTAGTGGTTCAATCAAATGAAAAACCCTTACGTGGCGAACGAGAAAAATTATCGAAGAATATTGTATCCAAATTTGGACAAAATCGGACACGCCGATTTCGAGATACATCTGGCACCGACTTTGAAAACTATGTTTCGAGATAATCGCGTTTGAATCGCTTTCAGTCATCAAATTTATTTTTAAAAATTCCTAAACATACCTCGATGTACATATTTTCCAATTGAAAAAAACCGGGATCCAATCAAAACATTAGTTTTTGAGATAAACATTCCCGAAATTTACCTGTTTTTCTCGCCGTTTACTCAGGTACCTCCCCTTAACTAAAGCTTCCAAATTGTGGTTTAATTTCTGTAGAACTTTGGTTGCACTTGGAGAAAGGATTATATTTTATTTAGGCTTCCCATGATAAGATAAACGCTTTCTTGATTTCTAGCTTCAATGAAACGCTTTTCTTGATCCAATGAAATGCAACTCTGGAGTTCATAAGTATGTTACGATTAGAAATCATTTAGGATCATTAGGATCATAAATATGTTACGATTAGGAACCATTCATTTGGGTTCATTGGGAAGGAATCATTTGGGAAGGAATTGAATTGAAGAAAAATGAGCCGACATTTAAATAGTATTTTCTTAATCTTAATACTTTTCTGTCAGCATGAGACGAAAATTTGCTCTGATCGATTCATGATTGGAAAATTTGAGATATTTTTTAACAACGTACATTTTTTGACTCGTGATAATTAAATTCTTTGATTACCAGGATTTAGACGGAAGATACATTTTTAAGATACATTTCTTCAGACTGAACATACATTTTGAGACTAGAGATACATTTTTAGATGGAATATAAATTTTTAGATTGCGGATAATTGTTTTAGACTGAAAATAACTTTTCAGCGTGAAGATAAATGTTGAGACTCAAGATAAAGATTGATTTTCAGACAGCAAAAAATGCTAGACTGACGATAAATGTTCAGAATAAAGATAAAGATTCATTTTCAGACTAAAGATAAAGATTCATTTTCTGACTGAAGATACATCTCCAGACTAATAATACATTTTCACCAAAAGTACATTTTCAAATGACCAACAGATTTTCAGACCAAATATATGTTTTCAGAGTAAAGATAAAGATTCATTTTCAGACTGAAGACATATTTTCGGACTAAAAATACATTTTAGAACCAAAAATAAAGATTCATTTTCAGACAGAAGATACATTTTTAGACTAAAGATAAAGATTCACTTTCTGACTGAAGATGCATCTTCACACTAATGATACATTTTTAACAAAAGTACATTTTCAAATGTACAACAGATTTTCAGACCGAAGATATGTTTTCAGACTAAAGATAAAGATTCATTTTCGGATTAAAGACAAATTTTCAGACTAAAGGTAATTAGACTAAACTAGACTTAGACTAAAGATTGACCGAACAAACCCAAACCCAATATTCCTAACCCATCCTAGAAATCATCCGGGATGTTGTTCTCCAAATTAGACGGATTAGAGGGTATGAATGCACTTTGATTTTTGGTGTCAGAGCACGTTCCGCAAGCGTTGCGAATGTCAGCAGAAGCGCGCCATCTGTTACGCAACAACACCTCGAGCAATGGCTGAGCGGAGACCAACACTTTATTAGCTCTCTGCAAAGGTAGCTCGGAAACTTTTGGTTTACCGCAAAAGTGATTACCGTATGACACAGCTATGGCGGATTTGTCGTCGCCGAAGTGTCGATGACGACGAGTGCCGTTGAGAGCGAGATAAATAAACGTGTGGGCAGATCCTTGACTGTTCTCGCGTGTTCAATCAACGCGCTCACAGCAGGTGCGCGCATACGAGCCTCGTTGACCGCAAAACATGCGGTAGGTTGCGTGCATTGCGCGGATCTGATAGCAACTGAAACTAGGCCTGAAAATTCAAACTTTGGTGTTCCACTTTGTGTCTCTTTTTCTCCGACTTGTGCAACGATCGCCTTGCAGTTGGTCCGCGTTAGCGGAAAAACCCTGCGTAAAAGAGGCAGAAAATGAAGAGAGTGGTTCGAACGAGTTCACTATCGCGGATGCGGAAACGAGAACTTGCAAAATTACATCGACTTCCGAGGAATTGACGACGGAATCGACCTGAGCTACTTCGGGTCGAAGCGGCAGTGAATAATTGTTGCGAACGGGCGTTTCCGGCAGGATTTAGCTTGAAGACCTGCAAGTCTTCAAGCGGAATCCAACTGCGGTCCGGAAGAAATGATGAAAAGGGGAGATCGTTTGAAGTGCTGTCCATTTTAGAGCCACAGAGGAGACGTGGAATAAGACAGAGAATGATTAATTGGTTGAATGATTGATATTTACTGCTGGAGGACCTCTTTAAGCTGAACGAGATTGAATGGTTGATCAATTGATGTCATTGAGCCAAATCAGATCGACTGATTGATAGATGCTTATTACGTTTAGGAAATCCTCTGAAAACAAATGTCAAAATACATTATTTTGCAGTTATCTATATTAATAATATTCATATTGTCTATTTCCATTGTGTATTGCAATAGTCTATTCTAATTATTTATTCCAATCGTCCATTTCGAATGTCCATTGCAATAGGCCATTTTAATTGTTTATTCCAATCGTCCATTTCGAATGTCCATTTCAATTGTCTATTTTAATTATCCATTTCGTAGTCCATTTCAAAGGTCTATTTTAGTTGTCCATTTCGATGGTCTATTTCAATTGTCTTTAACATACTAGTGAAGTTGAACATACCAAAATAATAATAATAAAAATAGAGAGTGAAAGCAAGACGAAATAGACGATTTAAAAAAAAGGGAACACACAGGGCAAAATTGTACGAGAAATCGCAATAGACGAAGGCTCTGCTCACTCGG
The DNA here is from genome assembly GCA_944452715.1 of Ophion slaviceki. Classification (NCBI taxonomy): domain Eukaryota; kingdom Metazoa; phylum Arthropoda; class Insecta; order Hymenoptera; family Ichneumonidae; genus Ophion; species Ophion slaviceki. The sequence goes on from OX101784.1 coordinate 58,075,219, forward strand.
CATTGTCGACGAGCGAGAAAACGGTTTCGACTTTCGAGTACCCGCACCCGGGGCCACTTCTCGAGAATACATGGCTACACACCCCGAGCTGCCTGTCGTCGCGGCTTTTTACCAGTTTTGATCGAGCGCCTCTCAAGAGTGCACAAGAGGGACACGAATTAATGCGGTGAGAGGAATACCGGACGGAGAAAAGCAAGAGAGAGTTATATATATATATATATATATATATATATATATAAAGCAGCAGAGAATACCTTGTTGATAGATACACGTATATACTTTTGTATGTATCTTTTTCCACTCTCGCACATCTCACCCGCTCCCCCCTTCCAACATTTACCCCACTTCCTTTTTTGCGCTTTTGCCATTTTACTGGGCCAGTCCGACCGTTGAACCGCGAACACTTTGGTACGTGGTTTCTTTCTTTTTTTCGGTGATGAAACGTTTCCCTCGCAAACAGACGGAACCACTCGTTCGTGCAAGCCTCTCGATATTCCCACACCCAATACTCGCCCGAATTTCGTTAGCACGAGAGAAACTCATAAAAGTGACACTTGCGAACTATCGCTACAATTGTCGATCTCACATTTATTGAAATTCATTTGAAGGGTTTTGCTGTAACGGGGAAATCCTTGCGATTTCGCCATGTTCGTCCGTTAGAGCAAATCCGCCAACACCCGCTAATCTTGCAACCCTTTCGTTTAAAAATTCGAAAAAATTGGGGACAATGGCATTCAGTGGGCACTAACGAGTGATATTGTTGCGGTCACTGTAGAATAATTTGTTTCCCAACCAAAATTTATGGGAATCTGTCGCTCAATGCGCGTCGCCCCCCGAGCGCGTCGGATATTTTTATGTGAGTGCATCGCTTTTTCGACATAAAAAGTAAGTTTTTTGACTAATAGTATCTTGCGTATTGCTCCAAAAGTATTGTTCCTTATTCAGCGTTGTTTACAATCATCATTACTATGAATATCCTAATTGAGTTTCTTGTGGTCAGTACCTACCTATAACATTTAGGTTTATTTCTGTTTGATAAATTATTGGAAGCAAGAGTGCGTGGGGGCAGCTGAAACAAACGGTGCAGGGTCAATTGAAACGTGTTTCTATTGACCCTCAACAAACATTTCATACGCAAGCAAGTTTCCCAAATCTTGTTTTATTTTTTAGATGCCAAGGAATCGTCCGAAAAGTAAAATAATATTAAAGAACCTTAATATACCTTCAGTGATACTCAAACTGAATGAATGAAACAAACTGAATGAAAAGCAATAAAACTGATTATATTGATTAAAAGTATATTTAATTCACAACGAACATATTTTATCACTTAATACACATCATTAACAGTTCCTGGGTTTAGTAGAAACATTGGTTCAATCAGCTGAAAACACCTATTTCAAATAACCCCAGGCAGTGTTTCGATTGACCCCGACACAGGGTCAAATGAAACGTTTTCCGAGAGTTTCTAAATAGCTTCTCCCTAACAAAGGGCATATAAGAAGCAAAATCAATAATGCTATCATGAAGCCAGATAATCTAGATATAATTAAAGTGTGTTACCAAACAGATAGGGTATACAATTAAGTCACACTAACCGATTTCCTCAAAAACGTTCCAATTGACTCGAGCCTGCCCTACTATAATTTTGGCAGTAACTATGGCTATAAAGTATTATTGTCCCCTCAGGGAAATATAAAATATAGTTAAAATATGGTTGAGAACACCCCAGATTTTCTCAGTGTAGACTGACGAACACGTTCATAGGTGTTGAAAATGGAGATGGTATGATCAGCCAGAACTTTACGCTAGATCTAATATTAATGCGCAGCCGTTTTCGCGGCAGCAATAAAATGTCAACTCAGTTGACATTTGATACTCCTCAACCTACAGAGAACTACTTTGATCGCTCCCCTGGAATCTTCTCCCGATTCCATCACAATTTCATACCTGGATTTCAGTCCCAATTCCGCGCCTGGAAAACCACCCAACGATGCTTCTCCGCGATATCGCTGTGTAATTATTTTTCGCTCAGAGTTTTGATTAATTACACGCGCGAAATATACACCGCGAGGCAAAGATATCTCCGAATGTGCGCGACGTCTCGTCGGCGTGGGCTTGATTAATTGCGATTCAAACTCAGCGACGTGGAGATTGCAATTCAGTTGACACGGTTCGTTAGCCGCAAGTTGTGCAGATCGCTGAGACATGAAAACTCGTGTAAACTAGGGAATGGCGGAAGGTGTTCGCGCATAGGGAAACGTGGGACGACTGGCTAATTTCGAGCGCAAGCGAAATCAGCAAAATGTTGGAATACAAATTTCGAGAGAATTCGTCCAAATCCAATAGCCTCGTTGCGCGTATCGTACACACGAGGCTCGGCAAGTTTCTTCGGCGCTCACTGGCGTCGAGCTTAATTTCGTTTGTCGTGTCTCGGGCCCTAGTGATTTTGAGAAAAGCAGGTTATGCTTTCTATGATTCAGCCTTGGCCGAAATTATTAGGCACTCCTTTCATGATCTTGGTTTCGCAGAATATTTATGCAGTAGAAACATCGATCGGTTGGGATGTTGGAAAAATATAAATCTACGACCTTATCGATGTTTGTAGGTCCTGGAATATTCTTAAGGCCGGAGCCTGAATTAGAAATTCCAAAAAAGCGTTTTTTCGGTATTTTTTTTAAAGAAAGGAAAGAAAACAAGAGAGCCCAGTAAACATTAAGATATCTTTTCATGTATATTTGAAATGTATTAAAAAAATGTTCCGACATGAAACAATAAATGACTGCAGGTGTATCAGCCTATTCCATGTGCGTCTTTCCACTGCAGTCCCCAATCGGCGGGAAATATGCAGCTCGTAATTCTTGACTTAGACAAAAAAAAACAATAAAATTTTCAATTTTCATATATTTTTCTTCTGGGTGAATTAAGAAAAAGCTGAAAAAATCGTGAAATTATAGCGTTTCTCAGGTTTGAAAAAAATGTGTTAAGAAAACCCTTTAACGTGCTATGAAAATCATTTTAAAAGAATTTTGCAACGACTTTTTTAATTCACTTAGAAGAGATTTTCATACTGAAGAAAATAAACTTTGGTTTGATTCAATAGGTCGTTCAGTTTTTTTGCTATCATGCCCGCCAATTTGGAAAAATCGCGAAAATGAAAACTGGAAAAAAACGCGTTTCAAAGTTTTCAATAGGGGGAAATATTAATATCAAGTATCAATCGCTTCCCCACTTTGGGCCTTGCATCTTAAAAAATATTTCCAATTAGTCTCTGTAACTTTGTAAATATATTCTTGGATAGTTTATGTATAGATTTAAGGAATTAAAAAATCTTAATGAGATTAGTCCACAATTATGCCAAAATGTTATTGAAAATTTCGTCAAAAGAGTGAACGTTTGCAAACAGGGACGAGGCAGCCATTTATCGGATATTGTGTTCCACACATAACCTCCATGTTTGTACCTAATATTAAAATTAAAATATTCGCACTTTTCACATAAATATTGGGAGTACAAATAAGTCTCCGCCGTTTGACAAAAGATGGCCCTACCAGGAGGTTATGGTTGAAATTGTCAGATGTAAAACGTCATATCAAAAGGTTGGACATCTGGCAAGATCATAACCTTGAAATATTAGCGATTTAGTATCAGCATCGCATAATTTTTTTAGTGCGAAAATATCGAGTTCTGTGCCGAAAAAGCGTCATTTGCGGGAACTTTTGATTTACTTCATTAATTTGAAGAAATCTGCAGCTGAGGCGCATCGATTGCTTGTACAAGCATATGGTGAGACTGCTTTAAGTGAGAGAAGTTGTCGTGAGTGGTTTAGAAAGTTTAAGAACGGTGAGTTTGACGTCGAAGACAAAGAACGTAACGGAAGGCCGAAAGTGTACGAAGACGCGAAATTAAAAGCATTATTGGAGGGATATTCTTGCCAAACGCAAGAAGAACTTGCACTTACATTAGGAGTGACTCAACAAGCAATTTCACATCCTTTAAAATTGTTGGGAATGATTTAAAAGCAAGGAAATTGGGTTCCATATGAACTGAAGCCGAGAAACGTTGAACGCCGATTTTGCACATGTGAAATGCTGCTTGCCAGGCATAAGCGAAAGGGTCACTCATAACACTCAATTGGGAAGTTTTACCCCACTCGCCGTATTCACCAGACATTGCTCCCTCTGACAATCATTTATTTCGATCCATAACGCACGGCCTGTCTGAGCAGCACTTCACATCCCATGAAGATCCCAAAAATTGGGTCAATTTTTGGATAGCCTCAAAAGATGAAGCGTTCTTCCGACGCGCTATCTATATGCTGCCAGAAAGATGGGAAAAAGTAGTGGCTAGCGATGGATACCCAATTTTTGATAAAAAATAAATGGCGGAGACTTATTCATACTCCCAATAAAACGTTTTATTAATAAATCAAAACGTCAGGTCATTTTGAGCTATATTTGAAAAACGTGGTTTATCCATGTTCGTGAAATCCACAAAAACTACGTGTTTTTCATAATAATTTTACTACACATCCCCGAGACCCAACCCCCAAATTGTTGCAATCTCAATTTCTCCGTTGATAAAAAGCGATTGGCCGCGCGCTATCGGATGAAGGAGATGAGAGAATAAAAAGCACATGCCCTCATTCTGTAAAAATCTGTCGAGTGCTCAATGACCACGTGGTCCTTGGCGCGAACAACAATCGTATAGAACGCGTACAATGGGTACGCATTGAGAACGAGAAAAATTCGTCGAAGTTTGTTGGTAGCCGCGTAAACGACGGGACCGAAATGATGATGGAGCACACGGGCATCCCTCCTCAATTCCCTCTGTGTATACGCGCTAACCGCGTGACACGAAGATCTCTCTCCCTCTCTCTCGCTAAACGTCCTTTAAGTGTACAATTGACGGGTTCAGAGAAAAGCGGAATGGCGTATCAAAAGTACCGACCGCGTACGCGCGCGCTACCCTTAAGGGTTCCTTCACTAAAGTAAAGTAACTTTTCGGGAAGGTGACAATTTTTCGTTTGGTTCACGCGAGTGGCTCGGCCTTTTCATTCATTCCTTAAAATCGAGTGAATGGAGAGTTTTTCCTGTACCAAAGACCTCTCTGTGGGCTTTTTAATTCTTTCTCTCTCTCGCTCGCTCGCAGGTAGGCCATGTGAATGGCCATTGGAAGTCAAGCCAAAGTGCCACAGAGGCTAACGCTCCTGTTGGGGACACGAGAGGGTGGAGAGAAGGGGGGAGGCCGAAGGTGAACGGGAAAAGAAGTCGAATGAAGCCAAAAAAAGGTACCACACAAGAGACCGTGAGGCTGTTTCGCCTGCTGGGTCTTTCGCGTCACAAGTGTGCCATTGTGGCTCCTCGAGAGCTGCATCCCCCCCAGCCCCCATTGTCGAAATTTTGCTCCTTAACACCATTAACTACGTTTTACCTTAAATTTGGCTCAAAGTGGGGACCCTCTTGACAAATTTCACGAAAATTTACAGGGGCTCTCCCACCCTCGGCCATCGTTCTCGTACGCTTCGTCGCGCATAATGCCCCGTGAACGGATTTGTCGATGATTTGTACTCTCTTCTGTATAAACATACGTGTGTATGAGTGGGCGAGGGTGCGAGTGTGTTTTTTTATGAACGTGAGAGTAAGGGATGCACTGCATAGTATGGTAATATATGGAAATAAAAAAGCAACTTAATAGAATAATAATGTGATATAAACATTACTGTGAAATGTATATATAAAATAAAATCATGTTGATAATGACAGTACAAATAAAGGGAAAATTGAATGTATAATAGTTCAAATTTGAATTTGATTATGAATTCAATATTATGTAAATTTTTAAATATTAAATTTAACAAATGAATTTAATTTAATATTATGTGTATTTCTCCAACATGATTGGGACATAATTAAAAAATCGACATATTGCCCACAGTCCAAATGCAGGAAGAACAGCATAGAGGGACAAAAGTATTGCGAGGATTTAAATATATGAGGAGAAAGAGAAGAAACTCGGGCGAGATTAAGATGTGGAAATGTGAGGAAAAAATAAAACACGGGGTATATTGAACCGGTGCGATGGTCTAGTGGTTAGCGTGCTCGCCACTAAACCAGCGGACCGGGAGGTCGCGGGTTCGAATCCCAGTCGCGTACATTTCGTCGTGAAATGTTTTTCTTCGGCATTTCGCGGCGAAATAAGACTAGTTCCACGACTGGGGGGCGATCTCGATGACCGGCTGTATTGGTATAGGTTTTCCGTAGTTTCCCTATACCCATGACAGAAATGTCATGATGAATATAATACAGAGGGGGAAGTCGGCTGCGGCCGCAAGAGGGGGGGGGGGGGAGCAGGGGAAAGAAAGGAGTAAACAGTAGAGGAAAGAACGGTCATAATGATGGGAAAGAATAGGTAACAAACGCGACAAGCGTGTACCTAAGGAAAAAACCAATAAAAAAAAACACGGGGTATAAAGCTAAAGAAACTAGAAGTGAAAGGGGTATAAGATAATAATGTATAATGGAAATGTAGTAATAGGGAAAAGGAGATTAATGTGAACCAAATACAATATTGCATGTTAAGAGTAGTATAACAGAGAATTATGTAACCGCTGCAAATTGATTTAAAATTCTTAAGCCCGAGAGGCAAGAATGGCTAAATAAATGTATCTAATAAAAATCTAATTATAATTTGACTTATAATATTTGTTATATTTTCAATGTCATGTGTACATATATACATTTACATAATATTCTTAAATCCAAATGATGAGTTTTATAAATTCAATTTTTACTTTACTTTCGTGCCATTACTTACACGATTTTATTTCATATTTACATTTTACACTAACATATTTATCAATAATCAAATAATACTAAAGTGGAATATGGTGGGTAATGTAATAATGGGGAAGACCCCGTACCATGGAATCTACGATAAAAATAATAAACAAATGATAATTAATAATATCAACACATTCATAAAAGATAAATATTAAATAAAATGATATAAATATCAATGGAAATAGAATGAAAATTCAACTAATCGTAACGATAATTGTATAATAACTATGTGTGTGTGTGTCTGTGTGTGTGTGAATGCATCTATAAATATATATACCGGGTGTCACATTTTAATCTTACATTTGATTTATCCCAAAAAATGCTGCTCCGATCAAGTATTGAGTATAATAAAACTTTTGAGGTTCAAAGTGAGACGTTCGAAAAAAATATTTTTTGGTTCAGTATTCAAAATGGCGACGTTGAGATGGCCGTCATGTTGTTTAAATGGCATCATGAATTCTTCACCAAAACATTTATCAGGCCAAAACTAACAACCTCTGTAGGACAAGTTTTTTGATAACGTTTATAATTTTTAGGTTAGAATACGATTTTTTAGCCGATGTGACGAGCCACAGAGACCTAATCCTTGTTTGGGCTATCGAACAAACCCAAACAAACTCACACACACACACTTGCACCAGGGATGTTGAAGACTTTACCTCCTCGTGGTACATTCTGGATAGCGCTATAATAGTAAAAAATTGTATTCTAACCAAAAAATGTTAAACGTTATAAAAAGAACTTTTTCTACAAAAGATGTTAATTTTGACGTGATACATTTTTTGGTGGACAAAAATTCATGATCCCATTTTTTTAAAAACATGTCGGCTATCTGAACGTCGCCATTTAGAATTTTGGACCAAAAAGGTTTTTTTTTAACGTCCCCTTTGAACTCTTAAAGTTTTATTATACTCAATACTTGATCGGAGCAGTATTTTTCGAGTTAAATCAGGTGTAAGATTAAAATGGGACACCCGGTATGTATATATATATATATATATATATATATATATATATATATATACGTGCCAAAAAGGTGTGTGCAATGTGACAGATTTCCTTTTAAAAGGCCGCTCGTGCAGCCGGCAAGCCTCCGGTAGCGGAAAATTTGTCCGTAAACACCCCCGTACGAGAGAATAAAAAAGAAAAAGGAAACGAAAAGAAAAAGAAAAATTCCTCGTGCTACGCATGTATCGTGCGAGCCTGTGTCGTGGGAGTCGCAAAAGGAGGATCCCACGTAGGAGGAGAGAACGAAAGTACCAGGGAATATTTTTCGGGGCGCCAATTTCAGGATTTTCGTGGAAAACAGGCGATAAATTTCACGGAGTACATGGAGACCGCGTACTCAGTTCCGAAAGATTCCATCCAGACTCTCGGAAAAATTCAGGCTCAAAGCATGAGTTTAATTATTAATAATAAAGTAAAACATAAAATAATATAAATGACGATATAAATATAAATAATAAAAAGATTATATAAAAATACGGTATATTGTTTTGAATGTTATTAAAAATGATAATAATAATAACGCATCAAAAAATGCTATGACCAAAAATGTCCCAGCTGTTTGCGTTCTATCAAGGGTGCAATACGTTTTTTCGCAAATCGACTGTAAATCACAAATTTATTGAGGGGAGAGATATTTTTATACCCTCACTCCCCTTTGACATGAGTATTGCAATAAAGATAGACCATTAGTTCAATCAAATAGAAAAATGTTGACTCTACGAAAATTCTATTTAGTTTAAATTTAACAAAAAATCAAAAGGATACATTTAGTAGATTCAACTAAATTATTTTTTGAACAGATGAAACCGAATCACAGATTTATTGGGATTAAATAAAATATTTAGTTATTGGACGATATTAAATAGATTTTGATTTGAATAAATAAATATATTTAAAATAAATAATTGCAATAATGGAATGCAATAGGAAAAATTTGATTTCACGAAAAATCTAGTTAATTCAATTTTTTTTTAAATCCAATAGACGCGGTTAATATCAATAGAATTTTTCTGCCAGTGTAGGCGAGGAAAATGACGCTGATTTGCATTTTTTTTTGTTTCAAGGGAAAGATTTCTTTACCATTTTGGAAACTTAGGGTATGTTTTACTACTACTTTTGGCTGTTACATGGTATTTTTTTAATGATGTTTAAAAATAGCGGAGATATGACACAGTCTTCTAAACGGGTTGCGGCGTGACGAAGATTTTTCTTTCATTAACACTCATACGTTGAATATGAACCAAAAAAAGTGAGAAATGTTGAAAATCGATTAAATGGTACACTTTGAAAGAAAAAGATTGAATTTTCCGAAAACAATAGCTACATTTTGCACTTAAAAAATACTTTTTTTTCAAAAACATTTAGGGTTATGTTTCAGACAATAAGGTTAGAAAGATTTATACCAATTTTCATCAGAATCGATCGATTAGTTTTTTAGCTAAACGTCAGGCAAGTTATGAAAATGCAGTGCCATACCTCCGTACATATTTAAAGATTAATTTTTTTTTAATGTCATGTAACAGCCAAAAGTAGTAACAAAACATACCCTGAGTCTCAAAAATGGTGAAGAAATGTTTCCTTTTAAAACAAAATCATGAAAATGAGAACATTTTTTTTGCCTAAAAGTATCTCCCCCCCCTTAATGCTTTGCACACATAGTAAGGTTTGTTTCTTCTGAATGTCAGGGCTCATAAATTCGAAAGGTTTTTATGGAATCATTACGACACAACAAAGTAGGAATAAAGCTGACGCTTTTATTCCGCCTTTGCATTCGCGAATTTTCCCTTCGCCCTTACGAATCGTTTGAAGGAGTTCGCGCTTCCTCGAAAGCCTCAAGCAAAGCAGTGGGAGCATTTGGTAAGGTCGTAAAAAGAATGTAAAAGAAATGTACTACAGATATCGCGAAAAAGGCGACCGGTATGGCTCGTAAAAAAACCCGCTTTATGTCGGAAATAAGGAACTGAGATGTCGAGTCAAGCAGGAAGCTCGTCATTTCGTTATAAATCGAAAGCTCTCCTCTTTCTCTCTCTTTTTTTCTCTCTATTTCTTTCTCTCATCCTTTCGCTTTCTCTCTCTTTCTTTGGCTGTCTATCTCTTTCTCCCACTGTCTATCTCGCCTTCGTGTTGGCGACCGTAAGATTACCTTATCAAAGCAGCTAGAGAGGCAAAATAGCAGCACCGGTTTATTAAGGCATTTCGATGACCTCTCCGATCCGCATTCGACGATAAAAAGCATAGGGATGAATGCGCCCTCGAAACATAATGAATCTCTCATCTCAGGGTTACGTCGACGTTTAAGGGGTTTCGTGGGTTTGAAAATTTCAAATTTTTATTTTTTCACTTTTATTTTTATTTTTAATTAATTTTTTAATCACGATTTTCTATCACGATTTTCTATCAAAATTTTCATCACGATTTTCATCACGATTTTCTATCAAAAAATCAAAAAATGAGCTTTTTTAAGCTGTTACCGCAAGGCATAGCTGGTTAAGGGGTTACGTGGGTTTGAAAATTTCAGAACATACATTTTAAAAATGTTGTTATCTAATAGTACAATATTTCTAGAATATTCTCCCAAAGTTTTAAGTCAATCGGAGTAAAAGACTAGGAGAGAGAGCCTTTAGGAATTCCCCCCGTTGGGAAAAACTGGCCGGGAGCGACGCAGGTATATCGCGTTTTTTTCAAAACACTATTTTTTAAGTCATTGTACCAAAAGTAATTTGTACCAAAAATTTAACTATTTTGCATACAATGCCAAAAATCCAAATTTCAATTTTTTTTTAAATCTGTCGTTCAACCACGAGCTATACTTATATACTAACAGAAAAAAATAGGTTTTTTAATTTTAGATAAAGCTATCATGAATTATTTTGACCACCACGAGGACACTTTTTCTTTTAGGGCTCTCCAGACACCAGGTCCCACCGGCTGAATTGCCCAAATTTTTGGTAATGAATTTTTTTTTCAATATTGTTGAAATGTTGCTCCTTTATGTGCTCAACATTTTGAGTGAAATAATTTACATATTATGTTTTTTTTAAATAGAGAATATATGCTTTTTGGCTTCGAAACTCACGTAACCCCTTGAGGGAAAAAAATGTCTTTGTAAAATTTAACGATCAATTCTGTTGTCCCTTCGTCAAGGAAGAGCTTTGTTCTCATGGAAGGACACACAAAATCGTCATTCTCGAGTATTAATAACAATGTTTCGGTATCTCGAAGAATCCTCGCAGGAAAGAGATTAAAAACGTCCGGAACAGAAAATAAAGAATGTGTCGATGCTGATGCTTATTGAGAAACAAGAAGTAGGGTGTTTGTTTATTTTTTACTATGTTTGGTAAATTATTTCCGGTAGCAAAAGGTTAGCAGGTTAGGAGGGGTACCTTTGGGCGAAGAAAAAATTTGCCTATTTTCATGATTTATTTTTAACGAAACATTTCTTTATCGTTTTTGAGACTTAGGATGTGCTTTATTACTACTTTTTCTGTTACATGATATTTTTTATGAATCTTTAAAAATGACGAAGGCACGGTTTTCTAAACTGCATTTTCAAAACTGGCGTGACGTATAGCTAAAAAACTAATCGACCGATTCCGATTAAATTTAATACAGATCTTTCTAAGATTCCCGTGAAAAACGACGCAACCGACCCAACCTCGAGCCAGCGTCACGCCAATCACAGTCTACCATTGGCCAATGAACGGCAGCACTACCGGTTTAGTGTTGCGCCACGGTAGGAGTGATCTCTTCGGCCCAACGCTGGAATGTACGGTTGGCCAATAGTAGGCTTACCGGAAATCTTAACAGTTGGCCGGGTATTGGCCCAACATTGGGCTAAAGAGATCACGATCATTGGCTGAAGGTTGGCGTGATCACCGGCCCATAGTAGGGCTAAGGTCGGCTTCATATTGTTGGCGCAATATTCGGGCTAGTGTTGGCCCAGTGTAGGGCTGTCAAAACAACCCAATGCTTAGCCAACAATCGATCAGATTCACAAGTTTCTGTGCTCGATGATTGCTCATCGAAAGAATTATTAGATTCACTAACATCGTTATGCACAATCACTTGTTCGTGGAATGTTTCCAAATTTCTTTCACTATCTACTTGTCTTTTTGTTTCGTTGCCTCTGATCCTAACCTGCTGTAAAGAGTCTCCTAATTGTTGTCGTCGTTTTAACACTCGACGTTTCTTAATACTATCATAATAACTCGGCATTTTTTTAATACACCACAAAACTTTAGTATAAATCAATTTTATTTTTAATAAACTGAATGTCAGATAAGAGTAATGAGTTTTTATTATCACAGGACGTAGAAAATTGCATGCAGCGATAATAAAAAAATATATAATAACCCAACGAACACCCAACCTTGGGCCAAATATCGATTACCAACTGTCAGCCAACTATCGGGTCCCAGTGTTGGCCCCGAACATGGGCCAATCAGTTGATCATGGGTTTGCCAGTCTAGAATTGAAGCTCGGCATACCATCGAAGAGCCAACGCTGGGCCAGTACTAATTAATGACCGTCGGCCAATTGTCGGGGCGAGCGCAGGGCCTGACTCTGAGCCAATCGTTTGACCGTGGTTTTGCCAATGCTTTTTTACGTATATACGTAGATACGTATATGCGTAAAAAAATTCTTGTATAGTCCATACATACATACATACATACATACATACATACATACATACATACACACACACACACACACACACACACACATATATGTGTATATATATATATATATATATATATATATATATATATATATATATATATATATATATATATATATATATATATATATATATATACATAGCAAAAAAGCATTCTTGTATATATCTATGGACTATACCGTTCAAAGCCAGAGTTGCGCCACGATTGGCAATTCGTCAGTTTGCCATGCTAAAAACAAGCATTGGCAAAACCACGGTCAAACGATTGGCTCAGACTCAGGGCCTGCGCTCGCCCCGACAATTGGCCGACGGTCATTAATTAGTGCTGGCCCAGCGTTGGCTCTTCGATGGTGTGCCGAGCTTCAATTCGAGACTGGCAAACCCATGATCAACCGATTGGCCCATGTTCGGGGCCAACACTGGGACCCGATAGTTGGCTCACAGTTGGTAATCGATATTTGGCCCAAGGTTGGGTGTTCGTTGGTTTGCCATGCTTCAAATGAGCACTGGCAGAATCATGGCCAAATCATTGGCCCGTATAAAGGACCAACACTGGGTATTGGTGGTTGGTGCTGACTATCGTACCAAGCGTCGGCCGCATCTTAAGCGCCGGCAAATTTTTCACGGGTTATTGTCTAAAACATGACCCTAAATGTTAAAAAAAAGTTTTTAAAATGTATTTCTTTATGGCAAAATGTAACTATTTTTTAATGGAAAATTCAATCTGTTTTAAAGCGTACCATTTATAGCGATTTTTAACATTCCTCACTTTTTCTTGGTTCATATTTTGCGTATGAGTGTTAATAAAAGAAAAATCTTCGTTGGTTTTTATTTCAGATCAATCCCGCCGACGCTCCGTGTCACGCCGTCGGACAACAGCCGCCGCAACCCGTTTACAAGAACGTGCCATACCACCGCCATTTTCAAAGACTAACACAAAATGGCATGTAACAGCCAAAAATAGTAATAAATCATACAGAAATTCTAAAAAATGATGAAGGTATCTTTCCTTTAAAAAAATCATGAATATCTCTCCCCTTAAATCTCATAGAACTAATGTTTATAACAGTGAAAATTATTCTTTTGTGGTATTTTGCTCTCAATATTTGTTTTTTTAAGAACAAAAGCATGTGTATTCCCCCGCAAAAATAATATTAATGATCATTAATATTCCTTCCCACTTATTTGGTATTCATCATTTAGGGGGTCTGCATAAGCTTGAATCTAAAAAAATCCGCTTTTTTATTGCATCTTTTTGTAGCCCAAGGTCTTAACTTTAACTTCCAACAAAGATTTTACGAAAATTTCACAAATTGACCCCGTCACGATGATTTTTGTGAAGGGCCAGATCGCCTACGCCGCTATGGCGAACCGCCCCGCAGCGATTTACCCTTTTCTCTTTTGCGTTTTTCTCGAAACTATGCTGTATGAAACGGTATAAGTCGCATCCCAAATTTTATTCGTCAATCAATTTTATTAATAATACATGCTACGTTTTATGAATAATATATAAATTTTATGAATAATACCTTTTTTGTTGTAAATTTATGAAGGGACATTTTTTATCGAAAACTTCTTTCTCTAAAAAATGGAATTTGACCACAAATGTCATTCAAACGGTTAATTTGTTTGTGAAAAAAACTAGAAACATGTTTAGAAAAAATTAACATTTATTCTTATATTCCCCATACCCAAAAATTAAAAAAAAATGAAGATGTTTAAGGGGGGATTGTCTTTTTTTTTCGCAAAATTTACCGCTTTTTGGGAATTTTTTTGTGAAGAAAGTATAGAACGGAAAACTTGTGAAACTTGGCATATAGTTTTATTGATCTGTTTACTACATACAAAAAAATTTTTAAACAATTTCATCAAAAAATCCGCCTCCCACCCCCCTCGACGCGCGATGGTCCTTTTTTGATGGTGTGCACGATTTCTCAAAAACTATTCAACCGATTGCCTTCAAATTTGGACAGAATGCTCAGCTGACATCCTTTTATCGTTTGATGAAGCAAAAAAGCAATACGTTTAATAGTTTTTTATTTATAACAAAAAATCGATCAATTTTTTTCGAAAAATCGATACTTCAAGTTCAAAACGTCACCAAATCGTCAATTTTTTTTTCCCTTCATCGAACGATAGCTATATGTGTCTAAAGTAAAATGCTTTTTGGGTTTTTGTTGCAGGATGAACGTGAAGGCTGTAATCGTGCACACCATCAAAAAAGGACCATCGCGCGTCGAGGGGGGTGGGAGGCGGATTTTTTTATGAAATTGTTTAAAATTTTTTTTGTATGTAGTAAACAGATCAATAAAACTATATGCCAAGTTTCACAAGTTTTCCGTTGTATACTTTCTTCACAAAAAAATTCCCAAAAAGCGGTAAATTATGCGAAAAAAAAAGACAATCCCCCCTTAACAAACCTCTGAATTTATTCAGAAAATGAGCATAGAAAATCTATTTATCACTACCCATTTTCCTTTTGCGCTTGTTTTGCAACTATATTTTACAAAACTGTGTAAGTCGTATCTCAAAACTTATTCGTCCGATTTACGTCAAATTTGTTTGGGTTTGTTTATAACATTTTCCATCGCACGACTGGATGGTTTTTCGATATGTTTATCCATTTGCTAACACCAAATGATTTTTTTTTATGTCGGTCGAACATCGAACTTTTTTCCAAAACATACAATTTCCGTAATTCTCGAAATTCCCAAAAACTAACCGATCACACGAAAGTGTCATCATTATACTGAAAGTCCATTTGTTTGATTTTCCATTTCCGACGACCCTCGTTGTCAAAGCCACCTACACCGATGGGCCATTCAGCAACGGCGGCACTTCAACTAACAATAACTTCATCGTTTATCGATATTTTCCAATATAAACAAACTCAAACTTGGCAAGGCCATGTATCAATTGTGTATAAAACCCCGAACTCGTCGTTTCGATACTCTCATCAGAAAGAAATATTGAAAATCCACCTGTTTTTTTTCGGCCCCAAGCCAATGCAGACAGAAAGGAAAGATATTGCAGGACGAGCAGGAAGAACAAACGTGGAAGAATCGTAATGATGTGAGTTTCAATAATTCATTTATTATCCCATAATCCTTAACAATAGAATAAATTATCTAAAATGTATGTCAGTTCCATGTGTACATTACTGTAAACAAAAAAACCCTATGTACACACTATTTACAATATGTCAATGGTGTCGAGGCATTTCAAAACGATCATGCTTTCATCATTCACTGGTCGGCTGTCTCGTGTAGGCACGTGTACTATATACATATATAGAGGAAAGATATTTGAAGCCGTTCTATCTATGCATCAGCTATTAACACATCCAGCTGTTGGATGACGGTTCTCGAAGCCAAACGTCATCAAAATCGTCTTCCTCACATACATATCCAGGCAATCTAAGCAATACATCGCCTACGAATTGACGATACGTTCGACGGTGTGTTTCGTACAATTGGTCACCCTTGAAACAGGTTTTTCCGGTACACTTGAGCCGTACGAATCGATCGCCAAGATCTTGCGATTCGAGTCCTCGTGATCGTCAAAACTATCCAGACTTCTCTTGCAGCCGCGTCCCGATTGCCTCGTTTCCTCTAGACGTCTCGTGTACTCGTAAAAATTCGACTGACCCGTGGTAAGATCGATTTCCGCCTTGAAGCCTTTATTTCTTCGCGCCTCGTCCTCGTCGTATTTTTTCTCTTCCTGTCTGGAATTGCCATCGCCGTGGGTTTCATCGAGGCGCTCGTTGTATCGGTGCCTCTCGACGAAGCCGCGTTCCTCGTCGTTTCCGGTCTTGTCCGAGTTACCGTCGCACTTCCGGCCATCCTCGTCGCAGCTCTCGCGTCTCTTGCCGCAGGTACGAAGGCAGCAACACTTGGGACTCTGACCGCCCGGCAAATCCTCCTTCTTGTACTTCACTCGACGATTTTGGAACCATATCTTCACCTGCTTCTCCGAGAGCTCGAGATTCGTCGCTATTTCGATTCTACGCAAACGCGACAGATACATGTTCGAGGAGAATTCACGCTCGAGCTCCAACAATTGGGTGCTCGTGAAGGCCGTTCTTATTCTCTTCGAGCTGTTTATCAAGTTTGGATATTGATTGGGGGACTTTGGCGGTGGGGTTGGCGTACTGTTGCGCGACGTTGATCCGTTTGTCGTTGAGACTTCTGCAATAATACCCGAAAGATTCCGATTTTTAGCATTTTGCTAAAGAAGAGCATGTTGCTTCTTTGTTTTGTTGGAATGTCGGTTTTTCGACGATGGATTGTTATTTTTATGGAGACAGCCGGGAAGGAGCGATTGATAGTTGCCATTAGGATTGTGACAGGAGGATGCGACGATGAGGGGGGAAAAAAGATTTGTTTTTGGATGAATGTGGGAAGTACGTATTGGTGGTCCATTTGGGAAAAATAACTCCGAACAGTAGAGCAGCGAGCTATGAATTCGGAAAGACATGGTGGAGACCAAAAGTTGATGACAGTTCAGTGTCCGTCGCTGCTGACATTCCGAAAGCATTCTATGTTTTGCGCAATATTAGTTTCATTCCGATCCGATTGTTGCTCTGGAGGCTGGCATTGCTGGATATTTACAGGTGTGGAGTTTTAGCAAAGCTGCTTTGATCGCAACGTTTTAGAGTGATTGTAAGATCGCCAATTCTAAGATGATCAATATTACGTGATTTTTCCATTATTCGTCTTTTCACGCTAACCGCAATCATTTAGTTTTTGTCTTCGCGGCTAGAAAAGTGAGCAAATCACTTGATTTTGCCCATTAAACAATTGCTAAACCCAAAAAAAAATCCGTAGTTTTTCAAAACTCCAAGCACATCAGGAAACGTTTGAACACTAGATGCAAGGGAGACACTGAGAGTCGGACTCCGCCAAGTGGCAGTCAATCCACAGGTGACGTAAAGAGTGGAAGTTCTTTTACATTTGCAACGAGTCAACCTGCCGGTCATCCAGGGCTGAGGGAGTGGTTGGTGGGAAAAGGTGGCCGACGGTGATGGAATAATTATGGAATATTTACCTGATAGCTTTCCCGATGAGGTGTTGTGCGGCGAGGGTGGACTGTGGCCGCAGGGAACAGGCAACCCGCCGACAGCAGGCGGGCTGATCGGTAGGCTCGGAAGTGTCATGTTCGGAGGTGGTCGGGGCACCGGTCTCACGGGTTGATATCCCAGTCCGAGGTTGAAGAGATTGAACATATAATTGGGCAATTGATTGCCATAGTAAGGCAACGGATAAGTCGGCGGTGAGCTGTTATTGCCGATGAGAGAATCCACCAGGAAGCTTCTCGACATCTTGCTCATTCGATGCTCTCGAAGTGATAAAGTTCTACGACGAGAGCGATTTCGCCTTATCCCAATTCAACGAGGTTCACAGAATTCACAGTAATCCCACGGTAAGTGACACTTTTCCTCCGCGAACGCGATTTTTTTGCCTTCTTTCGTTGATATCGAAGAAGCAAACGAGCCAAAAAAAAACAGTAACTGGTACGACTCGAGAATCGTCGAGGAAAAGGAATGATGTTCACTGCTCGGTGTTGGACCGAGTTCTGCGATCAACGGTACCCCTGTGCCCCCAATATATAAGGGGATGTTAACTCCACCCAGGGGTTGGAACTAAAGCGCTCAACGGGGGCCCCCTTTTGTCCGAGGAGAACCGCCCTTTTTCACAAGGGTGCCCCACGGTCTTCACCAAACTCCCGAGGGACCGAGGGCAGCCTCGCTCTCTAACTCTCTCGCCCTCTCTGTCTGCCGACATCGAGAAGGCCGCACCCCTAAGAGGGGGGCTAATTCTTCGGGTGGCAATCTTCGCGTATTAGTGCATTTCAACATAGACGCATTAGTCAGCCTGACTCTTGCGTCAATAATTCAGCCAACGCGTCCCATTCGCGTACACGAATGAGTGGTCGAAAACAAGAAAAAAACCAACACGTCAAAACTTATGGCGGGTTCGCCGTCAAATGAGGACATATTCATGATGATCCTTAATGGTTTATAGGATTTGTCAATAAAACTTGGTAGAAGTGGAATCTCAGCAGTGATTCGTCGTTTCACCGTACTGAGACTCTTTGACACTTGGTCCTCCAGCCTCCAACTGACAAATTCAACAGCTGACTTTTCGAGCAGTCCCCCTTTCGCTGGATGGTCGCTCGTCAAACGAAACGTAGCCAGCCAGCCATCAAAACTATCTAGTTTTGCTAGACAAGATTAGTTTTGCTTCGACGTTCCCGTCTTTTTCCCCCAGATAACATTAACCGCAAATCTTAAAGAGGAATGTCTTCCAAAGAGATCCAGGCAAATCCCTATTGCTTTTCTAATCGTACATAGGGAGCTTGAATCCCAGCTGCGATGGAAACCACTGCTCGCTATCGAGCAAGGACGGCAGCGGGTTCATCAAACGGACTTGGACCCAGAAGTGGTGCCTTCACAGGCTCCGATAGAAACAACAAGTTTCTGTTGGTCATTATCGGAGAAGCTAAATTGTAAACGTTTATACACACAGCGGGCATGTAACTTACTCGGTTGGCTCGTCAGTGGAAAATGAGATGCGCAAGTGGTGGAAAGATTTCGCGATGAGCCCTTGATACGCAGTCATTCGCATTTTCCGGCCACTTCCATTTGTGAGAGTAAACCAGCTTATCTGACGCTCTCGCATCTCTGATCCGTATATACCAAGAAAGCTCCCTATCTCATCCGACTGTAATCTCTTGAAATTCATCAAGCCAAGTGCGTTACGGCGAAGCTCTCTTCGTACGTCGTAGTTGCGTCGCAACGAAACTACCCTTGGAGCGAACCTATTCTAATTAGGACTCGACGGGTAAACTATATAACTATACACGATGCATTAATAGAAGGAAAGGAAAATCATCTGGAAATATGATTTTCGTATGTGAATAGACGGTTCTATACAGCTATATCAATTGGGACACTCCAGGTGAAAAATGAAAATATCTTCACGATGAATCAATAGAGTAAAAAAACTAACCACAAGTATGATTTTGCCATCTAGATGTAGCCTCACACAAATACGATGGTCGAAATAATTTGCTCGGAGTTTACAGCAAAAGCTTAGCGTTACGGTTGGCGATAAATTACTTTTAGAGGGTTTGGGTAACCAAGCGATGCAATATAGTGCTATCAACAGTCAATGAACGAATATAGAGCGATTATTTAATAACGAACACACGATTCAATACCATCGTTTTCGGCATGGAGTTTACTTATTACCTCATCCGGTTCACATGAACACATATACAACCGGACAACGTTCAGGCTGCCTGAGCCTTAATTTTGATGGATTAAATTTGCAATCAGGATTGTGGCCATGACGAAAAATATTTAAGCGCGCAATATTGTCGAAAGTTACCGCATATGTTTAACCATCATATTACCGTGATCGCATTGGAAACGAACGATGGCAACCACGAGGGCCATTGGGTTTTGAGGTCAAAAGTGCAAATTATATGCACCTCGGTGCAATAAAGACCATGTGGTACGGTTATAATACCAGTCTGCGGCATAGCCGATGAATTTCCACAGGTGTTACAGTTCCTACGAGCGAAAGAGGGCTGCGCTGTTTCTTTTTTTTTCTGCGTTCAAATTAATTTACTCGTTAATACAAAATCGATTGCCAATTTCTCGGGTCACGGTTCGACTCTTCGTATTCACGGGGCGGAAAATTGCCGTTTATAGTGAACGAGAAGACTTCGCCAATTTGGTTTTTCGTTATACGCCAAACGCACCTGGCCGCGTATTGTTTACATTTTCAAATATTGCATTCGGTGGAAAGATGTTAAAGAGAAGTGGATATGGGAAGTTCCAGGCGACAGCAGTCGGTAGCCGGCTGGGACGGTCTCCCGAGCGGCGTTAGCCTCGACCTGGATGGGTGACCGCTTAGCCGCGCACTGGCTACTGCGACGACAGTTTCACCGAGTTTCCATATGCCCTCGTGCAAATGCGATACATTAGTGGACTAGAAGAGGCTGACTGTGGGCCACACTCTGAGCGATCTCTAGCGAACTAAAAATAATGAAGTGACGAGTGTGGGGTAAAGTAGAAGGGATTGAATCAGTGTAGGGACACTAGAAACACTATATTGAATTTTCAACTGCATCCCAGCAACTATATTGACTTTTCAATTGCATCCAAGCAACTATATCGAATTTTTAACTGAATCCTAGCATCCCATTGCAACTAAATTGCATTTTCAACTGCATCCCAGCAACTATATTGAATTTTCAACCGTATCCCAGCAACTATATTGAATTTTGAACTGCATCCTAGCAACTATATTAAGTTTTCAACTGCATCCCAACAAATATATTAAATTTTCAACTGCATCCCAGCAACTATATTAGATGTTCAACTGCATCACAGCAACTATATCGAATTTTCAACTGCATCCCATCCTCCATCCAAAGAAAACCAAACAAAACTGAAACGCTACACCAATTTTTGATTACCAATATATCATTATTAATCAACAAGCGTCAAAATGTTGCCGCCTGTTAATTATTCGCGACCGAATTCCCTTTTTCATTTCGAAATTCGTATCAGCTTCGCCCGTCGTTGATCCGGTCCGGAGTTTGCCCTCGCATACGACATTAATAACATTCCCATCGCGATGTCCGCGTTATCGGGGATATCCGCGATAACAGGGATATCGGCGAGTGGAGCGCGCCATAATTATTCCAAAAGTGTCGACTCGCTGAATCGAGCGCGCGCACTGTTCCAACGAAATCCCTAATAGCGAGGAAGTAATCCCATTACGTGACGTTACGAGACCCCTTTTTTCGGAGCAACGCTGCGATCGCGAGTGAAGGCAGTCGCGCGCAGCGTTGATGCATCACAAAATCATGGGTAATATTATCTCTCGCTCGTGGGCCACGAAATAATGCAGGGGGAGAACATATGCCGGTTGGACATAATAAATACGAGCTCTTAAGGGTAGCGATGGGGGGGGGGGGGAGAGAGCGAGAGAGAGAAGGAATAATAAATAGGAGAGCTGGTAAGGGTGGCCGTCGAGGATGAGACGAAAAGAGAGAAGGAGAGAGAGAGAGGGATAATAAATAGGAGAGCTGTTAAGGGTGGCGGACAAGCATGAGAGAGCAAGAGAGAGAGAGAGAGAGAGCTGAAGGCACAGGGGTCTCTGTGCAGCCACTCCGAGCAAATAAGCAACTTACCCCCTGAGCCCAATGTCCTCCCCCCACCCCTGCGTCTTCTGCTCACGCACTCACACTCACCACCCTTTTATTATTGCTGCAGTCCCCAAATATTCACATACGTATCTCAAGGCCCGTTTAAGGGGGATACTATTTCAATTTTCGCCAGGATACTCATTCTACCGGAATAGCAATCTCATTGGATACTCCGTCTTGTCCGGGGGGCGTGGTTGCTCCTCGATGCAACTTTCTGGGGTTGAAAAACCTACCCTTCGTTTCTATGGCTTCCCCTTCCCCCCGTCATATTTTTCATGAGGATCTCAGCGTCTATACGCTATTGAAAGTTGCCTTATGTGTCTGCGATTTCCATCTAAATACGCGCGTATACAGCGTGATCGCACAGTCATGGAATATCGCAGACTCATTTTGCTTATTATATTCACATGTCTCGTTTTTATTTTACCCTGTGCTGTTCGGATTTGAATCTTCGGAGCGAGCGAACGTCGCTTTAATTGAAAACGACAAACGTCGCGAATTCCACAGTGAAATTCCGAGAATTATTGTTAATAGAATGCACCAAAAGAAAAAGGCAGTCAAACGTAGTTCGAATGGGAGTGACAAAATCGCAGTGAGTCGTAGTTTATTTTTATTAATATTGAATTAGTTTTGACGAGCCGGAAGATGGAGAATTTTCGAAGCTAGGACGTTGAAGTTTGCATTTTTTTCTATTTCCCAAATTCCCAAACATTTTTAGGATTCTTGCTCAGCGATCTACACGCGAAACCTGCAAAATCTGATTATGGATAATAGTGAAGGGAATAAATTGAAATCAATGTTATGATCATATGATATGATCATATGATTGTAACAATGAGCTAAGAAGTATAATAACGATAAAACGACTGACCATGTATATGATGTTATAACAGTATGATATAATCACAATTGATGGGCTCTTTGGTGCAGTCGGGTGCCCTATATGAGATGGAACTTCGGGGGTGGCAAAGAAGAGAAAAGGTTGAAAAACTGTAAGGTCGGTTAGTTAAAATGGGGTTAGGAATAGCGAGGAACACGCTGGACTACCTATAGAAAATAGAGGCCGGCAGAGGAAGTATAGAGATAGAGGCTAGAAGAAGAAATTATTTAATAGAAATATTAAAAATGAATCAGAAACGGTGGCCAAAGAGCCGCTTGAAAGAGGACGTGACTATACGCAAAAATTTTAATTGTTGTACATTTGGTTTATATTC
The DNA here is from genome assembly GCA_944452715.1 of Ophion slaviceki. Taxonomy (NCBI): domain Eukaryota; kingdom Metazoa; phylum Arthropoda; class Insecta; order Hymenoptera; family Ichneumonidae; genus Ophion; species Ophion slaviceki. Next base: position 58,098,183 of record OX101784.1, read on the forward strand.
CGGAGTGACTCCCCGTCCGGTTATCGGACGAATAAGTGCATGTTAATCGTCCGGATAGCGGCTCAGTTCACGCCGTATTTCCAGTCAGCGTACAAATTATTGTAATTCGTGTCAGCTAGTATCCTGATGAACAACATATATATAATCGTCCGGATGGAATGTGTTAAATTGTTAAACAAACTATCCGGACAAATAATTTACACGTATTCGTCCGAATAAAATCTTTATAATTTTCTTTGGGTTTGTTGGGTTTGTTTGGGTTCAAATTGGGCTCAAATTTAGACATATTATCTTTAATTTACATAAATCCGTCAACATATCAACTGTATTTAATTTACTATAAAATAACCTTAGATTTCGTAAATAAAAATCCTGAAACTCAGTATAAACGTGTGATAATAATTTCTGTAATTACTATTGTGCCAAATTAAATACGACTGATGAAACTGAATTGATCAAATTTGTCAAATAATTGAGAAGTTGAGCGCCACAAGCTTTTATTTATTGTCACATATAGGTGACTTGGTAAAAAAATGATTTCCTTCTTTTCTTGTTTAAAAATAAAAGTATTATAAAATAAAAAATAAAAATAAAAGCTTATTAAAAAAAATTACATATACATTAAAATTCAAATTATTTTAGTACTATGCTGTGCATTTCGCACTCCTTCGTATGTGGGTGAATAAATATTACATATATAAAAAAGTAAGAACTGCACGTAAGTTCTCCAAACCTCGTATTATCCCACGAGGGAAGCGAAAAGATAAAAGGTCACGTGTTTCAACACACGGTAAGTTGTCTACGCGCACGTAACTGCTGACTCGAAGAAAAAAAAAAGTCTACGAGAGTATGACACGCATAAAAGTTTCATGTTTGGTAATGAAAAAATAAGGAAAAGTGGTCGCGAGAGCAACGAGGAGTCGGATGTTGGGTAACATCTTGAATTCGCGTCGGGAATTTCAAGCAAAATATAGTCGTCGAGACGAGAAAGGAACCCGAGGAGTTTTCAACTTGCCACGATGAAGTTCGAGAGTTTGTCCGGGGAAGAGTTTCTCTCGGGCGCACGTGCCGACGAACCAACTCGAGGTATTATCGCAAAGATGTGTACGCAAAGTCCCTCTAATATGAGATATCGGATGGAGGCGTGCCTGCTGTTCTCGCAACCAAGGCGAAGACACCAGATACAGTGGCAACCGGAAAGCTTTGCGTACATCGTTTTTTTTATGCAAGCACGCGAGTCTGGATCGTCATAGGGTCTGAGACAATTATTCATCGAGCTACTAACATTTATCATCATTTGTTCATTAGATCCAAAATCTCGGCCCTCTTTTTTTACCTGAGTAGTGATTTGTTGCTCATCTAACGATATGGGAAATGAGGAGAACATAAAAGAAAAAAATAAGGATAATACACGAACATCATTGAGTGGAGCAATTTAAAACAATTGTTATATTAGATTGAAATGAAACAAAAACGATATGAAATTAAAAACATAATAAAATTAATCTAAATTTATTCAAAGCAAAAATTTTAATTTTAACTTGATTTATATAGTATGATATTTATAAAGAAATCGATACAAATGTTATTTTTTAAATAATAAAATTAATCTCATAAAATATCAAATAAGAAATAAAGATAGTATACGATCATGATTGTGTCAGACAATTTACAACAATAATTGAATTGTATAAAAGCGATAAACATACGATATGAATGAAAAAATATCACAAAAATTAATATGAATTTTTATCAAGTTCAAAATATAATTATGTATTTATATAAAATAATATTTGTATAGAAAAGAATATCATTTTTTCCAAATGTAATCGAATTGATTTCATAAAATATAAAATAAAGCATATAGTAGAATTGGTATAAATTTATATAGAGTACAAAATATAAGCAATTTTCAATTCATTTAAAAGAATATTTATTTAAAAATTGATAAAAATTTCATTTTGAATCAATTAAAATTAATTTAATAAAATATATAATCAAAATAAGGATAATACGATCATTATTGAATCAGACAATTTGCATCAATAATCAAATAGGAAAAATGATAAATACAATATAAAATAAATAAAATATCAAAAAATTGATGTGACTTAATTTTATAATGTAAAAAATAAGGTTAAGTGAAAAATAAAATGAAATATACATTTATTAAAAATAATATTTGTATAGAAACCAGTACACATTTTGTTAATGTAATCAAATTAATTTAATCAAATTCAAAATAAAAAATAAAGACTTTACATTCTTTCATTTATTCCCACCATCTCATTCTTCTCAAATGTTCCGTAATCTCGTTTAAAATATATTCAAAGAAAACCCTTTTCATTCATTCATCACATAAAAAAATACAATTTTTTTAATATGATGCAAAAATCGCACAAATCGAACGACTGAGAAAACGGAAATTAATATAAAATTCAAGAAATCTATTTATCTCGATTTTCGTGCACCGATAAGAAATCCCCTCCCATCAAGATACACAGGATTCCATGGGACGAGGACACTGAAGGCTTTCCTTCGGGCTCCCCATTGATAGGATCCGGAGGGTATCGATATAAAAAAAATAGAGCTTACTCGTCGTGGCCTCATCTCCGACGATCCTCTACGTGTTATATATTTATAGAATAACAGTGTACGAGATCGGATCGGTATCACAACAGCTCAATTCCTTCATGTGAGTTTTCCGACGATACGAAAATAAACAAACAAAAAAATCGTCGATCTCGTCACATCTGTGAACCAGGATTCCGTGCACTTGATGTATACGACGGAGAGAGGTGAAGAGAGGCCAGATGGGGGGCTAGGAAAGAAAAGCTCCGATTTACTCCTTTTCCTCATAGTCTGGCGTTTCTTCAGTGGCGAATGGCTCCCATTTAGAGAAATTAGCTCGGCTCATTTCACCGCTTCGGGAAAAGTGCATTCTCGAAGAGCCGACCCGAGGCCTTTTTTTCATCAGCTCGCGCAGGACAAAGCGAGGGAGGAGGAGGAAGAAGGTAATGCGACAGAGTATGAGAGACCGACAACTAATTCCATTCAGTTCACATCACCCACACACGCCATCGGCCAGCTATAAAGAAAACGGAGAACAGGAGAGAGAGAGAGAGAGAGAGAGAGAGAGAGAGAGAGAGAGAGAGAGAGAGAGCCGATAATCATGGGAATGGCAAATACGATTTTTGAACTCCCCCTAAACTCTTGCATGAACAAAACCAACATACGTACGACGAAGATCAAATCGAAGACGTAGAATAAAAAAAAACGAATGCAAAAAAAGAACTGAAGGACTGGGTGAAGAGGTTATTCTTACGAATGTTTTCAACAAAATGGAAGCGAGCAAGATAAAGTGAAGTCGCGAAAATCCTTTCTTTCGCGATTGATGCGGGAAACGCGGTTGCTTTGTTCTCGACACAAGGATATCGCGCATCCTGATCTCGCAGGAACAACTCTCTTCTCTCTGTACTCGCACTCTCGTGCACTCTCGCCGAAAGAGTTCGAGCAGCACGGTTGTACCTTTTTTTTCCGTTCGGTAGAACATTTTCTTCATTTTCTCAAGACGACGATCGATCTCAACTCCCACTTGGGGCTTTCATACTCCGGACCACTTTTTTTTCGCAGATTCGAATCTTATCGCGTTTGAATCTTGGAGGATTTTGAAAGGCGTGTTCTTATCGTCGTTCCAACGAATTTACGACAACATGGCCGATTTTTAGGGATTTATTTTCGTTGTTTAAGGATTTTTATTTTAACATATTTTTCGTTTATTTCCAATGTTGGTTCGTTAGTAACATGTTTTTGGTTTTAAGATTTTTTTCGTATTTTCAATGTTGTTCGGTGACGTTGAAGTTTGCACTTTTTTTAATTCTTAATTTCATATTTTTGGTATTAAGGGGTTTTGCAAAAAGTGATTCACTCATAAAACTAATTACACATCTATTTAGTATGAAAATCAAGTTGTTAGAAACTTTTTTTTTCGATGTACAAAACGGCCGACTACTCGAAACTTGTCGAAACAGCTTTTTCCCAATTGGCGCGACAAATAACTTCAACAATTTTCACTCGATTTACTCAAAATTGAAAAGTTATGTTCCTAATTGCATTTTGCGGAGAAGTACGTACGGAATTTCTAATTAATCGAAAACTTTTCATTTTATGAGCAGTTTATGAGCAGTTATAACGGAATTTTTCACTGAAAATTCATTTCTTAAGTTCAAATAAAAAGATAACAAAAGAAAGATCCAAAAAAGATATAAAAAAAGAAAATATTAGTAGTCGGCCATTTTGTATATCGAAAGAAAAATATATATATTTTCTAACCCCTTAATTATCCAAAACGGTCACCCATCCAAGTATTGATCGGATTAATACTTCCGACGCATAGCGATTTTCATTCGGAATATTTTTCTTTATCGTGGGTTCCTTCGTACGGCGTCTTCCCCCTCATTGTAGTCCCACCATATTCGTTTTTTAAATAAATAAATAAGTAAAAATACAAAAAGCTCGCTCTAAACATTTATTCGCTACGGTCAGCCCATGAGATCTGATTGCGAGTTAAAAGACTTTGGTCTATTGTTGCTTCGGAGAACTTGGCGCACGGTGGCTATTGAAAAGTGAACTTTCGACGACCAACTTCGTAGGTTCAAAATTACGTCGAAGACGAGCCTGATACGAGGTTGATCGATGTACGTAAAAAAAAATGAAGAAAATTGGATAGTCTACGACAAGAGTCTACTTTTGCTGAATAAACCCACTAGCGGAATCACTTGAGCTATAAATACTATAGTGCATCAAAGTAGTAAAAATTATGCTTTTGTATACTATATATTTGCAAAATTCGTTCACGAAAAATGGAGTCACCAATTTTTCTGAAACCGCCTAGGGGTGCGAGGAACCCATCTAGCTGGGTCTCGGGAAACTTTGGAAGAAATCATTTAGGGTTTTCAACGCTTTGTATCACCGTGTGACAGTTCTGTAGCAAACCATCTAAGTCCTCACAACATCCCATATTAACATTTAATCCTTATTTAAATCAATGTCACACGACAGCTACCAACCGTACTATAGTTTTTCAGTGCAATTCATGCAAACCACATGGCGTTAGTTGGACCGAAATTTGTTCGAGTTCCACTTGTCGCGAGATTGTAAAATTCAAGTGTGCGTAAAGTTTGCGAAAATCGAGAAAAAAATATAAAATCGACAAACGGTGTGTGAAAAATGTGGCATGCATTTGTGCAACAAGCAATACAACTGCTTCAAAGCGTTCCATACATCATAAAGGAATGTTACGACGCGATGTAACATAATTGTCACACGTCCTTCATTGTTTCGAACCTGGCCTTCTGATTAAGTTTTTCAAAAATCGAATAATACGTGTTGTTTAATTTATTAAATCCTACCATAAAGTCGACTATTTTCACAATGTTACGTTGTTGAGTTGGGAAGGGTTCAAAAAGGGATTAAATTGTACATAATAATAATCTATCGAAAATCATAAATTCATAAGTAGTAATATTTCGAAATAAGTAAGTTAAGTAAATAAGTAAATAAATAATCTATCAAAAATAATTTTTTTTTGAGGCTGGAATTAAGGCGTTACGTAATAAACAGTGTTGGAATACGATGCTGACATGGAAAATCACTTTGGTATCCGTTTTTGAGTTTGTTGAACGTCGTGTATACCTATGGTAGAGCATAGAAACCGTGTATTTTTGTCAGTAAATACAACATGTATTTTACGTGATAAGCCTGGCATACAATCCTCTATAAGGTACGCCTCTAAACCCCATTCCCGACATCCACATGAATCAGAATTCAGACATGCCGGCGAGCCAAGTCACTAGGACTAGCGGTACATAAACCCACTCAGCATTCCCATACTAGGAGGCTCCAACATTATTAAGGAGGCTGCTCAGGGTCTTTGCAAGGCAGGCGGCAAGAGGGGAACGCATATGCTTAAACACGGGCGCCTGTAACGGCTGCCAACCCCGAATAATCAAATTTTCGGTTACGTAAAATAAATAAATTGCAGCTAATAAATATGTAGAATGCATATAATTAACTGTTTATAAATGTTATTAATCTTTTTTGTTTATGTACATCGTGAATAAGTGATTAACCAAGTTGAAATGTGGCAAACGCGCAATTTAGTTTTCAGTAACTGGTATCACTGAGTTCAGATACGAACGCCACATCGTGAGCGCGTAGCTGTCAAACATCATTCGCGAATTCCGTTTTTTTTGTTCGACGAAAATGAAAAGATGTAAGAGAAAAATGCAAACCGAAAAACAGTACAATCGCCGGCAAGTACAACCTGGAAAGCGGCGGAAAAAAGTAGTTGAACCGGAAAATGAATACGCAGTCGAGGAACGACGCGTAATTGATTTGAAGGTTATGTCGAAACACATGCACTGTAGCTTCTGTAAAGAATTATTCAAAATATTTAAATACTCTTCATGAAACCGCGGTAAGAAATCTATAGCAAGAAAGCAATAGCTTGGGCGTTTCAGATTTTGACGCCTTTTCAAAATGGCCGACTTGACAGCAGCGTTGCCACGTGCCGTAGGGCGCTTTATAGTTTTACGCGAATCAGCTGAAATTTCCTGTCTTGTTTCACGAATATCTCGATAACGAGACAGACAAAAGGCTGTACTCATCGTTGAAACTATTCATAAAAATCTCAAGAACTTTTTCCGCCTATTTCTATTCGATTCTTACTATTTTTATTATGTCGCGGCAGTCGTAATAGAGTTCTCATGAAGCTTTTGCTATGTGGCCCGTGCATAAGAGGCTAACTTCAATAATTAATTGCTCAACAATCACGCAGACGAAGTACTTGAATTTTTACACAGTCGTAACACCTGTTCGCAAATATCCTCAATAAATTTCAGCAAATTCTTACTATTTCGCGATAGCTGAGCAATCTCCTTAATCAGAGCACTCGAAAAGCCCTGAATTTCTGCACCACTGTGTTTTTTCTCGAGCAAGTATCGACCCAGACAAGCACGAATTAATTTCTTTACAAGCCCAATTGCAAACGGTTCGTCGCGAACTTTTCCTGCCTATTGCCCGAGTCTCACGAGCCTCGAAATGAGCTTTCAAAATAAGAATAACAACGTGAGTGTATTATAGATGGCCTTTTGTCGAGATCGTATACTGTAAGTTTCGTTGTTTCCTCTCTCTGTCTCGCTCTTTCTCTCAGGGCGCATTGTTCTCAACAATAACGAGAAGAGCAGCCCAAGTTTGGGCACACGACACGAGGATCAACGTAGCGTGGATCATCCGGTAATTTCGTAGTGTTCACCCGCGATTGGACCTTGCTACACGCATACAGCATCCCTGTAGCATTTCTACCCCCGACCCCCACCCCAAGCCGCTTTACCCCTCGATTTATCCGACGTTCTTGCACGCTCGTATGGGGCAGCCGACGGAGCGAGAGCTATTTTGTGTGTTTTGACACGCGCTGGAGAGAAGATCCCACATATATATGAGCCAAAGGTTATTTTCAACCTGTTCTGTCTATGTAATGTTGGCTATTAGCACATCTGGCTGTTCTGAGGACGGTTCTTTAATTTGTTCAAACGAATAATTTATTCCGGCGAAAGAACGGTCCTTGGAGTAACCTTCATGTGAATGTGCTTACGTTTATCTAACGGTGATTTTAAAGACATCGGGGCGTACGTTATTTCGAGTATGAGGGCAATTGGCTACTATGAGGACGGTCCTCGAAGTCCAATTTATCAAAAAATGAGTGTGAAGCACTCCAAGGCTCCAATACATATGACATATATGTCATATGTATTTCAAAAACCTGGTAAACATACAGCGAGTGCTCCACACTCTTCAATCGAATGTTAATAAACAATTTTTTTCAATAAAAATAGCTGTTACTTCACGGTGTTTAGGAATCCCATAATATAGAAAATACCAAAAATCCGTTTTTCGCATTCACAATTCGGGGAAATTCTTAAAAATAAAATAACAAGTGTCTTTCCTTGGGAAAAAAATTATTTTTGCATATTTTGCGCTGAAACGGACGTTCGACTTGCTCAATAAAATCTAAATTTATTTTTTTCTGGAAGGCTAGAAAAAGACGCACATTTTCGTTTTTTACGAATGTAAATACGTCAAATCCTGCCAAAGATACAGCCATTTGAATGGAAAAATATTACAAAATGGTAATCAACGAGAAAAAACGTCAGAAATTTTTAAAAAATGTCGACTCTCGGTGAATATTTTTCAATAAAGTTACTCGATTTTTCAAAATTATTTTTGGATTTTTTTTACTGCCTGAAGGGACGTGGAATGCCTCATATATATGTGGATAGAGAGAAAGTGCGAGAGCGAGAGAGAGAATGTTGATTTATACTACTACTAATACTAGTAGTAGTATAAATAACTATACTATACTATTAAATGAACATTTAGATTCGCTTACAATAATCCTAACCCTAAAAACTATGACTAGTCGTATGCTGAATTGTATAATAAAAATAAGAATAATAAAACCGACGGCGGTGGATGGGCGGTCGGGGTTCGGCTATAGAGTCCTTCGAGTTAAGCAGCATTGTGCATAGCCAATACTGAGAAGGGTGACCGCTTAGCCGTGCACCGGCTGGCGTATCAGCCAGTGAGCGCAAGACCAATACTTCTGATATCTTGGTTTAGATACTTGAGTATCGAAGACGACAGTCGGTGCACCAGTGAATCAGAAGAATATAGGGCCGTCTATACGGGTACGGGTTTTCCACAGTTTCCCCGTACTCTCGGCAAATACCATCGGACGCAACGGAAGTTAAGTTAGATTAGCGAAGTGCGAATAGGGAGTGATAGAAAAGCGTTTCATTGGAAAGGGTAATACGTAAAAACCTGCAAGGGTATGCGGTGGACCTCAGGTAATCATTTTTTTAATAATAATAAACAAAACGATATAAAATAAAAAATAATATATACATATAAAAGAACATGTCCCGACTGATTCATCAACGCCAAGCCAAAACCGCTGAAGCTGGTTACATGAAATTTGGACAGTAGGTTGCTTTGTGATGTAAGCATCCACTAAGAAGAGATTTTTCAAAATTCAACCCTTAAGGAGAGAAAAGGGGTAGCAAAGTTTGTATGGAAACTTAAAAAAATCTAGTCGCATTTACATGGAATTTGATATTCGTGTTTCTTGACACAATTAATGAAACACGTATTTCAGGGTATTTAGAAATCCAACCCTTAGGAAAAAAGAGGGTGGCAAAGATTGTATGTAAAATTTTTTAAAAATCTGATCTGAAGATTTACTTGAAACTTAATTTTAAAGCTCTTCAACACAATTAATATAACACCTATTTTAACGTTTTTCGAAATTCAACCCCCAAACTTAAGGGGGTGGCAAAGTTGGTACGGAAAATAAAAAAATCGGGTCATATTTACTTGAAACCTTGTATTACTGCTCCCAGACGCAATTAATGAAATTTCAGCGTTTTTGGAAATTTAATCCTTAAGGGGAAAAGGGGATAGCAAAGTTTGTATGGTAAAAGAAATATCTGATCAGATTTACTTGAAACTTCGTATCAACACTCTTCAACATGTCAGTTCTGCGTGTTCCTTAAGGCCGTAGGCCACAGTAACGGTTATAAAATCATGTTCGAATTTAACAATTTCTTTTCTTATGAAAAAGTCATTCACTCATAAAATTAATTACACATCTATTCAGTATGAATATCAAGCTGTTAGAATTTTTTTCGATGTACAAAATGGCCGACTATTCGAAACAGCTTTTTTCCAATTGGCGTGACAAATAACTTCAACAACTTTCACACGATTTACTTCAAATTTAAAAGTTATGTTCCTAATTGCATTTCACAGAGAAGTACGTAAGGAATTTCCGATTAATCGAAAACTTTTCATTTTATGAGCAGTTTATGAGTAGCCATAACGAAAATTTTCACTTAAAATTCATTTCTTAAGTTCAAATACCTACAACTTTTGAATAAAACAATATTTTTTAAATTCCGTACGTACTTCTCTAGGTATTCTAATGTAGATTGACGAGAATTTTTGTTTTTTGTTCTAGGTAAAAAATTGTGGATGCTAAATGTCACGCCGCGGAGCGCCTAAAAAAAGATAACAAAAGAAAATATTAGTAGTCGGCAGTTTTGTACATCGTAAAAAAAATTCTAACCGCTTGGTATTCATACTAAATAGATGTGTAATTAATTTTATGAGTGAATCACTTTTTCATACGAAAAAAAAAATTGTTAAATTCGCACATGATTTTATACCCGTTACTGTGGCCTAAGGCCTTAATGAAACATTTCAGGATCACATTTCATCAAGGAGCATTTAACACAAATAGTAAAACTAAAAGTAAAACTAATTAATGAAAAAAATAGTAAACAAAATCGAAGTCCAATTTTCAATTTCTCTCGGACAGGCCTGACCATGCGTTACTTTGAGCAATTTCTGGAATAGTGAGAAAGAGAGAAGGGAGGAGAGAGAGAGAGAGAGAGAGAGAGAGAGAGAGAGAGAGAGAGAGAGAGAGAGAGAGAGAGAGAGAGAGAGAGAATTGTGATTTTGACATTTATATATATATATATATATATATATATATATATATATATATATATATATATATATATATATATATACACGTATATGTCCGATGTATGCATGGCGGCGTATTTCCCTGTTCTATGGATACCCCACGGTTTGTTAACCACAGTGAATCGGACGCCCGGATTTTGCGCCTCTCTCGGCCACTTTATGTACGAGCCGTCGCGCGTACGCGCGCACGCATATACGCACCCTGTGTATACGCGGTATACACGCTTGCATTGTATGAATGACTCGAGGCCCCGAAAGAGCGCACGGACGTTGTTGAAACGCGTCCCACATACACCCTTCAGGGCTTCGATGTATCTCAGCCGTGAGAATATCATAGTACGGGTAATGAATCGCCGGCGAAAATAAAAAAGGAATATTGAAAAAAGAAAGGAAAAAGTACGTGCTATTGAAAAATTTCAATGTCCAGTCACTCGGCAACGGGGAAACCTCTCTCTCTCTCTCTCTCTCTCTCTCTCTCTCTCTCTCTCTCTCTCTTCGCAAGAATATAAGACTATAAGAATATAAGCGCATTTGCTCTACGTCATAAGCTTGAACAATGTGCGCACTGGTATAATACTCTTTGGCTTGGGAAATTTTTGCCATTTTTCCACAATTCTTTCTGCTTTTGATTTCAGCTTTGCCCGTTTTTTTTGCTTTTACCGACCGTGATTTTTCTTTTTTGAGCGCCGTGCATGTCTCGTCGTACCTCGAGCGATGAAAAACCGGAAAAGGGACCAAGAACGTCGCGGAGCATCGCGAAAATTTGGCTTCGGAATAAATAATGCTCATTTTGTTCCCTTATCGAGCCATTTTCGAAGGACGGTTTCTCCGCTCCGAATAGTAGAATAAAATGATCTCGGGCAAACAAAAAGTCAATGTGGGAAACTGTACTTAACGTGTACACGATTGGACAGGTACAGATGGATGATATGACGTTGAAGTTTGCATCGCTGGAACGCATTAATATATATTTTTTCGAGTATTTCTTTATTTTTATCATTGTCTAAAGCCTTTTTTTTTAATTGAGTTCGTAAATTTCTAATAAGAATACGTAGAAACGTTTCAGCGATTTTCACTGCCGAAATCGGCAGAAAGAGATTAAGGCGCGACACCACCGTAATCGGTCGAAAAGATTGATTTTTTTTCATTTTCTGAAAGTACACATAGTCAAGAATATGTGAAAAAATGTCAGGTTGAATTATTGAAAATTGACCAAGTTACATACGATTTAGAGAACGCAGGTAGCGTAACGAGTTACCTATATCGAAACTATCAATCGCGTTTTTCTCGACCTGGCCGGAATCATAAATACAGCTATAATTGCCCGGTTTTCAATTTTTTTAAATCCAAATTTCCGTTATGCAGTAGCTATCGTTGTCCGTAGCCGTTTTTTTATTTCGAATTTTTTAGGCCTCCAAATATAAGTAAAAATTTCGCGAAAATTACACTTTTTTTGAGACCCGCCATTTAGTGCACTTTTTCTCGAAAAAACAGTTACGTACAGCAAGAACTACATCTATATAGATTATAAACCCACATTTTTATACAGAGGCTCTATTATACCTCAATAACGTGATTCATTTTTAATAAGAAAAAAAAAACATAAGAAATAAGTTCAAGGTATGCGTAATAACATACCTTTTTTTCTAGATCCCAAATAAATAATCTAGTAAACGAGAAAAATCAGAAGCAACGACCTTTTTCAGCCCGTTTCAGGGGTGTCCTCCCTTGAGTAATCAAAAAAATTAATTTTAATGGCATTCCAACGATGTAAACGTCTTTGGATAATTTGAAAGTTCGTAGTGATCAGATTCACATTTCGTGACTTATTTTGGGCCCTTGGAAAACTAGATTCATCTGTAGCCAACGGCGTAATTTGAGAAATGCTAATTAAAAGTTAGCGCCACTTTGTCTCACTGTGTTTCGTTGATAAAACTCTGGCATTTTCAGCATTTGGCGAATGTCTCGTTATGGATATTATATTCGCCTCTATTCGTCTTTTCGCTTCCAAAGCTATATATATATATATATATATATATATATATGACTCGGACAGAGCTTTAAAGAGCAAGAGGAAAAATGAATGCACCATGACGAGCAAAGTTCTTCCTGTTATACGTGCCCCCTGCTCCCGTAACCCCTGCACCCGTCAATAGTGAAATATTTTCAAATTTCATTCCCACAAAGTCCATGGGAAACTTCTGGGCCAGAGTATCAAATTTCGTTGAATAAAACAAAAAAATTCTTCACAGATCTACGTACAGTGAATGAATTAATGAGATACAGTATTCTCGTAGTGTATGACCGGAATAAAACATCCATAACTGCGGAAACTAAATAAAATAGTGCAAGAGGGACCACCGACACTGGTGGATCGACGGTCGGGGTTCAGCTACGGCAAAGTACTTCGAGTTAAGCAGCGATGTGCATGGCCGATAGTTGGAGCGGTGACCGCTGGGCCGTGCACCGGCTAGCGCATCAACCAGTCAGCGGAAGGCCAATACTTCTGAGACCTGGGTGTAGACACATGAGTAAAAAAAGTATGTGCACCAGGATATCAGATGAATATAGGGCCGTCTATAGGGGACCTCGGGACAAGACGAATACGCGGGGTAAGGTAAATCATGAGCCTAGCTACTAAACAGTGTGTGCAAGCACAGAGTTTGGAGTTGGAGTTTGGCGGAGTGGCGAGGAGGTGGATGAGTGCGAAATCAACTGTGGCGGAAGCACGTGTCTCGAGTGAGAAAACAATATCCATTTTTGGACAAAAAGATGTAATTTTTGGCAAAGTTTAACATCGGTTCAGTTCATTTGAGTTGCTGATATTGATTACACTCAGAAAAAAGATCTATTATGTTCTAATAAATTGGCACATTAGAACATCATTTATTAGAAATTAATAAACGTTTACTCGTATGGAGACAGTTTTTATGTCATTGTAACTACAGCATTTATTCGGTGTCACTAAATATGTTTTTTTACGTGCCGATTTTTCACATCAATTAAAAGCTATATTTAAAATAGAAAATTTGACTGAATATTTCCTCAAATCAAATAAATACTACTTTCCAATCACAAAAACCTCTTATTTCGCGACTATGATACTAATGTGCGCATACGCACTTTGCCCTTCAACGCGACGGGCCCGACAGCAGGCCGCTCGTCAGATATAGCTCACGCATACACTTACCATGTAGCTTCTTCCTATGCCAATGCTTTTGGCACAAGTGTCAGTGTTGCGTTTCGGAAGTGAGAAACACGAAAGTGAGGAATGATTTAAGTGTAAGTAAGAATATAAAGTGAGAAAAAAACTTTCAAGTGAGAAAATGATGACGGACGAAATGACGCAATTCCTCGAAAAAAAACCAGCTGGGGGATTGTGAAGAATCCTATTAGATGTTAAGAAAAACTCTATTTGCGGGATATAAAACACCTATTTCTTCTAACTTATATATCCTATTAGATGTTAAGAAAAATTCTTAGTAAGTCTTAAACATAAACTTAAATGAAAAAATTCCTTAGGCGTTAATGCAATCGTAGTAGGCCGACATACGAATAAGAAAACTTATTCGCCGGGAGACAAAATTCTTTGTCCTTAATAAATCTTTTTTCTGAGTGTAAAGACAGGTAGGTAAACACAATGAAAGTACTAATTATTAATATAATAAGAACGGTTTGTCAGAAATTTTCAAGGCTATTGCGTGATTTTTTGTTAATTCGTTAACCGCCTAATGGGGCAAGATGAATACAAGCTATCGCAAAGCCTCAATATTTTACAACGTACCCCTATTTACATTAGAAAGGGTGAAATGAAACTAGTAATGCGTTTGTTTCCTCTTCAACAGGTGTTTCTACCAGGGGAAGAAAAAGAACTTACAAATGATTAAAATGATATGGACGCAAGATTATTCGGACTAATCCTACAGAACTTGGACGGTTGGCTTATCAAATTGCTGGTATTGAGAATGAAACCACTTTTATATGCGAAAGATGCCAATAAGTTGTGTCCCATCATTCTCCTAGCGCTGTTTCATCTTGCCTCGCATACGGGGTAAGAGGGGAAAAATAAAGGTTTAATTAAAAATATATGTTGTATGGTACAAATCGGAAAGATTGATTTTTTGCTTCGAAAATTAAAAGATTGATAAATGTTGATTAGTGTGAAAAATAATTAAAGTTGACTGACGCATATATGTATTGTTTTATTTGAACATGACCTTAGCGTTATCGTCTTGATCTACCTCCCCTACCGGTACAAAATGCAGTATGGTTAGATTAGCGAAGTGCGGATAAGGGGTGATAGTTTCGAATGGCAAGGATAATACGTAAAAACCCGCAACCATATAGCGGTGGACGGGGTTCAAAGTGCCGGGGGTGAGTTATTCCTATGGGAATATCACTCAATGGTATGACATTCGCGACGCGCTTCACACTAATAGCTATCACTTTTTTTTCTCAGTCATATCCCTGTCGGAACAACTTACCCCCGACGCTTTGAATCCCGTCCTCCCTTTTAAACAGTAATACTAGTATCAAATATCCATGTCTTATTTATTTTAAAAAAGAACATTATATTTCTGTTTTTGACAAATAATCAACTAAATCCTAGATAGTAATTTTTAAAAATCGAGCGAACGCCATAATATCGAGTGATATTCTGGTCGGAACAACTCACCGCCGGCACTTTTACCCCGTCCTCCCCTACATTTGAAATCAGGAAATGAAAAAAAAATGTGCGAAAGGAGCCGAATATTTGACATGGAAGTGGCAAAAAGACAAAAAGTAGAAAAATTACCTTTCGGAAATGCACCGAAAGTACCGAGTGATTTGTAAATTAGCAAAATAGAGTAACCACTGATGCAGTGAAAATTGCGTAATCCACCAAGACGAAAACATGTGAAATCAAAGTGCACAAGAAATGCAAAGATCAAGACATGATCGCCATTTAATGTACGTGGATCGAAAATGATTATGTATTTGAAAATAGGCCTGAACAAAACTTCGCTAAATGCACCAAATAATTGTACAATGCACAAAGAGCGGGATACTCGAAATCGAGGTGCCAAAGGTGCGAAAAGTTGCTAGAATTAAATTCCGGAAATTCACGAATGTCGAGAACAAAGGATTAAAAATGCAAAAAAAAAGATTATTCAACACGACACAACACGATATTCGAATATAAAAAGAAATCCATTATTTTTGCCTTCAATTTCATGCAAAAATAATAGATTTCTTTTTTACTGCACTTAATATAAATAAATAACTCAACTAATAATATATATATATAATAAATCAACTATAGGCGACAATGCGCGAAAATGATGGTAACATCATTTCGACACCATTCTCGTGCGACTATGAACTTGCAATACGATTAGACGCGTCGGGCGAACGCCCCGATTAGGAAAAAAAAGGTCGCGTGCCGGATAATAAATACCGCAACGCCCACTTATTAGGGGCGCCCTCGCACGTCCCAAGTCCCTTAATGCACTTTCTTCTTCGTTTTCGTGCACTCTCTAATTTCTGCGATTCTTCTTTTCCGCCCTGCCTCCCTTTATCCTTTATCTCGAGGTTCAAGCCGACTTTCAACCCTCTGGGAGCTCGACGAGTCCCGATTCTCAAGCACCCTGAAAGTCTCCGGATCAGACAGCATGGCGTCTCCGAAGGACGAGCCTGAGCGCAAAGGAAAGTCTCGCGATCGTTCCTCGTGTTTTTTTTTGCGATTTTACCAGACTTCGCCAACCGAGAAAAAAACTAAAACTTTCGGGCTCTTGATCGTATAGAAGAAACTTTTATGAAATTGAAGTTTGCATCGTTGGAGCACAATAGAAATAACTATTCCTCGAATTGCTCAAGTTTCGAATTGCTCAAGTTTCGCTTATACTTGTGTTAACCATATAATAATAATTCACCATATAATGAAAAAACATTCATGGTTATTTTAGAAAATTGGATCCATCTCTTTTTCCCATGGCTTTCCAAAGGCTTTCCAATGGGGTTGAAGTTTGCATCATTGGGATGCAACGAAAATTCTTTTCCATTTCTTATTTTCATTATTATAAAAAATCTTGTCTTGCATATTGCGGTGTCAATAAAATATAGGGAATTTGACTTATTATATAGGCCTCTTTTACCATGAGCGTTTTTTTGTAAATACGATGGACTTTTCTCTCACAAAGAGAGGTTGCGACGTCGATCTCTCCGATTTCCATGAAATTTGGCATGCTTGTAGAATGAGTAAAAATAGGCGACACGTATT
The DNA here is from genome assembly GCA_944452715.1 of Ophion slaviceki. Classification (NCBI taxonomy): domain Eukaryota; kingdom Metazoa; phylum Arthropoda; class Insecta; order Hymenoptera; family Ichneumonidae; genus Ophion; species Ophion slaviceki. The sequence continues at coordinate 58,115,047 of OX101784.1, forward strand.
TTTTTTATATCTGCGGGACCCGATTTTTAAGGGTCAAAACGGGCCCTCGAAGATTGAGTTTTTCGTCGATAACGTTTCAACGGTACGGTTTATGAAAAAAAAATTCAAATTGCAATAATGTTTATTTTTTCGTGTACTATATGTTAGAGATGAAAACGATAACGTTCCCTTTCCTTATCAGTGTACTATGAATGAATGTCATTATTACTCAGATGTAATTTTATTATTATTATCGATAAATATAACTATTATTTATACTACCACTACTAGCTACATTTTTTTAGGGGCTATATAAGTGTGACACTTTCAGAAAATCGATTTTTTTTGCCTTTTTCGACAGTTTATACTTTCAAGAATATGGAATGAGATTTTTCAAATTTGCTGACATTGTAACTCAAAGAGCAATTATCCGATTGACTTGAAATATGAACTGAGTACTCTTGAATATATTTACTCTACAATGACGTAGGATATTTTTGATTAGATGAAAATTGACGATTTGGCATTGACAAAAACGACCATTTTATAGGCAAGAAAACAGACTTTTTTATAACTACGCCATTTTGTTAGATTTTAATATTTTTCGAAAATCCTACGTCATTGGACAGAAAATACCTTCCAGTTTAACGACATTTTTTCCTTTTTCGGTTTGAGCTACTCAATCGGCCAGAATCATGTCAGCAGGAAAGAAACTTTTTTTTGGCGTCTCTGAAGGCAGCGCATAAGTCGCTTGCATCTCAATATTTTTCTATGAAAAAATTATGTAATATAGGTCAAATATAGCCAAATATATTCTTAATTTTCCGAAACATTTAATTGAGTATGTTTCTTCCAAAAAATTCCCGAAAATCACCCAAATTTTCAGCGTTCACACTGGTATAGCCCCCTAACTACGTTCTCCTATATTGAATCTCATTTATATCCTACTCTTCCATCGTATACCGTGAGTATTTGAATTTGTCTTCGCAAGCGGTTCCCGGAAAATGCCACCCACGATTTTTCCCCGGCGTCAATTTATCGACAAATGACGCGAAAGGTTGAGAAAATGATGAAAGCTCTCAATGAAAACAAGCCGGAGGACACCTGGGTTTGAAAGAAAGAAGCGATATTCATCTATGCGTGCCTCGATCTCGAGTCTATAAAAAGGGCTCGAAAACACACACAAGGGGAAAGAGAGGGGGGATATTCACCAAGAGGTGGATTTTTCTCGCGTGCGATCTGAGCCTCCTCTGAAAAGAATATAAAATATCGTTCGGGCGTCAATTTTACGGCAATTTTCCAAGCGAAGGATCTCTCGAGTGAGAGACCAATGTGGTTCCGCGTATACGCACGAGTACGAGACTTTTGTACGTATACATATATTACATGACGAATAACCAGGTGCGACTTCTTTGCTACCCAGTGCCATGATATTCTGTTTTTTTTTCTCGGCCTCCGCGTATAGGCGACCCTCGGCTGGTAGTCCTCTCCGCATCGAAAGTGATTCTTCCCTTTTCCATGTATTTTTTTTTCTTCAGGGCGGGGCAGCGACGAAGTTACATGGACCACTCGACTAATACGACACTTACGCGACACCGCATCACGTAAAACGACAAAATTTTCATTGATTTCCAACAAAAACACGAAGTTAAAGAGGGGGTGAATTGGTCAATGGACCGTAATGGCGGTACATTGATCCGAGCAGTACGAGCCGCGCTTATAATGGATTGGCTTGTGGCGATTATTGTATTCGTTTTACTCGTGCTCACGGAATTGTCACTGACTCACACACACACAAGCGTTGCTACAGGACGAGACGGAAAGAACGCGATATTTTATCGCACCGCGGTACATTATTTTTGTCCACCGCATAAGCATCATTTATCGGAGATTCATGATCCGTTTATAAAGTCCGTTCGATTTCACGAGTGACTTGTACTCGACATCGCATTCACGCGCTGACAAATCGGGTACTTTACTGTATGTGAGGAAAATACTAAGAATGTATAAATAAGGTAGTTTTCGCAATAAGCAATCGAATAATGTTGGTTTTAATTTATAAAAACGGAAAATAAATTTTATAATTAATTTTTTTTTTTGATAATTTTTCTATCTGTTCAACGAACATGGGAAACGGTAGCCACCATAATGGATTCCGACGTGACGTTATTGACATAGTAAACAAGGAAAGCGGTAGATGTATTACTCTCTAACCGGTGAAAGAAAGCGTCAACAACTATACCAGGTGTAGAAGTATAAAACCGGAATTTGTTTGTAAAAATTACACATCTGTTTGAAAATTATAAAAAATATTTTATTCAAAATAATCTCCATTGCTATTTATACATTTTTCCCACCTCTCCGGCAGTTTATGAATGCCACGCCAAAAAAAAACAGTTCTTTTGAAGAGAACCAGTTGTCGAGCCATTTTCGTACATTTTCATACGAATTGAAGCGTTGTTTAGCGAGAGCGTGTCCCATTGATGCGAATCGATGATAATCGGACGGAGCTAAGTCTGGAGAATAAGCCGCATGCGCTAGTATTTTCCAACTGAACGCCTCGATCGTTTCCCTGACCCATTTTGCTGTGTGTGATGGAGCATTATCATGAAGCAAAATGACTTTGTGTTGCCTTTTTCCATATTCCGGTCTTTCAAACTTATGGAGACGGCTTTCTGCGTCACATTCTCACAGACTTTGAGTATCATCTCCGTCCAATAAGGCTTGCAATTCATTGTCTGCGAACTTTTTCGGTGGTTTTCCACGCTCTTCGTTTCTCACGACAAAATCACCACTTTTGAATTTTTTAAACCACTCGAAACACTGTGTTTTACCAAGAGCATGTTCACCGTAAACTTCGACAAGCATTCGATGCGACTCTGCAGCAGTTTTTTTCAAATGATAACAGAAAACCAATGGTGTCCGCAAATCGTAGTTCGTAGGCACAAAACTCGACATGCTTAAGGTTATAGAAGAGTATACCGGTGTAGGGAACTTGGGTTGTTGTGTATTGAAAATCTTCGTCAGCTGTCAGAGGGAGATGATAGCGCTGCAGAAGCGGTTTTACGGTCCCTAAACTGATGGCTAGCACCATCTATAGGGAAATTCTGGTTTCATACGTCTACACCTGGTATATTCTCGTTTGTCATAGTTAATTGCAAATTTTCAAATAGTTATCTGTACTTCAAAAAAGAACAGTTTAATTTTTTCGGACTATGCCTTTCGATCGCTTCTCGCAAGTTTTAAGGTATCATCGAAGTGTAAAATTTTCAAAAATCGATTTTTTTACATTATCCGATAATATACATGGTTATAAACGTTCTGTCCAATTTTTAGATCGAAATTCGAATTATTTCGGTCACTACAGTCTTTCTTACAAGGAACATCGCTTTGGTGTTATCCTCCGATTTTTTTGAAACTTTTTTATGCGGAAGGGTATCAAAAACTAAGAGACGCGTATTTTTTATCGGCGGAAAAACGGTTTCAAGGGGTGAAACGCACCCTCGAAAATAGGGGTGTTTTTCGTTTTTCGCCGATAACGTTATCGTTCTCATCTCGAATGTATAGTACACAAAAAAATAAATATTGTTGCAAGTTGAAATTTTTTTATATCGCGTACCGTTAGAACTTTATCAACGAAATACGAAAAACATCCCGATTTTTGAGGGTGCGTTTCACCCCTTAAACCGTTTTTCCGCAGAAAAAAAATACGTGTCTCTTAGTTTTTGATACTTTTAAACATAAAAAAGTTTCAACAAAATCGGAGGAGGACACCAAAGTGATGTTCCTTGTTAGAAAGAGTGATTGAAACGTGAGTCCCGCACTCCGAACTTTAAACGCGTTTTTCTCGGAATAGTGTTTTTTAAAACGGTGGCCACTGTCAAAGGAAGAGTTTTCAAGCTATCCATTTGAAATTTCAACAGAACATTCTCACATCATTTCTTATGGTGCTAGGAAGCTTTTTTTACATCTTCCTATTTTTTTACGGAAAACTGTCGAAAAAGGCTTAATTGGATACTTTTTGTTCAAACCACCGCCATTTTTTCAACTTACACTAAAAAAACCTCCATAGGAACACAGCGGCTTTCCTGCAGATTAATAATCATTTCGAAATGTTTGTTTCAGATCAAATTTGCGGCCGCAATCCTGGCCACCATGGGACACCATTTTTTTCCCCGCAATTTTCCACAAATAAAAACAATGTTAAACAATTAATAAAGAAATTGTTAAAAAATCATTTTGTATTCTTTATCGGTGCTTCAATTTGTAAGAAAAAATAGACCGATTAGCTTATCCTATTCACCTTAAAACGTTTGAGGATCTACTGTTTTTTTTTTACGTGGAGACGTTTGACGAAACTTCGACTTTGGAGTTTTCACAAGTTGCACCGCGTTTTCGAGGTGAAAAGGAGAGTTTCAGAGTTCGAGCTACTCGGCGCAGTTTATCGCGGTGAATCGTGAATCGCACTGGAATTTCAGTCGCAACGAGCGCCCTCGGTCGCGAAAGACACCAATCGGCCGCCTATCTTCACCATTTGTCATAAGACAATTGTGTACCGAATACCCTGGATTTTGAGGAGGTTGGAGCGGTAGCCACAATCCAAAATTGAATTTAAAAAAATATATATGTTATTGTCTAAACCGTACTGACAAGGAAACGTTGCGAGGTCGATGTCTCCGATTTCGATGAAATTTGGCATGCTTGTAGAATGGGTAAAAATAGGCGACACGTATTTTTTTATATCGGCGGAACCCGATTTTTAAGGGGTTACCCCCACTTGCGATTTTGAAAAAATCGATTTTTTTTATTGCATTTTTTTGAAGTATAAGTATCCGGGCCCATACTTCTTCGTGTACAAAGTTTACAAAAAAAAAATATTTTCTTCGTGTAAACTGAAATTGAAACTTCGTGTTTAGTATACAAAAAAAAAATATTTTCTTCGTGTAAACTGAAATTGAAACTTTAAACGCGTTTTTCTCAAAATGGCATTTCTGAAGTCGGTGACCAAAATTACTCGAACACTAATGAACCGATCTTCTTGAAATTTTGCAGGCTTATTTAATACATAAAAATGTAGTCTTTAATCGTTCGATTTTTTTTTTTCGAAAAAATGGTCGTTTTATAGCAAAAAAACGGCCGTTTTTTCGTTAAAATCGAACCATTAACTTTGACTGTCCGCCATTTTGTGAAAAATGAATATTTTTTAAAATCCTTCGATTAAAGACTAGTTTATACTTATATTTGACTAAATCCATCCGCATTTTTTTCTTCAGATGATCCACTTCGCCGCAATGTTGGTCACCGCAAACCGTGTATATAAAAACATTATTTCATTGACGGCCATTTGCCACTACACAATGTAATATTTTTTAATAAAAAAATTACTGAAAGTTCTTCAAGATGTGTTCTTTAAGATGGTATATTGATCGATTAAAAAAGTTTTGTAGTTTTCTTTAAAAAAAATCATGAAAAAGGCATTTTTTTGCGCTACAAGTGGGGGTAACGCCTTAAGGGTTGAAAAGTACCCTCGAAAATTGGGGTGTTTTTCGTTTTTCGTCGATAACGTTTTAACGGTACGAGATATGGAAAAACTTCAAATTGCAACAAGGTTTATTTTTTCGTGAATATACATCGGAGATGAGAACGATGCAGATAGCAACAAATTTCATATTGTTTATTGCAAAAATGCAATTTTTTCAACCGTATCTCCGAGAATTTTTAATCGCTTGGGATGTAAATTTGCATACATGTAGAGAATGGAAAAGTGCGGATACGGATTTTTTCTTTTTCCGATATCTCACAATTAAGGGGTTGAAACTGCGCGTCGATTTTTTTGCCGAGAGCATGGTATTATCAGCTAGCCTTTTGGCATTTCGGTCTAAATTCACGTCAATATACGTTCGTGTTATGACGCAATTGCATATTTGTAACATTCCAGCCCCTCCCCCCCCCCCCCCACCGGTCCCCCTCTCGAAAGGCAAACGTTCAAAGTTCTTACCGTGCGGCATGGACGAAAATTTGTAGAAATAAAAATGGGTTACAAAGAAAGTACAATCAGTCAAAAAAATCGATACACATTTTCTCGTTTTGACGGAACGACACTCTTAAGGGGTCAACGCACCCTTAACAACTTCGTTCTTTCTATAGCTCGTGAACGGGCCGAAATAAAAATAAAGTTCGGAAGGGAAACAGGTTGTATTCTTCGACTACTAGACGTTCATGATGATAATGATGAGTACAGCAATAAATGGCGTGTTGTTTATTGCAATAATTCGTGAATTACTTGTGAAAAATCACTCTACAGTTTTCTACTAATATGGGCAGAGACAAGGATCGCAATCACGGACTGGCTTCGTGCTTCGGGAAGCAACTGGATTACAATTATATATTTACCAAGAATTTCTCCCCCGCCACGTACCGCCTTTGAAGATTACACCACAATCGGAAGTGTTCTCACGCTTACTCATTTAGGAAATGTTTTTTTATGGATTATACTTATTACAATAATGATAGTCATGATAAAAGTGTTTGAAACAAAGAGATTTCTTACACCACGCACAAGTGATAATAGCTGCTTCGCCGCATATATCGCATGTCGGTACATTTTGTGAAAAGCAAAATTCTACCAGATTTTCGAAATTTGGTGGTCTTTCTTCTTCGTACCCGCTTTTGTACTACGCATATTTGAAAAGATTTGTAAACCGTGGAGAAGAAAACTGGTTGTGTGTAAGAGATTGTAATTTAACAATATTGTCTCTCAAATGCAGATTGACATCGTAATTGTATATTACTGCATCAGAAAAGTGTTTGACGAAGTTTTTCCATACACGGAAGCCATAAACATCAAGGGGCTGTATCATTCCAGTCATACCTGCAGGAATTACTAATTACCATATGGACTAATTGTCTACAGAACTAATGAAACTCGTGCAATATATTTACCTGCTGGAATGGTTAAAACTTTAATATCTTTCCCTTGCATATCCATTTCTTTAAATGCAGTTGGACATTGACCGCTCCAAGAATCCAGAAGTATTACCGATTTTGGACCCGTATTGGGAATATATACTTCTTGGAACCATCGCTTGAAATGATTAGTCATCAATTTTCCAGATTTCGAAGCCAATAGAAATATATTTTCGGCTCTGAACATAGTTTGTTCCACTCGAGGACCAAATTCGCCGGTAGGTTCGTTTAAAACGATCAACATAGGTGCCAAAAGCTTGCCACTCGCAGAAACCAAAGGCTGTATAGTATAACTGTGTGTTGTTGATGTTTTCGATTGCACGACTGCCTCAACGGATTTCTGCCCTTCTTTCGCCAATGTGCGGCCTGTATGTAGCTCTAAATTGAATCCACTCTGATACGAATTAAATGTTTTCAGCCCCAACGTTGGCTATGTTGACTTTCACCATTTCTATAAATTCAATAGCTTTGTTTTGAAGTGTATCAGCGTTTAATAATTGTTGTTTTGTTACATATTTAGTAATCTTCCGTGACACAATTCCATGTTGGTTTTTGAATGTCCTTAACCAAGAAGCGGATGCTTGGAAATTGACGGCTGGTATTTCTACAATTTCTCGTGCACGTAAGGCCCATCGTCGAAGATCTATATCATGGACAGGCAGCCTTCTGTCCAAAGCATCATTAAAATTGTTTAACGTGTAGTGACCTATCTTTGTTAACTTTTCTTTGTAGGTGCCACCCTTATTTATACTATGGGCCCACCGGCGCAACTGCAGCTCTGATTTCACCTTTTTGAATTTCGTTTGAACAGATGATAACTTTCTATTCCCATTTGCCCCGGATCTCCAGTAATCTACAGCTATTGTCTTGTAGTCGTAACTCAATTCTTCTATATCTTGGGTACATACATTTTCATCAATTTTTGGATCTAGGTATCGTTGTCTGTGCCAATCTCCTTCACTGTCATCTTCTATTACGGCCAGTTTCGACTTCCATTTTCATAGGTTGATCCATCGCTTCAATGATCATGTTTTCTAGATCCTTACTGAACTGTTCTTCCTGTTTGGTGATTGGAGTGCGAGGCAAATTCATAGCACTTATCGCTATGGATAGAAGTTGAATAACATTCACCGGATTAACGTACAGTTTTATTTGTATTTAGAACACAAAATGTATGGCTGGCTTCTCCGTCGTAACTGCAGCAATAATGATCGTTGGTAAATTTATATGACTTGAAACCCAATTGATAAATACACACGAAAAAAACAACGACGACACACGCTATTACCAGAACTGCTATTAATCTTTAATAAGGCGATTTCAAGGTTATCATGAGAGCCGCTCTTTGCACCGTAGTCGCTCTTTGCGAAGATTTATTTCTTTCGTTCATTGGTTCCGCTATTTGTGAAATTAAAATTAAAGATAAAGATTAAATTATGCTGCGTTATAAGCTGATAAAAATGTTTGCATCATTCTGTTCATGAGTTGCAGCGGCAACCCAAAAATGCTGTAACCTCTGCAGATAATGCCTTCGATACGGTGAGCGGAGTGAAATTTCTTCGTAAATATACAATTGTAATCCAGTTGCTTTCCGAAGCACGAAGTCAGTCCGCGATTGCGAGCCTTGCTTCTGCCCATATGAGTGGGAAACTGAAGAGTGATTTTTCACAAGTAATTCACGAATTATTGCAATAAACAACACGCCATTTGTTGCTGTACTCATCATTATCATCATGAACGTCTAGTAGTCGAAAAATACAACATTTTTTCCATTCGAACTTTATTTTTATTTCGACAACGAGAAAATGTGTATCGACTATTTTGACTGATTGTACTTTCTTTGTAACCCATTTTTATTTCTAGAAATGTTCGTCCATGCCGCACGGTAAGAACTTTGAACGTTTGTCTTTCGAGAGGGGGACCGTTGGGGGGGGGGCGGCGGCGGCTGGAATATTACAAATATGCAATTGCGTCATAACACGAACATATATTGACGTGAATTTAGACCGAAATGCCAAACGACTAGCTGATTATACGATGCTCTCGGCAAAAAAATCGACGGGCAGTTTCAACCCCTTAATTGTGAGATATCAGAAAAAGAAAAAATCCGTATCCGCACTTTTCCATTCTCTACATGTATGCAAATTTACATCCCAATCGATTAAAAATTCTCGGAGATACGGTTGAAAAAATTGCATTTTTGCAATAGACAATATGAAATTTGTTGCTATCTGCATCGTTCTCATCTCCAGTGTATAGTACATGAAAAAATAAACATTGTTGCAATTTGAAGTTTTTTCATATCTTGTACCGTTAAACGTTATCGACGAAAAACGAAAAACACCCTAATTTTCAAGGGTGCTTTTCAACCTTTAAAAATCGGGTTCCGCCGATATAAAAAAATACGTGTCGCCTATTTTTACCCATTCTACAAGCATGCCAAATTTCATCGAAATCAGAGACATCGACCTCGCAACGTTTCCTTGTGAGTCTTTACGATTTTTTTGAAATTTGTTCACCACAAAACACCAGAGATAAGATATAGTTTAATGTATTAGGACATTGAATACGTTATCGCTGTTTTCCAACAGATGGCGTTACCAGAATTGCGTGTGTGGCGTCTCCGGAGCTTCACAAAATGGCCATATGGCCGCGCGTCAGATCCGCAAAAAAACTGCAAGGAAAAAAAGTACTTGCCAGCAAGCAAGGTTGGCAGGCTTGACGAGAAATATAAATATGTAATACATAGAGAAGCCATCCGAACAAAAAACATCGCCGTTTGAAGAGAAATATAAAATAAATATATTAATAAATAGTCGTGTCAAAAAGTATAATCCCAACAAAACTTATTACCACTTGGTGTGAGGAATTCCATGCAAGGAACACCCGCGCGTGGTTTAAGATGATAACGCTATATGTGATTTTCACGTCCTAGAGGTGGCGCAGCGATATTTCAATATGGCCGGTCAAAGTATAGCCTCAAACGTAAATAATTCTTGGTTTCCTGCGAGTTGGCTATTGGATTTATCTCCAGGATAGGTTGTAAAGATCCTTCTGCAGTGAATAATTTATCCACGGCTTTTCTTTTAGCTGTCAACTCTAGATTTATTTTTAAAGGTTACGAGAGTTACTCGCAGGTTTCGCGGAGGGGTGGGTCTATTTTCCGAGTATACTTTTTGCAAGGGACGTCTGAAACTAGATTTATACATTGTACATGACACAAAGAACTTTTAATAATGCTCTATTTATTATTTATAAAGATACAAACTGGGAAAGAAACATTCTTGTAGAGTGACTACAAACTCGTTTTGATCTTTAGATGGCTTATGGAACGACAATACACTTTTATTGTCCGTCTGCACCCTGGGACACCGCAGAACATCGAGTAAGTTTTCGTTTTTTTTGTCCATTGTTATCAATGTATTTTGACAAAGTGTACTATACTAGTTAGGCTGCGAGAGGCGCCAAGACTTTTGGGGATCGCGAATAAAGAAGTACTGTTAGCAAGCTTGAAATTCAGTGTATGTCATTTCGCCGAAGTGTAAACAACTTTTTTGTCATAGTGTTGAACTGAAAAAAAAAACGTATTTGCGGAGAATTTTCCTGTGCTACTTTATTTAAAAAAGAACTGCAGCTGAAGCACACAGAATTCTTGTTGAGACTTACGGCGACCATGCTCTGTCGGAAACAACATGCAGAGATTGGTTCAGACGCTTAAAAAATAATGATTTTCATGTGTTGAATTGGAGGCATTACTTCATGAAGACTCAAGTCAGACGCTAGCAGAACTTGCAGAATCATTAGGAGTTGATCACACAACAGTTTCTTTCTCAGTCTTTTGTCACGGAAACGAGAATAAGTTCACACACCAAATTTCAAGATGATTGATCAAAATTTGGTATTAAAAAATGGATTTCATGACGATCTCCGGAAAATTGAGATCATATCAACTTGCTTTTGGTAAGGAAACGTTTTGCGGAAAATTTAATTCTGTGCTGACAGAAGGACATTCTGTCGTAGACTTTTCATAGAATAGAAACCACATTATCATGGAAATCACAAAATTCTCACTGCTTTTCAAAACAAAGTGATAACATTCTCAGTTGCAAACAATGTAAACAAAGCTGTACTTAGATTCTCAGTTGCGAACAATGTAAATAAAGATGTACTTAGATTCTGAGTTGCGAACAATGTAAACAAAGCTGGACTTACCTGGATTTTGCCTAGTATTAAACTTTTGAAACCTCAATTGAAGTTTGTTGGTTGATACAGACTAACTTGATTCATAAGACGATACAATCAATGCGAATCAGATTGCAAGCGTGCATTGGAAGTGGTGGCTATCACTTTGAGCACCTTTTATAGGAGTAAGTGTTTGCACTGCTTTTCTAACCGAATTTACTCTAAAAACATTGAAATTTCTTTTTTATATTTTTTTATACTAAATCTTGATTGATCATCTTGAAATTTGGTGTCTAAACTCATTTTTAGTACCTTGACGAAATTTGGAATAAATAGTGGTCGCATTTTAAAAAACTTAGGCGACCCCGAAATCTCCGAAGCGCCTCCATCTGGGTGAACCTCGTAGCCACCACTCGATAACCCCCTTCGAACTATGCAACTACTGCAGGAAAAGTTTTCGCCCACATTTGATAGGTTAGAAAATATTTGTACTGCTAATAGTTGCCTCAGCCGGCGCGCGCGCGCGTGTGTGTGTGCGTGTGAGGAGAGGAAGAGAGGGAGAGAGAGAGAGAGAGAGAGAGAGAGAGAGGAGAGCCATGCCGAAAATGTGCTGCTGGCTAACGCCTCGACGTTGCTCTTCGCTCAGTTTAACGCGTATCAAATCGCTAGAAGAGCTGACAATATTGCCTCGAGCCCCCATCGCAAACGTAAACTCAAATGACACAGAGATCCCCCTGTCTTTCTCGCTCTGTGCCTCTCTCTCTCTCTCTCTCTCTCTCTCTCTCTCTCTCTTTCGACCTCTCGCGCTCTCGCACAGTTCTTCTATGTATCTCGAATACTACTCCGATATTGTACAGCCGGAAAACAGTTCTTAGCAAGGGGACATCTCCGCTTTAGACACGCCAACTTAGTCACGGAAAGCCTAGTTCGCGATAAATTACCGAACGACGGGTGGATATGTGCCAAAGTCGTTTTTTTATTGTCATTATTATTATTATCGTTGCCACTTGGTTCTGTGTGCAGGCCGATTCGCAGCCATCATCAAATACAGCGGAAAAAATCTAAGCAACGATGGAGAGTGAGAGTGAGTGAGTGAGAGAGAGAGAGAGAGAGAGAGAGAGAGAGAGAGAGAGAGAGGACGGGCGGGAAAGAGAGGAAGAGGAAGAGAGAGGAGAAAAAATGACCAAACACACTCGATGAGATAATACCGAGGAGAATGGAACGAAGGGTTGATCGTTGTCCCCTTTTTTCTGTGCGTAAGCCTTCTTTCGATTTGTATTCTACCCTATTTTGCTCAGTAAATTGTCATTGTCACTGTCCAAACCCTTCCGTCCAAAGTTCACTCGTAATTGATCGTTGATTGCAAACTTTTGCCCTGACATTCTGCTTGATGAAGTTCAATGAAAAAAATCGTTCGTACCTCCTTTCGTTTCACGGTAGTTGGAAAAAAAAACTTGATATAATGGTTCGAGTTGTTAATGACTTTCGATCGAAATGCCTCAATCGAAAGGGAGAATTATTGATCGAATTATTTTTTGTATTATTTTACGACCTTTCATTTTAGTTTATTTTTAATTCATATTTAATTTTAATTTATTTTATTTTTACTATCTTTTTCCATTTTTGATTTCATATTTTTTGAATTTTTCATTGAATTTAATTTTAGTTCATTTAAAATTAATACTTTATTTAATTTTCACTTACATTTTATTATATTTTTATTTTAATTATTTGATTTACTTGATGATCTTGAATTTATTCATATTTTTCGTTTTATTAATTTTATGAATGAAAGATAATAGTTTCCAATAAAGTATTTTTCCATTTTTATATCTTTCATTGTACGCCCTTTTTTAATTTGTATTTTACTTACTGTTCCTTTTACCAACAAACATCAGATAATTCGATTTTCTTTCTTCATCCAATTTTATTTGTTCCATTAACTTTCACTGTTTTAATTTAGCTCAATCAAAAATCGCTTGTGATCAAAAGCGGGTCAATTACTTTTTATCCTGCCATTTTTTATGGAAAACTATTCAATTCCGAATATAATCAAAGAATACAAAAAAAGCTATCTAATATAAAACGAAAACCAATGGGCAATGTTTCGCCGTCTCGCGGAGTCGAAGATTCTCAAACTCGCCGCTTGCGGCGCTAGTCGTGCCTGAGCGCATCATCGCGACGGGACCGTATACAAAGCTCCGCCAAATAAAATGAAAAAGGAGAGAAAAAAAGAAAACGAGGCGCATAGAAAGCGAAGAATGGAGGAGGCGATTGTGAGGCGAAAAGCCGCGAGCTAACAAGAGAGCGAACGAGGCAAAATGAAGTTTCTGAAGGACCTGCCGTAACGAATCATCGGGCCGTATGCGCTCAATTTTATTCGGTGTGTGGCCGTAAGAGCCGATGCAATATCCGGCCGCGTGCGCGTACGCCGCGTGCCGCGCTCTTATGATACTGTCCGCGACGGTAAATCGTAACTCACTTATCGTTACAAAAAGTCTAGTTATCCGACGTGGTACGTAACACGCTCTGACGCAAAAGACATATACGTCGTATCCTCGCAAACGCGTGTGGGAAGAGTTGGAAACAACGAAAAAATGTTCGCACTAGCGTTAGCGGAACGAAAAGGATTCTTTGTGGCTGATTGACAATTGTTGTCGTAATTATTCTCCAATAATGGAAATGAGCAATTTCTTTTTCATTCGTAGCATATATATGTATATGGGACATTCCACGCGATTTCACCTAGCCCGTGACCCCGACCATTTTTTGTTTTCCTGATTTTTTTGGTGAATTTGAACCCCATACAAGCAATATCCACACCAATTTTTAGATTTTTATCTCTTCTCTTTAGGAGTCTTTTCCACCAAATTTCGATTTTGGAAGTTTTGGAAACGTTTACACGCTGATAACTCCTGAACTAATTGAGATATCGACAAATGTCACTATATAATTTTGTTTCGTTTATAAATTCATTTTATTTTTATTGATAAAAAATTATCAATGTCAACGTTTTTCTTGCTTCTAAAGCAGAAAACTATTTTTTTTAAAGATGTTTGCCTTTTTTGATTTTTTTTCAAACAATTGTCTAGAATAGAGTGACCCATTCTATGATTTTTAAGACTAGTCTCATCGTGGGCCCATTCTTCCTTCTATGTATATATTTACTTACCCATTTATTTGTGTGTTTATTCATGTATTTATTTATTTCTTCCATCCCTCATTCCTTCATTAATAATGACATGACGATATGAGAAAGCTATTTTTATTATGAATTTCATTATTTCCTATTTTTACCCTATTATAACACATTATGACAGTATACCAATCAAATTATGTTAATATCAGAACAAAATAAATAATTATATAACTATAAATACTACGAGTTTAATTTTATACTTTACTTTTATCACCATTATTACCATGATCTAGTTTCATTATTTCTATAAATCATGTTCATATTGTTACAACTTTACGTTATATTTTTTCGTATCACACGTATTAATTGCTCGCCGACATATATCGCACCGTAAAATAAAAACAGAAAAAAAAATTCATACAGAGTTTCACTTTTTTTTATCCCGATTGGAAAAGACATTAGAGGCAAAAAGTAGCCCCTTTTCGCCCGTGGTGTTTCGCCTTGAAAATTATAATAGTAATTTTCTATATCCATAATAATTACTTTATTCGAAAAGTCCTAATTCGTACGACGATCATGTTCTTGGTCGTTGGAATGGAACGAAAATTCTTTTTGATAAGTTTATTATCTCTTCTTTGTTATTTAAAAAAATATTTTTTAGCAAATTTAGATTACGGATCTCTGAATAAGCAGATGAGAAAATGATTGAAGGATTGTCGCAACTAAGATGTGCGGAAGGGAATTTGAGGCAATAGAAAATTTTTTAAAAATTTGCATTCCAACGATGAAAATTTTTACCGTTGTCGACGATCAAATTATATCTAAAATAGGAGAAAAAAAAAGTGATTTTGCGCCACAACGATTTTGCCTCTCAATGATCTTCTGAATTTTTATTATTGTATAATAATAATAATAATTAGGAGAATTAATGATTATTATTATACAATCATTATTATTATTATTTTTATTATTATACAATGATAATTATTTTAATTCGAAAGATTAATGAGGGACTACATCCTCGTGACTCAAAATAACTTTTATTTTCCTAATGTGAAAAAATAATACAAGCAAAAAGTAGCACTTTTTTCCCAAGTGCCGTTTTGCATAATAGATGATAATATTAATTTACTATGTATATTCTAATTCGTAATGTCGTAATTTGTGAGGGAGTCGAATCGTACCTGAATTTGTGCCACAAGGATTGAGCCCTTAATAATCTTTCGAATTATTATTATTATTACATTTATGTATATATCTATATAAATCATAATTCAAAAGATTTCGCCTCTCAAATACGTCTGAAAGGGATCGAGATATACGTAGGTTAGGCTCGCACTGACGATACGCAATTCGAGGATTCAACCGACGTCCGCTGTTTGCACAGGCTTCGATTCTACTTTCCCGTCTCGGACGGAACAAACGCTACAACCGATCTTAATCCCTCGATATATGAGCCTAATTTGTAACTTGTAATCTCTCCGCAAAACACACTTTGATCGAATAACTCAGAATTATGGCATTGAACACGAGGGTATTGCGAAAGGGACGCAGAAAGAGAGAAAGAGAGAGAGGGGGGAGAGAGAGGGAGAGAGAAAGAGTCATTGCTAATGTACGAATATCTTCACATTCAACTCGAGCGAACGAAACAGGAGCTTTTTATAGTTCGCACAGGATCAATTCTCACATTAAAAATTAGAGCGCGAGAAGCCCCTGGGGACGGAATTTGTCTTTTTTTTCTGAATCCCACATATCCCTCATTTGTTACTCGTTTTCTTTCTGAAAACGTTCATTTTCCATGGCGTCGACGTTTGCATCGTTGGAAAGCAACGAAAGTTCTTTTTTATATTTTAATTTACTCGTTTCTATTTTCATGAGATTTTTGTTAGGTTCATCTTATAGATAGCTAGATAAGTAGTAGTAGTTTTATTTCATGTATACCCTCGCGGGTTTAAACCTTTTCCTCACTCGTTCACATATTTCTATAGCCAGTTGTCATTAAGGGGTTATACCAGTGTGAACGCTGGAATTTTGCGTGACTTTCGGGAATGTTTTGGAAGAAAAGTACTCAATTAAATGTTTCGGAAAATTAGGAATATATTTGGCTATATTTGACCTATATTTTATAATTTTTTCATAGAAAAATATTGAGATCCAAGCGACTTATGCGCTGCCTTCGGAGGCCCAAAAAAAGTTCTTCCACTGCTGACATGATTCCGGCCGATTGAGTAGCTGAAACCGAAAAAGGAAAAAATGTCGTTAAACTGGAAGGTATTTCCTGTACAATGATGTAAGATTTTCGAAAAATATCAAAATCTAACAAAATGGCGTAGTTATGAAAAAGTCTGTTTTCTTGCCTATAAAATGGTCGTTTTTTTCAATGCCAAATCGTCAATTTTCATGCAGTCAAAAATATCCTACGTCATTGTAGAGTAAATATATTCAAGAGTACTCAGTTCAAATTTCAAGTCAATCGGATAATTGCTCTTTGAGTTACAATGTCAGCAAATTTGAAAAATCTCATTTCGAGAAAAACGCGTTTGAAGATTTAACTATCGATTTTCGCAAGGTAAAATGATTAGAGATACGGCCTTGGCATTTTTACAGGATATTCTTGAAAGTATAAACTGTCGAAAAAGGCAAAAAAATCGACTTTTTGAAAGTGTCACACTGGTATAGCCCCTTAACTTAATAAAATTGTTACATATTCAGCTAGTAGCAATAAAAAGAAAGAGCGAAGACCACGAAAAAACAAAATACATATATAAGTGAATAAATATACGTATATATGCAACTAGCTTCACATAGCCTCTTCATCTCAATTTACACGATAGCTAGATAAGTATTAGGTTGGCAAGAATGTCTTTGTATTTTATCATCAAAAATAAAATAAACAATCAATCTCGAAACGAATGATTCATTTTATTCTATGTATCCACCATCGGATAGAATATATAGCATAAAAAAGAATATAAAATAGAATTCTATATATAGAATATATAGTACTACATAGAATACAATTAATCATTCGTCTATCTAATTAATCTCCAATTCTCGAATTAATCATTCTAAATAGAATCCGATGGTGGATGCATAAAATAAAATTAATCATTCGTTTCAAGACTGCTTTATTTTATTTTTGGTGATAAAACGCAAAGACCTTCTTGCCAACCTAATATCTTAAAAAATTATTGCGGGATTATTGTACGCAAAACCTGCCGATGGAATTTAAAGCGTTAGGCAACTGTGAAAATGGCAAACACTAGTTCGTCTCTTGAGGCAATTCAAACTGAAGAGGAAGTTCCAACATATGGTGCAGGAATCGCAGACTGAAGGTGAACTTATGGTTACGACGATAGAACTGCTAGTCAAACTTTAAATGCGTTTTTCTCGAAAGTATGTTTTTCAAAACGGTGAACACGATTTCTCGACATCTAACGAATGGATTGACTTGAAATTTGGTACACTTATTCAGTGCATTAATAGTTTAGTATTGACCGACCTTTTTTCTTCCCAACACTGTTTTCCATTAGTTATTAACAAAGTCATTTTTCCTCGGAAAATCGAGAAAAAAAAATGCAGATGTTTTTTTTTATGATTAAAACACGATAACAAAAAAAGCTCGGGCAAGTTCAAAATTATCTATTTTAAGGCCAGCCAAAATTATCTATTTGAGGGGGTATCCCTCTCTGGAAATTTCAAAAAATCGTTTTTTGGCATATTGTTATAGTGTGAACTTTCAAGAATATTTTAAGGCCTTAGGCCACAGTAACGGGTATAAAATCATGTGCGAATTTAACAATTTTTTTTCGTATGAAAAAGTGCTTCACTCATAAAATTAATTACACATCTATTTAATATGAATATCAAGCTGTTAGAAAAAATATATATATTTTTTTCGATGTACAAAATGGCCGACTACTAATATTTTCTTTTATCTTTTTTAGGCGCTCCGCGGCGTGACATTTAGCATTCACAATTTTTTACCTAGAACAAAAAACAAAAATTCTCGTCAATTTACATTAGAATACCTAGAGAAGTACGTACGGAATTAAAAAAATATTGTTTTATTCAAAAGTTGTAGGTATTTGAACTTAAGAAATGAATTTTCAGTGAAAAATTTCGTTATAACTGCTCATAAAATGAAAAGTTTTCGATTAATCAGAATTCCGTATGTACTTCTCTGCGAAATGCTGTCATTTATCGTATTTTTCGAAATTTCGAAAGATGGATCGTGAACCCATAGCCAGTTGGATATATATATGTATTTTTAATTATTATTTTACAACTACAATCTGTTATTGGTAATAACAATAAATAGTTTTGGGTGATTTAGAGCAAATAAGAGTGTGAGTCAGATTGAGACCCATTGGCGCTCCACTGGTTGTGAGTTGGATATATTTGAAGAAAAAATTGTTTGTTTTCGTTTCAGATTACATTCGAACCTGGTAGAGATCCCGCCGTTTCGGGCCTCGCCGTTGGAGGACTGCAACACCAACTGCAGCACCACGAACACTGAAAGATTTTCTTCCGAAAAAACTACATTGTAACTACAAACATGTGTACAACATGCTAGGAAAAAATTAATTTATTTCAACCAATGTGTTACTAGAAGAAAAAAAAAGCATCATTCTGGCCCTTCAAATTGGGCTTCCAGAGAGAGATACCCCGTTAAAGACAAGCCGATATTATCTATTTTGAGGCAAGCTAATATTATCTGTTTTAAAGCAAGCCAATATTCTCTATTTCAAGGAAAGCCGATATTATATATTTTAAGAAAAACTCGTTTGTTTTGTTTCAGGTCAACCGGGTGGCCAAAATCAAGTGCACCGTTGAGTCCTTCACGTTCGAAGGTCCTTCACGACATTGCTCATAACTTCTTCAATTATCAATAGATTTTTATGAAATTTGGTACACAACTTTGTTCATGTAAATACGAATGGATGTCCAAACGATTTTTCAATCATCTTACTCCTTCAACATTATTTTTCTCAAATAAGCCTGATTTTCGGATCTTCACAGTAGCATCACTCCTTAAGAGGCTATACCAGTGTGACACTTAAAAAAAATCGATTTTTTTTTTCTTTTTCGACAGTTTACACTTTCCAGAATATCATGATCATTTATATCATTTTATCTTGCACAAATCGATAGTTAAATATTTAAACGCGTTTTTCTCGAAATGATTTTTCAAATTTGCTGACATTGTAACATAAAGAGCAATTATCCGATTGACTTGAAATTTGAACTGAGTACTCTTGAATATATTTACTCTACAATGACGTAGAATATTTTTGATTGGATGAAAATTGACGATTTGGCATTGAAAAAAAAACGACCATTTTATAGGCAAGAAAACAGACTTTCATAACTACGCCATTTTATTAGATTTTGATATTTTTTGAAAATCCTGCGTCATTGTACAGGAAATACCTTCCAGTTTAACGACATTTTTTCCTTTTTCGGTTTCAGCTACTCAATCGGCCGGAATCATCCCAGCAGTGGAGGAACTTTTTTTGGGCCTCCGAAGGCAGCGCATAAGTCGCTTAGATCTCAATATTTTTCTATGAAAAAATTATGTAATATACGTCAAATATAGCCAAATATATTCATAATCTTCCGAAACATTTAATTGAGTACTTTTCTCCCAAAAAATTCCCGAAAGTCACCAAAATTTTCGGCGTTCACACTGGTATAGCCCCTTAAAGGTATTCGGCAATATTGTTTTTCATAGCATTACAACGATGCAAGCTTGAAGCTCATAATTTTCCAGACTACTGACATTCAGAGCACCATTTTTGCTGCTTTTACACATTTTTTATAAGTTGAATAAAGATCAAATTTTCAAAAAAAGAATACGCAACAAAAACAAAAATAGATCGAATTTAATTGTATTTTTTTAAATTGCATCTTTGAGCGAAGAAAAAGGAACAATTAAGGTTGAATTTCAAAAGGGCGGAGATCAAGCGTCGATCCTCGTAATAGGCGTTTTTACGACGATTGCACAAAGGCTTCTATGCTACATATAAAAAAATATATTTAGAGGCATACAAGACAAGGCTGAAAAGTTCTCAGCCGGAGTACCACGAGTCGTCCTTATTCGCTCCGTAGTACCTCAGGCCGAGAACTTTTCAGCCCCGCCCCGTGCCTATATACATATCTATACACATAAGGTAAAATTATGGTGGTCTCTCTCTCTCTCTCTCTCTCTCTCTCTCTAATTCCCGTCGGATTAGGGTCCTTTCCAAAAAAGAGCAAAAATCTCGTGCATTAACATAAGCGGATTATCGCGCGGGCACGCGGGCTCATGTCGGTGTACTACGAACAGCTGGATTCGATCTATCGAAAACCCATCTGTATCGGTCACACACAGAGACCGTACAATTTTTGATCCTATAAATACCGAAATTATCGAGGGTTCCCGAAAATTGTAAAGATCGGGATAACTGCGCAACTATAATGTGTGCGGAATAAACGCGGCGTTCGGCGGGGGGGTTGACGGTGCGGTAGGGCGGTCGGACACACGCGTCTACGGATCGATTTTAATAAGAAAAGAACGACACGCGCGAATTTTTTTTCCATTCTATAGATAAAAGAAATTCCTCGTGGGAGCTGAAATGGGGAGGGGGGGGGGGGGCACGGCCATCTTTACGAAACGGCAAACACGGCAGGCGAGGGTCAAACGTAGGTCAAATTGGCAGATCGCTTTTGTTGTGAATCCATTTTTAAAAATCCATTTTTCGAACAGCCGTTTTGTTTACGTATTTTTTAAAAAACGATTTTGTAATTTTTGAAAATAACGCGTTTACTTGCGGATGCTCGCGCTTGGTCGATTCTAGCTATAGAGCGCGGCTGGACGTCCCGATGTTCAGGCGGCGCTTCTCCCTCTCCGCGTATCATTTGTCGATTCGATTTCTCGACGTTTATTTGCAGCCGAGGTTACGAGAAAAGCACGTTGTCGAGAGACTCGCGACGCGTTCTCACTCTCGAAAAATAAATCGCGTTCGTCGATTTGTTTTTACCTTCGCTCGACGACGTTGCTGCCGAGAAGAACGCGCGATCGAAAATGGCCGAGTCGAACGCTGCGCGTTACCGGGTATCGCTTATTCAGGGCTCTGCGCATGAGGAACAACACGGCTGCCAATCGCGTGCTGTTCCGCCGGTGATCATGGAGAATTTCGTAGGCAAAGCCGCCTTTTTTAAAAAATCTTTCGGATTGAGCTTATTCGAAAACGTACGCGAGAATAAAAGAAGAAAACAGATTTGCGATTCTTGAGGATTTGGTGGGGTTTATTTAGCGTGGAAAAAATTAAGATTGGGACGTCGATTTTTTGGTGCGGCTCGAACGACGAGTGTCTAAAGATGGCGCACCCGCAGCGCCATCTGCGGCTTTTCGACCGACGAAATTCGGTCGGTAAAGTTACAATATCGCATAATTTGTTCGGTTGAATGATAGATATTTATATTTTATTCATTATTTATTACGTAAACGATGTTTGAAAGTAGAAAAAAAGTTCATAAATAAAAATATATACGATTTAATATTATTCTTCGGCGTACAGGATTTGCATACGTCGAAGAATGATATTGGTACTGTACCATCGAGTGCACAGTACCATGGTCGGTAAATATCTGGTAACAATGTTTTCCGACTTTGTGTCTGGATTGCTCGATGGTACTGTGCCATCGGTCGGTAAAATCCGGCAACAAAGTTTTCCAACTTTGTGTTTGAGGACTCGCACTCGTAGGCGCTCGGTCGGTGCGACACATGGCTTTAAGGGTGGAATATCTTAAGGCGACGAAAAAAAATGCAGATTTTCATGATTTTTTTTAATGGTAAGATTTCTTCACCCTTTCTAGAGTCATGGCATGTTTTACCATACTGAAAGGTATGTTTCAGTACTACTTTTGGGTGTAACATGGTATTTTTATTAATTACCCAGCTAACCAAGTATCGGAAATGTACCGCTCATGTGGAGAGCGCCGTACCGCTACTGTGGGCCTATTCTGTAACTCGTTATATCTCGGTAACGACAGTTTTCGTTATCGTTAGCTAGCGACAGCCAATAAGAGGCCCTCTTTCGTCTTGGAACGTGCATGCAATTGGCTGTCGCTAGCTAACGATAACGAAAACTGTCGTTACCGAGATATAACGAGTTACAGAATAGGCCTACAGGAGGCCTATTCTGTAACTCGTTATAACCCGGTAACGACAGTTTTCGTTATCGTTAGCTAGCGACAGCCAATAAGAGACCCCCTTTCGTCTTGGAACGTGCATGCAATTGGCTGTCGGAAGCTAACGATAACGAAAACTGTCGTTACCGGGTTATATCGAGTTACAGAATAGGCCTCCTGTTGCCACCTCGTACGTGCGCACGGTACTGGTACATGACCGGTACGCCGTACGGTTCGCTGTACCGCCAATGTGCTAATACGGTACCGGTACAGGATCGCCACCGTGGAGCCATCGTGCACTGCAGTACGGTGTAACTCCACGATAGCAATACCGTGGAGGTACGACTACGCTGGTATCCTGTACCCGTACATTACCGGTACTGTGGGGTACGGCGTACTCCACATTTGCGATACGCTGTACTAAAGGTACGCTTGGTTAACTGGGTAATTTTTAAACTGGCGGACGCATGGCGCGGTCTTCTAAGCCTTATTTTCGAAACTGGCGTGACGTATGGCTAAAAAACTAATCGACTAATTCTTACGAAATTCGGTATAAATCTTTCTAACCTTATTGTCGAAAACATGATCCTTTTTTTTTCGAAAATTTTCAAAAAACAATTTTTCATTGCAACATATCATCAAATCTTTCCTTTAAAAAGAAAATCACGAAAAACTAACGTTTCTTCCTCGCCTAAAGGTATCTCCCCCCTTAAGAGGTACGATTCGGTCATCCGGTTACTTGACGTCACGAAAAATGACAGTAACTTTCCGTCCGTGACTTTAAAAATGTACATACATAAAAATAAACATATATGTTTTGTCGCGCACAATAACACAAGGTATTGGTCGAATCTCGTTCGTCAAAACAGTGTTCAATTAATCGGCCACTTGATCCCCGAATCCCGAAGAAAACGTGGCAAAATAGTGTCGTCGCGATTTCAAAGAGAACAAAAACTAGCCGAAAGATGCGCGATGTTCGGAAGTTAAATCTCCGATTATCCGGGATAGCGATGTGATAGGTTCGACATAACCTAGAAGTTCGAAAAACAGTCGCCGAGACTCGTTAAAATCGGCAAAATTCGAACAAAGTAAATAAAACGAGAATGACGGAAGGTGAGGAGCCGGCGATCGAGGTGGAGGAGACGAGCGTGCGCGAGGAAGCGATCGTGGGGGAAGTGCCATCGGAGAGCGACCGTCGATACTTGCTGGATTACATCAAAGAAGCGGAGCGCAGGCTGGCCTCCAAGGAGGAGATACGCGCGTCCAATCTCAACGTCACTCGTCCGCCGGATTCGCACTTCAGCAAGCTGGACTCGAATCTCAAGAAGAACACGACGCTGGTTAAGAAGCTCCGAAACTTCAGCGCCACCCAGCTGGACACTTTTCTCAAGGACATGTCCAATCTCAATCTGACCAAGTACGTGAGCGAGATAGCGACTGCGCTCGTCGACGCCAAGCTCAAGATGACCGACGTGAATCCCGCTGTAAGAGCGTGCAGTTTCATGCACCAGAATTACGCCGAATTTGCGGCTCATTTCTTCGAGAATTGGCAGCGCGCTATGAGCCTCAAGGTGAGCGACAAGATCGCCAATCCCAGCAAGCTTAGGGTGGACCTTCGTTTCTACGCCGAGTTGGTAAACGCGGGTATCTTCACACACAAGCAGGGCCTGTCGCTGTTGGGTTCGGTGCTGACGGTGCTCATCAACATGGACAAAGAGGAGCACAGTAACGCCAGCATAATACTTAGTTTTTGCAGGCACTGTGGCGAGGACTACGCCGGCTTGGTACCCAAGCGTGTACGAGAATTATCCGAGAAGCTGGACATCGCCGTGCCCCGAAGCAAGCTCCTCTCGTCCGACAAGCAACAGAACGTCCGCGCTCTGCTCCGAGACTACTACAATTCTCTGTGCAAGCATTTGCTCAAGGAGCACAAAGAGTTGCAGGCTTTCGAGAAGCAGAATCGCAAGATCCTGCAGACGCGCGGCGAGCTGAGCACCGAGAGAAAGGAAAAGCTCGAGTCGCTGCAGCTGTCGTACGACAGGCTGGTGACGAGCGTGCAAAACTTTGCGGACACGCTGGACGAGAGAATGCCCGAGTTGCCGATAGACGCGGAAGTCAAGGCCGAGGCGGAGGAGAGCCTGAAGATGATAAGCGAGGGTGACGAGAACGGCGTGTCCGAGGACATGTGGGGCGACGAGGAGACCAGAAGGTTCTACGAGGTCATGCCGGATCTCACGGTTTTCCTGCCCGGCTCGTATCCCAAGGAGACGAGCGCGCCAGCTGCGGCGACAACCAAGAGCGACTCGCCGTCCAGGCTCATCACCGAGGAGAGCCTCGACGAGGACATCGTCTTCGACGAGCTCGAGGAGATCGAGAAAGTCCCCGAAGAGCCCGAGCCCGAGTACGAAGAGCCCCAAGTCGCCAACATCAGCAACAAAATAATGCTCGACGCTTTTCTCACGCATTTGCCCAATTGCGTGAATCGCGAGATGATCGACAACGCCGCTGTCGACTTTCTCATGAATCTCAACACCAAGCACAACAAGAAAAAGCTGATAAAAGCGCTTTTCGGCGTGTCGAGAATACGACTGGACCTGCTGCCCTTTTATTCGCGTCTAGCCGCTATACTTTATCCCGTAATGCCGGACGTCGGTAACGACTTGTGCTCTATGCTGAAGCACGATTTCAAGTACCACGTGCGCAAGAAGGATCAGATCAACATCGAATCCAAGGTCAAAGTTGTACGTTACATCGGCGAGCTGGTGAAGTTCAAGCTGTACTCGAAGATCGAGGCGCTCTACTGCCTCAAAGTTCTACTCTACGATTTCACCCATCATCACATCGAGATGACGTGCAATCTGTTGGAGATATGCGGCAGGTATTTATTCTGCTCGCCGGACTCGCATCAGCGCACCAAGGTCTATCTCGAGCAGATGATGCGAAAGAAAGCGGTGACGGCCCTCGACTCCCGTTACGTGACGATTATCGAGAACGCCTACTACTTCGTAAATCCACCGGAATCAACGGTCGGAGCATCGCGAAAGATCAGACCGCCGATACACGAGTTCATAAGGAAATTGCTCTATCAAGATTTGTCCAAGACCAATACGGACAAAGTACTGAAGTGGATGAGAAAGTTGGACTGGGACGACGAGGCCACGGCGAGTTACGCGATCAAGTGTCTCACCGCTGCATACAACGTCAAGTATCTCAACATAAGATGCGTGGGTAGTTTACTCGCGGGTCTTGTAGCCCATTACGAGTTCGTCGGGCCTTACGTCGTGGACGGGGTTCTCGAGGACATAAGGCTCTGCATGGAGATGAATTTGCCAAAGTACAATCAGCGTCGTGTCGCCATGGTGAAGTATCTCGGCGAGCTGTACAATTATCGTATGGTCGAGAGCGGCGACATATTTCGCACTCTTTATCTATTGATTACGTTCGGCGTGAGTACCGATCACGCAGTCCCCAGTCCACTCGATCCCCCGGAGCATCTTTTTCGCATAAGACTCGTGTGCACCCTATTGGAGACGTGCGGCCAATACTTCAGCGGTGGCTCGTCCAAGAAAAAACTCGATTATTTCATCATATTTTTTCAAAATTATTACCTTTTCAAGTACACGGATCCGGTGTGGACCACGGACAATCCGTTTCCCATCGGCATCGACTACATGTATCGGGACACCCTTGCGATGCTCAGGCCGAAGATGCAGATCTTCCAGAGCCACAAAGAGTCCCAGTGCGCGATCGAGGAACTTCGCGCCAGTCTTTATCCGAGCCTGAACGCCGAGGATTCCACCAGCACCGAACTCGACACGGAGATGGGCGTGATACCGGAAGTGGAGGAGGACGCCCTCGCGGGAGGCGTGGGCGGCAACGGAAGTGGCGACGCCAAGCCGGATCTGCACTTCGAGGAGGAAGATTACTCGGAGGCGCAATCGGACGAGGATTGGTTCGCTGATCGTGACGAGAATCAAGGCACCCAGGAAAACACTCAGGGCGATCGTAGCCTCTCCCAGGGATGCAACGAGGCCACCGGCGTCGTAATGGACGCCTCCGAACTCGACGCCGCACTACCCTCGGGACCCAAACGCGTCAGTTGTCCCGAGGACAACGACTTTCTCTCCGCCTTCGATAAAATCGTCTCCGACAATATACAGGACCGTATGAGGGACTCCGTGAAACCTCAACAGGTCGACATCAGCGTGCCACTTCACGTTAAAAGCACGAAAAAGACGTACGAGCAACTCCAGGAAGTTCCAGCCGACACGAAAACCGTCGATTTCGTTCTCATGCTGCGGAAAGGCAACAAACAACAGTACAAAAATCTCGCGGTTCCGGTGTCCTCCGAACTCGCGCTCAATCTACGCAATCGCGAGCAAGAGCAGAAGGAGGAGAAGGAACGAGTCAAGAGGCTCACCCTCAATATCACCGAGAGACAGGAGGAGGAGGACTATCAAGAGACCATCAGCCAAGGCACCAGACCCGTCACCGTCAACTTGAACAGGGAACGAAGACAAAAGTACAATCATCCCAAAGGCGCACCCGATGCTGATCTCATATTCGGACCCAAGAAAATACGATGATGCAAGAACAACGAAATTCAAACAATCTTCAACTGGGAATGCGTTGATATTTCGAAACCCAAACAACCGGACGCGAGATCATGTTTAGTTTCGGCCGATATCGTTTTGTGGAAAAAAATGGAGGGGGCGCGTGAGAAGTGGAATAATCGGAATTCTAAGAATGCCGTTATTTCACGCTCATACGGTATCACGTGGAACGGGCATACACGTGGTACGGAGTACCAGCGTCCAGTCTCGACAAAAATGGACCCCTTTGCTCTATTTTTCTTCTCTCTCGCTTTCTGTCTTTCTCTTTTCGTTATGGAACACCGTGCCGTACTTCCACGTCGGGCTGCCAAACACGACGATCCGACGAAATTCTTCAGAGGCACACACACACCTTAGCACTGTCACGTCGACTCGAGGACAAAAATGAGATTTTATTTAATAAAATGTTGATGAATTTAGTAAATTGTCTTTGTGCTCGATGTAGAACCCTCCTGAGTGTGTTCGTTTTCGTTGAGAACGAAAATTCGTCCGCGAAATCCGCCGTAACGACAATTCTTCGGTCGGTGCACAGCGATGTTACGAAAATCGGCAATCTCGAGATTGATTCCAAGAGAACACATTTTTCTGATCTACGTGATGTCTGGCTCGTTTTTTCGGATACTTATTAACGAATCTGTAAAATCCGAAAGTATGGGGAATTAATAAATAAAAAGGTATAATTATCCCTTCGAGGGAACACCTCCGTGGCGAGTTCAAGTGATGTTGAAGTTTCCATCGTTGGAATGCAACGAAATATCAATGTTCTTTAAGGGGTAAGGCCACAGTAGAATTTTGAAAAATCGATTTTTTTCTCGTTAAAACGGTGCTTTGTCATCATAAGAATAAGTTACTATTCGATTTATAGCAAGAACATTTTTTTAACCGAATTTGAGCGTATAGAGTAAGCACACCTCTGGCATGGCCATAGAGTACCTAAAACTTTGAACGCGTTTTTTTCGAAACAGCCTTTTTCCAATTGGCGTGACAAATAGGTTCAACCATTTTCACTCGATTTACTTCAAATTTAAAAGTTATGTTCCTAATTGCATTTCGCAGAGAAGTACGTACGGAATTTCTGATTAATCGAAAACTTTTCATTCTATGAGCAGTTTTATACGAAATTTTTCACTGAAAATTCATTCGAATACCTACAACTTTTGAATAAAACAATATTTTTGAAATTTCGTACGTACTTCACTAGGTATTCTAATGTAGATTGACGAGAATTTTTGTTTTTTGTTCTAGGCAAAAAATTGTCGATGCTAAATGTCACGCCGCGGAGCGCCTAAAAAAAGATTTAAAAAAATATTAGTAGTCGGCCATTTTGTGCATCGAAAAAAATATATATTTTCTAACAGCTTGATATTCGTACTAAATAGATGTGCAATTCATTTTATGAGTGAATCACTTTTTCATACGAAAAAAATTGTGAAATTCGCACATGATTTTATACCCGTTACTGTGGCCTAACCCCTTAATTGCTCACATTTGCCTTTCGATGACTTACAGTATGAGAATCAAATGATTTTTTCTACTTTTAGTAGAGATGTACGACCGCGATCAATTTAAAAATTGGATTTTGCCAAAAATTGAGAAATTTGGGGAAAAAGGTAGAACTTCCGTTGCATTCCAACGAAGCAAAACTTCAATACTATCGAATTCAAATACCTCGGAACATGTACACTTCTCTAAAGTATATGTGAATACGATTTTTATTGTAAATTTATTTAAGTTTAACGCTACACAGTTTGATTATTAACCTTCCGTTGGCACACTTATCTGTGGCTGGAATTTTGGCATACCGGATCCATGCGACCCGAATGGTTCGTCATCCAACTGCCATTAACAACACTTGGGTCGTTTTTTTTTTCTAAATTGATGTTTTTTTTGTTTTTCACACGCAATAGTATGTGGGCCAATACTTTTGCACGCTCGTTAAATAAAAAGTGATTGACAATCGAATATTTAAGAACAATATCTATGTATATAATTATTTGTATACACGTATTAATAATAGTGTACACTTTTTAATATGGTTGCATAATTGAAATTCGGCGAGTATAAAATTCAACTGTTAAAAATTGTTGAAAATTTTCAATTTTTGAAAAAGTGAGAATTTTAATTAAAATTCGTCCGGATCAAGTTAACCCAGTGTATCAACGGGAGGTTAAAAAAAAGTAATAACGGTTCATCGAAAACCGTGCTAGAATTATTTTTTTTCTATTTTTTGAAATTCTTTGAGGGGGAGAGATTCCTTCATAATGTAGAGAAGAGCTTATGGCCGGAAATGAACTCCACGTGGCAGCTGAGGGACTACTCTGTGGCCCCGGAATCGCGGATTAATCGGTAGGTCATTTAGTCACAACATGTTTTAGTTGAAACTTTAAGGGATAAAACCACTCTAGTATTTTGGAAAAAACGTTTTTTTTTCTTAAAAATACTTTGGGCTCATAAAAACAATATGCAATTGGTCCTGTAGCGATTTTTTTTTCGAAGGTCCAATTATCGTTTTTGCCGCAGCGCCTCGGACTTCTTACAGGCGCCTCGTGCAACTTTAAACGCGTTTTTCTCGAAACCGCTTTTTCAAACTGGGAGGACGGATTATTCTAACACCTTTGCATGGATCGATTTGAAATTTTGATAGTAGCTTCACAAGTACATTCCCTATGGGAGTACAGAGCCGTTTTTTGATTAAATGTAAACTTTTTTTTATACACAATTTACTGCTTATTTTTTGGGCAAAACATCGATTTGCCTTTTAAAGAGCGCCATTTTTTCAAAATTTGATTTAAAAAAATTCCTACGTAGTCTCATAGCTAACAATATATAGATTATAATTTATTTGGTTTTTGTTCCAGGTCTTATTCTTTACGAGAAAACCGTCCTCCCGTGGAGCTATTTCCAAAAAAACACGTTTTTCAAGATGGGCTCTGTCGTCGCCAATTTGTATGAAAATTATTTTTTTTATACTTTAATGTGTTAAATAAACCCTCTGAAAATAAATTCATTTTCTTTTTTCATACTCCGAAAATAAATTGTCAAAGTTAGGGGTTATTTTCTGCCGCTAGAGTGGTGTATTCCCTTAAACGTGTTTTCCTGAAAACCACTCGTTCGTGAACCTCGTACGAGATAACGCAAAAACTATGTGATCGAGCATTTTGAAATTTTGCACACTTTGAGATAACATAATTACCGTCTAAGTGAACCTAAAGTTACTTGAAAATTGTTTTTAGTAACGACTTTTTCATTAACAAATAGTAAAAATTTCATAAAAAATAGAACATTCTTTTAAACACGTACCATTTTTTTTTCTTTCAATTTTCGCTTTTCTTAGGATTTTTTGGGTACAGAGCGTGTGGGTCTCAGAAATCTAAAACTTCTTGGCTCTGATGTTTCAGATCAATGCACCAGACGCTAGATTGTACGCCGTGGAATATTTCTCGCGACAACCGTCTCCGAAGCAAGTGCCGTAAAGCCGCCATTTTTTTAAATTAACGTTTTTTTGTAAAATTGAATATGTACATAAAATTTTCATCATCTATAATAAATAGTTTCGACTTGAAAATTCGCTTATTTTTGGCCGCCCAGGAGGATCTCCCCCCTTAAAAATTCACTTTGCGTAGCTCAATAATTACGGGCGATTGCTAAGGCCGATAGATATAATTTAGTGTACTATTTATTTGATCCTAAGAAATTATTATCAAGTACAAAATGAATATAAATAAAGTTTCGTGCCTCGAGGATGTTTGGACGGGGGAGAAGAAGCGGGGTTGGGTGGAGGGAGAAAAAGGGGGAAAAAGAAAAAGTTTGCGACGAGATCGTTCACGCGGGTGAAAAAATTCCGCTTGCGGCGTTGTGTGATATACGAATGGCGGATCAATATAATGTTGAAGTGAATCGAAACTAAAAGCAAACGAGTGCCAGTAGCCGTGTCAAAAGCGCTCGCGGTCGTACCGGACACGATCTAAGGATCTTCCTCCGCGTCCTCGAATTGGCCGGCTTCAACGTCCATTGTCTCCTCGACTTCGTTTCCGTTGTGACTCGCTATTTGTTCTGCGAACGAAAAATTGAAGGAACAATTGCCAGTTGTGGAGAAAAATAATCATTTTCCTATAAGCGGAAATCCGTTGTTTTTTTTAAAGAATGTATGGAAAATCGAGTTCTGCGTACAAAAAGCGGAAATTCAAAATTCGTAAATGTATGTTCTATCAAGATACAAAGTTGCAGTGGAAAGTGTTTTTTTAACGGGCTACATGTACCTAGATGGCTCAAAAAATTTAATGTACCAAAAATATTTTTATTCGATAGTATCTCTTGTTATATTCCCTGAAAATGTCTGAAAATGGAATGAATGCATTGTTATGTAAAGTACCCATTTTTCGTACGATTTTCGGCAAGAGTGCGATATCCGGGGCGCCAAGATTTGACGGTAAATTTAGGGTTATCGAGTCAAAGTAAACATAATATGAAGAGTGGTAAAAGTTGATATTTCGCTTATTTTGCGTTTAAATTAGAATTTTTCGATAGTTATCGAAAATTACGATTTTTTCGGATTTGAAAATTTCAAGCAACACCAGGCAAGGTAACTTGCAAATTTAGAGTTTCAACAGTGTCTCAGAAGCCAAAAATGTATTTCAAATACCACTACCATGTTTTCCTCGCTTATAAGCGCGACTAGACAGAGGATAAAGTAGTACTTTTAACCGCTAGGAGTCGGAAGATGAATTAAAAGTGTACGGTTCATCCCTCTTC
Organism: Ophion slaviceki; assembly: GCA_944452715.1. NCBI lineage: Eukaryota > Metazoa > Arthropoda > Insecta > Hymenoptera > Ichneumonidae > Ophion > Ophion slaviceki. The sequence goes on from OX101784.1 coordinate 58,146,853, forward strand.
GACCGTATAAGGCTCTAAGTTTATGTAAAATATATGGTTTAGTAATTTAGTGTAGTAATTGTATGGAACATTTATTATTGTGACAAATAAACAGAGAATATGAATAAATAAAGCATTATAATCTTGGAATTTATGTTGAAAATCATATAAATACTACGTTTAGTGGTATATATATGATACCACTACACAAACCCAAACAAAGAAATACTTTTTGAAGCTCGCTCGGTCAATTTCCATTATTTGCGATAAAATAAAGATATTGTACCCACGAGCCAACAACAATCGTTGAATATTGGCGTATTTTAAATTACCGCTAAAAGCGCCCAGAATTTCTTAAGGAAGAATAACTGTTGTTATGGAATCGGCTTCGATTCGGCCAATGAAAGTTTCCAAGGTCGCGATGGAAATAAACGTTTTTCTGTTTTACGTTTCGATCCTTGATTCGGATCCTCTTCCTTAAGGAAGCCAAAACGGCGAATTTTTTATTCTTAAAATTCTCATCATTTTGGTTTAAATATCAAGAGTCAGCGGTCAAATTTGGCGCCCCGGATATCGTGCTATCCCCCGATTTTCGTAAAAAAAAATAAACACTAAACCAGGTTTTGCTTATTTTAGGGCTCCGTAAAATATTTAGTGTCAAAAGGGTTCCGTCGCCAAAAAAGTTTGAGAACCGCTGATATAGTTATATTCCCTGAAATAGGAAAATAGGGAAATAAAATAATTGGGAATAGCTATATTCCCTGAAATAGGAAAATAGGGGAAAAAATAGTTATATTCCCAGAAAATTTCATTGGAGTATTCCTAATACGACGAGAAACATTTAAAGGTCGGTGACGATCTCACTTTTCCAAAATCGATCTTCATTTTTAATAGTTACGTAAAAATGACGACTGTTTTCATAGATTTTGTATATTCAAGTTTCAATTCGTCGCCACGTTGTAAAAAAAATAATTTCAAAAATCGACAATCGTCAACGACTCGTATTTATCGTTAGCTTGAATAACCCTTTTGGTTTTTAGATTTCGGATGGACCGTTTAAGTTGGAGTGTACACCGCCAAATGTCGCGAAAAAAATGTTATCATCTGCCGGCGGCCATGTTTTTGTTGTTTTTCTGTATTTTTTGGTGATTTTTTTTAAAGCTCTTTTTTTAAGGCAGACAAAAATAGAAATTTGGCCGTTTTTCGATCCTCTAGGTAGATGTAGCCCCTTAAAAGTGTTTTTTTAATTATCCTTCCAGCTGCATTTGCTAATTTTCAACTTTATCAGGGAAAAACTCTTGGCTCCGAACGTGCCCCGTCTCTCGCTGTCGCAATGAACGAGCCGCTCAGCTGTTCACAACGTTGCCATACAGTTCGGTAAAGATGCGCGGCAGAGCCGAACGACAAAGTAAGAACTTCAGTACGTTACAATTAATTGCACTACGATTATAAGGCGAAAGATTGTGAAATTTTCCAAATGGTTTCTTTCGTGCATAAATTACCCACATAAAAAATTCAAAGCATTCTGTACACTGTTTCCGCGACATTTTTTCGTCGTCTCTGAGTGACAACGTCCGGCGAGAACGCATACAAAAGTGTTAAAATTCTTGACCAGGCTAGCAAATCAATCCCATTTTGCCAGAATTTTGGAAGAAACGAGGCAATTATGCATCCAATTTGTATCGCCTCGGTAGGATTCTGTAAGACTCCCAGAAACCTTCTATGCCGACGTTCAAGTTTGTATCATTGGGATGCAACTAAAATTAATTATTCTTAAGGCGCCACACCACTGTGACGGGTCAAAATAATCGATTTTTTTTTCATTTTCTCATAGTATACATATACAAGAATATGGGAAAAAAATTCAAGCTGAAATATTGAACATTGACGATGTTGCAGACGATTTAGTGAGAGCAGGTAGCGCAACAATTTACGTATACTTAAACTTTCAATCGCGTTTTTCTCGAAATGGCTTTTCTCGACCTGGCCGGTAATCATAACTGTAGGTATAATTGTCCAACTTTCAATTTTGAAAAACCGAAATTTCCGTAACTTCAGTAGCTATTGCGGTAAATTAGTAATTTCTATAATTCTAAATAATAGTAATTTCAGTAGCTGTACATAGCTGTTTTTTTATTTAATTTAACATTTTTTGAACCCCCGAATAAGAGTAAAAATTTCGTCGAAACTACACTTTTTTCAACACCCGCTATTTTGTGAAATGTTGTGGTTTCGTAAAACGGCTACGTACAACGAGAACTACATTTATATAGATTATAAAACTTTTTATTGTTATTTTTTAGACGAACTATTATCAAGTTATCAATCCAGCCGTTGGATCTCATTTCCAATACAGCGTCTCTATTGTAACCTTAATAACCCTTTTCCAAATCCCAAATAAGTAATCTAGTAGACGAAAAAAAGAAAAAAAAACGACCGTTTTCGGCCCGTCTTAATTGCTCAAATTTATTTTGGCCGATTTAGGCTGCGAAAATCGCTCGAACGTTTTTACGTATTCTTACCAGAAATGTACGACCTCAATTCGCAAAAAAAGGCTCCAAGTAATGATAAAAATGAAGAAAATTAAAAAAAAAAAACATATCGTGGCATTCCAATGATGCAAACTTCAACGTCATCTTTAATGACGCGAGAAGCTTTCGCCCAATCGTAGTGGAATTGAATCGACGATACGTCACCAAAAGCTTCGGATCTCCCGGATCATATGAGAGGCGAGAGAACTCAATTTACCCGTCGGTATAATGTACGGTGCGTCACCAGCGCCAACCTCGTAGTACTCGAAATCGTCGTCTTCCGCGTCCTCGTATATGTCCTCCTCGGCTGGAATTACAAACAGCGCTCAATCAATTCTTCACAGAGCATGTATCTAGGCAAGCAACGGGAATGTTTACCAAAACGCACGGTTGCGTAGCTCGATGACGTTGAAGTCTGCATCGTTGGAATGCGACGGCATTTTTTTTTTAATTACTTAAATTGTGTTGGCCGATTTAGGCCGTAAAAATGGCTCGAATCTTTTTACGTATTTTTTCTAAAAATTCACGACCTGAATTTGCAAAAAAGGGCTTTGGATGATGATCATTACATTTTTATCAGTAATGAGAGGATCAATAAATAACAAATGGAAGAAAAAAAATATAGTTGCATCCCAACGATGCAAACTTCAACGTCGTGTATTTCGTTAGGTTCACGCACAATTGTAACATTGACCCCTGAAAATTAATCTGCCGTTTATTTAACAACTTTATCAAATTAAAGTCTCTCTTTCTTGTTTGCTTTCGAAATTAATTACTTTTTCGGAGCGGCAATCATTTTTCTCTAAAGGAGTCATTGAATTCTATTTTTTATTATTCTTTCAGGATGTTAGACCAAAAGGTCACAACCGGGGGGGCGTCTGCTTTGAACAAACGGAAATGACGATACATTCCTATCCATTTCTGGCTGTGAAAGCTCCAAAACTTGTAATTACTAGCTACGATGAAAATCTACCGGAAATACTGTTTTTCATGACAAGTTTTCCATCCGAAAATAAACCCCCACCTTTCATCATGGTCCTTGCTGAAAAAATGGCATTGAAGTTTGCATCGTTGGAATGCAACGAAAATTCTTCTTTATATTTTTATTTTCTCATTTTCAACAATCTACAACATATTTTGGCAGATTTAGACAACAGATTTATAAATAACCCATTTGAGAAATTGTCGAGGAACTTTCCTGGACGTGACATGCCGAAAGAAATTTGAGAAATTACGGGGCTACATCTACCTAAAGGCCCGAAAAAATGGCCAAATTTAGATTTTTTTCTGTCAAACGGTTGGTGAACAAGAACCGGATTTTTCAAACACAAATGTACATATGTTCAGAGCCTTTCATAAAAATCACAAAAAAAATACAGAAAAACAACAAAAACATGGCCGCCGGCAGATGATACTATTTTCAAAGTCGGTGGAAATGGTATCTCGCGAATCACTTGATGAATTGTTTCCAAATTTACAGATATGACGAAAAAAATTTAAAGGTCTTTGACGACCTCACTTAAGGAGGTACACCAGCTTCATACAATGTTGCCATGCTAAACCATGGTAAAATTTCAAAATGGTGATAGATCAATAAAATTTGGTGAATATATTCTTTAGTATTATATATGTCAATACAATTTTTTTCAGATTTTTTCATTGTGCCGTTATCGAGTAATTGAACATTGAAGTTCACGTGTATAAGCATAGCGTTTTTATAGATATAGGTATATATTCCGGGTATAAGAATAAACGCTTGTGAATTATTTGTAAGAAAACGGCACAACCAAAAAATCTGAAAAAATTTGTATCTACATGAATAATACTAAAGAATATATTCACCAAATTTTATTGATCTATCACCATTTTGCTGAAGCTGGTGTACCTCCTTAAAAAAAAATCAATCCAAATTTTTTTAATAGTTACGTGAAAATGACGACTTTTTTCATAGATTTTGATTTGATTTGAATATTAAAAATCGATGATCGTCAACGACTCGTATTTATTGTTAACTTGAATAACCCGTTTGGTTTTTAGATTTCAGATGGACCGTTTAAGGAGAGATATACACCTGGATGGTCGAGGTCGAGGATTCAGAAGGTATGAACATTCCGTCGACCGTAGAAGACCTACATTATGGGCCTGGTAGCGATGATTCCATGTAAGTTGACAAATTTCATGATTTATTCATTCCCAAATTTTCAAACGCGTTTTTCTCAAAACCATGTTTTTCAAATCGGTACCCAAAATTTCTCGAAAACCAATTAACCGATTGCCTTGAGGTTTTTTGTGGTTATTCTATACACCATTATCTAGTACTTGGCATAGGATTTTTTTCTTCCGTTACTTAGTTTTTGTTTTATAGGCAAAATAATAAGTAATTTTTGGCCCAAAAATCACTATTTATGTTCAAACGTCCGCCATTTTGTCATAAATCGATATTTTCAAAATCGGCTATGACAAGTACTAGATTATAGTATCTAATTTAATAATCTTTTTGGTTTTTTTTTCAGATGATTTTTGAAGAAACGCCAGTGGGTACCGTATACGCAGATTTTTTTACGACGCTCCAATGATTATACAATATCCTTGTATATTTTTGATATTTTTAAATAAAGAAAGTTAAACATATTTTTGAATGTATATACTTTTAGATAATTAAAACCCCAATCTGAAATTTCAAATAGTTTTCCTTGAAAACATTCACAAAAATGACCTTTTTTCCGGCTCCTAGGTGTATATCTCCCCTTAAGCTGGCGTGTCCACAAAAAATGTCATCATCTACCGGCAGTCATGTTTTTGTTGTTTTTTTGGTGGCTTTTTTAAAGACTCTCAATATATGTATTTTCGTGTTAAAAAAAATTCCGTTCGATTCACCAAACGTTTCCTAGAAAAAATCGGGGTAATTCTTTAGATAAGTGATTTTTCATAAAAATGTTTGCTATTTTCTCATTGATTGGGCTATAAATGATGATATTCAGTTGGGGGAAGCTGAAATTCACCCCCGGCCCATGAAAAGTTATGGAGTTTTGAAGTTCGCGGAAACACGTGATCTAATAGGGCATTTTTTAACATGTCGACGCCCATATTGGGTTTATTGGGTTAAAGTATGGGTCAATACTCTGGCGTTTTGAAGGTCGCGGAAACCCGTGATAAAATAGGGCATTTTTGAACATTACGACGCCTACATTGGGTTTGTTTGGAAACAACTTTTTTCGGAAAAGTCACTTATCGAAAGAACTACCAAAATCGGATTTTGGCAATTTTTTCGGGCTTTTAGGTAGATGTAGCCCCTTAAAAAAAAGAGTTATTTTCGTTGCGTTGCAAAAAATGCATTTACCGTCCGAAAAGCTATCCTGCGGATCTGGATGGAGAGCTTGGCATTGGCTCATTGCCTGGAACATCGCATCCAAATTGTTCGTGTTGTCCGGCGCTAACATGATGTCCGTCATCGGTACTTCGGGCTCCTCTTCGTCGCCGACGCTGATGTAGTCGTTCTGCGACATTTGGCCATCTGAAACGCCACCGAGAACGTCGTCAATAACGAACTTGTCTACGTCGAGAATTGTTTTTTTTTCAGCTATTCTTTTTCATAATGATCACCGGGTAAATCGAGGGCCGCGTCGACGAGGATGTAGAGACACGGGCGGGGGTGGACCATTTCGTCTCGCGATACTGCGTGCATTGATATGTGGGGATACTCGAGGGAGAAGCCTTGTTGCGTGCTGTCATTGACCCAAGATAGTATACTGTAACGTAAACAATGTAAGGCGACTGGTGAGTATTGCCAGTTGAAAAAGTAACGCGTTGTCGTGAAAACATCAGGGCAGTAAGAACATCTCGGAATGTTTTTTTAAGGGCTTACAACTAGCCGAAATTTTTAAAAATATCCACTTTTGGTTTTCGACGGACTCTCATATAACGTTTACAAAATATTCTCCGAAAATTTCGAGTACGTCGTTTTTCTCAAAATGACTTTTTAAACTTGGTAGAGACGATACCTCAAAAATCACTCCACCGATTGGATACAAATTTTACAAAATTATTTCATACATCAAAAAGCAGTACTATGAACAAAGCAATTTTTCTGTCGGACTTTTTCAAAAATCAATATTTTATCAAATTCCTTGTCAAACCAATTTTTCGATATAAAAATTATAAAAGATACTTAAAATCATACACTCTAATGTAAAAAAAATTGAAAACCTGTAAACGTTTAGCCAAAATAAAATTTTCGAAAATTCCCCTTTCCCGCCAATTTGGTGTAACATGTTAGCACAGTCCACGGGAAACTTGGTAAACCTGCCAGTGCACGGCTGATCGGTCATCCGAGTATGAGCTTGGGCCAATACTGCCTGACGTGGCAACCGTCTTTTGACTCTTGCGCGTATACTCCTCTACGCAATATTCGTATAATGATAACAAAAGCATTGCAACAATCTATAGGCTTAAGTTTCGGAAGAAAGGCTCAAGTTCTAAAAGACCAAAGTTCCAGAGGAAAGACTCTGTTTCTAAAAGATTGAAATTCCAAAATACAACAGTTCCAGAGGGAAGGATCCGTTTCTAAAAGATTAAAGTTCCAAAGACAATGCGGCTGAAGTTTGCATCATTGGAATGCAACGAAAACTCTTTTCGCTTTTTGATTTTCATTATTATCCAAAATCATATTTTGCAATTTTATTGTAGATCACTAAATGAGAATTCTAAAAGCGGTTTAAACGATTTTTGTGCATCAAATCTGCCAAACGAAATTGGGAGAGTAAAACAAAAAATTTCGTTGTATTCCAATGATGCAAACTTGAACGTCATCAAAGACAAGACTCCAGTTCCAAAAGACCAAAGGTTCTCTGGAACTTTGGTCTTTGGAACTGGACCTGAAACTGGAACTGGACTTTGAAAGCATCCAGTTCCTAAAGGCCAAATTTCCCGAGGGGAGCCTCTATAAGACTGACGTTCCAAAAAAAGGCACCGATTCTAAAGACTAAGGATCCAGAGGAATACTTCCAGTTCCAAAAGATCCAAGTTCCAGAAAAAAAGGATTTTGTTCTAAAACACCAAAGTTCTAGAGGGGAGGCTCCAGTTCTAAAAGACCAAAATTCCAGAGAAAAGGTTCCATTTCTAAAAGATCAAAGTTCCAAAGAAAAGCCTTCGGTTCCAAAAGACTGCAGTTCCAGTGGAAAAGCTCCAGTTCTAAAACACCAAAGTTTCAGGCGAAAGGCTCCAGTTCTAAACGACTAAAGTTCCAGGTGATAGGCTCCACTCCTAAAAGGCTAAAGTTCTAGAGGAACCGCTCCAGTTCCTCAAAACCAAAGTTCCAGAAAAACGGCTCTGATTCTAAAAACGCTAAAATTCCAGAAATTGTCCCGTTCTAAGACTAAAGTTTCCAAGAAAACACTGCTGTTCTTAAAGACCAAAGTTCCAAAGGAACAACTCCACTTCTAAAAAACTAAAATTCCCGGTGAAAGCTTCCAGAATTTTCAGGTAACGGTAAATGGCGTTGAACTTATCGTAACGGTAATAAACGCGAGTACAGTACTCGTTACCTCTCTGTAATGTACAGCGTCCCTTTACCAATTTCCCTGTCGTCGATGTAGACCGAGGTGTTGGGCTCCTCGTGCCTCACACCTTCCTGCGGCGCAACAAAATTGCTCAGCACGACCATGTTCCTCGTCTCGTCTCTTGCGTTCTCCGACCTGAAAACCAACGTCGAATTTCCGTGCATTTCGGGGATTTCGCGGCGATGAAAATTCGCCATAAAGTTAGGCGGTAAAAGTGTCCTCAGGGAAAATGTCACTCACGCGAGAATTTTGGCACCTCGAGACAGTCGAGAGTTGCACGATGACAGCGTTCAAATTTTCGCCGATCGAAATTATGTTTTTTTAATACCGTACCACGTGCCAGGTCGATTTTTTTGGCCGATTAATTTACAAGTGCAAAAAATGTATAAGGCTGAATTTTATGTTTGCACATATAGATATATAGATATATCGTATTTGTATATACACGTGTATATATGTATATATATGTATATACGCGAAAAACAATATGGAGGACCAATCAGGCACGATTTTTCGAGAGAAAAAATACGCAAGTCTTCGGCCGTGCTTTTGTGTAATGATAATGAGGATTTTCGGGCGATAAAAAGAAATAAGCCCGAAGTGCGCGAACAAATGCACCGTTGATAGGTTATGATAAGACGAAATTCCGCGGCACGAAATTAATGTCCCCGAGGAAGTGCCAACCGGCGTTTTAGAGGGCTCGCGGACCGATTGCCGGTGTTAGTTATCGAGAAATGCGGCCAGCTACGATCTCTTTGGTATCGCTGATTTACGCACGCGAGTCTTTGTACCGGAAACTCTTGGATAAAAACATCAATGTATGATTTAGCGTTATACGAGACTGAAAACAATCTAATGTGATGGCATTTTTTTTTCTCGCACCTATCTACGGTCGGTACGGAAGACTCTTCCCTTCATAGTTGCGCAAAAAACATCGTTTTTCCGCAGGTGGCGCAATCGTCGGTGCCGCGCAGCCTCCACGCATCGGCGCGTGCTGGTCGATCATTTCCGGTGGAACGATTTGTTTGTACACACTTCGAGATTCCTTGCGGGACCACAATTCGCGAATGATACTCGATGCACCGAGGGAAAAAAGAGACTTTCTCTAGATTCGAATAATTGTGAGTTTGTCTTTTCTCTTGTCGATTGGTACAGACCCAAACGCGAATCGATCGAACTTCTATTTTGGTAACTCCATTCTGCGTGCGGAAACAAAAATTCGTGTAACCAACCGCCATTTTTCTCAGTCCAACGGTTTTTTAGCGTTTCGATTACGTTGCTCGCTTTCTTTTTTAGTACTTTTTCATTTCCTCAAAAGCAGTCTCGAATATTTTGTGTTACGATTTATGAAGAAAGGTTCTGCAATTATTGTGCAATTGATATAAAAAGAGCAGCCACTTTTTTCGTTGATTGAGCTGTCGTTTTGTATATATATATATACATACTAGATGAAAGGAAAAGTTCGTGGCGTTTTTCCCAATAAATATGTTGGGAAGAACGCCACGAACTATTTTTTTCACCTAATATATATACTCGAATTTGAAAAAATAAGCAAAAAATCGCATTGTAAATATAACCGTTCCGTACATTTTTAAAAAATTTAAGAAACCAAGAACCCGAATTTAGCAAACTCCCGTTAACTTGCGTATTGCTTATATATATATATATATATATATATATATATATATATATATATATATATATAAATGAAGGAATAAGTAAGATGATTGAAAAATCGTTTGGACATTTATTTGCATGTCCATTAACAAAGTTGTGTGCCGAATTACATTAAAAAAATAATGAATGAAGTTATAAACAATCTCGTGAAGGACCTTTGAACGTGAGGGGCTCAACGGTGTACCTGATTTTGGCCATCCGGTTGATCTGAAACAAAAGCTTTTTTTTTCTTAAAATCGATAATACTGGCTGAGCCTTGTGCGAGCTTTTTTGTTATCGTGTTTCAATTGTTTGAAAGAAAAATGTGTTTTTTTTTCTTCAATTTTCCAAGAAAAAATGACATTCTTGTCGATAACTATTGAAAAAAGTGTTATGAAGGAAAACGTCGGTCAAGACTAAACTTCTAAGTTATCAGTAGTTTTTTTTCTATTAAAATAGACAATATTGGCTGAGATTTGTGCGAGATTTTTTTGTTACTGTGTTCCAATTATGAAACAAAACAAAAACCGATTGTTTTCGCTGTTTTCGAGGAAAAATGACATTATTGTCGATAACTATTGAAAAAAATGTTATGCAGGAAAACGTTGATCAAGAATAAACTACTAATAAGACTAATTACACTGAATAAGTGTACCAAATTTCAAGTCAATCCGTTCATTAGATGTCGAGAAATCGTGTACACCATTTTGAAAAGCATAGTTTCGAGAAAAACGTGTTTAAAGTTTTACTAGCAGTTTTATCGTTGTAATTATAAGTTTACCTTCGATCTGCGATTTCTGCACCATATGTTGGACTTTCCTCTCCATTTTGAGTTGCCTCAAGCGACGAAGGAACGTTCGTCATTTTCACAGTAGCCTAACAACCTTAAGACGGAATGACACCTCATCGCGGTCGGTATGGTAGAACAATTATAGATTCCCAAAAATCTCTGAAACGGCTCTTCAGATCCCGTCGAAACTTTGCCAAACGACGTCAAATAGATAGACGAATAGCGCCCCTCAAATTTTCTGAATTTGAGAAAAAAAATGTAGATTGGCTTATCATAAGCCAATCTAGTTTTTTTTCTCAAATTCAGAAAATTTGAGGGGCTGGAAGCTATTCGTCTATCTATTTGACGTCGTTTGGCAAAGTTTCGACGGGATCTGAAGAGCCGTTTCAGATTTTTGGGAATCTATAATTGTTCTACCATACCGACCGCGATGAGGTGTCATTCCGTCTTAATGGTCATTTGAGTCCTCTTCAAAACAAAATATAGGGTACTTTCGTGACGAGTAGTATTTGCTAGAAAACATGAAGCATGCTGGAAAAAAATCAAAATTTGATTTTGAAGTCAGTGGAATGAAGATACTTAAAATCCGAATACGAAACACTCCTGAGAAAACTATTTTCAAATGGAATTACATTCCCCATTAAAATGCATGTTCGATCATTTTTCTCTTGATGACGGGATGCATATAGAAAGTTCTTCAGCATATTTTTGTATTTGGCATTTAATTATTTTCATTCTGCCGTATCCAAAATGGAATTTTGATTTTTCTCTACAATCTATTTTTGCTGGCAAGTACTACTCGTCCCGAAAATACGCCATATTGTTTTTCAAAGAGGGCTATAAAACCTTTCTTCGCGAATAGTCAACGACCAATAGCATCGTAATCATTGCAATAGCATTGAATATCGATAATAAAGTATTTCATTATTTCCTCGCTTCTGCAAAAAGCCTCGAGGTCGCGCGCAAGAAAACACGCAATAAAAAAAAGTATTGCCGAGCGCCGAAACGTTAGAGGTTATTCGCGCCGATGTTTAGCCGCGATATCACGAATTCCTGGCATCGTCTTTTTTTCTCTTTTTTTTCCGCTTCTTGTGTCTACGAGACGAGTGTGACACATACGCCCATTATATTTTCATATTTCATCGGTGTAATCTCATCACGCCTAATTAAAGTAATCGGTCTTGGACTTTGAAGTGTAGTTGTACTGATGCGGACCTATTGCCGCACACATTGCGTACACTTAATTTTTTATAAGGCTACGCAAAACCTACAAGTGGGATCGCGTTTACTCCCGTCGTGTGCTCTCGGCCGTAAGTGCGCGCGTACGTGCCGCGACATGCGGCAAGCCCGCGAGCTTTGTTGTTCTTCTGCCTGTGTTCGGACGTCCAGGGACTCATTGTGGTTTTCGGAGATCTCGGATGAATATTTTTACGTTTCGCAATTTCGCGATCTCTAAAAGTCTTGGCGCTTATTGCGGCCGAAGGCAGAAGCTTTACTAGTATAGTAAACTTTGTCAAAATACATTAATAACAATGCACCGAATTTAAATAAACGAAAAATTACTTGAGATTCTGATGTTTTCCAGGGTGCAAGATGGACAATTCAAGTGAATTGTAACCATAAGCCACCTAAAGATAATGTCTTTTTCAAAAAAGTGGTTGTTGGCTCTGAAAATGATTTTCCTTAGGCCATCAACGGAGTCAGCATGGAGACTACATAAAGGAGTCCGAAGTCCAATGGAAGGGGTATGGTAAAAGTGGCCACAAAATTGAGGAATGGAAGGGTTCACGAAACCGCCACTCGTGGCGCTGATTTTTAGGAGCGACAGCTTGAAATTAGCTATGCGTGAGGGAGATCGAATGATGAAGCGTCATCAATCGATCGGCCATATTGAATTGTTGAACTGTTGTCATGGAGACCACACCACTAGCTAATTTCAAGCTGTTACTCCAAACAATCAGCGCCGGGAAGCGGCGCTTTCGGGAACCATTCCGTTCCTCGATTTTGTGGTCACTTTCCTAATACACAGTTCGGGCTCCTTTTGTGTAGGTCTCCACGAGTCTGAGGTTCGTCGCGGAAGTGTGCAGTTGAAGGGTTAAATTTCCAACATTAATTTCATCTTTATGAAATGAAAGAATGTTTTTAATAATCATAGCTTTATCTTTTAAGGCTGACGTATCAACTATTAAGATTTCAAAATAATTATTAATAAAATTCTCTCCGTGCTTCATGTTCAATTAAAAAAATACGTCAACTGCATCAGCTAACGGCAGATTCTCAAATCGGCGTGTTAGATTTACAATGATGTTATCTATTACTTGGCAGTGAATGTTGATCTTCCAGTATTCTTCTGGTTGTTTATCGGCCGGCAAATCTAATGTATTTCTTTTGCCTACTGTTAACTCAATTGTGAAATATGAATATCTATTGAATTTACGTAACATAGCTGCTTTTTATACAAGTTACGAAATTACAACGAAGAAAATAGTCCAAGTTTGATCAAATTATTTCTTTATACTTGTTGGGTGAAACAAATAGAATTAATCGATTATAAGAATTTAATTATTTTCGATCTATGTTTTTGTGTTGGGGGCGTGACCTCTCGTGGCCTTCCTGGCTACGCCAATGATGTTCACCCAAACTGAGAACCTAATAGCTCCTACCTGGACAATATGACGCGCTCGTGGAACGTAAAAAATGCTTCGGGAGGCGGATGCGGGAAGATAGTAGTGAGCACACATAAATATCATACGTATATTCCAGCTTTATTCCCAACGCAGTTTCGAAGTTAACATTTTATTGGGTTATCATTCGCGCATCACACGCGTTGAAACTTTTCGTACTTTCGGGCGGTTATATACGCTCGCGTTATAAATGTGTATTATTATTCAGTACAGAATTTATAAATAATCGACAACTTTCGTACAGTCGGGGATCGAAATACATTTTTTATATATACATACAGGGTGATTCGCAACTATTTGAGTTCCCTTCGTGAGCATACAGAGTATGTCGCTCCGAGCAACACGAATCATTTTAAGGGGTTGGCCTACTGTGCAAATAACCAACACTCGTTCGTCGCTTGAGGCAACTTAAATTGAAGAGGAAGGTTCAATATATGGTGCAAGAATTGCAGATTGGAGGCTAACTTATTATAACGATAGAACTGCTCGTTAAACTTCAGACGCGTTTTTCTCGAAACTATGTTTTTCAAAACGGTTTACACGATTTTTCGAAATCTAATGAACGGATTGACTTGATATTTGACACACTTATTCAATGTAATAGTAGTTTAGTCTTGAACGACGTTTTTCTTCTAAACATTTTTTTTCGTTAGTCATTGATAATAACAATGGCATTTTTCCTCGAAAAATCGGACAAAAATTATTTTTTTCTCTTCCATTATTGAAACACGATAACGAAAAAAGCTCTGTCAAGTTTTATAATCAATAAGTCAATATTATCTACTTTAAAAAACTCGTTTTTTTCGTTTCGGATCAACCGAGTGGCTGAAATCAAGTACACCATTGAGCCTCTCGTGTTCAAAGGTTCTTCACGACATTGTTTATAACTTCTAAAATTATTATTATTTTTTAACGAAATTTGATACACAACTTTGTGAATGTACATACAAATAATTGTCGAAAGGATTATTTGATCATCTTACTTATTCCATGAAAGTTAATTTCTTTAAACAACCCTGATTCTTGGGTTTTGACATCAGTCTAACGCCCTACTAACGTCTTGCGCCAAAAACTACCCAAAATATTCGCGTTTAAAGTCCAATCAGTAAACAATGGCGTAGGAGCTCCTCACGCGCGAAGCGTGCAAGCCGGATTGAGCGCGAGCTCGAATCCACCTTCGGACAGGTGAATTGTCTATTCTTAATATTTGTTTTATTGTAAAAAAATTAACGAACACGGGGACTCGCCTTTGTAATTTTTGTCCCACGGCATTTAGAAAAAAGCGCTTTGCTCGCAATGACAGACCCTGTATGCTCACCAAGAGAACCCTGATGGTGTGAAGTCTCTCCGTACACGCACGCGCACACACACGCGCACACACACACACACACACGCACACACACAAACACGCACACGCATACACACACACCGTAGGTAAAAACGTATTCCCACCCCTCGCATATCCATTAACATCCATTGCGAATTTCCATTAGCATCCATTATTCATATGAAGATTAATAAAGAGTATTTTTATTTGAAATCGGCCACAGTAAAAGATAATCGGCAAAACTATTTCTTTTTTCGAAGAGCTATTGTAGAAAAGCGAGGTTCGCGAATACTTACTCTCATCCACTGTGTGAGTAATATGTGTGTGTGTGTGTGTGTGTGTGTGTGTGTGTGTGTGTGTGTGTGCGTGTGCGTGTGCGTGTGCGTGTGCGTGTGCGTGTGTGTGTGTGTGTGTGTGTGTGTGTGTGTGTGTGTGTGTATAGAGTTTTTTAAACGTCACGTTGAATATTTCACGTAAGTAAATAAATGGTACCTGGGCACTTAGAAGGAACATAACTAAAGCGTCCGCCTTCGATTTTGTTGAAACTCATATACGTGATAAAGCATTGAAAACTATTAGACACGTATTTTTTGTTATCCGGGGAAAAACGTTTTTAAGGGGGGAAACGACCCCTCAAAAACAGCCATGTCACCCCTTAATTTAATTTTGGTTCAATTATTTTTTAGTGGATTTTTCATTGCTTTACGTTTGAAGAATTTTGGTTTTTGTTTAATTCAGATCGGTGAACCTGCCAACAACCCACCCCCCCCCCGCTACACGCCTTCATTTGCGGGGTGGTTTCCCCCCTTAAAACCGTTTTTCCGCTAAAAAAAATACGCGTCTAATTTGTTTTCAATGTTTAATCACACATATGAGGTTCAACAAAATCGACGACGGACACTTAAGTGAGGTTCCATATTAGGTGTGCTGCGCTTTTCAACTCGAAGCGGGATCAATATTCTCGAAGCAAAACTTAAAGTTTCATGTTCGCACGGATATTTGCCACGTGTTTGAGGTTATGAAGCAGCCGAGTGCCGCAGGAATAATTTTCGGTGACACGAAGCAGTGGAAGATTCCCTTCTCCCTTCTCGAATGAAACGTACGATGAATTGTGTCCGTATAAAAAATATTCTAAAAACCTATAAGTGAAAAAAAATAGGACGAACGACTCGTCATCTCGAACAATAAGTTAAATAATTCGTAATCTAGGATTAAGCGGAGTAAATTATGTCTATCGTAGACGCCATCGAGCGTCCACTTTTGCATTGATCAACAGACGTACATGGGCAAAAGCAAGAAACTATGGGGAAAAATGGTCCTTTTGCCAAAGCGAGAAGAGACCATAAGGACGTTGATCAGCATCGTTGAAGAGCAACGATGTTTTTTTCACATTATTTCTGTTTTTTTTTTTTTTTCATCATCCGATGTCTTTTTTCGCCAATTGAGGTCGTAAATCTGTAATGAGGATACGTCGAAACGTTCGAGCGATTTTCGTAGTCTAAATTGACCGAAGAAAGACTTGAGCAATCGAACAGAATGAATTTCCGTTGTGGTGCAACGATGCGAACTTCGTCGTAAAAAAAACCCTCAACATCCTCGAGAGGTATCGTTGATCTTCGTTGGGCATTTTTATTTTTGGGGTTTTTCGCAAAGCATGATCGAAGTGAGTTCCAGGAACTCGATATGCATTGAGCGGGAGAGAGAGGAAGAAAGAGAGAGAGAGAGAGAGAGAGAGAGAGAGAGAGAGAGAGAGAGAGAGAGAGAGAGAGAGAGAGAATTTGTGGTCGCGTTTATCAGACTTACGAAAAAGTGTCTCGGTCACAAAAGACCGATTGGCTGGACAGTAGAGCCTCGATTCGAAATCGCACTCGGGACTCATCGGCAAACTGTATGGAACTTGTGGTGTTGATGGTTGCATTGTTAGAACGCAACGAAAGTACTCCTTTTATATCTTTATATCCTTATTTTTATTAGTATACAAAATATTGTTGGTATACCGCGTACAACGAGAAAACGACACGTTTCCGAACCTAAATTCGTCCGGTCAGGTCAGATCCCGCCTATTCTTCACCCTCTCTACCCTCTCCATTGCGGAGCACCAACGGGTGCTGCGCCATGTTACGGGCTCTAGCAAGTCCGAGTATCTCCACCCGATTCACAGGCCGCTTATTGTGTCGTTCTCTCCTTGGAAGCAGTATAGATTAGTATTATAGATCTCTAAATAAATATCTCAAAAATGGATGAGAGATTTTTGTAGGCTCAATCAGCCGAGAGAAATTAAAGGAATTCAGACATATTAAGGGAAGGTTCTGCCTTGTTGGGCCAAAAAATGTTCGATTTTTCACCAATTTTTTATGCGAAAAGTATTAAATATCGAATGTTGACATTTGGTTTGTTGACTAAGCGGTCTTTATTGAACATCAAAATATTTTTTAAAGTTTGACAAAACATGGTGGTGGGAGTGGGAGGAGCCACGTAAGTCGGTGCGCGGGCGATGACATTCTTCGCTTGCGGAAGTCCTAAGTCCCAGACAGGTGATCTGAAGCAATAAAAACAAACATATTTGTACTTTGTACAATATTGTGTATAAGTTGACCTACAATCAAGAAGAAAAATTGAAAAATAAAAAACTAGTGAGCAAAAAACTGCGAAATTTTTTGGGAAAAAAACAAACATCCTTCCGATTGCTCACTATTTTTTATTTTTCCATTTTTCTTCTTGATATTAGGTCAACTTATACATAATATTGTACAAAGTAAAAATATGTTTGATTTTTTTGCTTCTGATCCCTGTCCGGAACCTAGGACCTCCCAAGCGAAGAATGTCATCGCCCGCGCACCGACATACGTGGCTTCTCGCACTCCCACCACCATGTTTTGTCAAACTTTAAAAAATATTTTAATGTTCAATAAAGGTCGCTTAGTCAACATACCAAATATCAACATTCTATATTTAATACTTTTCGCATAAAAAATTGGTGAAAAATCGAACATTGCAACGATGCAAACTTCAAGCTCATTGGCACG
This sequence comes from Ophion slaviceki, assembly GCA_944452715.1. Taxonomy (NCBI): domain Eukaryota; kingdom Metazoa; phylum Arthropoda; class Insecta; order Hymenoptera; family Ichneumonidae; genus Ophion; species Ophion slaviceki. Next base: position 58,164,404 of record OX101784.1, read on the forward strand.
TCATTTTTTCGCGTACCCCACACGCGCATCCTCGATCACGCATCTGTTCCTCACCGATTCTTCAAAAATGCCAAAGCAAATGAGAGAAAAATTCTTCTTTCGTACTTTACAAAGAATAATTTCACTTCCACTAACCTCAAAAAGTGAAGAAACGTCAATTACGATCGTACACTTGCGTTACCGTGACCCCATTTTTTTAGACTAGAGTTTCATAATCGAGAATGCAACAAAGTTTCTTTTGAAAGTGCGTCAAGTAGGGCGACGAGTCCTAAAAATCGGAAGGGCCGTCCAGCTGAGGGGTCTCAACATGGCGGCGCGCCTAGTGTTGCGAAGCGCCGCTAGAGATACTAAGAAAGTGGTGAGGATACAGCTAGCTGCATCCCCACCACTTTCGTCGATTCCTATGCCTCTGGTCGTGAGCAAGCGCGCTGCGCCGTGGGGCCCGCCTGCGATCCGGAACCGAGGCCCTACTGTACCGCCGAGTCCGAGCGCGGCATCTCCGGATGCCGGCACTCGGCGGTGCTCTCTCGGTTGCTCCCGGACCATTTTTATTTCAACACGATAACCCTTGAGCTCTCTTTCTCTCTCGCTCCTCTCTTTCCTCAATCCGCATCAGAACTTTGTAATTCGCTCAAAAAAAAGTGCTGACGGGAAACAAAAAAGAAGCGAACTTTGAACCCGAGTTCAAAAAAAAAAAATAATAATTTATACCTTCGCATTTTTCACTTTCGCGCGTTTTCCCAACTATGCTTTAGGCTGTTTTGTTGTCTCGAAAAAAATCGTCACGCTCCGATACTCAACCTGAAATTTCCATAATTTTAATGCACATAAATAAAACAAAAAAACGGAAATTAAAAAACGGAAGAAATTTGAAAAAAGTCAGTAATAGCGTGTGCGTTTCGCGATCAGTGCTATATCGCTCGCCCTCGACCTGAAATTGTGTTTTTCCTCATCTTTTCAAGCGATATTGAGCCACGCCAAAAAAATGGGTCGGTACATCGAGTATTCTATTCTAAGTCTATCGGCGTTCTAGGCATTATCGGGGACGCCAGTCTTCGCGATGTTTCGTTACACTCGTTTCACCCCCTTTTTCGGCTAGTACGCTGGAACTGCACGGTCTTACATACAAACGGGGCCGCGAGTTGTCAAGATTAAAAAAAATAGCGCGTCGAAGAAAAAACCGTATTTGGCGTGGAACATCTCGTTGAGCATAATATGAGTTTTGGATGATTGAGAATAGCGAAGTTGGGGTGCGGGGCGAGGGAGAATACTGTCTTGGTTACGCGTTACTTCGCCTTTTCACATATTATGTTTTAATATTTAATATATATATATATATATATATTATATATTTATTGCTATTGCTGTTCCTACTATTATTATCATCATTATTGTTGTTGTTGTTACTATTATTATTATTGTTATTACTGCTGCTATTATTATTGTCGTTGTTATTTCCATGAAATTTAGAATAAGAATAATATCAACAACAATAATAATAATATCAATAAAAATACTGATTATTATTGTTATATAATTATAATTATAATCACGTAATAATAAGCTATTCAATATATATAATATTGTTGTCGTTTTTATGTCAGTAATAATGAAAAAAATAAAAAAATAATAATAATGATAGTGATAACAACATTAATGATCATTATTATAACTATATAATAGTAACAGCAACAACAACAATGAAAACATTATTATTAACAATAATAATAATAATGATGCTGATGACGATGACGATGATGATGATGGTGATGATAGTGATAATAGCAACATCAATGACTATCGTTATTATAATTATATAATAGTAACAATAATGGGCATTATTGTTATTATTATTTAATAATAACGACAATGATAATAATAATTATTTTTACTATTATTAATTAATAACAACGATAATGACAATGATAACAATAATTATGATGATTGTCGTTATTCTATCATTATTATTGTATTCATACACGATCATCGTTATTTAATTACTGTATTATTTCACTTGAAACATTGGCTCGGATAGAGTTCGAGCGTGGATTTTTTTCGCCTCGTACACACATGCGCACGTATAGAATGATTGGCACAGAGGAATTTTTCATTCCATCCTTGTACGATGATACGTAACTTCGATTCGATACGAATTTGTGGAAATAAAAGAACGACAATAATGGCATGTTCGAGTTGTCAAATGGTATCGATAGGACAAATCGCACGAGAGCAAAAAGTGCTGGTAACGACATAAAGTAAAAGCGGACGTACGTAGGGAGACGGGTTTTTGTTTTTACATACAGCCGCAAGCCTCGACAACCATGTTCGGCAGTGTTTTTTGAGTTATCGTGTTGTTCGAGTCCACGTAGAGCAACTGAATCGGCGATAATTGCGTTGGCGAGCAGCACGGCACGATTTCACTCTTACGGTGGTGCACGTTGCCCTTTCTCGTTAACAACCTCTGTAACAATAACGCATCGTCAAAGTCCTTTAGGTTCGTTGCTCGATCCGGCGGACAATCGGCTTGTTGGGAAATATATATTGTACGGGCTTTTTTTCGCCCTCGGCACCACGCAAAGCTCGACAGAAACTTTTGCGCTATTTTTATTTCGATATCGGTATACAAGAGGGCGTGATTGGTGACGATAGGATGACAGGGAAAATTGGTAGATGGGTGTTGTTTACATTTTTTTCCATCGCGTTGATCGCGATGACGAATGACGAATCGAACATAAATAAATAGGAAAAAAACTGAAAACAGGTTTGATGAAAATCAAGACCGTAAATATTTATATCGGGATGTTAATTTTTAATGTAATATTTAATTGAAAAATCACTAATTTAAAGAACGCAGATTGGAAATGACAAAATAGGAAATCATCGAATTGAAAGTCAATGCAGTAAAATCAATCAATTTGAAATCGATAAATTCGACATAAAAAACGCAAAGATCGAAAATTAACATACTGGAAATAAATAATGAACAGATCGGAAATGAATTAATTAAAAGCGAACGGATTGACAAAAAAAATGTTATTGACATATTCGAAGTAAAAGAATGTATGTATCGAAAATTAATAAACTGGACATAAATAAATTAATAAAAAATCGACGGATTGAACATCAATAAATACGAAATTAATAAACAACGAATATATCGAAAACCAATAAACTGAAAAAAACAATACATTAAAAATGAGCAGGTTGAACATCAATTAATCAAATATGGGTAAATTCGAAATTAATCAAAAATCTCTATATAGAAAATTAGTAACTTGGAAATAAATACAAAATTAACATATTAAAATCCACCGATTAAAAACCAATAAATTGAATATCGACAAATTGACGAAGGTAAGTTAAATTGAGTTAAAGACAAATCGGAGGGCGGCTACATTGGAAATAAAATAATTCCAATACACGTTCTTATCAATAATTTTTATTTTCATAATGACTTTCGAAAAAAGAACGAATGGTTCAAAGTGTCAAAAGAACTTTTCCACTTAAAAAAAAATTGACGTTCGTATCACCGGGATGCAAAAAAGTTATTTTTTACATTTCTATTTCCTTCTTATTGTTATCCAAAATCTTCGGTCTCTAAATGATCATCGTAAAAATAGTCGAGGGTTTTTTGTATGCAAAATCTGCCGAAGGGAATTAAAGAAATTCGGAGAAATCAATTTTCCTCGTATTCCAACGATGCAAACTTCAATATGATGATTGAAGAATTTAACTTATTCATTTGTTCCTTGATTTTTATTGAAAAGTCGGATTTGATGGGTATTAAAATAGAGTGCGTTTATTTACGAACCCTTATTACGTTGTTGTAAGAGGAGCCGCTCATGGTCAAGGATGCGGCCGAGGAACACGAGCCACGACAGAAATAAGCGTGATATCCACTGGGATGCAGTATCCAATCGCTCCAACCGATATCCTCGAAGCTTATGTATAAATCGTCACGACAGCACTCCTTCATCTCTGGCAGACAGTTCGAGTTTCTTTTCGGTCGATTCTTTTGCGGCAGCGGTGACGTGTGAATAACGAGAAACGGCTTGAGCGTCATTTCGATCGATATCGGCGCGGTTTGCCGATCGATCGAGCAAGTGCTACACGCGATTTGGATCGCGTGATTTAGGCCACCCCCTTCGACCCATTTTCGCACCGTAAAACGTACGTCCGTGTTCACCCAGCCCTCTTCGATCGGCAACAAAAAAAAGACACGAATTATCGGTGTTGAGTTTTTCAAAGTTAGACCGAGCTGCTTTTTCAAAGAAAAATATCATGGCGCTGAAATTTTGGCCGCAGAGAGCGCCCTCGATGCCTCTGCGAGAGACACTAATTCTTCGGCTGTCTTCACGGTTTCTCCTGAGACAATTGTGTGCCGAATAGCGTGGATTTTAATCACTTTCTTTAGCTCCTTTCCTAAAAAAAACGACGTAGCGCAACTTGCGGCAACTTTGAAATGGACTTTTTATCGAACGTATTTATTTAAGTGTAAATAAAAATAGCAGTGCGCTGCAACACTCATGGATGAAAGGCTCGAGCCTGCGATTGAATTGACTCGAAAAAAAACAGTATTTGTTTGGTTTACTGAAATTTCGATGTGTAATCCTTGAAGGCGAGAGACGAAGCTGCGTCTTTAAAGAGTGAGATGCGGTCAGAATTTTCAAAAAATCGATCTTTTTTTACATTTTCTTGAAGTATGATGTTTCGAAAATGTTCCCTGAAAATTTCAAGTCAATCCGATGAATAGTTTCCAGGATATCCCACAATTAGTGAAGGGGCGTCGGGTCCCCATGGCAGGTAGCGGACGGCAGCTGCAAGCAACCGGTTTCGACCCCCCCCCCCCCTCCTATTATATTCCATAAATAGTCTTGTTCGTAACTGAACATTTTCGGTTGGAAGACAATAACAAATTGATATTTTGGAAGCTTTCACATCGGGAGAAGCCCTATTGTATGGGCCCTATTGTATGATTAGATGTAAGTAATTTTTTAATTCGTATTTTTATACATAAATCAAGTGTAGAATTGGAAAACTCTTTCCGAAATTTTCAAAAATTTATTACTCAAAAACTATGAACTTCAGCAAAATTTTATAAAGAATACTTTCGTTTTAAAATTGCCCAAAATATATTTTTTTAAATAATACATCCCGAAAAACTTTAATTTTTTGAAAAATTGTTTCAACAATTGGCTATAAACAATTGAATGCTCGACTTTTCGGCAAAAATTGTGATGTTCGGATTCAGCGGATCGAAATACATAAAAAAAGTTTAGCTTCATCCATCGAGCTCAACATTTTACGTACATATAATACCGTATCCACATCGAAAAATTTTAAACGCGTTTTTCTCGAAACTATGTTTTTCAAGTCGGTGACCACTATAATTAAAAAACCACTCCATGGATTTTGATGAAATTTGGTGTGCTTATTGATAGCATTAAAAACTAGTCCTTAATCGAAGGATTTTCATCTTTGTTTAAAATTTCTATTTTTTTTTAACAATAAATGAGCGATTTTTTGGTTGAAAATCGAAAATTATCTGTCGGAAGCCGCCATTTTGTTAATTTAAAAAAAAACCTCCGAGTAAGGACTAGATTTATTATTAAACTAATGATTTTTTTTGTTTTTTGTTTTATTTCAGATGATCCAGTAAAATTTTATGATGGATATTTTTATAAATAATCAATATTTTTCTTTGAAAATTTGTACAAGTTGAAATATAACAGAAAAAGTCCGTGTAACCACTTTTGTAAAACAAACTTAATTACTATAAAAAAAAATTATTGAAAATGCTCGTTTTTTCACGCCTCTGGCTGCATCTCACCCCTTAAAATTGCGAGACGAAAAATATTCTAGCCTTATCCCTGCTTGAATAAACACAACTGCAAGCACAGTCACACATTTGTGCATTTACACGCAACACGCAAAAATGCGTATCGGTTAAGGGGGACGTCCCTTTATAACGAAAGGAAGAACTTATGGCCGAAAAGGAACTCCACGAGGGAGTTCAGGGACTACTCAAGGTATGCCTTTTATGAATCCGAATATTTAACAATTGACTGATTTTCATCTATAATCAAGTAATGAAAAAATGAAAATCAAGTAATGAAAATGAAAAAATTGCCAACACAAACAATACGGACAATGTCTAGTCCAGTACGGGCTGAGCGACTGCGGGTAACGAGTGTTGGCACAACGTTGAAACAATGGCCAATGTTGGGATAGTTCCGGTTCACGACCGAGAACCGGCTGTTGGGGTAGGCCCCTGGAGCCAACCGTGGACCAGTACTGCCCGCCATTAATATTCCTACGTTCATATCTAATCCCGGCATCCAGTATTATACCAATGTCGGACCAGTATCGGCTACTGCCTGAGAGCCCACTGTTGGGCTGGACTACTGGAGCCGATCATGTGCCCGTACAGTCCGCCATTAATTTCCCTACGTTCATTTCTAAAACCGGCATACAGCAATATGCCAATGTCGGGACAGTGTCAACTAACGATGGAGAATCCACCATTGGCGTGGATAGCTTCAACCGAACATGGGCCAGTAATATTCTCCGTTTATTATGCCATGCACTGCTCGCGAATCACCATTCAGTGTTGTATCGGTGTAGGTGAACGAACTGTTAGTCCATTGTCGGCTTTTCGTGCGATACTTACCTATTTTTTCTCCATTGTGGCTTCCGTCTCCCATGTATCTTCAAACCTGGCTTTGCAGCCAATCGTATTCAAGGGTTTGAAACCGCATGCGCGACAGGCATGTCGAGTTTGTCGTCCAAACCTCAATCGCCCAGCTCGCCTGACCGCGTGTTTGCGAAAGTGTCACCCGAAAAAAGACGCGATAGGACTATTTTAACCTATACGAATTAAATATAAAATTGGATATGGAAAAAAACCTTCATTGCTCAGCCGGCTTCATCGAGTGTTCGCGTAAGGTATTCCTTTCCCGGAGGGCCGTATTTTGTGAGGGGATGAGGAGGGCCCATCTGAATCGTTGGTTAAATTACAGTGGCGCATAACAAAAATAAGTCCCAATCAATTATCGTACGCAACAATCAACTGAAATAAAAAAAATCGCGCAAATTTAGTAGATTGAAACATTTTTACATTTTCTCTGACCGATAGTCGCGGCTATGAAAACCCTTCTACTAGTTGCATTTTTCTAACCTTTGTCATTAATATTTTCTTCAAACATTCATTAAACCCCTGTTTTTATTGTCGTTATGGAATCTTTAGATTTTTTACTCGCGTGAGCAGTTTTTATCAGGCATCTAGAGTTATTTAGAGTATAAATTGTTCAGTGGAAATGGGGCCAGCGTGTCATCTTCATAAAGCGCCGTATAAATGCGGTGGTCTTTAGAGTCGTAATTTTTCGTTGAAAGTTGGGTATTTTGGCTGGAAATTTTACCAGTATACTGGGATGTATGTTTACTTGATTATAGGCAGAAAACAGTTCATTGTTAAATATTCGGGTTCGTGAAAGGAATACCTTAGGGATGTGTAGGAGATAGAATGTCATGTAAACGTAGACGAAAATAGTAGTTATAGTTATACTAATAGTTTTCCCAGAATATCATTTTGAATTTTCAACCCCCGCGAGGGGTTTGAAAAAGCAAAATTCAAGAGTGGTCCATGGAAACGAAAATATAGAGAAAATTATTCTCAACATTTCGTACATTTAAACCATCCCCTAAAAATCGATTGTTTATGAGTCATTCCATAAACAATTTTTTTTGATACTAGAACAACCCAACAACAACAACCCAAAGATATTATCGGATAGGGATGATCAAATACTCGATTGACGCGTCTCTTCCAGGGCTACAACGTTCCCATTTGAAAAAAAATTATATGCATTTTTCCTACAAAGTTATCGAAATGAAACTGATTTTTCAAAATTTCACCCCACTTTTTCACCCTCAAAATGAACTTCTACAACTTCGGGGTTGTGGACAAAAATAAATCCCGGATTTTTTTGAATATTTTGTCTCCCGGCGCCGACGTCGTGGGGGTTGTAGTTTGGTGTTAATCCACCCCCATCATTCCCCCCACATCTATCTCCCTTCATCTCCTAACAAAACCTTACACCCCGATTTTTAGGCAAACTTGGATTTAGCACTCGCCGCACCTACAAAATCACCTGTCACAAAAATAGCCTTCTTCTAACTTCTTCCGATTCCAATATACAGCACGACTGTACTATAACATACGGACCAAAACTCAAAATTCCAGTAGAAAGTGTATTACAGTTATCGTTCCACCTGCATTTGTTAATATTTGACTTTCTCGGGAAAAAAATGTTAGCCCTCGAACATGCCGCATCTCACGCTGTCGTAATTACCTACCCGCACAACTGTTCACAGCCCCGAGTGGAAAACGTAACTCATCACCGCCTAGCCATAAGCTAGTAAAGTGATGTTTCGAATCGACATTAGCTAGCCGTCCTAGAGATTGACTACCCAGCCTTGTGACGCTTTGGTCCTCTAGTGACTGAATGGAAAAAAATTAGATGGTGACTAGATAGAAAGAAATATGTCACGGCTCTATTATATTTCTGACCTAGCCATGACCTAGTTTTTTAGCTAGAGACTGGGAACAAAAAAGTAGGTGGGGATTAGATAAATAAAAATTTGCGGCTATATATTTATATTTTCGTGATTTTTTTTGCACATTATTTACATCATTCGGCCCTTTTACAATATTCTTCGTTGTTCATTGATTAGGGTTATGATATCTGCGCTGTAAATATTTTAATGGTTCAATTTTAAATTATCTCAGACGAGCGCTTACGCCGTAACGTGGTTTCGATCCCGGGACCTCTGGGTGATGAGTTGTGACGTTGTCCACTGAGCTAGTTCTACTTGTTTAATTTCTGAATTTTCTTATCGTCTACATATGTTCCACTACACAATGTCAGATTATTGAAAAATGGGTGGATTAACAAATGTAAATAACATTATGAGATCAATCACTCAATTGCATTCGCATTGAGAGCGATAATCGCATAGAATTACATAACCTTAAATTGTATTTGTCCGATCATTTATTCCGGCTAGTGCGGCCGCAGTTGGGAAGTGTTTGCTAGGTCATCGCAAGATACCAACTTGAGGATTTGATTAATTCGCCACGTCATCTGTAACTCAAGTTGCTTAACCAACTATGAGCCAGTCGCTCGATGAAACGACACGTATTCACATAACCGCACTTTGTCATTTGTGACCAATATCGGCTGGGCAGTGACTAGCCAAGGGCTGCACAGCCGCAGTTAGCCGGCTAGGTCATGGTGTCATGCCCACTCGAGAATTTTTTTCCTTTTGCAAAGCCGTCTAAAACTCAAGTTAGCTAGCCAGCCATGAGTCATTCGCTCAATGGAGATACACGTAGTCACATAACCTCACTTTGTCATTTGTGACCAAGATCAGCTGGGCATTGATTAGACGAGGGCTGGATAACAAAACATTCAAAATATTACCAGCTCATAGCGAGGCAACCATTAGTCAGTTCGCATGAGCTCAATTGGGTGAGCCAGTTACTAGGTTGTAACTCAGACAGGCTAGAATAATTTCTACTCGGGGCGTTGCCACACAGTTTGGTAAGGATGCAAGAGAGATCCAAACGACAAAAGAAGCGGTACTTCAGTACGTTACAACTAATTACACTACAATTATGTAGCGAATGATTGTAAAATTATCCAAAAAGATTCTTTCATACATAAATTCACTACACAAAAAATCTAAAGCATTCCGTACCATTTTTCCACTACGCTTTTTCTCATTGTTTCTCAGAGTAAAACAACGTCCCGCGAGAATGCTTTGTAAAACTGCTGCAATCCAAAAGTGTTATGACTTTTCAACAGGTCGGTAAATCGATGCCAAATGTTGCATACAAGCCTAAAACAGTCGAAGTAGTAATCCGTTCAATTTTTATTGCCCTGGTAGCATTTTGGCAAGACTACCCTAAATCCTTAACATTCATCGATAAAACGATCGAACCTGGGCCAAACTCACTCAAAGAAGTTGCTCGTGCGCGAGCTGTGAATAAATGCGGTTTTATGTTTCTCAAAATATATCGATATATATTTTTCCATATATATATATATATATATATATATATATATATAGAGAGAGAGAGAGTGTCCTGTTATAAATGGATAATCCTGCAACTGTCGATAGGTCAGATCATGACCTACTACATGCTGAAATTTCAGTTCAGTAAAAGACCCATGGTTTTCGAGATTTTCGGCGTTACGTTATTTAAACAAAAAATCATCTCCTTTTGGTTTTTTGCATGCCATTTCTACAAATGATATAACAAAACAACTTTTTAAAGCAATTGGCACAATATACGTAGAACAGTTTTTTTTACATCGCAGGGTATATCAAAGTCAGATGTTCGAATTGGTTTGTGTGAAAATTTTTCATAAAATCTTTTTTCATAAAGTTTCCTTAACCTTTAAGGTTAAAAAGAAGACTTTTGTAGATAAAACAAATAACTAAGAGTATTTTTTTTAACCGGCTTAAAAAGTTATTACTTGTAGAAATGTCATGTGGAAAACCAAAAGCAGACGATTTTTATCTCGAAAACCGTGGGACTTTTACTAAACTGAAATTCCAGCATATGAGTGGGACATGATCTGACCTATCGACAGTTGCAGGATTATCCATTCATAACAGGACACCCTATATATATATATATATGCGCGTTTGTGTGTGTGTGTGCGTGCGTGCGTGCGTGCGTGCGTGCGTGCGTGCGTGCGTGTGTGTGTGTGTGTGTGTGTGTGTGTGTGTGTGTGTTTGTATGCACGGACCCTTGAGACTTTAGACCTGCACGTATGTACGAACTCTCCCCGGGCATTGTTCATAGCCGTCATACGTCGAGGGTAATTGATCAATGGCCATCGTGACCGAAACCGTGCGTCCCTTGTTCGCGCAACACGCCATGCATTTTTCACACTCGATCACGTGACAATCCTTGAAAATAGCTCTTTCTAAATGTCCATCATTCCATTTTTCACCCCATTTTTATTTGTATCTCTTATTTATATTGTTTTTTTGTTTTCTATCTTAAATAAATTATTTTTTGAAATTCTTATTAAGTATTTGGTGCTCGAATTGACGAAATTATTATTCTTACGATAAAGTTGCTTACCACCGATCGAAGTTTCGAAAATGCCCATTATCGCGTTCTTCTCGAAGCTCTCGCCCTTGTCCCAATGATCGAGCTCGGAGAGTACGAAGGTTTGATTGAATATGTCGTTCTCGTCGGAGTCCTTGTAGAACCACAACTCGGCCGAAGTCACGTCTACGAAGAGAATTTCCTTCGGCAGATAAAACGTGAAACAAGCCGCTGGATTGAAACCGGCGAGATGATTCGAGCTCTGGCGACAGTGCTTCATATCGGCCACGCCTGAAAAACGAAAAAAGCCCGTAGAAACACGCATCCTGCGCAATAAAATTCAATGTTCCACCGCCCCGATAAAATGTTGTCTAGTAAAAATATATATATAAAAAATCGAGAATCCGAGTATACCATAAAGTCCTAGTTAACTTGCATATCGCTTTCTCATAAATAAATATGACTTTCCAATGATGTTCTGTGCGAATACCGAAATTGGGAAAATGGGAATGTATTTATATACATTGCATTTTTTAATACGTCACTCCGAAGTTGCGTACAGCAATTCGTGGCAATTTGGTATTTGCGAAGTTGCCTTTTCATCTAGTTGTTTAGTATATGACTTTCAACAACAACAATAATAATAATGATATAATGATAATAACATAATATTAACATGACACTTAAAAAAAAATAATGATAATATAAGATTAATAGTAGTAGTACTAGTAGTAGTAGTAGTAGTAGTAGTAGCATTTCATTCCTTGTATACCCTTTTTAAGGGTGTTTACATAAATGCCCCTCCCTTCTCATTTAGTTTCTCAAATTGTCTGATGCAATCGCATAGTTGCTATGCCGGTTGAATTTTCAGTTGCACTTCTATTTTCCGGTTAATTTCCAACCCCCTGCTATTTTCCAACCATTGCTCCAATTTATTTACTATTTCTCGATTTAGTTTTCCCTTAACTTTCGTACACTCGCAAATATGTCTCAATTTTTCAATTGCCTGCTTGCATATCCTACATTTGGCATCTATATACCCGTTTTCCCGTCTTTCCTAACATTACCACATCTTAGCCTCGCCCACGTTTCTTTTAATTCTCCGCTAATCATTTTGGCCTCTCAATATTTTTCCACGTGCATACCTCTTTTTCTATATTTATATTCCTTGTAGTATGTTGACACATCGATTTTGCTCAAATCGGATTGAATTTCTTGTTCACTGTTAATTTTTATGCCTCTTTCTGTGTTTCTTTCGGGCTCCCTTACATTTCTATTTCATACGGCTTGGCAGATTGCCCCCTCACCTACGCTTTCCATTGCTCCTTTGATCTCTTTTCCACAATTTGATGGGTTATCTATATACGATTAATCACATGAATAATGGCCCTAAACAAAATTGAAAACAAAATTAATAATAATGACAACATTCGGTTTTTTCGTAAAAATTAAAGCTTTAATTGAAAAAATCATTCTTAAAGCTTGCAAACGTTCCGAAACTGTTGTATGATCAACTTCTAATTATTCTGCAAGTACAGCTAGCGTCGGACATAAGTTTTCATGAAGTAATGCATCTCATTCAACACATCAAAATCATTATTTTTTAAGCGTCTAAGGCCCCGTTCCACAACTCTCGGTTAACCTAGTTAACCGAAGTTTAAGGGTGAATGGGCCAATCAGAATCACGCTTAGCACACTAAACTCGCGTTAACACGGTTAACCGAGAGTTGTGGAACCGGCCCTCAATCAATCTCTGGATGTTGTTTTCGACAGAGCATGGTCACCGTAAGTCTCAACAAGAACTCTGTGTGCTTCAGCTTACAGATTTTTTAAAAATAAAGTAGTGCAGTGAAATTCCCCATAAAAACTCTTTTGTAGGAACAAAGTTTGACATGTTTAACGCTATGAAGAAAAAAGTTGTATACTCCGGTGAAATGACATACACTGAATATCAAGCTAGCTTATAGTGCCAGATGCGTTAACATCTTAAACTACATGCACGCTGTTCTAGTAACGCCATCTCTTGGAAAACAGCGAGAAGTTATTCAACGTCCTAATATTTTCCCGCCATAATAATAATAATAATGTAAATATAATAAAATATAATGATAATAATTATGTAAATACAATAATAATTATACATATAAGAGACTGATCAGTACAGGATAATAGTCATGATAATTTTAATAATAACAACGCTAAGAATGATAATTCTGATGAAAAATTGAAACTGTTATTGTAGTCGTTGTCAAAATGACGATATTATAATAAAAATGGCAATAACAATTTCGATTTCCTCCTCGCCGTAACGAACGAAAAATGTTCTTCTGTAATTCGCGAGCTTTCTCGCACGATCAGTCATAACGAGAATATGCGAGCTGATTTGATCAGGCTGTGCCAATATCTCGTTCCACCTCGCCCACTTTAAGCACCCACGCTGTGGGTATGTCTATATATGTTCCGTCTGACCTGTGAGGGAGCGTACTACTTGCTGCATGGGGGATCGAAATATTTTGAGGACTTTCGCGTCTCGATTTTTCACACTTTCCTCTCGCTCGGAAAAATAATGACGCGCCGGCAACGAGAATCGCCAGAATCTTTGCGCGTTTCGGAGTGGCCCTCAATATATGCCGGGGCAATGGATTTTTTTTCGCACCCAGCAGTTACTAATCGTACAAGTGCGAAATAAGCTAATAAAGCCTGTCGCGAAAAGGTAATTGCCAATTTGACTCATTTACCCTCGTACATCCACAAGGCATTCCATCTCGACCCAACGCATTTTTCAAAAATAGATACTCGTTTTTTATGATTCAATTTGAAAAAGTCGCGATTTAAGCATTTTTTTAGTTGCGTACTTTAGAGGCAAAAATGTTTCGAGTAATTTTTTATGATTTTTTTTAGATGTTAACGCGGTAGGCGTCCATTTTTTTAAATCAGACTACGTTACGAATTAAAAAAAAAATGTTTGAGAGTTAAAAGTCCCTTTAAATAAATGTTGCATGTTAAAAAAGGGTAGCCATGACGTGAAACGCCCTATGTATAGGGCGTTTATTTGTACTTGTCGTAATATGTTTCTATCCCCCGATCCGAGACCCTTTTTCTTTTCGATTCACTTATTTCGTCGTTTGTCTCCGACTCGGAATCTCATCAGTTACGAATTTGTACCCCGCCCCCTCCGATGTACTTTTATTTAAGCTAATTTTTACTTTCCCGTGCGATCCACCAAATCTCTGTACACAATTTCGTTATCTAGTAATGCGAATTGGCACTCGAAGACATTTGTTATTCGCGCATATGTCGCGGCCTCTGAGAACCTCGGAGCAATATCGTTGTACCGTCATGTGGAAACTAGTTATTATGTACGATGTACGTGCTCAGCATGTCTTTTCTCTGTAATCCACTCGAATTTCCAAACATTTTTAAAACGAAGGCACCGAGGATTTCTAGAATTGAGAAATTGATCATAAAATAATTTCAGTTTCTCAGAATTTTTATACTTTTTGTTTGTTATTTTGTTTTACGGAATAGTTAATAATAGAATAATAATTTTATTATAGTTTTATCATTTTTAAATTCACATCAAATTTATTTATGGAATTTGAACTTCATTTTTTTTTGAATGTTCAGTTATATAATTTTTTTTACGAACTAAACACTATCTTTGTTATTCATTTAATTCATTTAAAAAACACATATATTGCTTATAAATGACGAAAAATTGTAGTCTTTTCAAAGTTATTTATTATTTAGTATTTTATTATTACGGATTAAAAAATCTGATTGGAGTTACCAACTGTTGCTATGTTCTTTGCATTTAGCGATTTTTTCGAAATCCTATTCAATTTTCGTAATGAAAAAAATAGTTTTCCATAACGATATCGAAGTTGGCAGTGGAATGAAATGAAAATGAGAATGCCATAATCGTCAAACTTTTAATTTGGCACATTCATATTACGGATCCCGTCTAATGTTTATTTTTTCGATCCTCACTGGAGTTTTCCAAACTGAATCTGTAAAAAATACGAATACGGCGAATGATGTGAATAAATAAATGAAAAATAATTTTCCTCGAATTCGAACGTTCCAAACTCCACCTCACGCTTAAACAAACGAAAAAACCGTATCCGTTCTCCTACCGGCTATTTGAAATTTTTCGAAATCCGATCAAATATCCTGTTAAAAATTTCACATCGATAGCAATATTTCCACGATACTAGCTCGCACGCTTGGCAAAGGCGTTTCGAAGAAAACAATATTTTTTGTCGATTGGATGAAATTTTGTACACAAAATAAAATATCGTTGACGTGAAGGGTTTCGCTTTCAACGAGAGAGCGAGAGACCCAAAACGTGCTGTTAATATCCGGTCCGTTGATGCGGTCGTTCGCGTCCAACGCACACAATTAGGGCACGAATATACTTCATTGTAGCTGATTTTAGCCCACCGCGGATATGAGGGTGGCCACAGAGAGACAGAATGAAAATTCATCCCCGCATACCGCGTTTGCTTATGACATTTTGGTATTTAACGTCACACCCGAGGAGCACAGCAGCAACCGCACAAATATATATTTTTCAACAAATATCAATTTTCTCTTCCGCGGTGCGGATTAACCTTGCGTCTCTCAAGCGCCTCGCACGTGCGACCAGGCAGGGTCGCGCGCGTCAAGCGTGAAACCCAAAACGAACGAAATCAACTAGATCTTTTGAGAAACAAGAGTAAAATATAACGCAATATAGCATAGATCATTATCATTAAATATTAGAAGTCATGTGTACACTACAATAAAATTGAGACCGGATGAATAATTATAAAAAGTTGTATAACATTTATTTCGGATTAACTGGGGTTTCAGTTATCCGTGGATCGTTCGGTCCAGAGCACCCCGGTTAATCGGGGTCTCGCTGTATTTATTTCCAAAGACGAATTGAAAACCCTTGAAATGTTATATATTTCGCGGTCCCAAAAACTCCGCGTCAGACCCTTCAAAAAAACATAGCTACCTTATAATTTCCACCCCTTATATGTATATATATATATGTGTGTGTGTGTGTGTGTGTGTGTGTGTGTGTTCAGATTAATAATGAATTCTTCAATCTAATCTTGCTCCGTCGTAATTACCCAAGAAATCAATAATTCCGTGTCTAAATGTCAATATGCTGCGTCAGAAAAATTATATTTTCGGTATTCTCTATCTGTCTCAATGGCGCAAACAAGCGATTAATGGATCAATTTTAATCAACACCTCATTATGCAATAAAAGTTAGACTTCTCTTGAAAATCGCGTCTGTTGTGCGCAAGGTTATCATTTATCGATTTTTTCCGTCGTCACAGGGATGTCCAAAAAGCTTAATTGGTTACATTTTTTTTTGTTCAAAGCTGCTTGAAAATTTAGTCGGCTGGGCATAAAATCGGCTTTTCAGCTTTATAGACGTCTCCCCTTCCCTTAACAATTGTACATGATAAGTATGATTCTACATGCGTGTTTGATATTCTTGGTGATGTGATAATGCCCTGATAATTCGTACGTATCTTCAATATAAATGAAAATAATGGATGATATTATTTCCATGCATATCGATGATACGTAAAGGTATAAATTACTGGGGCGTAGAGTCACGTCACCAAACCTATCATATATATACACATACACGGCCATATATATATATATATATATATATATATATATATATATATATATATATATATATATATATATATATATATATATATGGCCGTGTATGTGTGTGTGTGTATATATATATATATATATATATATATATATATATATATATATATATATATATATATATATATATATATATATATATATATATATATATATATATGTGCCGAAGTTTTGGAGGCAAGGGAGGATTAGAGGCAGTAACAATTAAGGGCGCCCCTCGTTATTCATCCATATATATGTGTATAAGAAACAGTGGATTTATCTCCACTTTGGGTGTATTCGCCTTATTCATAAGTAAATACATATATATACGCAGGAGCCGCCAATTAACGAGCCCTGCTAAAACTTTCCGATACTGTCCACACTTCTCCACTATTTCACTTCCTCTCTCTCTCTCTCTCTCTCTCGCTCTCGCTTTCGCTCCCTCTCTCTCGCTCTCTCTCTCTCTTTGTGCCTCTTATCTTTTCTCAACATTCTCGCCTTCGATCGTTTACAGTTCATCTACCTGTTACATTTACCTGTTGGATCGGATATATACAATCTATTCGGACCTCAACTATACCGAAATCCATACAGGAATACGTGCAGCAGAACGAATTCACAAGTCCATTGATTCAGTGTATATCTATGCGATAAACACGTTATTCGTGCTCTACCCGTGTCATTTTTTAACCGAGCATTTCCGTTTCGTGCACCGACTACCGTTAACCTGATGCTATTGGGCGGAATGTGTTCTGTCAATGGATCTAGCCGGTGAAAGGGTTGCTCGTCGGATTAATCATTGTGTCTTGGGGTACCTATCCGGATTGAAAGACGATTAATGATGTTCTATTCAATAATTAACCGGCAGCTTCCTTTGATTTTGGTTAGTACCGACATATTTTGCGGCGGTAGAGTTTCGTAGACGAACGAGAGCGTGAAGGGGGAAGTGGCTTTGGGAATAGGCATTTTGAGTTATCGAAAGTTTCGTTTTTGGGTGGAGTAACGAAGAGTACATTGCTGCGTCTGGTGTGGAACAGTGAAGAGTACATTGCTGAGCCCTGTGTGGAGCAGTGAAGAGTTCATTGCTGGATCAGGTATGAAGCAATGACCCATATATTGCTGAGTCTGGTGTCAAGCAATGAAGAGTACATTGCAGTCTTGTGCGGAGCAATGAAGAGTACATTGCTGAGTCTTGTGTTGAGCAATGAAAAATACTTTGCTGAGTTTTGTGCAGAGCAATGGAGAGGTCAAAGGCTTCAGAGACCAAGTTGCGAGTTATACTCTGCTTCTAATCCTCCAACGCATATGAGTAAAGTGATTTTTCGTCATTGACGGACTTTGCGAAACGGATCCACTGATTTTTAGTGATCTCTGGATAAGTCTGTGATGGACGAAAGTTTGATCAAAACGAATTTCCCGCGTACCATTTCCTTTCCCATTGAACGAGGCAGAAATTCATGTAGTATTGAGTTTCTCAGGCACGATAAGAACGATTCTACGAATAAGAAAACATGGATTCATGCCAGTCATATATGTCGGAGAAAAAAGTGGCTCATTCACGTCCAGACTCATCTTCTATCATCACCACAAAAGGCAACCATTCAGCTTTTGAAAAAACTCTAGTTTCTAAAAAACCCTTAAACAAACGTCTACCATTACGTAGCGGATAAACATTCGGTTGGCGTACTTTGGTCTAGTATTAACTACACTGGAATAATGGACAAAAGCAGGAAATAAGAGCGCTCACCTTCGTTGGGAAAAACGACGATCTGATCGGTCTTTCCATAAAAGCTTTCCGCCTGCTTTTCCGGCTCGAGTGGGGCACCGGGTCGTAGTTCAAGCACGTTGCCGTTTATCAATGGCTTCGGTAGGGTTGAGATTGAGATCGAGAAGTCCGGCGGTTTTGACAATCTCAGCTTTTTTAATATCTGCTGCTTGACATACTCGACCCGTAATTCCGTCATTATGGGATCGCGATCGACATTGGACGACGTTCCTGCGACGTGACGGTTGCGCGTGCAACCTGAGCAATCCTCCCTATTGCCGGTGGCGGCGATATCCGGTTTGGAGGCTTCCTCGCTCGGATAGAATGTGGACCAAACGCTGTTTAGTGGATTGACCATGCTCGGCCACGAACCACCGACGCTTCCGTAACCCAACAATAGCAACAATAACGCTAGATCCCAACGCATTTTTCTCGTTCTGTCTTCTTCAACTTCCTACAGCCAAGTCTAGCACCTCAACACGTTTCTTTCGTTTCCTGAGTTTGTCTGGTCTCTATTAGCTAAATTGATCGAAACGGATCACAGATTCTTGGCAATTCCATTGGCCCCGTTAATTACGAAAGTTCATCAGATAAATGGATCAAACTTCTTTCTTGGGGACACTTGAACCGGATTTACAGACCGAATCCGAGCTTACTACTATCAGCCTGTCTTGAGGGCGCCTTCTTGTGGCCTTTGCCGGCAAAAACGGCCCAGCTTTCCTCGGATATGACACCCGCTGCACAAACTCTCCCACTTGTTGTCACTGCCGACCAAAACGTTGATGAAGACTGTGGAGGTGATACTTGACGATGGACCAGTGATGTAGCGAACACTCGGCCACGAGTATGGACCTTTGCCCCGTTGTGACGGAGACTCAAGCTCATTGGACGAGAGCACGGAGGCTCCGACTGTTATCGTCCGGGTACAGCGAATGTAACACGCGGCATGGACATGTCGCAGCATCTGTATCTCTCTCTCCTCTCTCCCTGCGACTTCTTTCTCTCTTACTCTCACTGTCGCAACATCTCTCCTCGGCCCCTCTCTCTCTCTCTCTCTGCCTCTCTCACAAACCCCCACAAAAAGTCATCAATATTTAGGATCGCGGACCTCAACGCAATTACCATTTCACCTTATCTTCTCAAGTACACGAGAATCAAATGAACGAGCTCTATCGCACGTAGCACGCGGACACGACTGACCTTTGATCGTAGTGGAAGAAAAACGACCGCTCTCGGACTTTTCGCACTAACAAACCCAAAAATGTCGTCACCCATTGAATTTGTCCGCAATGCGTTGTCGCAATCAAGCAATTCGCGATCCCGGAATCTACGATGTTAGGTCAACCATTTTTTCTACACACACATTGGTCCATTTATCCTTAATTTTTTTTTTTTGCTTTCTGGGGTTCAGGAGCTCGCTTATATCAGTTGTAACAGTTAATGATGCATTGAGAGCGAGCAAAAAAGGCCCTATTAGTGGGTAACAAAAATGGTCCCGTCTCAGAGATTGAATCACAATTGCGAAAACTTTCGACTGTTCGGTGGTTGGCCCATTTTGCTTTCGTCCATTCCTACATATCTATATGATATTGAAGTGTGCATCGTTGGGAAATTGAAAAATGAGAAAGTAATTTTTATTTCTCTCCTATACTTTATTTGCATATACTGTACATCTCTTATACTTATACTGTAAATCTCTAATAATCTCAAAAAAATTGGGGCCATTCGAAGAAAACGAATTTCGACTGCATCCCAACGATGCAAACTGCAACATCACATTTGTATCAACTATTAGATCGTTCCATGAAACGGGGGCAAAGGTTTGGCAACGAAAATAAAGGAAAAAAAATGTAAGTATATATTCTTGGCACATTAACAAAGTAGTTACTCTATTGTTTATATTACACGAGACAAACATGTTCTGCATACGAGTGTACGTAAGTGGCTTGGGTGTGCATCACAAAAGCCACACTCTCGTACGGGAGAGTGAGATTTATGATTTGTACGCAACCGGACCGAGGCAGTATTAATTACTTATTATTTATCAGTTGATGAGTCCAAGAGCAGCTGGTGTGGCTCGTTAGTGGACTGTGGGAGAGGGAGCAAGAGAGAGAGAGAGAGATAGATTGAGAAATGAATACACGTCGGCGCTGTTGTGAGACGAAAGCACGCGCTTTGCTCGTAAGCCTAAAAATTATCATGACACATATGACGCTTTCGATTCTGATTGTTTTGTTATACGCAGATAGAATTTTTTTTTCAATGCTTTTCGTAATGTGTAACTTGAGCGAAATAAATAGTGATCGCCGTCCGAAAGAATAATAGCAGGTAGAAATCGATCAGAGTGGACGTCAGAAAAAGTTAAAAAATTCTACCTTCTATGTATCTATATACATACCTATATATATATATATATTATTTTTTATTTTTTATTTATATGTATTTCTCAGAGGTACGGAGCCCTTTCTCTTTTTTTCTTCCATTCCTTCCGACATTCACAATTCTTCCAGCGTTCCCCCCAGAGTGTTGACCGCAGCTACTCTTTCCTAATGCACTACTATATAGCATTTGCACGAGGGCCCAGGGAAACTGCGGAAAACCTGGGCCAATACAGGCGGCTATGTTTGGCTGAGTTTCAGTTGTATTACCATCAGAAACTCAGACAAACTGCCTCCCACTCAGAGGCTGACGCGCAAACCAGTGCACGAGCAAGCGGTCACCGCTCCAAGTATTGGCAGCCTCCAATGCTGCTTAACTTCAGTGACCGCCGACCCCGCACACCGACTGCGCGCCCATCTCTGTCGGTTATATATATATATATATATATATATATATATATATATATATGTGTATGTATATATATATATATATATATATATATATATATATATATATATATATGTGTATATATATATATATATATATATATATATATATATATATATATATATATATATATATATATATATATATATATATATATATATATATATATATATATATATATGTGTATATATATATATATATATATATATATATATATATATATATATATATATATATATATATATATACAGGGTGCGGCAACATAACTTCCTTTTTCAAAATGCGCGCCATTCAGTCGGTTGATGTCGTAACGGAGCGCTAGTGGTCTCGTTCGAAAGGGGGAACTCTAAAGTTTTATCCCGACACAGTTCAATCGCCATCATGCGTTGGAACAGTGAGGAACGTGCTGTTGTCGTTAAGGCCTACTTTTCGAGTGGATCTTTTGTGATCGCAACCCAGCGTGCCTTTCGGAATCGCTTTAATTTAGCCCCGTTGGCCCCTGTCCCGGACCGGAAATCAATTGTTACGTGGGTCACTACATTCAGACAAACTGCAAGTGCGACAAGACGAAGAACTGGAGTCCCTCGGCCCATTAGATCACCTGATAACATTGAGGCAGTGAGAGCTACAATGTTGCGATTACCACGGCGTTCTGCACGCAAACGTGTGTCTGCCCTTGGACTTTCCGATCGTTCTGTGAGGAGAATTCTTCATGATGATCTTCATTTCCATCCTTACAAAATGGCTATTGTGCAGGAACAATGGCTGTTTTGAGGAAGCACTTCCCAGAGCGCCTCATCTCAATTAGGGGCGATTTGGAGTGGCCGGCCCGCTCTCCCGATTTGGCCCCTTGTGATTTTTTTCTATGGGGTATTTTGAAATCCCGTGTTTATGTTAACCGCTCAAGGACCCTACAAGAGCTGAAGACCAATATCCGGGAAAAAATTACCAACATAACACCTGCTATGCTGGCAAGAGTCATGACAAACGGCAGAAATCGGTTTACTCAGTGTATGGAGAATGGGGGACGTCACTTATCTGATTTGATCTTCAAAACTGTGTAAAACAAAACTTTAGGCATGCGCCTACATTATAAAAGACAAATAAAAATGTTCTGATTCATACAATGGGTTTTATTAAATTTTGAAAAAAGAAAGTTATGCTGCCGCACTCTGTAAATGAGAGATGAAATGAAATCGCAGCTCAACTTATTGTTAGACAACTATTTCCCTCACCATCGTTGATTTTAGATTTCCATTGTGGAAAACCTCACTCTTGGTGTCAAAAAACACCTAATGTTATTCAATATTCCTCCCCCCCACACCTTGCCCTTCTGCCGCTGGAAAAAAATCGAAAAATCCACTCGGCCCGTTTTTAAAAATCTTACAAAAATTAAATACGTTGTAGACCAGTTTTATCCATTCTTCACCAAAGCTCAATTTGTCCTTTCGATATTTTTTTTTGTTGTTGTGAAATTTTGACTTCTCGGATGATTATTCGACAGTTTGGAAGCCAAGAGAGTACTTTTCCGGTCTTGCGAGTAAAGTTTATACTTTAAAAATATGGCTTCAGATTAAATTCAATTTGCGTGGGATGTATATGGGGCATTCCATACCAATTCGACCTGGGTCTGACTCTTGACGCCTCAAATCTGGTTCCCGATTTTTCCTATCATTACTCTCACTCTTCATAATGTCTAGGCTTTTCAAAAAAATTCAAAAATTCATGACGCGCTCAAATTTATTTTGAAAAAAATCTGAAAAAAATTGTAATTGCTTGATAGAGTGAGAGTAATGATCGGAAAAATCGGGAACCAGATTTGAGGGGTCGCGGGTCAGACCTAGGTCGAATTGGTATCGAATGCCCCATATGTAGACCACAAAAGTACTCTTTTGACTTCCAAGCTGTCGAATAATTATCCCCAAAATCGAAATATGACACAAAAAAATGGTAAATATCGGAAACGCAAGTTGAGCTATGGTCAAAAATAGACAAAACAGGTCTAAAACGTATTTAAATTTTTCCAGAATTTAAAAAAACAGTCCCAGTGGATTTTTCAATTCTTTTGCAGTCGTCGAAGGGCAGTGGGTAAGGGAAAAAATGAAAAAAATTAGGCTCCACTGTGGAAATCTATATTCAACGATAGTGAGGGAAATAGTCGTCCGAGTTGAGATGAGATATCTAATATTTACACTATTCCAATTAATTCTGGATACTTTTAATAGAAATAAGTGTTTTTTGACATTTACACAGAAAATATATATATTCTGCTGCGCCGAAATGACCCTGTAATATTTTTATTTTGGTCTATAATGTTCCTAATTAATATTTGCGTTAATGAGCCTCCTTTCATAAGAATATAAAATACAAGTACTTATAACGTAAAAATGATCAATAAAGACGAAATTTTTAAAAAATTGAAAAGTGTCTAGAATCAATTTCACTAGTGTATACAACGTGGTCCGAAAAGTGAGGTCCAAGAGGAAAACACAGATGCGTCGTAATACCTACACGAATCACCCCCATATAAATATATTCTACGATCTTTCTTAATTTTCGAGAAAAAGACATTTTCTAATTTTCTTCTCCAGTTTTGCTGTAGCGTACGTTTTTATTCATTTTCTCTTTGGTGTATGTACTTTCCGCTTGGAAGTTTTTAAAAGCAATAGAGAATCATTTAGACGAATATAAGCATTTTTTATATCTGCACTTCAGAGATTGATTTACTCAAACTTATTTTTCAAACTTATTGTCAAAATTTAAGCATTCACGTTAGTGTCCGTTGGCAACTTATTTATTCCTCAACAGTGCACTTTGTGACGATACAAAACAAAAAAAAATTGCACGGCAAGTACATACGCGAGAGAGAAAAATAAAAAATGCTTTTCTGCTGTGCTCATCGATAATTGAAGAACCGATCAGTCGAATGGAAAATTCTCGATCAACCGAATCAACCACTCGTGCCGATTCCCATTTTTTTCGCCCTGACAACACTCCGCGCGATTTAAATAAGAACAAATTGGAAATGACAACGAATACGATAACGAGAAGAAAAATGATCATAGTCCTCGTCGAAGACTCGCAAAGTTGATTCTTCAGCTTCTCGGATTCGTCGTGTTTGTTCTTGCGGGGGAGGAAAAACAAAAGTTTTAAATTTTCGGTTCAATACGCGTGAGCGCGATTTCTCTCGCATCCCCGCTTCCGACCGTAACCGCGCTCGTCGCCTTTTCGACTTATAACGATTATATTTTTCTTTGCCACTTTGGGGTTAGCTTTAACATGGCGCACTGCCGCTCACACATACACTCTCTCTCTCTTTTTCTTCATCCCGCGCTCTTGTTCGTCCCCGTTTTGTCGTTATGTTTGCTCGGGGCAAATTCCTCGAGAGAACACCTCCATGGCAATCCGACGATAAATTGTCGGGAGTAGGCGAATCTTCGCCCGGGAGTGAAACTCCGCGGTAATCACGCCCGAGTCGCGTGCGAACGGGCCAATATGTGTGGGTGGGCACACAATATTCATGTGTGTGTGTGTGTGTGTGTGTGTGTATATATATATATTTTGATAAAAAAAGATGACGTGAACCGCAAATTATTCGCTCCGAGACTGAGCGTCGATGCGATCGTACGCATGTGTAGATGTATATGTACACAAACGAGCACGAGACTTTACACTCCTTTATCAAATTATCTCAACACTTTTTTCCTTT